>JACAXG010000173.1:529704-1129704 GCA_018881555.1 Amblyornis subalaris | reverse complement strand
CTGGAGAGAGCCGTTCCTCTTGCACAAAAGCAACTTAGGCACCTTACAATACTCATGCCTACATAGGAAAATACATGAGCAACTAAATCCAAGCCGGGTGAATATTAGCAGTCCTGTCTAATGAATAAAAAGAATAACTGTGAATAATCCAAAAAATTTGTGGATTCTAGGTAATCCGGTGCATTTCCTTGTGCAAACATTTTACTTCAGAGATCAGCAGCTCCTTTTTTACCAGACACTGAAGTCCACATGGTACCGATACCTATCAAAGTCCTAAAATGGAGAACCATTTTGTTCTGTTCCCAACAGGACCAGAAGCTGAAGTACAGAGAAGGAGGCAGGTATGCCAGCATAATGCCCTCCTCCAGACCAGAACATGCTTTCTTCCACATGGGTCCATCCTCAGCCAGGGTTTCCTGTGATTTGACCAAGGACAAACTGCTGCAGAGCTGAAGGGGAGCGTTTGGGCTTCCCCAGGCAGAAAAACAAGAGGCCTCTGTTCCCACTTGCATTCTTGCTCAGCTCGTACAACCACAAAGGATCACTCTACAAACACCTTAATGCGTCACAGCACCTCCCTGGAGAGGACAGACTGCTGCTCCATACAATCAAGATGCCCATATTGGCTTTTTCAGCCTTGCAACAACCGCAGAAGGACTCCCTCCACACAGATATCCTTCACAAAAGGATATTACTCCCTGTAATATCACCATCATGACAAAACCAATATGTTGTAAGGACTTAGAGAGCACAGTTGCCTGTCTCAAACATTGTCAAGGCCACAGATGGAACTTGCCATAAGATGAGCCACCACAGTGGGAACTTGAGATAAGCACAGAAGGGAGAAATTCGCAACAGGAAGGTGCTATTCCACGCCTGGCAGTGGTAGGATCTGGTTAGCACATCCTGGTTAACATATCCAGACAAAAATTCCTACTGTGGCAAACTGTGGAAAAGGAAGCAACTGCTCATACACTTACCACCCCAAGTTTTGGGAACACCATCTGTGACCATCCCGCGGATACCCGGAACCTGGGCTGTATAAAGATGGTATTTCAGGATGCCAAGAGTGAAGAATGACCCATGGGATGGTGCTTGATCCACAGGCGGTGACTATCTTCTGCCTGATCTCACCAACCCCTCCTCCCCCTTCTATTTCTTTCTACTCCTCTACCTCACATTCATTGTTAAATAAAATCCGTATTTTTGACTTTGGCATATGGTCTTGTTTGCACCTTAATTTGGGCAGAAGTGTCTCTCACTAATCGGATCTTAACATATGCCCAGCACTGTTCTGCCTGCTTATGCTCCCCCATGCAGAATCACAAATGTCAAGTGGGTTTAAGGGCCTCCTCTAGGTCCCCAGGAGCCAACCTGTGCACCACAGGAACTCCTCGCTGGCTCACAATTTCCCTTCAAGTGAATGAAGCAAAATCAGCCACTTGCATCTCTGTGCTTGCAAATGATCACTACAGAGCCAGCTGGGACCAGCTGCTCCTGCCTCCTCTCCAGGAGGGATAGGAAGGAAGTCAGAGGCAAACACACACAGGCAGCACAGCACAGCTGGGAGATGCTACCACTCCTGTGATTACCCAGGCCACAGGGTGGTCCCAAAACAGGATGCAGCCTCCCTGCAGGCTAAGACTCTGCTGAACTCATAGCTTCACCCTCACAAAAAATTGAATCTCAGCAGTCTGGTTTGCAACTATCCATGAAAGGCATGGCTGATGAACCAAAGCCACATCATCTCACCACTGCACTGCTCCTTTTCCTGACCATACTGCACTCTTCTGGGCCTCCTTCCCTAACTGCACCTCTTCCCTTCCCAAAACACCAGCTGACTCCCCTCACTGAAAATTTGGCAAGGTTCTAGCTCAGCAGTGACTCTCAGGAGCGAGCCCAGGCATCTGAGCCCCTTGCACCATTTTCAGGCCAACTCTCTCTCAGATGTCAGAACTCTCTGCCCCGATGTCTCCACCGTGCTCGGACTCGTTGTGAGTCAAACGCAGCTCGGAAAGTGCTGTTCAGCTCATCCCCCGGGAATGTCCAAATAGCCCTAAGAGTCAAAGCCAGCAGGCAGACAGTTGTGCCTGTCAGACCTGCTGTGACCATGTGAATGTTCAAGGCACAGAACTGGGCACAGCACAGCCATTCCTCTCAGCAGGCAGGATCTGGCCACCCTGAGCAAGAGACTGAGAAAATTTAATGTATGCACACAGACTCCTGTGTGCTACTTGGCAGCAATGCCAAAGAATACTGGAGTATTTCACTGGCTAGCACAAACACGATCTCATTGTGTGGGAACAGTGGTGGACATAGCCACAATGTTACCCTAGGAGAATAAATGCCAGCTCAGCACTTCCCTTACATATAGCTCAGCACTTGCCTTACATATAAGAAGTAATATGGTGAACCGGAATATACAGAGCAGAGAATACCACAGGCATCTTTTAAACAAAACTTCTCAAGCAAGGTTATTAAAGACAATCTTTTTATGTCCACTATAAAAAACTGCCTGACTTTGCAGCTATTCTACGCATTTACAAAGCCAGGTTTCTGCTACACATTCTGGCATTGGATTAGTATTTTCTCAGTATTTTATTATTCAGTTACTCAAATACGCTCACATTTATAAGAAATAATAGTTTCTAGTTCAGCCTTCAAAAAGTACTGCTTTGACTGTGACGTATTTCAAACAATCTCTTCCAAGATGTCAACAGGGAGGTTACTGAACATGCACATGCAAAGGAACTGGGGAGCCTACTTGGAACTACCCCCACTGTTATCCGCTTGTTCCGTGGAACTGCCAGCACAAATACATCGGGCAGATGTCAAGAAGACAGATTTGTCTACTGTAACTCCTTCAGATGTGAAAATAAGTCAAGAACTCAGTTTAAAACATATTTTCAAAACTGGATTTGAGAGAATTCTCCAGTTGTAACATGGTAGTCCAGTTATGAAGCACTAGATAGAAATAGACGATTTCAAGTCCAAGTATAAAGCAGATAAAATTAATTTTTTTTTAGATGGCTCTAGACAGAACTTTGTCTTCATTATTGCAGAATTGACTGGTTAAGAAACAATTTGACCTCAGGTCCTAAATATCTCAGTAAAAATGTATGAAGATGCATTTTCTTATATAAATTAATGAAGAATCCAGTAAAAGATACACAAGATTATTTCACTGAGCACTGTCAATGAGAATTTCCTGGTCCTATACAGTTCAAAAATTGTCTCTTTGCCGCCTTGAAATTCTGACCTATATCACAAAAGGGCAGAAGAATGTTAAAAAAAAAAATCTAGATTAAACTTTCCCTTTTCTACAGCTTACATTAGGTCTATTAACATAGAAGACAGATCCCTGCTCTTTTCAGAACTTACCAGAAGGTATTCTCTATGTCAACTGTAGAAGCACCATCAAAGAAAATGTATCACACAATTTGTTAGCAAAACACACACAAGGACAAGGAGGTGGAAGAAATGTACTCTAAAACCAAATACAAAACATTTGTAGTACTCCTCACAGCTTTTAAACAAGACTTTTTCAATCACCCAAGTAGTTGAACAGCCGGTCCATTAGTGTTCCCTGTATAAACTGCCAGATTTTATTTTGGCACTGCATTTCAACATTTTATTTAGCTTATGGATATAAACGCTTTCCTTTTCACATTTTTTTCTCAGAAATATTTTCTCACAGTTAATGGGTAGTGTGCACTAAAAGGACTGGAGAGTGATTTTAAAAGCTAGAAAGCAAGATACTAACTCGTTCTTTTCAAATGCTCCAAAACTTGTTGAAAAACAAGCATCCATCTGCACTTTTAGTAAAGTGAAGATGAGATTTGGTACTTATCTTAGCTATTTTTTTTTGTGTTATTGACATTCTCAGGATTTCTCCAATTATCTCATTCTCCAAACTGTACCTGCTCATTAATTCAGCTACAGGTAAGTTTATACAGGACAAACAATAACTTGTTGCAGCACACAGCAGACAGGCTGAAACACAACAGAATTCAGGTCATGGTACCAGATCCGACTGAGAATACAGGAAAAGTAGCCTGTTCTGAGACCCCCATATTGCCAGAGCCAGCTTAGCAGTGTTCCCTGCAGCCTTCACCACTAGCAGCTTTTGCACCCCTGCTGCAACCCCCTCTACACGTAGGAGGCCCAGCTCTCTCCTCTGCTTTCTTCATGCCAAGCAGCAAGCCAGTAGCTGATTGCAAGCTCAGGAAGTTCTCCAGATCTAGAAGGAACAGCAACCTCTGTGCCTTTCCTTGTGAGGGGGTATAAAACATACTGTGCTGGATCACGTAGCATCATTAAAGAACAAATAAAGCAGACCTGTGCTTCCAACATGAAGGGTAATCCAACACCATCTGGCAAACACATTTTAGCTGACAGTCATGTCTGCTTCACCCCTTCCAGTCTGTCACTGTCAGTGTCCTGCTCTCATCTCAGGATCTTAGAAATAGAGCAGTACCAAAGCCACTTCTGTAGCAAAATCCAAGCCTACAAGAAAAGCATCTCTAACCATTTCACCTGCTACCATTTAGTTTTACTATGCAAAAGCTTTAAAAATGACAAATCAGTCTGAAGACGCCCATAGATAGTAATATTCAGAAATGGTTTACTTGAACTGATAGAGCAAACAAATAGGTAATGCCATTTATTTTATAACAGAACTACTCAGCTATTGTAATGGACCACATGTTATGTTTGACTTCTAATGTTACATTTACAAGATTTAATTTTCAACTGCTTTTTTTCCCTTGCTGCTCCTGAAATTATGAAGAAAACAGCACATTTTCCAGACATCACTCAAAGCTATCATGACTTATTTTCATTACGAAGGGACTGTAGGGAGCACAATGAGCATGAGCCATTATGTATAAATAAGGGTGAAAACTGGAGAGAATGCTGGATCCTATTTCTTTCCTCATCAGCCATCCTCAGAAACACCCAAAATAAACACATATTTCCCTAAAATACTGTAGGCCATTCAGTCTTTTAGGCATCATGTGACATGAAATTTGAAGGGAAGATGAGGGAGGGGATAGTGCTGAGTCACAGGCATCAAATAAGTGAAATTCTGTGCTCCATCTCCCAAACTTTCTGCACCTGTCTGAAGTCCATTATACCTGAAAAACAGCAACTATAGCTCACTCATAATTCCTGAAACTTGAAATCTCAGTTTCAAATGTTGAAAATACAGTTTAAGAAGTGTAAAGTACGCCAACTAAATTAACGTATAGTGTCTGTGATGCAAAAGAGAAACAGCTACTCACAGAATAGGTCTTTGAAGTGGTAGTTAAACAACAACTTTTAATTAGTTTGGTTTCAGTTTAGATTACTAGGGAAAAGAAAAGAAGGGCAGTCAGGAATTAATCTTGAAACAAAATGCAGTTCTTAAAAGGTTTGACATGACATTGTTATGAAACACTGCACGTGCTATAACCTTCTTATCTCTGGGCCTACATAACAGAGTTTATTTGGCCTTTCTGTGGACCAGCTGTTGTTTTTCCCAGTCCATTTCTCCCCTGTATTTAAAATACACCAATCCCACTAGTGTGCTCGAAAGAAAAAGCACATGCTAGCATTTTGAGGGGCCTCCTTGTCCCTGGCTGAGGCCAAATGTCTTGTATGGCAGATGATGTTACTAAAAATTACAGCCTTCAAAGCCTCAGCCCCAACCCTGCTGTGCTTCTGTCACAAACATCAGCATGAAAGCACAGCTCTTGCAGATGAGGACTCCCCTCGGAGCCTGGGCCTGGGAAGGGGTTGGTCAGTCACCAAAATGAATTATGCTAATATGACATCTTGAAAATCTTAGACACATACTGCTTTTAACATTTTCTGTCCTTACAAGCAAGTCCTGACATCAACATGTTCCAGCTTCATGACATTTTCAGAGATGACTGTTGAGGCTCTCCTGCTCCAACTCAGCACACAAGACTTCATTTTGCCTGACTGAGCCAACGAAGAGGCACCCATACACAGACAACAGACACTGAAACAGCAGAGCAGGGACAGACTCAGTCCTGCACCTGGGGAGAGCTGACAGAGGCATCTGTAAACTGCAAGAAGGAGCACGAGGAGGAACAGCAGAAATCACATCAAGACACCTCAGGGGGGGCAGCCAACAGTTCTCTGAGGTGAGAGGTTAATAACTCCTGCCACCAGGCATCTTGCATGAACAATCCTGTTGGGATAACACCAGCTTCGGGTGACCTATGTCACACTCAGCTCTCCATGAATACCACTGCATGGGCTAAAGGATGTTTCCAGTTTTAGTCTGAGTTTTGAGAGTGACTTTTTCCTTTCATTCCAGTTTCCTATTAGAGATTGATTGCCAGAGGCACTATAACCTGTTGGATGTCATGTGCCCATTAATTTACTTCCATTTCTGTCATGCATGGAGTGGAGGTTCACCAGTGACACCAGCTTTAATTAACTGAACTCCCTGTGTTCACTGCCTACAGAAAACTATGCCGGAATTCTTCAGATACAGGAGCAATTGGGGCTCCCACACTAAAATGCCAAGAAGTTTGAAAGTGTTTACTTAGAACTGGGCTTGAACTTTGAAATTTGTACTCCTGTGGAAAGAGAATCAAACAAAGCCCTGCCAAAAGATTGAGCCTCTGTTTTTTTCCTAAATGACAATTTCAGTTTTCATTTGCAAGAAGTCCCTGGCTCCTATTGTCTCCAGAAAGCCTTAAGATGAAAAAGGTATGTAAATGCATTGGACCAAAAAGAGGGAAAAATGCAGGTTTGCCAGAAAGAAATATCAAGTTCACATTCATCATAAAACCATATAATTAATCATAGCTTAAAGACAGAAAATCTTAAAAAAAATGGATAATGATGGAAATTATACCCCTCAGGCGAGGAAGGGGTTGTTTAGTAATCCATTCCCCAATATAAAGGTTATCTCTGCTTGGATAACTTTCAGCTGCCTGTCAATGTCACCAGTCCAGGCTTTGCAGGAAACTCCCTTCTTTTACTGCCCTTCTTTCCTGTGACCTCCCTGACTGATAAAGTTTCAGCCCTCTCATCATCTTCCATTTAGTCTGAAACAGACCCGACTGACAGAAGTACCCCACCATGGGCAATGGATGCAACTGGGACGCTGAAAAGAAAATACCACAAAGCAGAGAGCGTTTCAGTGAATATTTTATCTGGAGAATGTCAGGCAAATAATGTCAGGCAAATAATACAGAAAATGACAGGAACAATCCCTTGTTAAAACCACAGTATTTGAAAGAAGAGTTTGATTCAAATCCAAACCTCCACAGAACCAAGGGGAACTCAAGACTGGGAGCTCAATGGACAACAGTGCAGATCAGAGAGGAAGGAACTTGATTCAGCTTGTTTTAGAGTTTGGGCAGGCAAGAAACTTGCTGCTAATTTCAACTTTGGCAGAATGGGAGGCAGGCTGACACTGTGTTTTAACTGTGTTTCAAAAGTATTTAAAATACAAAAATATCTCTCCGTGCAGCTTCACCTCAAATGCTGTTTCGCAGATGAGCAAAATATTAGAACAAGACTTTTTTTACAAGAAAGAAGAAATTAATAAAGGACATCAAAGCTTTGGACTTTTTATTTTACAAAACCATTATTTTTGTGACACCGTTTCTTGACTCTGATTAGAACAGCTTAGAAGAGACTTTTTGTAACAGTCTAATTTATGTACACAAAGACCTCATAATTGTTATTTAAAGAACACAGGAATACCTGGTTTTTTCAGCTAAGACACCTGATTACATGCTGTTTGCTGAAGTAAGTTTAGGTGTAGCATTTGCAAGAGAAGAGAAGTGGTAACTCTAGGTGAGATCATGGGGAAAAAAAATCAATATTCTCTCCTATGCTCTTTCATATAGAAACGTGGACATGCAAGAAATAGTTCCACAAACTCTTCAAACAAGTGCAGTATTTAAGGGCAGCAACTAAAAACATTTGCTACACCTTTCAGCATAGCAATCTTCTGGCTACCCTTTTTTTCTTTTTTGCACAAAGATAGATGTCTATTTCATTGGCATAATTTCTTTTTATAGAAAAAAAAATTGTAATCTGTATGATCTTTAAGTGAATGGTGTCCATCCAGTTTGTTATTTACATACAGTATTTTGAGGACAGTTCAGAAAGAGCACAAGGGTGCAGAATATCTGTGCAGCCCAAATGATTGTGCATGGTGTGGGATAAATCCAGATGTGGCCCCACTTCTCCCTAAAAAGGAGGGAGTTTATGAGATGCCTGAAGTAGTGGTGGATAGAAAAAATAACCTCACAAGTGATGCAGTTCCCCTCACTTCTGACTAATCATAAAGCTAAAATCAATGCTTAGAGGAGTATTATGATCACCTTTCAAGTACAATTGATCCAAAGGTGCCTCTCTAAGTATACAAAATATATCCAACTTCAAGCAGCTGCTGGGACATGAAGAGTGGAGAACACAGCCATGAGCAAGGAGTGGACAAGCTTCAAGGACACTGTGTTTCATGCAGAAAAGCTGAGCTCAGACACCTGTTTAAAGTGGGTCATGTATGACAGGAGGCTCATCAAGGACATGCAGACTTCAGAGAAACTAATTGTGAACACTGAGCCCATATCAGTGCACTAGCCCCACAGAACAAGTGTAGCACTTCTGAGAAGAACTGGAAATCTGTGATCTGCCCAGAAATAATAAGATAATTTTAGTTTCTTATTAGAAGGTTCACAGAGAGTTCAGTATGACTGAGAAATCTGGCCCTAGCCAGACTGAAGGCTGAACATCTCTGCCAATACTACTCCATTAATGGGTCAAGTGCTCAGAGCAAATTTTCAAACTCCTGCATCAAAAATGTTCACCAAATGCAGCTTAGCTTTCTGGGTTTTCTATTTCACCTGTGAAAATACGGTTTACAACTATTCGAGGGTATTGTTATTCCACAAAAGAGAAAGGGACGGATATGGTGTGTAACAGTTCAATTTTAAAGCATACTATTGCTCTCCAAATCAATACTGCAGCAATTTAACACTTACATTACCAAGGCATTTGTTTACCTAATCAATTGCTATACTCAAGAAGTCCAATGGCATCACACACAGTTTGATAAGGAGAGCTGTAGGTACAGAGCAAGAGGACAATATATTGCTCTAAAACAGTACTCAGAAATGCTGAACTAAGTTAGCCTGGATGCAGACTGAGACGCCTCAATCTGATAAGCAGTTACGCAAACTGTTTCAATGAAGACATGGAAGAGATTACGTGCTACCCTTAAAACTACAGGAAAGCAAGTACAGAAAGCAAGCATGGTGTAGCGAACACTATTTCTTTCCAGTGGCACAGTGACTGACCAGAAAGACTGCTGAATCACAATGCAGATTTTTCCCTCCCTATAGTTTTGTTTCATATTATTTGAAAAATGGCCTGTTACAGAACCTTAAGATTCATTCAGTCATTGAGTGAGGTAGTGTAGCACGTTTCTGATGCCTTTTGGTGGCAGCAAGTGACAATTATCACCTTATAAAAACAATCTTGTGTTGACACATTTTTCTTCCTCACCTCCTGTATAGCACAAGCACTTAGGGAAAGCACCTTGCTTCAGTTAATAGGAACAAGTGAAATACTGAAAGCAAAACTCCATCAGAAAAGAGAAAAACATGAGAAAACAATCAGGGACTGGGAAAGAAGGTGCCAGCACTCTGCCAGCACTGAGCTTTCTCTGGCCCTTGATCAGCACAAGCTTCAGATCCACTTGGGTAGAGCTCTAGTTTTGACTTCTCACTCATTTAACTGGAGAGGAAGAATTGCACAAAATACAGTAGTTTAATCCTTTCTCCTCTAACTGTACTGAGAGCACCTAAAAAATCCTGCAGTGTATTCCTGAAGCCTGAAAGAAAGTTAGAATCTTTTGGTTTCATTCCACGAGGTTGAGAGGGAAGGGGGGAAATGTTTTGATACCGGTTAGCAGCAGTTGTTTGATCGACTGCTAGGACAAACCAATTATCATGTTACCTCTGAAATGCTGCACAAGCAGGCACTCACTTTTTTCAGTTCAATGCAAACTGTTTCAGAGATGAGACATACTCCATGTTCTTATGCAAGCTGTTTGCTTCGCTGTTCCTGCTTTAAAACAGAGGTCATTCTGACTGAATGTCCCTATTTGCTCTTTTTTTTCATGGCAAGCATCTTATAAACAGCTTAGAAGAGCCAGTTGTAGAAAGAAGAGGCATGCACGGAGAAAGGTGCTCTTTCCTCAACTGAGGTTGAATTAACCTCAGTTACTAAATTTCAATGTGTGAACTTATCATCCTAAGAGTAACAGTCTCTGGTTTGGAGAAACCAAGCAAATTAAGCAGAATTATAATTGATGTGGTTAAATACATGATAAACAAACACTGGGAAAATGTCAGCATCCTTCTTTAAAAGAGACTGAAGCTACAAAGCCTCTAGCAGTGGTTCTGACAGCAAGCAAAGCCACTCACATGGACCACAATGTTCTTCTAAAAAAGAGAAATATAGGTTATTATTTGAGAATAAAACATTGTCCTTTGCTTTTTTTCCCCTCCTTCTTTCCAGTGATTAAACTAAGGGCTTCAGGCCCAAAAGCCAGTACTACTAGTTTATGCTGTACACTTGCAGACATAAAAACTGAAGAGAAGCCTTTGACAGTATCAAGTTAATCATCAAAAAGCAAGACCATGATTGAACAAAGTCCTGCAGCCAGACATAACCCTTTGGAAGTAAAATAGGTAGTTATGGTCTGAAACAGCTTAATGGCATCCTAGCCTTCTATTAAATGAACAATGCCACCATCATTCAAAATACTTAAAAAACACTTTTGCACAGACAATGTTGCTCTGCTCCTTAAACATCATTTTGCTCCCCTCCTCATCATTTCATACAGCAGAGAGCCTCTTGTCTCCTTTCTTCCACCTCAGCCTTATCCCATCACAGTACCAATTTTGGAGCAAAATTGCTCCAAATGCAAAAAAAAATCAGTTTTAACATTTGTAACTTCTCTGCAGACAAGGAGTTGGAGGTCCACATCAAACCCAAGCTAATCCTAACCTCTGATCTATCATATCTCTTCAATGCCAACATGAGGGTAAACTGTATGACAACTTCTGTACACCTAAAGCTCCAATTAAGTATTCTCAGAGATCTATTTTAACACCCTAAACCTTTCTTTTCCTAGTTATATGTTACAGCCTACTGCAGCAACCACTGGGTTGCAATCAATTGCTCTCCTTCTAAGGAACAGCAACCTGTCCTTCTTACCCGCCCCAGAAAAAAGTCCATCTATTTGTATTGTAGCAGTCCCCTCTTAGTAGCACTTAGTCAGGAAGGGCTTCACTACATCACAGTATTTTTGCTCCCTAACTTCACAAAATTCCTCTATTTTGCATTTCACAAATGAAACCAATACCTTGTTGTGACAGATTGCATGAAACAAGCAGAACAAATGGGACATCTTCTCTTATTCTGTAGAAGGGAGGATAACTCCTTCTCTCCTGCATTATATCTCAGAGCAGAGTCAAGTTTTTAAGGTAACCTATTTAGAAAAACAAAACAAATTCCCAGATCTTTAGTTTCCTCTCCTATGGGCAAAGAGGATTAGAGGAGTTCTTTATAAGGCTCAGGGTCACTTCTCATTTATCTTTTCTGCTACTTCTCACACATATTTCAAATGGTTCAAAGACAGCTTCTAGCAATGTTCACCGTTGTTAAGCTACTTCCAAGATTAGCAACTCAGCTTTGCATGCAGCTAATGACTGAGTCATCTGGCAGTTGCCTGAGCAGCAGTGGAAGTGTACAGCACAAACCCAAGTTTTAATTTACGTAATTCATCACAATTATTTTTCTCTGGGTATCTGAAACAGTTAAAGATATTGCCAATTATAAAGTAATTAATATAACCATTGCAAGAGCACAGGGATGTCACTGATGCTAAAGTATTACTGCATGTAGGTGAGGCAGGTAACAAGCAGGCTGGATCCTGGATATTCATGCAGTAGTGGCCACAGTAAAAGTCAGAAGCATTCTGCACAAGGCTTCTTCCAAGAGACACAGTCCTTGCATTAAAAAAAACTAGAAAAAGACTGCACAGGAGACCAACATCGCCTACCTATTCCTTCCCACAGTAATTCCTTTAATTTTTTCTGTACAACTAGTCTTTATATTCCTTGCCTGATGGACAGACTGAAAGACTTCTGTTATCACCACTCATCTTTGTGCACTAACTCATTAGCATCCAGGTGATTCAACTTTTTCAAGCAAAAATCACCACTACACTTTAACCTGGACAGACAGCAAGCATTAAATCATAGAAATAACTCAATCATCTTACTTAATTAACAAAAAAACCAAACAAAATCAGAGCTCAAGTAAACAAATGCAGATACTCCGTATGACGAGTCTCAGCCCACAATGTTAAAATATTTGATTCTGAACACCAGCTCCTACAAGAGACACAGTAGGCAATATTTCAGCATCTAAGCCCCTCCTCAGTGGGGACAAAGCTACGGTTGAAAACACAAAATGAAGCTTAATCTATAAAATAGAATTTGTTTTTACAATTAATTATGAACTGCAAATTGAATTTTTTTTTGCTTTGAAGTGACCCCAAAAGGCATTATTCTAGGTTATCTGTGTTATCGTGGGTGCACCAGCTTTCCGGCATCAACCGCAAAAGCATGAAGTACGTGAGATCCGGAAAAGAGGGCAGAGTCAACTTAACACCTTTAAAATTTTTTTATGCTCCAAGTATTCACCAAAGCCTGCGCCGTGAATACAACTGGCACAGAAAGCAAGAATTATCTCACTTTCCCTTTTTGTTCTGTATTTCACTTGTAACAAGGGCAACTGCTCTGACAATGCATAGTGTAAACAGGAGATGACACTGAATTCTTTCTTTCTTTTACCACTGTTGAAGAGCTGGCTACAACAGAAATGAGATAACAAAACACAGAATAGCTTGGTTTGGAAGAAACTTGAAAGATCATTTAGTTCCAATCCACTGCCATGGGCAGGGGCACCCTCCACTAGACCAGGTTGCTCAAAGCCCCATCCAACCTGGCCCTGAACACTTCCAGGGGTAGGGCATCCACAGCTTCTCTGGGCAACCTGTGCCAGTGCCTCACCACCCTCACAGTAAAGAACTTTTTTCTAATGTCTAATCTAAACCTACTGTCAGTTTGAAGTCATTTCCCCTTGTCCTGTCACTTGATGCTCTTGTAAATAGTCTCTCCCCATCATGTAGGCTCCCTTCACGTGCTGGAATGCCACAATTAGGTCACCCCAAAGCCTTTTCTTCTGCAGGCTGAACAATCCCCAGAGGAGAGATGATCTCTATCCATATTGGTGGCCCCTCCAGACTCATTCCAACAGGTCCATGTCCCTCCTGTGCTGGGACCCCAGAGCTGGATGCAGAGCTCCAGGGGCAGAATCCCTTCCCTCCCCTGCTGCCCACGGTGCTCTGGATGCAGCCCAGGATACATAACACACAACTTGAAAGTTAAGGCCTTTTGAGGAACCAATGATTGTTATATCTTGTCACACAAAGAGAAAAAATGTAATGAAGGAAATGCTTTTACTCCCATGCTCCTTTTCACGCTGATTATTTAACTTTTATGACAGCCAAGAAGATTAGTGCTTGACCAAAAGCAGATATTACCACTAAAGGCTGACTGGCTCAATTAAAAATGGAAACATAAATTACAGTACATTACTTTGTTAGTTCTTAAGACACTACCTTTGCTTGCCTACAATATCATGAACATACTATCACCAGAAATAGTTCTGTCACATTAGGATGAATAACATCACACAGAGAGTTTAAATTGAAAAACCTACGGAGCAGACCTAGTCTAAGGGGCTAGTCTAAGGGATGAAATCACATGGAAGCTACACTCAATTTTTTCCACTGTCCAGGTACAGTCAGTCTTTTTCTGTTTCATTGTGCATGACTTTGAAGAAAGATACAAGAGGCTAAAACTGAGAGGTAGAAAGAAAATAAGCAGACCAGACAAACAAATACACAGCATGTTCCCTAGGATCCCCTATCTTCTCTCCACACTTAAAATTACTGCATACAGATGTTATTTCATCCGTAAAAGAAACCTGGAAGACAGTAGGCAAGAACAACTTCCTCATTCTTCACAGGCGAATCTAAACTAATTTCTCTTGTACATCCCAGCAGTCATCACGAGGAATGAAAATTCAGGGAGCAATTTGAAACTTACACCAAGATAAACATCACCTTTAGATGCTCCTGGCTTTTCAAATCCAGGGTTATTTTCTAATAAGATATATTTTTACTCAATGAAAAATAAAATGGAACAGCATTCATATTAATTCTTATGGCTGCCCCTTATCTTTACCTTCCCAGTGTCACAGAAGATTGAATAACTCTCCCACCACCAAGTTTCTTGTTTCCCCCTGTTACCATTTTGCAGTACTCTGGTCCAGCAAGCAAGAAGTGCAATGCAGGTCTGTGACCAGAAATACAGTGGGGTTGAGTTGTTCTTTGCTTCTTTAATTTACCAATTCATATTACACAGCAGTAAAACTTCAGCAGCAGTCATGATGGAGGACTAAAAATTCCTGCGTTCCTAATTTTATTTCCCATTCCTGGAAAAGAACCTTCTTAAAGCACTGACCTGTGAAAGACATAAACACATTCCTGCACATTCTGCAGCTCTATTTGTACATAACTCAGGCTTTAGGTCATGTAGGTAATTACTCATTCATCCCTACCAACA
Organism: Amblyornis subalaris; assembly: GCA_018881555.1. NCBI lineage: Eukaryota > Metazoa > Chordata > Aves > Passeriformes > Ptilonorhynchidae > Amblyornis > Amblyornis subalaris. The sequence continues at coordinate 1,114,966 of JACAXG010000173.1, read as the reverse complement.
CTATACCTGTGTAAAGTTTGGTGCAGGCTCAGCTCCAAGGCCTCAAACATCAGAGAACCATTACAAGATCTGTACATTTTTGGTATGAAATCAATCATGAAAATGATTTTACTAAATAAAGAAACTAAGTTTGTAATTATGAGATGCCAATTACCCTCTAGATTTACTCTTTCTTTCCATCATAGTGTATTAGCATGTTTTACCAAAAGACATGATCCTGACTATTACTGCAGCAATATTGTAGTTATTTTTACTTATACTTCTACAGAAAAAGTCTTGCTATTGATGACCTGTACTTCACTTTCAGAATAACTAAATAAAACTCTTTCAATATTCTGACAACTATCACAGAGAATCTGGAAATCCTAAGTTTAAACCATGGATTAGAGGGGAGTTATTTTATGCTGTGGACAGCACTTGTACGGAGCGAGAACATTTTATCAAAAATAATGCTGACTGCAAATCTTGTCATCCCAGAACTCCTCAAGAATTCAAGTTTCAAACTCACTGGAAAGTTCTGGTTGGAGAAAAACTGAAGGGTAGAAAGGATCAATGGTGTGAAAAACATGTCCCAGTAGTCATAAGGAGAAATTAAGTTTTCAGAAGGGAACCCAGATGGGTGGCTCCCATGGTGTTTTGACTGAGATGCTCTCATTCTGCATAATCTCTTCTTACAGAATTTTAAAATGCCTGGCAGAAGGAAAGGCACACACTACTGGAAAATAGAAGCTGCTTAGAAAGATTCAGAAAGTGAATAGGCAGAAATCCAGCAAAAATTTGTACCATTCAGTCCACATGTTCGTTCCTTGTCCATCGGGATGGCCCGTCTTCTTCTTAAAGCATTTTGGAGGTTATTTGCACCATAGATAATATGGGGATGGGGTGTTCCCTCCTTCTGTGGGTGCTTTTTAATAGGTTCAATGAAGTAATCCCCATGAGGCAGATGGAAATATCCAGTCTGAAAACAAGCACAAAAGAGTTAATCTCTCCTGGCCGGTACTAGAAGTCAAAAATAAATATACTCTTTTCATATCACCATCCCTGAGATTTTCTCATAAGCCAGTCATTACGCTGCAGAAATATGAACACAACAGGTTTTCAGTATTTATTTTGCTGCATACATCAAGGCTGTTTCATACCTCACAAAGACGTAACAGTCCAAAGGGAAACAGAAAAAATATCTGCTTCCTAATAACCTCAAATAGTGAGGCAAGGGCTCTCATATTTTTACAAAGTCACTAAAAGGTCAAAAGTTAATTTGCCAAATATGATGCACGAGAAAGAGTTGCATCTTGTTCTTCTGATGTTTTGCATCCATTCCCTGGAGAACAAGACCGGAATAGAGGCTGTTTCATAAGTGCAAATCAAAATTCTGTTCCCAGATGCAATTCCATAATCAATTCCCCAACCCATCAGACAGGCTGGACTGTGTGGTCCATGCTTGACTCAGACCACAAACCCTTTCTGGCCCCCAGGCATACAATGGAAGAAATAAAAAGTTTTTCATGAATTAGCAAGCCATTAAGGTACCATCGACCAGCTACCAGAGGCTGTAACATTTCACATGCTGTAACTTTTGTACCGACCTCCCTGCTTTGCCTGAGCTACAGGGCCTTTGATACCCACCTGGACTATGCAGGATCAGCTTACACCTCCCTCTGCCATGATCTAAGAGACACATCCAAGCAGACACGGCCTTAGTTCGTCGTGTCTCAGCTTTTCTGCAGGGATTGTGAACATCGCAACAGCCATTGTACCACCCCTCCACTTCAAGACATACGGAGCAGTACTAAACCTAAAGCAGAGGATCTACTGACTTCCCAAACCACACTGGGGATGTGACAGGAGGCTGGGATATTCCACTCTTATGGCTTTGTCTCCTCTTCACTTTCTTGCTGTGGTCAGTGCAGCCCTCTTAGCGTTTTCTGGAGCAGGTAAAAAATGCAGCAACACTCTGTTCCCGCAGCTGCTGTATTCAAACTTGGAATGACAGACAATCTTAAAAATCTTTTGAAACACTCCATCCTACAGTTTCTCTGGATGGCTGGGAAAGCCAGTATGAGGGTAAGGAGACGAGAAAAATCATATGAATGGAAGAAAAGCATTCTTATAAAACTATAAAACAACCACAGGCTCTACATACAAGGAGACCAAATGCAGCTCAGTGAGATACCTTCTGCCTCCACACTAATTGCCACAGGCCCTAATATCCCACAGCAAACTTGCACAAATAAATAACTGTGGCTGTCTTCTCCCAGTTTACTCAACAGTTCTGAGGAGCAGAAACTCTTTCTTTCCAATGCAAGTCAAAGTTTTAAAGCCAGAGGTTGGCGTTGCTTTGAAGCCTTGTTTACACCCATAAAGCATCAAAGGTTCAGGACTCACAGCTGCACGTGTTTGCTCATCTGGGATTACAGCTACTGCCTGCATGGGTTTTGTTTCATTTTTAAGAAAAAGAAATTGAGAGTTCTGAATTCTAAACAACATACAAAAAATGATCACGTTCCTTTTTAAATTCTAAATCAAGGCATGGGACCAAAGTCACACCACAAAAGCAGTCAATCCCAAGTTCACATTGGATAAAGATGCCAGGCAAGGGTGAATCTATACAGCAAGAATGCCTATACAGTGGTCACACCAGGAAATATGTCCACGTGTGGCTTTCCTCATGCTGCTCAGGGAATCAATGCACCATCACAAGTCTTTGCCCATTCCTTTTCATTCCACAGGGTTCAGTCTTTCCCGGATATTTGTAAAGACTGGATTATTTGATTATTTTGTTGATTTTTAAGCCAGTTGGAACCAGGAGGAACTAACCATCTTCACTTGCAGACCCTGATTTTCTAGAGCAAGTGATTAGTCACCAGACTATTGTGTCAAGGTGCATCTGTAAAAGGAAAACCAGGCAATCATATGGAAGGTGAAGTAAGTATATTAGTGGCAACCTCACTTCCCTCATCCATGTTTGCATGTTAAAATTCGGCTCTCCATCCAAGCTGTATGCAACAGGAAAAAAAGCAAAACTCATGGTGTGAATGTGGCTGTAAAAGTCCCTTTCTGGCACGCAGATGCTTTCCAGCAGCTTCCAGAGACTCCCAGCACTTACTGAACTCAGGCTTTGCATTTGCATTTTCACTCTGCACAGGCTATACACCCAGAAATTAAATGCTGAGGCCAACCAAGACAAAAAAAAAAAAAAAAAAAAAAAAAAGACCAATCTTCACATTAAACTTACTTCAAAGCACTGAGGATTGGCAAAATTCCCTTTGCTGATTAAACACATCTTTGGGTTTGCTCTTCATAGCAGTTCTTTTCTGACTCACAAATACAATAGCAAGAATTTTTCATTTAAAGTCCATCAGATTTGAAGCTATGTAAATACAATATATGCTTTTTCTGAGGAGTGTGTAGCATCACCTGCTTTTGAGTGCATTCACACAGCCTCAGAATACACAAAGGAGGGCAGTTATGAAAGCCTTGTCAGAAATAAGCCATTCATACTTACATTTATGAAAGAGTTTACTTATCACCACAGAAAAAAATTACTGCTGCCAAGTTTCTCTCATCTGAACTTCCTTATGAAAAGCTACTGTGTAATACAGCAATAGAAAAGGCCAGAAAAGAGGGGATGGGTGTGTGTGTTTTTGTTTGGGGAGTGTGTGTTTCCCTCAAAGCCCACAGGTAAAAATCTACAAATCTACCACAGAATTTTTTTCTAAATTGTTGTTTTCCCCTCTTTCAAGTCTCACTCTTCACCCTCAAATTCTGACATACCATGGCTGAAAATGTTTGCCATACTGTATTTGGGAGTGCTGCTACATTAACTTATGTGAATTTTTAATTGTCATTATTTTGACACAAACAGCTCCCTGAACATCTTCTACAACGAGATGAGGAGGACAATGGTGATCCTGGGACAATTCTGACTTAAAGTTTTCAAGCAACTTTTTTAATTTTCAGTAATGTCTGCATTTTCCAGTGGAAAGCAGATATTTTTCGCATATTTCTTTCAGTCAAAAGCTTGGGAGGTTGTCAAAATACATTTTCTGGCATATTTTTTTTGATCAGTTCCACATGGGAAGCTGAAGCTGAGTCCTGTGGGAAGGGAAAGAGCAGCTTTACCCTTGGCTATGATTTTGAAATTGCAATACTACCCCAGACAGGAGGGGCTGGAATTAGTGGGTGTTCTTCAGGAGAAAAAGCGAGGTAGAAAACAACAATTTCTAAAGTTACAGTAGCTGAGTATATTGACTATAATGCCAAAAAAACAACATTAGTAGTGAGAACAGTGTGTAACTCCCTGAAAGCAAACAGTGTTTCTGACAATAAATTTCATACAATATTTCTGACAACAAGGCAGTGACAGACTCTGAAAATACAGTGACTTTAAGAAGCAATATGAAACAAAAATAAGGAGACAAGATCCTGGTTTTACCTTTAGGTACTTTGCTCCAGGTGTTTATTATAACTGTAATACATGGTAAGAGAAACTAAGTTTGAATAAAAGAATTAAAGAAAAAATTGTGCCATAGGAAACATGCATTACCAGAGAACTGCAGCTGCAAATAATCTAAAATGAGCTGGTGAAGTAATTTATCTGTTAACATTAAACATGCCAAATTTATTTCAGCTAATCACTTAGTTCTTTTCTGTATGTCCCTTTTCTCCCAAGCACCTTTCTCTTTGAGTTTGTCATCTGCTCCTATTTCAGCCGAAACAAAAGCCCAGCATCCAGATGAGATTTTCATGACATTCTCAGATAAAGCTAGAAAAAAACCAGACCTGCCATGCCATTGCTAAGGCAGAAAGAAGTTGGGGTTTTTTTAAGGTATTGAGTAATTTGATGAAAGACTTTTATGAACATCGCCCACAGAATAGGAGAGAATTCTAGCTCTTATTCAGTTCTACAGAAAAAAACTATGCTTTTAGCAGGATTTGGTGAAGAAGGGCTATGGCACTGAAGCACAGCCTTGTGGTTTAACACAGCTTTGGTCTGAAATTAAAATACCTTATTTTTAAGGCAAGATAAGTAAAAGAACAGAATATTATCATTCCATAAGATTTTATATTCTTTCATCACACTGGCTTGTATATTTTAGAAGGTGCCAGCAAGCTGGCCAGAGGTCAGAGGTAGGCCCTGGACAATGTGGGCTCAGAAAGTTCAGAGACAGAGGATGGGGGGAAAAAAATCAATTCATAGCCAAATTTACAGCAAGGTGGACTTTTGTGAAAGAAAATAAGGTATCAGGCGAGGAAGAAGTGTCTGACATCCTCCAGTTCCCAGGTTCCTAAGGGACAGACATCAGGATACTTCAGACATACGGGTCTTTCTGGCTGGGGACATATCTCAGCAAAGGAGAGAAGTCACATCTCTAGGTCATGTCTATCATCTACCATACAACTACTTAAAATACATGATCACTCAGCTGATAGATCTGGCAGAGAATCAGTACTCTGGGTTATAGCATCAACTTGCTGGTGACCCCACTCCATTTCTTCTTTTCACTCTTCTTGGATGAAGGTTATTTAGGGTAAGTTTTAAGAGGCTGAGGCATTAAAATACCCACCTTTTATAAAAACGTAAGAGAAGCAAAGAGTTCAAAATCTGTCTTCATTTGCTGCTCTGCTGTGGCACAGAAACAGTTCATTAAATAGTTCTGAGTCAGGAATAATTTCTGTGGACCTCCAACTCACTGCAAACTTTGCATCTCACACAGAATCTGAAGCACCCTAGGTAAATTATTTTCTCTTCAAGGAAATTCTCTGTGAAATTAATCTTCTGTGGAGATTTGAACATGCTCACATGAAAATGCATAACTTGGAACACATAGTTTTAAAAGACATCTTCGTTCATTCTCCATTCAGGTCATGGCATCCTCCACTATGATCTTTATTGTACATCCTAAAAGCATTTATTACTACTTCTAACTATTTTGTGATCTTCCTTAAGAAGAAACAGTCCAGGTATCTTATTCCTGCATTCACTTGTGGGTGCCCTGGTGGCTGCAGCTATATTTGCATTGTAGAAATATCCCATCTTACTTCTTTTCTTACTACAGAAGATCCACAAATTACGATAATTGTGTGGCCATGAAGTTGCTTAGAGCCTCATTAGTCTCTCTGCAGCCTTCTGCTTTGAAATCTCCAGCAGTTCATGAGGCACATGAAGCTTCTACATCTCTAACTGCCCAGCAGCAGTCACTTCATGTTGTCCAGCTCCCAGAGAGCCTTTCAGCTTCTTTCCACATTCCCGCCTTCTACTTTTTGAAATATGTCCCATTTGATCCACATAAGCCAAAACTGTCCTCCTTTGCTGCATCTAAAGCTCAGACACACCGTTAAATTCCAACAGGGTAAAACTTTATTGCCCACTAGAGTACTAGTAACTGAACATTTTTACGGTCTTGAAATAGAGCAAAAATAGTATTTAATAAATTTTACACAACTTTCAGTGCTGGTTCTAGTAAGCTGAAACATGCCTGCGTTCGCCATACACTGAGCATCCAGCAGGTAGATGGCATGGCACAGCTGACTAGTAATTCATTAACTCAAACACAGTTTGAACCCTTATTCTCGCTGCCAGTGTGATTTTCACATTGCAGCTGAGACAGACTACCAAGGACTGTCTGAAGCACTCCGGAGCACTCCGAGGATCTGAGGCTCCTTCTGTCCATATTTCCTCTTTGCTCAATTTCTGGTAAGTCCCTCGGATCTTTGAGAAAGGCAAAGTCTCAGTTCTTTGGGCTGTCTCATCTGTCCAAAGGCAGTGAGGTGACACCCCACCAGAACAGGCTGAGTGCACAGTGCCTGGTCAGTGCTCTGAGCCACACAGCAAGTTACAGCACTTGAAGATGTTACCTTGAGAATAAAACACATCCAGATGAGTTTCCTCCTGCAAAAATTAGCTAGGTCACCCTGGCACCCCATCAAGCAAGGACTATGAAAAAGTAATATGGTCTCAAGCTCTACCTCAGGGTGAATATAATAGCAAGCTAAATATAAATTCGAAAATCAATCAGCTTTGCTATCCAGGCTGAAGGACACTCTTTGGTGATTCATAACGTATATTTTCATGAGTCTTTGACTATTGCTCATATTCATGCTTTCTACCTTCCCCATCTCCCCTGTTTTTATACTGGAAGCTTTAATGGCAACTAGTGGGGAAAAAAGTAATAAAAAAACCCCGCTGCTTTTCCAAGAGCAAGAGGCTTACTTTGACTGTAGTCACAAGAGGGTGAGACTAGCAAGTTTTTACTTAATTTGGGATCAAAAAACAACTCAGCGAGTGTTACTGCTCTGAGACAAAACAGACTTTGCCCAATCCCTCCAAAGACAGTTTGGGAGAGTAATTTCTTCCTGGAAAATACTCTTGGAATATCTCATTCATATTTTTCTAATTAAACTTGTTCAGAAAGCAGTGTATCCAGGGGGCTTATATTGCACAAACTGGAGGGGTTTTATCTCATTAATATCAGAAGAGCCTCTCACCAAAATGCAAATTAACTATGTAAAAATAGTTTGTACTTCTCAGCATTTGAAATCCCCTCTGAGACTTTCAACGAGAAGTTTTGAAGCTTTGATTTGGAAGCCAGTAAATTCTTACAGTTTGCAAAGCAGGTTACGTTTGATGATTTAAAACCTATCTAATGCTGAAGAGTAAAGACTTAACACCAGATTGTTAAGAGGTTCCACGCCTAAACAGTGCTTTCTATTAAGAATGAAAAGACGAGCAAGAGGATCCACAGAGCAGACATGATCTCTAATCACAGAGACAGAAAGCACCATGGCTGTTTTGCCTTCCTGCTCACTTACATTCTGAAACTAATTTCAAGCTAGTGAGCATGACAATGTTAATACTGCAGAGTTCAAACTTTATTAGAGAATAACTAAATGCAAACATTTGATCAAATGACAAGTGGCTTTGTTTCTATTGACAAGTATTGTTTGTATTACTGTGACCTACAGGAACCCCAGTCAACAGCCAGAAAGCAGAGATACAAATGATGACAGCTGCCACAACGTGTGCAGATAGATGGAAGAAAGCACAATTATCCCATTTTCCAGTGGATGAAAGCCTCTCAGGAACTTTACTCCTCTCAAGAGCAGAGTAGGGAAGGTCACAGCCAAACTTTTTCCTCCCTACAGAAACTTTTTCGCTCAATGAAACAGAACTCTGTGAGGAAAAGCAACATCAGACCGGACTATGCTGACCCACCTGCTGATGCTCTTCTAGCTTCATTCTGTTCAGCCCAGAAGGAACTAGTGTCAAGAGCAGACAGCATATTTTAGATCTGCAGTTGCCATCAGGTGTGTTCAGAGAGAAGGCTTCTGCCTCTCCTTTCTCCAAGCTCATGAAGCCTATGGCTGCACAGCACAGACAGGACTCAGGAACACATTTCAACATGCCATGGAAGTGTCATGCCACCACTTATCATGAGAGTGTCATTTCAAGGTGACCTCAAAGGCAGCCCATACTAATCCCTCAGCCTCTTCTTTACTTACCATGTATGTTTCCAATGCCTTTCCAAAAAGTGACTTCCCAGTACTAAAGGGTAACCTCAGAGCAGCACTGTGATGTGGAGTATCTTCTCAGTGAATACACGAGGAGTCATGGATTCTGCTCAAAAACTGCAGCTTGAAACACGCTGCCCGTTTCCATGGCTGGTGTGTGCAAGCAGCTGCTCCATTTGCTCTGCACAGCCTTGTGACAGGCTGTGAGCCATGCTCAAGCTGCAGCTTGTTGTGCTGTCACTGGGGAGGAATGAAGGGGGAGGGAGCTTATCAAAACCAAATACCTTACCAAACAGGAAAATTCACTCCTGGGTGAGGGCAACCGTGGCAAGTGAGTGACACAGTACACCAAAAAGGTTATTTTGCGCCACACACCAGTATCTGTTTAGAAAAGGACTAAAAGTTAGATATGGGATGTGGAAGGAAAGGGGAGAAGAAATTAAATGAAACTGAAAAAACCAAGATTCAAACTGAGATCCAGAACTTGCAGGACAAAGTGCAGTCTCTAGCATACAGCTCATGCTTAGCACATGGCAGTCAGGGAACCAGCATGATGGTAACTGGCAATCACAACAGATGTGCCAAACTTCTTCTGGCCTGGGGCAAATGACATGCCACTCGTTTGACTTTCCTGGTTATTTCTGTCTGCCTGAGAAAGGAGAACGATACGCTTTAATGGCTGCATCTGGCACACCACCATCAATGCTTTTACAAATCTCGTACAAGTCCCAGCTCCCATGCATACCAAAGATGAAGACTGATTTGATTCAGCAATAGGTTCAGGTCAGTTTAAAAGCACAAAGTATTTCAGTTAGCTCCGAATGTGATGTAAATCCCTCCTTGACGCTTGAATTCTGACTGAAACCCATTTCCACTTATACAAGAGGTACAGTGCACTCATCAAATTTACCTGTGCATGCAAGACACTACAGCCCAGAGGCAGAAAATTAACTTCTCTCTCAGAGCTGCAGAGAGATGATCTACACTCTGAAATACAAGTTGTGCAAAAAGCCCACTCCAGCAAAAGTAAAAGTCTGCAAGACAAACAAATACTCCTCAATCTACTAACAATCAAGTTTCTGCTCAAAGCTTGGCAGGACATACTCAACAAAAAGCAAAGCAAATTTGGTACAAACCCAGTAACTGAGTAAACTACTTACACCAAGACCAGTGTAAAAATTCTGGTAATTTCCAGGTCTCTTCTGCTGGGACCTCAATCTGATGAAATGTTAAGGGTGTCTGATGCGATGAATACTTTGAGGTGCTTCTGAAGCTGGTGGGAAATCAACAATTTCAACAATTTCCAGAGCAAGGCTGTGTGTAATAAGCACTTAAAAAGGCTGGAAAACAGACAACATGGGGAAGCAGCAAGTGGCACAGACAATCTGGAGAGCTCCTGCCTGTTTGCTATGTGCCTTAGCAAAAAAAAGGTAGGCAGCTTCAAAAGAAGCTGGCAGGCAACAAAACATTTTTGCACCCTAGACAGACTGGAGCAGCATTTATGAGAATCATAGGATGAGCTGTGTTGGAAGGGACCTTCCAACTGCTCCCACCACGGGCAGAATGCCATCCACTAGACCAGGTTGCTCAAAGCCCCATCCAACCTGGCCTTGAACACTTCCAGGGATGGAGCATCCATAACTTCTCTGGACAACACGTTCAGTGTCTCACCACTCTTATTGCCAAGATTTTCTTCCTAACATCTATTCTAAACCTGCCCTCTTTCAGTGTAAAACCGTTGCCCCTTGTCCTACACCTATAAGTGTAAATGTTGCCTATTTACACATGACTGTGTAAAAAGTCCCTCTCCAGCTTTTTTGTGGCCCTTTTAGGTACTGTAAGATGCTCTAAGGTCTCCTCAGATCCTTCCCTTCTCCAGGCTCAACAGCCCCAAGTCTCCCAGCCTGTCCTCACAGCAGAGGTGCTCCACCTTTTGTTTATCTTCATGGTCCTCCACTAGACTCGCATCAGCAGGTTCACATCCCTCTTATGCTGGGACCCCAGAGCTCGATGCAGTGCTCCAAGTGGGTCTCACCAGAGTGGAGCAGAGAGGCAGAATCACATCCCTCAGCCTGCTGGCCACAATGCTTTGGATGCAGCCCTGGAAAGAGCTGGCTTCCGGGCCAAACATGCCTCTCCAGTTTAGAAACAAGGATGTCACATGGCACAGTGTCAAAGGCTTTGCTCAAGTCCTGGTAGATGGCACAGAAGACTGGAAATCAGAAATGTTTTAGAGAGCTACCAGAAACAGCTGGATAAATCCATGTTGGGAAGATTAGTCCCTCATTTTTAAACAGCAAAATACCACCTGCAGCTCAGAAACAGAGTGTATGTCAAGGAGAAATATCCCTATTTTCCAGCCTGTTCTTACACCTCTTGCCAGGAATCTGCTATTGATCATTATTTCCTTCTAAAAGTCAGCCACATACTCAACAAAGCCAAGGGCCTGGAAAATTAAGACTCCCCCACTAACAAGGAAATCTCAATCTGCTGCTCAGATGCTGTCTTTGAAGAAGCTTTTCCAGTAGAAAAAGAGGCTTTTTTGGTTGAGTGCTTAGCCTTCTTCATTCTTTTTGCAGTCCAAAGGGCTTGTTCCTGTGGTACCTTTCATGCTCCAGGTTTCTGTTTTCTTCAAGCTGTAACATCAGCCCAAGATACCCTTCTGGGACTTCACAGCAGAACACGTGCACACCTCTCTCCCTTCAGACTAACCCTTCTTATCCCAGAATAACTATGGGGCAGGCTGGCCTTTTGGGCTGATCTTGCACTGCCACAGGTCTTATTCCCCATACAAGCAGCAACCACTTCTTTTTAGAAGTGCCCATTTTCCAAACCATTCTTGGAAAATACACTTTTGTCTGCCTGCAAAAAGAAAATGTCTTAGTTGTACAACTCACCCACGAGTTCAAAGGATCAAAGGATTATGTTTCAGTATAAAAATTATTAATTTAGGATTTCCATTTCAAACTGTTTTGATATGTGTGCTTGTTTTCTTTGTAAACTATTCTGTAAAAAAATGGGATTTGACTGTTGAAAAAATTATCGGTTTTATTTCAAACTGACAAGAATTAGACCTTCCATCAAAATCATTCTTTGTCTGCAAAGAGATTGCTTTCGCTGTTTTGGAAATACAACACTTTTTGCAATAAAAGCATTTCATTTTGTCTTAAAAGCAGCAGTCAGCCTTTTAGGTTTGAATGCAGTATCCAGTAGCACAAAAAAAAAAAAAAAAGGGCCAATACAGAAAAGAATAGAGCTATTTATATGGTGAAAAAATTGCAGTAAAACTTTCTTTGGAACCAAGCAGGTGAGGAAAAGTATTTTGCTACAGTAATAAAAGGACTCATTTTCTTTCTGCTAAAGTTCTGTTGTCTTCTTTCGCTCACAGGATGTTAAAGGTTTGTCTTTAAAACTGGCATGTTTTGAAACCCTCGTGATGTACCTCCCAGGAATTCAGACACCATGAACATCCCTTTAAACTTAAAAAAAAGGCACAGATGTTCAGCTTTTCTAAGAACTCAGCAGTTTCTTTCCTTAGGACGTTCAATACTTTTTACGTGACACCGATAGAGTGACATGTAAGAAAACATGCAAAAGAATAAGAAAACACTTTTTATACAGGTAAGACAGATGTTGTCTGCAAATGACACAACTCCCTGAAGACATGCTCATGGTTCCGTACAATGAAATGAAAAAGTTTACTGAAAACTGAAAGTATCTGCAGCTACTACTCAGCATGATTCTTACTATTCTAGGAATACTAAAAATTCAAAAACTTGATAATAATGGAAATAGAAGATACTAAATATTAGATCATAAGCAGTTCTGAGAGAACTCAAATGGATTTAGTTCTTTAAGAGAGGTGTATTTGACCCATGACTCCAATAAGCTTTTGTGTAGTCAGAGGAGAGTTTACAAAGAAATTTATGAAAGAATTCTGGACTGACTCACTGATATGTCAGAATTTGCCTCTCCCAAAGTTGAACTTAGAAAAGTAGTAAATACAATAAGCAATTCATTCTGCTCTCACTATTGGCCAGAGCTGCACAGCTAAATAGTTGAATTTTACTGCAGAAATCTTTTCAGCTGAGACATGAGACTGTGACTTTTTGAAAGACACGTTTTCAAATCAGGTTTTTTGTATGGGATGATGCCAGATCATGACAATCCCACTGAAGCATTAGTAATGGAAATGCTATCATTGAAAAACAATGTTTTTGCACAAGGCAAGCAAAAGCTTTTTTTTTTTTTTTTTTTTGTTCCTCTCCAAAGCAATTCAGGCGAGATTTTCTCAAGTTGATGTGTTTCTTTGTCAGCCTTTTTTATTTCTCCTCTATGACAATGAAAACCAGAAAATAAACAAATACATCCCTGGCTCAACCTCATTGATTTATTTGCAGCAGGAATGGATCTGACAGCCTACATCACAATAAACCACACGTGGATTCCAAAGGCAATGAATAATCCCCTCTAGGGTCAGATGAAAACACATGCATTGTTCCCTTCTATTCTGTTCCCTATCCCTTCTATTGTCACTTTAAAATAGGCCTGACCATACTCTACGCTCAGAACTCAACACAGATCCCAAACTCACATCTTTTAAGAGAAGACTTTCAAGACAGATACTGCTGGAGCAGAGCTGGAATCACAAAGGTTGTTTAGTGCAAATGGCAATTAAAAGTCACTTCGAGCAGGCTTCTTTCCCCAGTGCTGCTGGATGTTTTCCAATAGCTACACCACTTAATCCTAGCCCGAGACACACTTTCTCCTTTCCTTCCACAGCCAAAAATGGTTGTTATTTGGTAGGACATCTCTGGATTCTGTCTGATTTTCTTCAAAACATCAACACTCACATGTCTTTTGCAGTTTCAACAGGTCTGCCCAGTGCTGCTGGGATGACAACAGCTACCCTCCCACTGTGCCTGCCCAGATACTCTCCTGCTTTGGCTCCAGACTTCCCTGTGAAGTTACTGCCCAAACTGTCCAAAACCCCATGTTTGGCTTTCTCATATAATGTGATTCCATTAATTTGGCACAGTCTTTGATTACCTTTCACTGAGAAGCATTAGAGAACATATAAAGATAAGATGCTTCCATCTTCGGTCTCCTTAGTTTTCAGAGAGTCTTTTCTGATGGCTTTTTCCATAATTCAAGTCTCAGCCATTATTTTCTGAGGCTCCAGGAAAGGTGTTGGGATTTGATTGTCTGATGTCCTTAAACAATAATCCTGCTAATTCAGGAAGAGTGTAACACAGCTGCAGAAGTGAAAGACAAGCTCTAGCTCCAGCATCTGAAACCAATGTTCAGCTCTCAGCCACTGCAATGTATAGTGGAGAAAGCAAGGAGATGAGGGATAAGCAGAGGATACAGTTACACACACACACAGATTAAAATCAAGCACACGTGAAACACCAGAAGTACAACAGGCTGGATCCCTACATTTATATAGGATTTGAGCAACTGTGCACTACAGCTACACCAGAACTGAGAAAAGAACTCATAGCACAGGAATTTTTAATTAATCCTCAACTTGCAACATCCCTTTTGACCTTTGTCTCATTCTACCGGTAATTCAAAAACACAAATAAGTCAGTTTAACCAAATTTGCAGCCCTTCAGATGGAACATTTGTTAAAATATTTATTGTGTATATATGTTAGCCCTTTTCAAACTGTAGATAAATTATTTTCCTCTACAGCTATGCATCTTTCAGAAATATCATGTGTGCCTATATATGAAAGAGACAGACACAGAGCATGAGCCAATATTACTGATCCCCTGAGACAGATTCTTCACACATAAGGAATCCACATGGATTTCTGGGCAATAGAGTTAAAGCCACAACTCCAAATTATCTGTAGGACTAAGAGAAAACAAACAAAAGATTTTAACACTAATATTACTGACACTAATACCCAGTGGCAAATGCTGCCCCTCTGGTGACACAGACCATCTGCATGTTTTAGGACTACTCACAGAATTGCTGGGATTTGCCAGCTGGGTTCCAGAACTGAAAGGCTCAACAAATTCTCAGAACCAAACAGAAAACTTCATTCCTTTTGCTCAAAGGAAAAGTTAGAACTGCAAAATGTATGTCTAACATACCATCTTCCAAAGAAAAACGTCCCTTTGCAGCCTGCAGTCATCCTGCTGCCTTTTATTCTACACTAAGAGTCTCTTAGCAATTTTTGGTGATATATGTGCAGAACCTACCACAATGCCTGTGACTCAGACACACAGCACTACTGCCATGTGAATTAGTACTCTTTATAACAATAACAGTAAAAATGAGTAATATGCAATAGGAGAAAAGTTTATTTTACTGTTGGGGCTCCCTAAAGAGATACAGCTTGGAAAACAATCCAACAAAAAATACCATGTACACTCATTTGCCACAATGGGATGCATATGTGGGTTTACAGATCTCCCTGTGAGTCTCAGCAACAAAAAAATCCATGTTCCAGCCAAAGCTACAAGATGTCACAGAACCTCTTGAGGCACCCTGCAAACCCTTTGTGTGTATCCAAGGCACAGTTCATGATAAAAACATGCTTCCTATGCATCTCTATAACTGCCCAACAATTAAGTCTTTTTTTTATTTTCCAGTACCTGACAGAGTCCAGGATCTGTTAAACATGTGCAAAATACAGAGGAATCAGAATACATCAGAAAGCCAGTCTGTAATGGAGACAATTGTACCAAGGTTTATCTGCTTGTACTTCCACAGATACACTGATCCAGGCCACTTGGGGCCCCCCAAGAATAGCAATCTGTTAGTCTCCTTGCAAAGTGTAGCAAAGTCTGGGGTAAACTTTTTCATTTTTACTTTGCAATACTTACTACTTTCCAAACACAGTATCATATTCCAATAAAAGTTTCACAATCCCTATGCTGCAAATTAAACATAATCTTTACCTTGATAATTAACATTTGGCATCTCTGTAAAGAGTGAAAGAATAAGGGCTTCATCACAGTCCCCTAATTACATGGACTGACCTCTAATGAGAAAGACCAAACAGAAAAAAAATCTGCAAGCAGAATAATGAAATGCACACGAAAACTACATTTGGATTAATTTCTATCAGATCTCTATCCAAGTTCAGACCTGTCCACTTAAGACTATGGCATGCTTCTACCAAAATCTGGAATTTGGAAAACACATTCATTTAATAAATGGCACTTTTTGTAATTCACCATCAAAGAAGAACATGTCGTATGTTTTACAGCATTTGGAGGAGCACAGAGAAAACTTTACTATGTTCAAAGATCCTGTTGAAAAATACTCCCCAGTAACTTCATTCTGCTGTTCAGGTGAGTACTCCTTTGACTGCCTCTCCAAGGTGTAATTACCCTTCTGCCAGCCCTTCCACCTGCACTGGATGTCTCAGTCGTCCATTTGGACACGACTAAAAAAGTGAAAAGGTTGGGGCAGTCAGTGGTATTGCCATCAGGTTTTGTTTTCACAGGCTACAGGCAGGAATCGAGTAGAAAGTCTGTGATTCTGCTCAGCTCGCTTTGAAGGTCGCTGCGGTAGAATTCTGCCCCTCTGAGCCTGCCATCCAAGAACCAACCTGAAAGCATCTCCTGAGCTAAATCTCAGTCATGTATTTTGGAAGGACAAGGACTGGTTCTGCGGGTTGACAGCCTGATATGATGAAGTTGTGAAAGCCTCCACAGAAGAAGAATTGTAGGCATCAGGGTGATTTAAGGTATTGTTCAGGCAGGTCACCTCATGACAAATATCTAATGGTGGAGATCTGGACTCTTTGGTGCGATAGACTCCATGACAGAGGCTCTACTGTTCTGTTAAAGCAGATATTCTGGGCATCCCTATATCTCTGGTGTATTCCCCAAATGCTTCTGGAGTCAGTGCTCTGTGTGGAATTCCAGACTGAATTGCTGTGGGGTGGTAAATGGTGAGTTAAGGTGAAGATAAACCAGAAACTTTCTGAAAAGGTAATACTGAAGCCATGTTGGTGCAAGAAATAACCTTAAAGTCTTCCTTCCTTCCTTCATGCTCAGCTTGCTCCTTCTAAAACTGAATGTTGCTGAATGATATGGCAGGTTTAGCAGAACTCAGCCCTTTCCTCATCGAGACACCAAAGGATCTTTGAAAATTCAGAGATTGGAAGGGATGTGAATAGTTAAGCCCACAGAGGGGGCTGTGGGGCAGAAAAGGCTACTACACAGACCCTTGAGCTCTTGTGAAGTTCTGCTGCTTGTTCCTAGCAGAAAACCCAGTGAGGGTATTGCAAACTGCAGGGAAGAGACAAGCCCATGGTTTCCATATCACTGTGTAGCACTGGAGGGCAGCAGGATGTTTTGTCAGGAAGGTCTTTTGATCAAAGGTCTTTTTCTGATCTTTTGAGAAGCTACTGAGCCTCACAAGCAGAATGTTCTCAAACTTTTGGAGTTTGACAGCATGATTTAAGAGACAGACTAAGACCCAATGACGACTCCAGACAGAACAATTTAGCCTGATAGAAAAAGTTCCCCCAAAATATTTTTTTTTTTAATAATGGGTTCAGTCAATAGCTGGGAGGAAAAATATTTTCAAAACCTTTCATGGTAGCTCAGTGCACCAATATCCAGTTGCTTGCACCCACGTGGAGTACTAAATCATGGAGGTTGAAGAAACGGACTGCCTTTTTCATCCAGAACTCAAAGGGAGCAGCTTTGCTCCCCAGACAATGACAGCTAGGCCAACCTGCCTTTGGGCAGTTCAGTTAAAGATCTTTAATCTCCTGGCATTGACTAGCCATGTTTGTCCACCCCTTTTCTTCACTGACAAATCCTTTGTCACCATCAAGATCAGAAGCATCTGCTCTCTGTCTGAGGTAAAAACACACTATTCTCTTTTAATTGACAGCTCACAGACTGCAATATTGGAAGTGCTTTTTTTTAACTCTTGACTTATGCAAGTTGGGCTGACTTGCATTCTGATGCAATACATGCAGTAATGAATAACAGAATAGCATTAAAATGAATCAATTGCTCATATGCCACATTACCGAGCTTCCAGCAACGACATGAAACAAAAGGGAATTCAAGAACAGCAAGAAAAGCACTGTCAGTTCAAATCCTGACCAGACACACTTAAGAAATTATTGTGCAATAATGACCTTGTTTATGCTCTGATTCTTTTCTAAACTATGCTATACAGTAAGCTGAGGGAGTGCACTGTAAATGTCACTGAGTGAATTCACATCAGTGGGAACTGGACTACCGTGAATGGACTCGGGACTACACTCAGAGGGTCAGTGATCCCAAGCTGAAACACAAGTCAGAAGCATAAGTTTGAGAGGGAAGAGAGACAACTGGTTGTGAAAGGAAAGGAATTCATGCCACCATCAACACACATGATGCAGCAAGGTGACTGCAGTCTTCAGCAGCATCTCCTAAGTAACTCAAAAGATCCTACTCAGCAGAACCATGGAGCATCTACAGATTTTGTGGCTCTACAGTCGTTGATTACAGAACAACTACCATGAAACTATTACTTTAATCATGTAAACCAATGTCCTGCACTAGCAAACAGGCCACATATTGACTACTTTTAGGGAGACTTTTCATTGTTGATTTTATCACTTTGGATTCCCTCCCTGTCCCTGCAGTGTCTTGTCTCTGGCAAAGCTGGTAAAAATGAATCTCAGATGTTTATTCTCACAAGTTGAAGCAAACAAAAAAATAATTACTCTCCTAGCGCTGGGCAGATTGGACCCACTGAGCTCCACCCATAAGTTAATATTTTTCAAGGCCAATATCAAACTCCACACACGGCACTCATCAAACCAGATGTGCCCTCACGATCTCTTTCACAATCAGTGAAGAATAGGCAAGTTTGTCTGATCTGAACCATCAGTCTTGGAATGAGTTCAACTGCACCCAACGAAGTGCCCTACAAAGTGTTCTCTTCACTGATGCTGCAGGAGGTCTGGACAAGGTGAGGACAGGGGCATGTTCAGTGCAATACATTTCATTTACAGTGACCTGGGATACCCTTAGACTATTTCGTGTTCCACTGCAGCCTTTTCTCTGCCACCCTGGTGAACACCACCCATACCCAGTTATAAAAAACTGAGTGCTGCCAAATCTGTATTGCTGTGTGAAGTTCAGACACCTGAGGCATAACATCTTCATCTAACTTATGTAAGATTTGGCATGTGTACATAACACTGCAGCCCAACGAGTAGTACTGAGGATATTCTCCAGTGTATAGAGATATTCTAATCACCACATAAGGAATGAATGGAGATTCTGGAATATGTTTAATTTCTGAATTATGATCATTTGCAGCAACTCCTCATCCATTGAACTAATGAAACATTTAAAACCATAAAGCATTGGAAGTAAAATATAAAAACTATTGAATTGAGAAGCACACACCTAAACATTCTCATTAATTTACGTAACTGAATGTCTTTGTGGAATTTTTTTTTCCCATGGCTTTCTGATCTTTTCTGCTTTTAATTTAGGTTTTTATTACTTTATTATTTTCCTTTATTTCCTTTGGATGACCATTTCATAATACTGAAGTTACAGCAGCAATATCTGCAAGTGGAAAACTGGACCTGACAGTTGACCCACTGCGTGGTTCTCATGCCTCTGCGTAAATTTTTGCTGCTCTGAATGCCATTACCCAACAAATATTAACTCCCTGTATTGTCTCTATTCCTACACCTCACAAAGCAGTCCTGCAAGACCTCTAATTCTTCCATCCCATTCCAACACAACTGAATTACTGTGCTCATTCTCCTTAGCAAAGTGGAGCAATAATGAAATAAAAATGTAACACAGCACCTTGTAAAAATGACACTCCATAAACACTAAAATATGTTAACCCTAAACCCACGTCATCTAATCATTATATTTACTGATTCATACAGATGATGCAGATTATTATACATGGCCTCTTGGCACCAGGGATGGTAAAGATAGTTTAGAGCACCTAGTGCTACATATGCTATGTCAATTCTCAAAGCATAAGGTACAGGACTCTATGTCACAGTTTGACCTGCTGTGAGACAAATTTGATTGGTTAAAAACAGGTAAAGGACAGTTCTATGAGTCACTTAGTGTCCATGTGACGTCTCTGTGAAAGGAATGTTATAAAAAACATCTAGGAAGTGACGCAGGACATGCTCTCACTTCCTCTCTTGCTCCCTGGCTCCCTGCTGACCACAAGCAGGAGGGGCTTCCCCTCTGACCCCCAGGCCAGGGGCCCACGGGCCAGGGGGCCGGCGGGGGCAGCTGGCCTCACCCTCCACCGGTCCTGTGCTGTTCTGGACCCGAGAGGAGCTGGTCTGATGCCATCTGGACCAAGGCCAAACAGAGAAACAGCTAAGCTAAGCCGAGCCAAGCTATGCAGAGAGAGCGAGCCGGGATTTTGCCGGAGAAAAAGCACTCCCTTTCGAAGGTGTACTGGTGAGATCGAAGAGTGACCTTGCTTTTAAGATAAGGCAGAGGTTTAAGTAGCAGCCAAAAGACTTACTCAAAATTTGGATGGCTGCCAGTGCAGAGAGCATAGGGCGGGGGAAGGAGCCTTGGGCCCGGGGAAGCAAGCCTCATTACAGCTGCATTATCTAGTGGGAGCATGTAAGCTGTTATAAATACTTCTGCAGGCATTTTCTGCAGATATTAACCTCTTCTCTAAGCTAGAGAGAAAGGAAAGCAGTCACGTGAAAGACTAAATATGGCAACCAGCAGCCGAATGGAAGAGAAGACAAGGAGTGGCAGGAAGTGCCAGGGACGCCATCTTTACCAGCATCGAGAGCCATCTTTTTCTGTGAGCTGTGCTGTGTGATCTGAAATAATACCAAACTAAATATCTTTTTAAATCACAATTTAGACATGGGGGAGTTTGAAACTTGCAGCCTAAAATAAGAACATTTTTATATTGTGTGCAGATGAAATTTGCAGCCTTTGCAGCCTTTGGAGATTATGAGTAAAGCAGAAGCCTGTACCTGAGTGCCTTTAGGCTGGAATGACTTACTCTTAAAATGTTTAACCCCATCAGACTTTTCTTGTGACCTACAAACTGCGGAGTGTGTTGTGGGAGAGAGGATACACCACTGCAAAAACCTGGGCGGGCTGTGGTGTTTCTGGCAGGTTTGGAACCACGTTGAAGGCACTTCTTAGGGAACTGTCTTCCGTGGGATGGATCCCACTACACTACAGAAAGAACTCTCTTTATCCCATAAAGTGGCAATAAGAACTCTTAATCATAAGACCAGAATCTCATGTTTATGTCCTTTGCATGATCAGTGAGAAAGATTGGAATGTATCGGGAGGAGAATGATATTCGTACATTATGCCTTAATATTTTTCATTATTTTTCAGTCTTTCTGTTCTTAGTAGAGTTAGTGAAATTAATTATTTAATAATTTTCCAAGTTTCTAGCCTGTTTTTGCTGTCTCCTCTCCTCTGAAGAATATAGTGTGGGGATCTGGAGTTTGCCTCCAGGTTAACCCTTGACACTCCATAAAGCAGATAAAGTCAGGAAACTGACACAGACCGTTCAGTTTCATAAAGTGAGATTCTTACCATTAGAGATATGAAAGACTGAGAAAACGTTGCCAAAGTCTGTGTGAACCTTTATATTTGCCTGGGATTGCTGGATGACTGAAACAAGAAATCCAAGCTACGCCTGCTTTTGTTTTGAAACACTGTTATCTCGGATGCCAAGAAGAACACAATACCTTTGCGAAACCTGACCTTCCTCAAAGCATGCACGGGTGAAGGGGACTTCAGTCACAGAGAACTCCGCCAGTGCTTTCCAAAGCAAGTGTAGCCTATGTGTGCAGCAAGGTTTAAAGAGTACAGTCTTGTCAAGTGGATACAGGATAATTGCACTAAAAAAGGGGGGCAATCCTTGATTTCATGTGGGTGGAAAACACAAGAACATTCTTCCTCCAAAGTACAATGCCAACAAACCTGTTATGTGCTGTGTGGTATGGCAGATAAAAATCATTCTGCTCTGATGTACTGGCTTCTGCAGCGCTATAAAAATACTTTGGAGCTGAGCACCTTTTCTTCAAAGCCTTGCTTGCAGGTCCTTATTGTCCTGCAGAATCCTTTCCTAGACAGTTGCAACTGCAGCCAGAACTCAACGTTTGTTTATCTCTTTGAAACCCTCTTCCCTGTCTCCTTGGTAATGCTCCATACCAGCCTTCCAGTAATTGCACACTGGAGTCAGCAAACAGCAGCTAAATTGGGATTAATGCAGTGCCCCCCACACTGCTATGTTTGCCTTCAAATTTCTGGCCGCTCCTGGAGCAGAGGTGCTGATTAGACAAATGGGATCTTTCCTGGCTGTTTAGGAATTCTTAACTGGTTTTAAAACAGCAGCATGGGTAAAACTGTACACAGACATAGTGACAAAGGTTTACACTGCCATGACACTGCATGCAACAGACTTTTCAGGATACTACTTAAGTTCTTCACCTTAATTCCACTAACTCTATCAGTCAAAATTATGAGTTTTCACCTGAAAATAGCATTATTTTTTAGTCCAAATTATGTCAGCTTTGCTTCGCCAGTGCAACAACTTCACAGGCTGGTGATGAAAGATACTAGGAGAGTGTCAGAAACTCCATTAATATGAAGTGTAGTTTGTCCAAACAATTAAGTGCTAAATAACCATCAGAATGGCATTTTTGTGCTAATAACTATCTTCATGTTCCGAATTCCAGTTCCCATGTGTAATCATTCCAACAAAGTTACAGCTTATTGCAGCTATACCTAATATGGCATTGAGTTCCAGATTTTGGACCATGGCACTATGCTATAGGCTATTTCTGAATAAAATCCACCTCATCAGCCAAGTTATAAAATCAACAGAAAAAGCAGGGGCACATTCCACTTCAGTTCTTGCAGTAACTCCATTTTTCCTCAGTACAATCAACAGTTTCTCAAGCCCTGTGCAAGTATTTAACTAACAGTTCTTTAAACATCAACATACAATTCATGGGCACACCACTAACACAAAACCTCGTAAGTAAGTCCTGATAACATATGCATTTTTTTCTTGTTTGTTTTTACATCCATGCTGCAATGGAAGCTGGCAGGAACTGAACATCCAAAAACTTGTGACTTTATGTTGTCAGAGAAAGAATAAATGAACTTTCTGATACTTTATAACAAATATTTTAAAGCAGTGAGCACATCTGATTTTCACCTCTCTGTATTCAGAGTTAGTACATATAAAATGGGATAATACTGGCACATTAGCCATTTTAGCTTTGTGAAAAATGCATGTATTATTGTGTGTCACACGGATGAGCACAGAAAAACTTGGAAAGAACAACATAAGTCTGTTCAGGAAACAAAAAAACCATGTTTTCGTTAAACAAAACATTGGTCCACACAGCAAGCAATGAGAAATTGTTGAATTGGCAACAATGAAGTGTCATTAGGAACACTTGAAAGAAATCAATACAGAAGACATTTATGACAAAGTGTTTGAAAGATCTCATACCACATGCAACCTTGATTCAATGCTTCTAGTAACAGAAACATTGCAGGAGGCATTTCTCAACTTTAATGTTGTTAAAGTGGATTTCTTCAATAAAAACCTTTTATTTTTTGCAGGAGTGATATATTTGATAAGTGCACTATGCTTACTGCTCCAAAGCATCTTCCATCAGTAATAAAGAGCATACAGCAGAATGAATTTTACCAGGCAGCATGGAGCAGCAACTGTTAAAAACAAACAAATGAACAACCAAACAAACCACCCAAACAAACCAAAACAACAACAAAAAAAACAAACAAAAACAAGCAAGAGAAACAAAACAAATCAGAAAGAAAATAAAACACACACACACAACCCACCAACGACAGTGCTTTAAATGCAACTGTTCTAATTCTCAGTAATAGAATTACAGGATTGTAAAAAAGACCATACATATGGCTTTCGAGTATCTGCTACTCACACACTCATGAAATCAGCAAAGCCTTATTTCTAAAAGCTCAAAAGGATGCAGGAGACTGAGTCTGTTTCCTAGAGACTGAGTTTTTTACTTTGAATGAACACCCAGACATAACCAGGCATTCATCATCTCAAACAAACTTCCAGATACAATAATCCTTTTTTGTCGCCATTTTGGATCTGTTTTTCTCTTAACTTATTTTGCATGTAATCAGCAACCTATTCCTGGAACCTGAGGAGAGTTTTTCTAGGGCAATTAACAGCTTTCAATAAAATTTCTCCTAAAGAAGAAAATGAAGCAGCTCTCCTCACCAGATTCACCTACAGTTCTTTAACTCCATTTACTTTGACACAATCAGAACTGGAGGAGTCCTAAATGAGAGTTTCAAGCAAGTACAAGCAGATCTAAAAGAAACAGATTTACCCACTGTTGTATTGTTCATGTCACTTCCCACAATTTTTCTTCATGCACACTTTTCCAGGGCTTAGACTGCACCACCCAACCACACACAGCATCTGCATTTTGGTCCTAGACACCTCACTCCTCTCCCAGTAACTCTACTAACTGCCTGCGAGGCTCAGGCAAGCCACTTCTGCACAAATTTACCACCCGTAAGAAGGACAGTGCTTCTCAACCTCACCGAAGGAAAATTATAAAGAATAAACAGCAAAAATGGATACAGTGTCCTTAGTGACAGAAACAGAATATCTGAATATCTTCAGATTTCAGATGCAATTCTAAAATCAAACCAGTTCCCTCTAACTGCTGACATTTGAGATGAGTCAGATGCAAATGCATCCCAGCTAAAGGACTGGAAAAAACACATGTGTTAACATCCTTCTGCAACAGCCTAATCAAATCTTTAGCTGCACATCGTTGTGGAAAAAGCCTAGAGAGACTGCCTTTGATGAAAATTTGCCTTTGGCAAAGAAACACACAAGCTCAGAAGGATGAAACATCTGCTTCACTCATTTAAACCTGCAGAAGCAGCAGGAATATCTGCACAGAGTTGCCACCTTGCACCTACAGCAACAAAAAAGTTGCAAAGGCCATTGAAAATAAGAGACATTACTCATTTCTAATGGTCTTTCTAAAGAAGAAATGGTTAAGTTTTGCATCAGTGGAGATTTCTTATTAATCTTAACCAGGGGAAAGGAAAGAGTAGGTTTCAGTAAGGAGCACAGTCATCCAACAGATCACTATAACCAGCTACCACACACAGAGAAACCCCACATTTGCCAGGGAAATGACACATCTTTGGTCTCTCCTGTTGTATGGCCAACGTATTTGGGACTGTAATCTGAATATCTATCTAGAAATAACAAAACTCTGAAGAAAGAATGAAAGAACATCAGTATCATCTGTGCCAGTAGACATTATCTTCAGATGTCCAACTGAAACAGTGAAGATTAAACTAATCCTCATATGTGGGATTAGATCTTCCTTGCATCAAGCTGTTAAGGACTACGTGAAAGGAACCAGCACCACTTTCTGTAACACAGCAAACACACTTACATGAATCATCTGGATACGCAAAACAATTTCCTGCACTTATAGGACTCCAGGCACTCAAGGTGCCCCAGTCTCCCTTCTCCATGATTAGCAGCACATGGAATTTTAGCTTCATCCTATTAAACACTGTCCAAACACAGCTAAATGGGTGAAATTTAAGGTAAGGAGTTTGATACCTCAATTCAAGTAGATAGGTTGTATTATCTTTTTAGGTCACATGAATTAATTGGTATGCCTTTTATCAAAAAAAAAAAGAAAAAATCACCACCACCACATTTTCACTGTCATTTCAGTAAGTAATTTCACAGCATGTTGCATGCATGGGTTTGAAAATAATAATTCTGAAATTGCTAAACCTGAAGCAGTAGATTGGATTCATCCATTTAGGACCTACACTCAGTTTGAGCTCTTCAATTTAGTTTTTCGTGCTTAAGCAGGCTGCCTACTACAGGCACACTAGGGACTGCCCTATTTTCATTACTATACAAGCTGTATTCATGCATACTCACAAAATCAAAAAATTATACAGCCAATAATGACTGGCTGCTGTAAAGAGAGAATTTATTCAAATTAACAAAAGAACTCAGAAAAAAAGTCACATCCATTGCTTACCACGCTTGAACTTTAGGGTTTGTTTAGAAGCAGTGCTCAAATGTAACTTGCCTGACAATATAAACCACAATTCAAACATAACAGAGCTGAAATTTAAACAAAGTACAAAGATCATATCTATGCTGGTTTGCTTAAAAAGATTCAGATAGGGGAAACAAACCACAAATAAGGGTTTTTTTCATTCATACACATAAATCACTGCACACAGCACCAACACCAATAATGTTTATCAGTGTAGAAAAATAAGACTTTAAATCAAAGTCTACATTGATCCATTGACTCAAAACAACTGGATAGCCCAAAAGCACTTTTGTCTATATCAGAAAAGGCAAATATGTAAATCTATTACGTACCAGAATCACCAGCATGGCATTAAATGACATTAAGCCTCCAGTACAGCCCAGACAAATTTTCAGTAAAAAAAACACCAGCTAGGATTGCAAGGTGTTTGGCATTTTGACCTCTCTCTGCCATTTATGTATGTCAAAAATCTTTCTCAGGTCTAGCACACTAGGTACTTAAAGCACTAAGTAAAAATACAAGAAGCTGCTTTGATTCCCCAGTGTCTGTGGATTTTAAGGGTTGGTAGTCAAAACCAGAGAAACAGTCTCATTTCACAATTTGGTTACATCTGTACAGCTGCTGATGTTGGAGGTTCAGATAAAAACTGGAGTTGAAGGCTCAAAAACAAAGTTCTCTATCTCTGGGATGTTTACATTTGGAAAGCTTGGAGATCTTTCTTTGAAAAGCAAATGAAAAAAGCAAACAACATTGAGTTTAAGATCCATGTGGTCTGTCCCAGGGAAGGGCTGTAGAAATTAAGTCCTTCTCTAAACTTCAGGGGCTTTGAATACTGTCTTGGAGTGATTTATTATGATAGTCTATTCCACGATCCTCTGCTTAAGCCCAAAAATGGATCCTGTACCTTTAAAACCCAAGACCGGAGGAGTGTGGAGCCTGGTGGGGTGGGGAGGTTTCCCGCCTTTGCCGTGCGGGCGCTTTGAAGCCTCGCTGCCCAGGCTTCCCGCGGCGCTGTGCAACACGGTTTCTCTGCTTGGCTCACCTGCTTTCTTAGCCCAGGCAAAAAAACCTTCTCCCTTCTCTGGCTTGGAGAAACTGGAGTAGCAATCCTTAGCTGCCTGGAGCTGAACTGAACAGCTGCCGCTCTGACGCTGGCGGGAGCAGGAGCGGGAGGGAAGCGGGGCTGCTCTGTTCCAGCCCAAGCCTCAGGGAGCCAAGCCAGGGAGAGAGAGCACACCAAAGGCCCCAGCCCAGCTGTTCCATCTGCCGTGACTGCCGTGGAGAAGAGGTCGACACCAGCTAGCCATTGGGTTTTCCCCTGCTGCTGAAATTTCTCCGAGGTTCTGCTGTCCTCAGCGTGAGAGCCAGCGCCATGTCGGACCATGTCTCAGGAAAGGGGTTTTCCTCCAGCACTGGCACCATTCTCCGGACATTTTTTGGGTCTTTGTTCCTCTGTGTGCATGTGGGGAAGTGGGTTCTGATGGTTTAGTGGTTAGCAGTTATTTACTTCTTTTTCCCTTGCCTTGTGGGTGGGCATTCTGTTTGTTAATAAACCAAGCGGTTTTTTTTTTCATTTTCATCTATTAGTATTCATTCCCTATTGGTGGAAAGGGATGTTTGGAACCCTTTTGCAGAGCAGGACTCGGTCCAGAGAGTCGTCTCTTAAATTTGTCTAAAAACTGTGACAATATTTGGCACCCAATGTGGGCCTCAAACCCATGACCATGGTTTTAAGAGTCCCATGCTCTACTGACTGAGCTAGCCAGGTGGGCATCCAAGCTAAGGCCGCCAACAATATGGGAGCAACGAAGTGGTATGCCACTACTGACATTGCAAATGCTTTCTTCCCCAGTCCTCGGACAGCACAGTGTAGGCCTTAGTTTGCCTTCACCTGGAGGGGCGTGCAGTACACCCGGAACCGACTTCTCCAGGGGTGGAAGCACAGCCCCACCATCTGCCTTGGGCTGATCCAGGCCGCACCGGAAAAG
The DNA here is from genome assembly GCA_018881555.1 of Amblyornis subalaris. NCBI lineage: Eukaryota > Metazoa > Chordata > Aves > Passeriformes > Ptilonorhynchidae > Amblyornis > Amblyornis subalaris. Next base: position 1,087,393 of record JACAXG010000173.1, on the reverse strand, counting down.
GCTGATGCTCCAGAACATCTGCGGTACATAGATGACATCATTGTGTGGGGGAACACAGCAATGGAAGTATTTGAGAAAGGTGAAAAAATCATCCAGATTCTCCTCCAAGCCGGCTCTGCAATCAAAAAGAGYAAAGTCAAGGGACCTGCCCGAGAGATCCAGTTCCTGGGAGTGAAGTGGCAAGACGGATGGCGTCAGATTCCCACTGAAGTCATCAATAAGATCACAGCAATGTCTTCGTCAACCAGCGAGAAGGAAATAGAAGCTTTTCTAGGTGCCATAGGTTTCTGGAGGATGCACATTCCTGAGTACAGCCAGACTGTGAGCCCTTTTTACCTAGCGACCTGAAAGAAGAATGATTTTCACTGGGGCCCTGACCAGCAACAGGCCTTCATCCAGATCAAACAAATTGCTCATGCAGTAGCCCTTGGCCCAGTCAGGACAAGACCAGAGGTAAAGAATGTGCTGTACTCTGCAGCCAGGAACAACGGTCCGTCCTGGAGCCTTTGGCAGAAGGTGCCTGGGGAGACTCAGGGTCGACCACTGGGATTCTGGAGTTGAAGTTACAGAGGGTCCGAAGCCAACTACACCCTGACGGAGAAAGAAATCCTGGCTGCCTATGAAGGAGTTCAGGCTGCCTCAGAGGTGACTGGCACAGAGGCACAACTTCTCCTGGCACCCCGGCTACCAGTGCTGGGGTGGATGTTCAAGAGAAAGGTTCCTTCTACCCATCATGCCACTGACACCACATGGAGCAAGGTGGATTGCCTTGATCACACAGCACGCCCGTATTGGAAACCGAAATCGCCCTGGGATCTTGGAAATAATTACAAATTGGCCTGAAGGAGAGAACTTTGGTCTGGCAGACGAAGAGGAACAAGAACAAGTGACACGTGCTGAAGAAGCCCCACCATACAACCAGCTGCCACCAGAGGAAACCCGATAAGCTCTTTTCACAGACGGCTCCTGTCGTGTTGTGGGGGCGAACCGAAAATGGAAAGCAGCCATATGGAGCCCCACATGACAGGCTGCAGAAGCTACCAAAGGATAAGGTGGATCGAGTCAGTTTGCAGAGCTCAAAGCCATCCAGTTGGCCTTGGACATCGCCAAACGAGAGAAGTGGCCAAAGCTCTACCTTTCGACCACGTGTCAGGAAAGGGGTTTTCCTCCAGCACTGGCCACATTCCCTGGGCATTTTTTGGGTCTTTGTTCCTCTGTGTGCGTGTGGGGAAGTGGGTTCTGACGGTTTAGTGTTTAACAGTTATTTACTCTTTTTTTCCCTTGCCTTGCGGGTGGGCATTCTGTTTGTTAGTACACCATTTTTTTTCCACTTTCATCTATTAGTATTCATTTCCTATTGGTGGACTGTGACAAATACTTCAGATGGAATCAATTTAGTCACTTATTTAGGCAGATACACCACAAACTTAAGCATTTAATTACAGATAGTAGAGATCCAAGGCTAAAGTAAGTCCTGCATTTTGTGGATGCGCCACGGAGAAACGAAAACTCCTCAAGTTGAGCCTTGACATGGCTCACCTACTTACTGAGCAGAATATTCTCCCAAGTAGGTTGTAACACAAAAGATCGACATTATTTCCCATAGCCATTGCCATGGCTACAATTAACCTTGCACTGCTCACACTAGGGTCTATGTCTGCAGCCAAGCTGCAGGTGAGATGTTAATGTGTGGGAGCTTCCAGGGTTAGATAGATGCAAAAAGTGAGCAGACTAAACCCTTTTGTGGGTCTGTGGTAGGATTTTACATAGCTGTCTTAACAACTGAACAGATTCAGACAGCATCTTTTCTTCTTATATCTGGTCTCTCTCTTTTCCCTTCAGCACAGCTGAATGAAAATACTTATTGTAGTAACTTCTTCCAGAACATGATAGGTTTACCAGCAATCACCACTTTGAAAAGTAGGTAATGTCCTGAACCCACCAAACTACTAATATCCATTTCACTGTGCATTACAGACACCTTTGAAATAAAATTTCTTACTTCTGTCTGTCACTAATGCAGCCATACCAATGCAAAGATGTGAGCACTGTCCAAAACTCTTTATTAGTCACTTATCTCAAGTATATCATAACAAAGCAATAGGTATTGTACAGAGTAAGGGTGTATCAAACACAGGGTGATCATACACCACCAAATGTATTTATTTTTCAGATGCCTACTTTCACAAGAGAAAGGAGGAGTCACTGAAGTTGGAGCTGCCACACCAAAGGAAGGAACATGCAGTAACTTCAGGGACAGTTGCTCCTGCAACTCTACAAGAATATATTTGAAAACTCAGATCTGACAGATATTAAAAAAAAAAGAAGTCTCTAATGATTTCTAATGAATTTCAAGCATGCTTCAGCTGGACAATCCACTTTTCTCATACACACCCTCCTCATGAAAGCTAAAAAGCATTCACCAGTTCTCTCAAGTTCAGCACATCCAACAAGAGGACTATGACTGGGGAAAAAAACCCAAATCAACAAGTATGAGACGCAGTCTATAAAAATGCTTGGGAGATTAGGGTTTCTCTGGTGTAGGAAACAGAGAAGTAAAAGCTGATAGCAGCTTTGATTTACAACCTTGGAAGAAACTTGGGCTGGCTTAATCGACAGTGATTTACGGCTTTAAGCAAGAAGATTGCAATTCTGTGTTCTTGTAGTGATAAGCAAGAAGCACGTTTCGGGTGTTTATGGTGATGGGTTCTAAGTATAATGTAACTTTAAGTTAAGTTAAGAATTTAGATGTTACAATAGAAGTGTCCAAGAGTACGTGTCATGATGAGTGGTTGGTCGAAACACAGCCGCATTGCAGGTGTCAGGTTCTACAAGGATAGGTTAATAAAGCAAAACAATAGTCGTTTTAGCAGCTTATTGGTCTAGAAAGCCATAAATTGTCATGTAATGCTGAATCCTGTGACATTCGCCACTTTACAATGTGTTGTTAAAACCTCACGCTAGACTGAGACTGATGCCTGTTTGTTATTTTAGCAATAAATTGTTAAAGTCGCTTCTGTCCCACCTCTCTGATTGAGAAAATCCGACGAGATAGCAAGGAGTGCTGAAAAGGCACTCCTGAAGCAAGATTAAAAGACTTTAAAGGTTATACTCTGGATTAATTTTTACTTCTTCTTTTACCTCAAGAAAAATAATAAAGAAGAGCTTCTTTGAAGATGATATTAAGAAAGGCCATCTGTGTCAGTCACGCACATCCCTCCACTTTCTCTAAAAAGATGAGTTCTTATTTCAAAGACATTCCTATATACTGCCAGGTGTGAAAAGTCTTACAGCCCAGAGCCATGCTGAAAAAGCCATTTCAATTTCATTTATTACTTTCACACACCACAGCTGCCAAGCACGCAAAAACACAGGGAAAACTCTGGACTTTATTAAGTTTTTGAACAGAAATGTTTATTCAAGTCAGAACTAAAGTTCCACACCATCTTTAAAGTTCAGCTAAGTGATAGGACTCAAGCAACCAGAGTCATCAGATGATAACTTAGCAGCTGTTGGTAACAAGAATAAATCTTGATATCTGGTTATTCAATATACTTTTAGATTTCAATAAACTGCCTCTCATTTAAGACATGTAACGGGGCCTGTATTTATTTACAGCACAGCACCAGGCAGCAATGGGGTAAAGCACAACAGCTGGTGTTGACTTCACCTTGTCCAGGGCGGGAGAGTTCTGTCTGGGCTGCTGTCAGGAGGTGGAGTTTGCTGGAGCTGGACCTTCCTGGTACCCGAGCTAGTCTAATCCTTGCTCATGCATCTTCATGCTCACGTTACAACGTCCAGGTGAGGTAGGTTGCTATGCAATCTCTTTGATACTCTTCTTCAGTTACCTCACGCTTCACAGAAGGCCACTTAGCCCTCTTGTCCATCTGAGTAGCAGCTAAATAGTCTGTCTGCCAGTCATCCCTGTCCAGCTCTTCTTCCTCAGAATATCATTACAGAGTCTGTTTCCTTCATTACAGCTACATGAGAAGAAATAATCCTTCAACATGGCAGACTTACATCTGTTATATTGAGAGCAACAACTGGCCCTCAATTATGAAATCCAGTGTTTTCTACTACACATTTAGAGATAGTACACTCTCTGTTAAAAAAAAATTCATAACATAAAAGCAGTTTCTAAAAAACAAAAGCATTTATAAACAGAGCAGGAAGTCATACTTCTATTTCTTTGATACCCATTTCTTGAATCTGTGGATATCTCCACACAATACATATTAAACTCCTACAAGAGACATTGCTGGGAAGATCAAAACCAAAAAAAAAAAAAAAAACCCAAACCACACCAACAAAAAAACCCACCAAAACCAAAAAACCCAACAACAAAAAAACACAGTATCTACCTCTAATAATTTAATTTAAGATAAGGAAAAACAGGTTCATTTAACATTTTACAGGATAACAGAGAGGAGTGAGAGACAAGAGTATTCGAAAATTAACTCTCATTTTTGCTGTTAGCTATTAATGCCTTTTATTGCCACACATCATTAACTAGTTCCTAGACCAAATCAAAAGCAGTCAGAAATAAAATGAGAAAAAACAACCCCGAGGCTATACTTGAAATGAGAAAAATGCACATATTTTTAACCAGATGGTTTTCCCTCTGAGTTACAAGCTTTTATAATATGAAATCATTACTCCACATAATAAGTATTGCTACTGTCTTGCTTGCACATGTTTTTAAATTCTAAGAAATCCTAACTGCTGCATCACCTGCAGCAGACACTTTCAGGAAATGTTAGGAACCAGGACACTAATCTCTCCAGTGTCAATCTGTTTATTGCACCCCAGAGTTGAAAATCCCATCAACTGTGCCATGGTCTTAAGCATCCTCACTGAGGTTAAGTAGTTGTCAAGATAACTTGTTTTGGCTGGAATGGAGAAACAAAAGGAAAACAGCCAGAAAGAGGCAAAAATAAACACTTTTGTCAAGAGATGATGTTAAATTATGGAGCCTTGCCTAGACAAAATATCTCATTAAATCAGTCAATGGGTAAGGATTCAGAATACACTTTTAAGAGCCTCTAGGTATGACATAAACCTGAAGTAAAACCAGATTATGGAATGCAAAAATCCTGGCTATAGTAACTTCATTCCTTTCTGAATGTGCAGACTTAACCCCAGCTTAAGTCAGAGATAACACCATAGACTCCCTCCACCCAACTTTATGTGCCTGAAATACCTATGGAAGTTATTAATGAAAAATAAACATGACCTGTGCTAGGTAAGGTCTTTTCAAAGCTATGAAGCACCAATAATCAGAGTTCAGAGTTCAGTTGCTGGAGGACACTTTTAGAGGTCTTCATAAGAATGACTCTGACCCCTAGCAGGCTGGACCACCATCCCATGCAAACATGATCCCACCTCAAGATCCTCTGGTAAACGTCTCAAGTAAATCCATAAAAGTGTCTGAAATAAATCCAAAAGAATCCAGTTCTAAGAGCACTACTCTGGAGCATCAAAACCCCCTACATCTCTCTGAATGCACCTGGTTTTGCTCAGCCTCTCTTTAAAACGTTGCCAACCAAACCAGCAACATATAACCATCAGACTCCTATGCAGCAGTCCACGGGAAAGCACAGGAAACACAGAAAAAATCCGTGACTTGATTTCTTTCAAAACAAAGACAGGACACCAGCCCTCATCAGAATGCCATACCATGGTGTCAAACTCTGTTTCGTGTCCTGCTGAGAATCGGTTTCTCAGAAACAGGGGAGCACAAATATTTGGCCTTCTAATTCGAGGCAAAGAGTTATTTTACAAGACATTTCAGTAAATGAGGGTAGCATATCAAACACCGTCTCTAAAAAAAGAGAAAGAACCAGTTGCTATGTATTTTTTCATCAATAATTAACTGACCATCAACCTTGCAAATGCCGCTCTCTTTCCTATGACAACTGCTTTACCTCTCATTTCAATATGCAACAGCCTGACAGACACAACCGCAAACGACTTTCCAGATCATTGTCCTTGGACTCAAATACAAGCTGTATTAATGTTCTTTTCCCCAGTGTTAAATGTTTTTGATAGCTAAGAGAAAGGCTCTATAGTGTAAGAGTTAGTTGCTGGATGAGGGCATCCCACTGTGGGCTGTATTTGGCACTTCTTTCCTATAATGTGAAAGCATGACACGCATTAGTATAATTGAGATTTACAAGCCTGCACAATGAAGCAAAACTTATAAAAGACCCAAGAGAGTGAACATAAGCTATCATCAACAGGGGCGAATTTGATGCATAAGCCATAATGCCGTTACTAGAGCGTTTCTGGCTTTCATGAAAAACAAAATTTTTTGTAATGTTTGGTATTCATAGAGTTCGCCTATTTTGTGTTTTTACCTCACACTACTTTTTAAAAGTAAAAGTGAAAAGCCAAAACAAAGTCATTCTAAAACATGATCCAATCTCAGATCAATAAAATAAAAAAATCTTTGAAAGGAAGAAATTGATGGAATAAAAGCTTCAGGGAGATAGACGTCCAGGTCTTCATTTCTTCAGCTTTTTTGTTAGCTATTTTAAAGGATCAGGTTTATGCAGATGGCAGAATTTGAATAATTTCATTTGCTCTGAACTACACTTGTGAAAGTACTTTTTTAAAAAAGAGCTTATTTCTTTTAATGCTGCTCAAATTGCAATCAAAAGCTGGTAAATCTAAACTATGGTCCTGCATTTTTCCACTCGAACTTGGCTTCCCTCATATCCAAACTGAGTTCAAACACAATGACTTATCTGCCTGAAAAGCTGCCCACATGCTGCTGTGTTATTTTAACTGATACTGTCCTTGCAACCTCCCCTTAACAAACAGTACCCTACCTACATCCATTTACACCATCAACAAGTCATGCCACCTGACTCAAAATCCAGGACTGGTATTTACAAGTTTCCCCAGAAGTGTCCTTAAGCAAAATGAACAGATGCCCAGGTCAGCAGAGACGAAGAACTAATAAATTCAAATGCGGTAGACATCTAGACATCTACCTTGTCTATGCCTTCCTACCTCTCAGACACTGACTACAGAGGCAGTGAAACACAAATATAAAATACTTATTGGGAATTAAACTACAAATATAACCTCTGTTATTAAATTGAAATAACTGAACTGCTGACATACAGAACAAAACAAAACAAAACAAAACAGAATTGTTAATCCAAGTGTTCTTGTTTCATAGTTCCGAAGACAGTCCTGCAATGTAGTCATACTATCCCTACTTTGAAAATAACTAGAGAAAGTGTTAAACAGCGAAGGTCCCTAAATCTTGACAGTTTTTAGGGCATGGAAACTTTGATAATTTGTATCCAAGAGCTGTAAAAGGAAAGGTCAAGAATTGTGTGGGAACTTCAAGGTGGTGTTCAACGAATTTTGGAACAGCAGAAATTTTTCCAAGAACTGACAAAAGTCAGTGCTGGCATAGTATCTGCTGGAGGCACACAGGACATCACAGAACATCACAGTCATGTCAGCGTGACATGATTCAGGGTGGGCAGGAAGGGAAAGAAGGAAGGACAGCTGATATTAACCAGACTGGTAAAGAATTAACAGCAGGAAGTATGGCCAAAGCCAACAGATCCTATCTAATGAGATTACATTTTTTACATTTTCTAATCACATTTCCTAATTAGATTGCAAGTTTGACCAGAAAATATATGGTTTGTTTATGACACATTTAGGCTTTTTAAGGCATTTATCTTGGCACATTTTTATGAAGAATGATTAAAAATCAATGCTATACACATTTCTCTGATTCAAAACCTGGTAACTGAGAGAGCTAAGTTACAAATATAAATGAGGAGCCATTATCAAGCAGGTACATTTCAACCAAGACTCTCTGGAGGTATCAATTTTGTCCCTCTGGCACTGAACATTCTTAAAAAGATTTGAAAGACAACATTAAAATGTTGCTGGTCTCATCTGCAGATAATACAAACACTGCAAGAATACATCTTTCTCCAAAGGGCAGGTGACAGACACACAACCACCCCTGCCATTTGTAATCTGAGCTCCAGGAAACAGAACAAATTTCTGCATGTTCAAATAAAAATTCACACAACAGAGAAACCAAACCTCCAGAAACAAGGCTGTAGTCTGCAAAGCAGCAACTCAGAGAGTCTTGGTGTCACCTTAGGATGGCCGAAAACTGTCCTTAACATATGCCTGCATCCAAAAGGGTTAACAGAATCCTGGGAGAAACACAACAGATCTGGGAATCTCTCCTGGCACTGCCATCTCTTGCTGCAAGCGCTGCTTTACGTCTCTGCCACTTCTGCTTTGCCTAAGCAGTACATTTCCTCTATTTTCACCAACATCAAGGCTTTTCCCAGCACAGAAAAGCTTTGCTAGAAAGCAGATACCAGACCAGAATTGCTTTCTCTTTTCAGAGATGTCACACCAATTACAAGAAACTACAAGAAAAAGTATACACCGCAAAATTGCACATTGCTGCCTTCCACACAGTATCTCCTATTATTCTCCATGGTTTTTTTGTCTGTACAGCTAGAGCTTAACTTACAGAAGATATACTTCCAACCACCCGCTTATTCTTTCATCTGTCAGCGTTGATTTGCTCACATCAGCAGGCTCAGTTATATTTCCCCAGAAAAAAGGAAAAATACACCTTTCTCTGTGGCACAGTGACTGCCACTGCTTCACACTTCTCACCCATCTTTGTATTTTAGCAAATCCAATGCAGCACTTTTCTTTCTTTGCAAAGGCACACACGGCTCCCGAAAATCAATGATCAGAACTGTTTAAACCTGTCCCCATTATCAGCCCTTCAATTACTACTCTCTGATGTGTGCCTCTGCAGTGACACACACACGGTGGTTTTAGGACAGAGTATAAAGTAAAAGGAAGGGATGTGTGGCAGTAAAGAATATCTTATGAGTTTTACAGCAGGCTCAAGTCAGTCTTGTCCTAAGGACACGAACCTGCTATTTTCCCCAGTAAGCTTGAAAGCATTACCATGCAAGCAGGAACAACACAAAAAAAATACAACTGCTTGAAAATTAACTTTGATTATATTCCCAGAGGATTCTTCCCAACTGCCTCCTCTCTTTCTTATGAGCTTGTTATTTCAATAAATATCATCTGTGGCCTGCTGTAGTTTTCTGTATGCAATGAGATTGTTTTCTACTTTAAACTGAACAATATATTAGATTAATTAAAAAAAAAAAGAAACAAAACAAACCACAAAAAACTAACCAAACATAAAAAACCCCAACCACTGTGGATGCGTACAAGCTGTTCTGATAACAGAAGTACAGAAATTGGAAGTGCGCTGGTCTTGCATTCTCATGTCAGACATCCAATTTCCACAGCTGCATACACCTCGTGAGCCACAGCAACACACAACAGTCTGAACTGCAGCAAGCAGACTTCCAGCTCTCACAGGCACCACCTTTTTGCTAACCTTCACCCCTCACTACAGGCCTCAGATCCAGGTGCTATTCCCAAACGCCCCACTGTCTGCTCCTTTCCGTCCTTTGCCTCCAGCCTGTCTCTTCTAATACCTTACGGAGTTTTATCAGACATGATTCCAGATCTCCCTCATAGGTTTGAAAACTTTCCTGTACCCTTACTTCTACCACTAGTACTTACATGGACAAGCAGTTCACTTCAAATCTTCCACTAAGCAACAACTCCAGTTTCAAATGATACCGAACTGTATTTCATAAAGCTCACTGTTACGCTATCTGTAACAGTACTTCTGCATACAGCTCTTGACAAAGAACCTAAGTAACCAGAGCTACACTGAAAATGCTGACATTATGCTCTTCAGTAAAACAGATTATAGATCCTGCCCTTTTGTGACAGTTGTGCTAACAATTCTGTAAAAATGGAGACATTACTTAGAAGCACTACGTTCTTGCTTCATTATATGCAAGAAAATCTCTATCAACATACTCAAAGACCTAAAGTTCTCTGAGCATACAAAAACATTCAACATCACACTCTGGTGTTTACCCATTTCTTGGCTGTGCAACAAGAGCAGAACTTGGCCCTTAGCTGTGACCGACTTTTGCAAATAATCTTATTAGGTTTTATGGCTTGAAAAATGTTTTGCTTAGAACAAAAATCCCTGCTCTTCTCATACTCCAAAAGCCCCATGACATACTATGCCAAACTGCTGCTCTCCTATCAGACCTTGTACAGTAAATTCATGTGCAAAACCAAACCCTCTGCATTTAAATACTGCCCTTAATTTGTAATTCACAACTGGATTGGGCAAGCAGTTACCTGGTTGGCTGGGCAGAGGAGCCAGCTGGCCAGCTCATGGAAGCCTGGAAACCTGTCAGAGACTGACAAGATTCACCAGCAGCTTCTGCCCAAGAAAAGGCAGCAGGGTCCCCAGCAGCCACAGGCACCCCCCACGCCGACTGACCCTGCTGTCCAGCTGTGGCTGCCCCTCCTCCATTCCCAGCCCTGACCCCACACCTCATCTCTAGCGGGAGCAGTTCTACCCATTTTCCAGATTTAAAAAATTCTGGCACAGTTAATGAGTAAAGACCAAAGCATTTTATAACCTGGGACTACTTTCTTTTTTTCCTACTGCACCCACAGGATGAAACTGCCTCTCTGGGTAACCTTTGCTCCAGTAACACAGAATACAACACACAGAGCTGTGTTACAAGTCAGCCATTAAGTTTACACTGCTGCAGAAGACAGAGAGCACATTTTATTCTTCAGCATTAGAGTAAAGCAGAAAACCAGAGCAGGTCTCTTGCCTCGGCCTCTGTACAAGACAGATCTGGAAGCACTAAGGGAGTATTTTCTGTGATGTTGTCCAACACTTATGCAGAGCCAAACAATTAGAATTTCTTGTTGTTCACATCAGGTTCACCTCTCTGTTTTTACTACAGTTGCTTGATCACAAATTAGCCTTTCAGAGATTAAAAAAAAAAAAAGCAGAGACTACATAGTAGGAACCATGTCTGCTGTCTGACTAAAACCAGTGCAAGTCCATGCAGAGAAGAATCCAAGCCAGAAAGTAAATAGTTTGCTGTCTCACATACTTGCTCACTAACTTCTTAAAGTGAAAGATGACCCAGAAAGCCTTTCCAGCCCTGGCAAACTCCACAGAAAACAATGCTCTGAAGAGTTAAATCTGGCTCTTGTGTTGCAGAATTTAGCATGCAAGCACAGAATGCCCAGGCTTCTCTCTCTGCAACTCCAATGTACTGAGATCATGTAACAGACCAATGTAAGAGACATTATCTTACTTCAGCAACAGAAAGGAAAGAATTTGAGTCCTTCATGAAACCAACACCAAAAAGATACACGATAGTCCTAGAAACTGTAGTACTATTAAGCCTTTTGGACAAAGGGTTAGTGAGCTTCAGGGCACTACGGGCAGCACCTACAGTCACTCCCAGGTTTCCCCTCTCCTGCTGACAAGCAAGGATATGGCCCCAGGAGACACCAACAAAAGATGGTAGGCAGTAATTGCAGCTTATCTAATTACAACAGTCAGAGGCTGTATTTAGAGTAACTTGTACCTCCATCATCCCTACACTCTCTTAGTGTATGAGACCTCTGCTCTCAGCCAGCTTTCTCCTACAATCAAACATTTCTGATATCACCCAAATATTCTCTTTGCTGAAGAGAAGAAAGGATGCCACTGGGGGAGGAGAGAGTGCCTGAACTACCTCCAAATCCAACACCCTCCTTGTTTGTGGACTGGAGAGGTCATGTAAGCAGCTGGCCGGCCCCAGGTGCAAGCAAGGGTCAGAGGGAGCAGCAAAAGCCAGAGCAAGGGAAGAACAGAAGAGGGCTGAGCCACACCACACAGAGCAGTGCGACAAGTCACACCTAAAAGTTGCTATTACACTGAAGAACTGCACTCACAAAGCAACACAGCATCAGTGTGTCATCCACGAAGGGACAAAAGGAGGCTTATGATGAAGTTATGTGAAGACAGAGATGTTGATTTGCTGTAGACACCGTATACTCTAAGGTATGACTAAAAGACACAAAATATCACAGCAACCACAGTAGCACCAAAGCAAAATGGAAATTTTAACAGACCCTTTTTCCTGTTTCATATTGGTAAAACCAATTACTATGGACTCACATTCTTTAGTGCACCCTGCCTGAATGATGCAGCAGCCCTCATTGCTCTGCTCAGAAATTGTTCTTTTTAATGAAAATTGACCAAGGAGTTGTGATACAACCACTGCTCCCCAGGGTTCACCGTTGGCACTGGGCAGGTATGAAATGTATTTGCATCTGTAGGTTCATCTCCGAATGGAACAAAGACAGATGGTATAAAAACACCCTAAGCCCCACCTGGAACTCAAGCTTTTCTCCTCGATTTCACTGCATCAAATGCCAAAGCCCTTGTTGTGGGCACTGCACATATCACATACCAGTGCACTGAGATGCTCTCTCCTGCTTTTCTGATAGACAACCCAGTAACCTCTCCTTGGTTTCCCTGAAGGAAAGAGGTTGGGCAAGAGTCTAATGAGGAGAGCATGATACTAGATCAGGTCCAGAGCACAGTCCTCATACAAACCCTGTTTTCAGGATCCATTTCAAGTTCTCCTGCTGTATACCTGTAGTGATCAGTAGAGAAACACTTAATTCTAGGGAACAGAAATGCCTCAGACGGGAAGGCAGAGGGTACACCCTGAAATAAACCATTTGTAAACACGCTTTTTGCCCAGAAAAACTTTTTCTGCCACAAAGAGCATGTGCCAGATTCCCCAGCTGCAAAGCTGAGTTACACCTCTGCAAAATGCTCCTCGAGACAAGCCCTACAGGAATATTGCTGTGCTCACTCTCCCTCAGATGTCCACACACTGTGCTGCCTCAGCTTCTGTGCACAACAGTTCCCAGACAACTGAACTTTATGGCTGCCAAGATCTTGTCTCTGCAATCAATCCCACGAACAACGCCCTGTCCTTTTTCTTTTTTTTCCCATCATCTTAAAGTTCTGTCTCTCCTTTACTTCTGTCTCCTCTGTCTTTCTGTATTACTCACAAGTGTGATAATTTAGCTCATGTTAGGTATCTCACTTGCTTCAGAAGCCTTTGGGTATTTGGGGTGCTATATTTGGGAAAGGTGATGGTTTTATTTACTTTTATCAAGCACATTATCTAGACCTACACAAATACAGGTGCACTGTGCCCTGGAGAATTATTTTCATTGTAGTCTTTATATCCTTAAAAGAACGATGAGGTAGCAGTGAACAAAGGCCACCACTTGTGAAGGACACAAGATGTTTATCAATCAGATTTCAGAGTAGTGCTAAAAGGGCATGTCTTGACTTCTTGAAATCTCACTTTTATACAGGGCCAAGTATGCCTAAATCATCTCCCACAGTTACCTTATCTCTAAATGCTCCAATTTAAAACTTTATTTATGTTTTCTTAGTTTTCCGGGCCTTCTCAAGAATGTTAGCCTGCTTGTTTCAAGAGGAAACCGTGAATCCTCACAAACCACTCTGGTCTCAGCATTCAAAAGAGTACTCAGGCAGCTAGAAACAAGACAAAAAGGGAAACCCTAAATCCTAAATTCAGTTGTCAGTTCTCCCTTACAAAAACTAAATCTCACATAAGAAGAGCGGGACTGTCTCAGACCAACATCTCTTATCCCCCATCCTATTTCTCAAAACTGCTGAAAGCAAACACCTGGAGAATAGTAAAATAAGATGTGATACTTCCCACAAGTTCTTACCCTGTCTTTTTCAAACTGAGTGATGAGAAATGCCTGCTGTATCCTGAGTGAATCTTTAGTCACATTTTCCCATATTTTTCTAATCTCTGCTCAAATCCTGGGATCATTTTTCTTTCTTTTTCCCTCAAGGTAACATCCTTCTACTAACAAACTACAAAAAACCCCATGAAATATAAAGCAAATATCTCAAGTCTTAGTCTTACATTTCTAACAGAAGAGCTTTTAAAGATAGAAATTTCTATTATTTGCTAAATCTGTGACTCTAGACCCCACAATATGACACTTGAATTTTCCCCTCTGCAACTTCAAGTCTAATATTATCTGGTTTAACGATACAATGTCCCAGTCCTTCCCTACACTGATGATACTTTTTATATTTGAATCCTGGACAAAGTTCATTACAAATTATTTAACCTTGTCCCATAGTATCAATAAAAATTTTAAATAAAAGCAGCCCCAGAACAGAGACTTAAGGGACCACATGAACAGTTTTGACTTCTCCCAATAATAGCACTGAGCTGCAATCTGTAACCCCAAGCAACACAGTACTCTGAAATGCAGAGCTATCAGCACCCTTGATCTGTCCCAAACACGGAAGGCTAAATGCTACACAAAAACACATACTTACTCATCTTGCCACATGTGTACCATTAACCCACTTACTGGGATGCAGCTGGGTGGGCAGAAAGGATGAGGGGCAGTTCCCAAAGGCCTAACGTGACTCCAGTCAGGAGTGTCACAGCAGCACTTCACCAATGGTAGATGTATCAGGCAAAAATAAATTAGTGACCTGACTAATTCCACAGTGGGCAAATGGCAGTGAAGAATCCTACTCAATTCTCTGTGCCATTGCTAGAGATCTAAGACAGATAAACAGCTCAATCCACTGCCATGATCAGGTTGAACTCCCACAGAGGTTTTGTCTTGTAATCAGGTTAAAAAAAGAAAAAAGAAAGGCTCTAAGTACGCTGGTTAAAGCTTAAGGGTTATGGGGGAATGGGGTTGGTTAGTGGAGGTTTTCTGCTTTGATTTTTTGGTTTTGTTTTATTGTTAATTTAGAACAATCTGATCTCCTGACACAAAAATAGGCTGTATGAGGGCTAAGGATCTGGAATGCCAGTGGCAGACTGACAATTCACAAAATCCTACACTTCACAGAAATCCATCCACCGTGAGAATCTGAGCTATTATCCCTAATGTGTTTTTCCGATTTGCACTTTTAATTCCCACAATATTTATCCACTTACAGACTTTGTACATCACTGCATCTCTATGTTCTGCACCTTGAGTCTTCACACTGTAGTGTCTGGATGAATAATGGCTTTCAATTCAAGTGTTAGATGGGACTCTATAGTTCAAAGAACAGAAGTTCTTAGTAATGGGGAAACACAGAACATTTGTCAAAGGATGAAAAAACGCAACTCAGTGTAGCCAGCCTCAGTCTCCATAAAGAGGCTTGACATAAACAAACTTGGCTTGTTTATATTTCAAAATATCTCATTGTCATTCAGTTCTTTACAGAACACATTTCTTGAGAACTGTTATGATAATCAACTTAACTAGAAATAGTACCATATAAAGCAACATTCACAGCCATAACATGAAGAGACTATGCCAAAAGCTGCTCCGCTGCCTCACCAGAAGATGACGTGTCCTAATTACCAGAAAATGGCCAAAAAGATAACACAACTGGGCTGGAGATAATACTCCTTTCTGACGACCAAAGCAATTCAGAGCACTTCCACGAAATAAACTTGACAGCCTAAAACTTCACCTGGGTAAATCACTGTACTTGGTAACCTGGCATGACATCTAATGAATTTAATGTTTATTATTTCTATTTTACCTTACTAAAATATTAATATTTAACATTACACTCTTTGAATAGACAGTTACCACTTTTCCTGGAAGACACTGATTACTACTGCAGGCAGGGGCTTTGTGGTTAGTCGTAGCTAATTTACGCTCTCCAGTTTCATTCCCTCCCAAGGTTTGGATTGCTTTCACAGGTGCAGTAATGGTCATTTAGCTTCATAACTCTCCTTGGCAATTCTCTCCTGAACTGCTACTACTCTCAGACTTTCAATCGCTTTTCCAAAGCCAAGTGAAAGCCATTTCCCAATTTGAAAGAGAACACTTAATTGGATAAACAAGTGGCACGTTGTCCCCGTAGCTTAGCTAGCAATAAAATAAGAAACATGCAGTTCTCTGTGTAAGGAGAAACCTGTACTTTTCTAATTTATCCCTTTTTTTTGACGGCTAGGATTGGGATCCTACTTCTAAGAAACAGCAGTAGATTGAACTGTGCATTTCTGTGAAAAAAGGATTATAACACACCTGTTGTTTTAGACAAGCATCTGCCACCAGCTGTAATTTAACTAGACTATATAAAGATACATCAAAAAATCTCAGCAAGTACTGAGCCACTCTGAACTGACCTGATGTAAAAATCTGTCCAGAGAAGAAATACAGCTTTTCGCTTTGATTATAAGTTATTCGAAAAAGACAATAGCTATTGTAAAATATGCAGGCAATGCACTTCGTGTTCAAACACTTCGGTGTTATCTAAAGACACGGCAAAAACAGTTTTATGAACATTAAGACCTACTGAGGATTTCTGAGCACTAAGATCAACAAAGGACTGCCAGACTCCATACGGAAAATAAAGCCAGAAATAACCTATTTTTATAAGAATTACTTACACCTCGTGGCAGAACCAACAACCAAATCTTGCTTTCCGCTCCATGCACAACAACTTTCAAGAGAAGGGCACCTATATTAAAAAACAGATATGGCAAAAATACTCTGGGTTGGTGAAAACCTGTCACATACCCTGTGCCATAAGAACACAGCAATGGCCAGACTGCAGTAAAATAAAGATCCTTTCAACTCAGTAGCCTTCACCAGCAGATAGGAGCAGGTTCTTATGGAAAGGCTGCAAGAACAGAGCAAACAGAAAAGGACACAAACGCTGACCTCCAGATGTTCTGGAAACCTTCCACAGGACGTCTTGAGTTAAAGGCTGTGTTAAAGTTAAAGGCAAGTTAAACTTGCTCATCCCTATGCTGGAGTTCTTCTCCACCACTTGCTCATTTTATCCATTTATTTCCCTGCCATTCAAGATGTCTCATTGTCTACAAATTTACCCATCTTCCAGGGTGAATTGAAATGATAGATTATATCTCACAGTTAGCAATTCAGCAATTTTATATTAATTCCCTTGCAAAAGCAACTCAATATTTCGTGTGGGTTTTTTATTAATAATGAAGCTTCTCTGCTATGGACTTTCTCTTTCAACCAATTTCCTTGTCTTTACATCTGGATTAAAAATTAGTTTACAATCTGTTATACAGGATATTAGAAAACTCTAAGAAGCTTTTCAAGAGAGTAAGGACAAAGGACAACAAACGAAGTTCAGAAAGCTCCTGAGACTGAGCAGCTGGACAAGAAAGAAAAAAAATATAATTCACTGTAGATTAATGAAAATTGATAAAGCCTTGCACAGTGAAGGGGAAAAGGCACCATATGGGCTCTGACCTACCTGCTACTGTGCAGAAACAACTTGAGATGCTGTTTTCATGAAGAAAAAAAAATGTAATTATATAATAAACCAGCTGTCCAACAAAGTTGTCAAGTGTTTGGAACTACCAAGAAACAAAAAAAAATTAAGAATACACTATGTCACCGAGTAAATCATGTCAAACACTGTGCTCAGTGTCTGACTGTTCACTGTGTCCTCCAAGACAACACTTTCAGGTAGCATCAAATGAAGATGATAAAAAGCTAGTGAAAAAAAAAATGAAGATACATCTAAATCCATTCCTAAGTGTTATAATTTGTAAGTAAAGATTCACATTTCTAACACCGAGTCAGGGCATGCCCAGAAAATATGTGAAATTCATTGACAGGTTTTCCTCCAAAAATCCAATCTGAGTTGAAAACAGGAGCAAGGATGAACAAGCGGGTGATGTCTCACTGCCATGTTCTTACTCTTATCTGGATATTTACTTAATCATTGCTGGAGACAGGATGCTGGATAAAACAGACACTCACCCTATCCACAGTCTCCATTTTTATGACTTTGACCAGATTTGGTCAACGACTATTCTAGATAAGCAAACAGAACTAACACTGCATACAAATGAGCAGATACTCAAGTCTGGACTGAGCATTTAGAATTGTCTTTGTTTCAAATATATACATTTAAAAAGAGGGTGGGAGGGAAAAAACCAACAATTTTTTTTGGCCACAGCTTGGTAGCAACCAATACATACAACAGCACAGAAACCTTCTCAGCACACCGAATAGATCGGAGCCCAAGTGCTTTAGCTGCAGTGTAGCTGTCCTGCAGTGACAGAGCTACACTATGTATACAGATTTGCATGAGTGTGTGTCTGATGTGTTGTAAATATAACCAAGTTCTGATGCTGACACCGTTCAGAGACTGCAACTGCTCCTCTCTGACAGACAAAGAGAATTGAAGAGGCAGGACTGGCTTTTCAGGCTGTTGGTTTTCAGCTGGTATCAGAAGGCAGGCTCACACAGCTGCTGTAAAAGTATCTCTATCCATCTACCCTCAAATTGCCAGAAGCAGAGATATTTGGGTCTGCTGTTTGTATCACCCACTGCTCTTCACCACCCAACATCCTGTTAGTGTTTGTCTCTCAGAACCAAAGCAAGACAGGCTTTTCTTGGTAATTTTCTGTTCTTTGAGGAACTAGAAAATAAGGCATGCAATTGGCAGGATTTATCCCTATTAATGTCACATTACATGCATCACTGGCCGGGTATGTAGAAAAGCTTCAGCTCTTCCCCTCTCTTCTGCTCATTATTAATGACCACATACAAAGCATGTGCTGTCATGGGCAGCAGGTACAGCATGTTATTCATATGGCAACCAGTGCAAATAATTGTATTTACTTCCGGGCTGGACCATTCCTTTCAGCATCATGACACGGATTAAAGAAAAAAAAAATTCTAGGAACAGCAGAACTATCAAAGCCTTATTCTCCCACAGGTTTACTTCTCACGTGTACTCCATTTTCCCAGTTAAAGTAATTTCCTCCTGTCTCTCCTGAACCCAGCGCTCCTCACTATCAGCAGGGACATGGGTAGCACTGCATCCTGCTCAGAAACAACTTACAGCTGTGCTGACCCACTGGCCAACCTGCACGTGTACATCCATCACTTCACTGATCAGAAGTTCCCATCCTTACCTGCAAAATTCCTAATAACTTAACGACTTTGATACCGCCACTTCTGTCTCAGATTGGGCTGAATTTGGCCAAAAGTTTGCAAAGATACTAGAAGAAATAAAGAACAGACCATCTTACAAACCCCACATTATTAATAATCAAGGCAAAATAGATGTTATGCGTATTTTTTACTTCTGCATCCTGAACTTTTAAAGTGAAGTCACAATCTCACCGTTTTCCCTCAGTAAACATACACTTTTTATTAAAAAAAACCAAGTCATGAAATCATAATACAGCAGATTAATTAAAAAGACTCATGGAAACTGGAAATATGATGGATAGCTCTACAAACTAACACTATTCCTAAATAATTAGCAAACATGTAGGTACATATTTAAACAAGAGAATAAAATTCCTTAAAGCCACATAAAGAGAGTCACTCTTTCATATTCTCAAAAAAACCATTATCTTAAAGGAGCATTCTAAACATGGGTACTGCATCCAGATCAGTTCATACAGGCTAATCCTGATTTTAACCTAGCCCATGAATGACTCTTCCGCTGAAACGTAACCACTACGTTACAAAAACTCCAGTCACACCCGGCTTCCGGGCTAACAACTCCACACTGGTTAAAGGTGACAAGGCCAAAAGCAGGAGCCACAGACACGGCCGGATTCTCATGTATTGAGATCACTGATGAGATTCGTTTGACCTGTCAATTAGAGTATTTCTGCAGACAAAAGACTGGGGGAAGGGAGCTGGCAGATGGATAGCTGAAGTTCAGACACAAAGAAAAGGAATGGATGTTAAAGTACTGCAGCAAATACTAACAAAAGTTTGAATTTGATGAATCTGTTGGGAGATGGGGGGAAAAAAACCCACACACCACCACACACCCTTCAAAAAATTAAAACAAACAAAACCACACAACACAACCACATAACACAACCACCACACTAGTCAATCAAGGAGAACACTCAGATATTTATTATTATTACAGAGAAAAAAGGCAAACCAAGCGTGACAGAGAACAGATGCACAGCAAAAACTGCATTTACTTTCAGTGTACATTTTTCTACTCGTGGTATTTTCCTTACCACTGGATATGAGAAGAGACGTACAGCAGCTACACGCCCAAGTCACTCCGCAGGTCTTTCCTTCTTTACACTTGCCAAGAACAAGCCACATTGCAACAATTAAACTTTGGAAGCTCCATTGTAATTCAACCAGTTCCCATCCCCAAGGAAAAGGCTGGCAGCTTGACTCCATTCCTGGCATTCTCCGAACACCTTATTCCCACATTTTGGTTCCATCAGATTATCCCTTGCCAGACAAAAGAAAAGAGGCCGTGACGGAGATGCCACTGACACCTGAGGAAGAGACACAACTGGCAGATAGGGCCACCTGACACACTTCCAAACACAGGCAGGACCCACCCAGTAACCATTCCTCACAGGAAAGAGAAGAAGGGAAGCAAGACACTGTGTTAGAGGAAGAAAGGAGACACGAGCAAAAAGCAAGACACCCCAGTTCACAGAACAGAATTCATTTATTTAAGGTAGCACTGCAGGAATAACATTCCAATTCAACTCTTAAAGCAACAGCCACCAGAACATCACATGTGCCCAAAATGTGTTCTGGGGGTGCCCCAGTCACAGATCAGGGGTCGGTGCTGAATCCAGGTTCAAGTGGTCACAAGTCCAAGGGAAGAAAAGGTTACACGTCCCCTTTCCTTAACTTTCTCACTGCCACATATTTCGCCACTTCTAATAATCAAAAGACACTTCCCCTTGAAGAGAAACAGCTTTGCTAGCTGCAGGTATACCCCAAGGAAACAAAAAGATGGAGTTATTTTTCTGGGCTATAGGAGTGAATCGTGTAGCACATTAGCTTTGCTACACTGGCAACTCTGGCAACTTTTCACAAGAAATTGACAAACAAACGGTCAGTAATCAAACAAGCTCACACACTGGCAGATGCAGAAGCAGATAAACATGCATATGCTCAGCAATACATTTTATTATTTCATTACTTTAAAACAAATATTATAAAACTGTTTTAAAGATTCCTTTATTCTTAAACCTCATTTAAGGAAAACACCAAGAAGTCCAGCACGCTGCTGCATACTTTCCATATCTGTAGGAGAGGAAAGTCTAAAGAGCAGTATCAGACCACTGTCACAGGGCACAGTACCACTGAAATACTGTTGTGGTACCTGCACAGAACTGTTCAACTTAGGACAGATCATAAGGAGATAACATGTCAGTCAGCATGAAAAAAGCATCTCACACTAAGTAGAAAAGCTTATCAGCATGTAGCAGGAGAACAGAGATCATGCTGAATTCTCCAAAACTGATGCAAATCTGCAAAAGACAAAATGCTGCTGGTAGATTTTATGCTACACTGAGGAGGACAGATTAAAAATATAGGTGGAACTGCAACAGTACGAGAGTATCTCATGCAAGAGTACAAGAGTACCAGTATCTTGGGCTTCATATAAGGTGCTATCCTGCAATAAAGAGAATGGTTACATTCAAGCAGAATTCAGTCACCATTCCACTTCAGCGACAAGCTCGTCACACGAGTCAGGACAGACACAGATGCGCCCAGAGAGGTCCCCCTTAGAGCACCTCCTGCCAGCTGCTACACAAACAGTCATACAGCCAACAGTTAAAGGTCCACAGAGCTGCCCTGACTGTGGCTCAGCACGGAGGGAAGGAGGGAGGTGGAGGAAACCTTTCAAAAATATTGGACAAATGCACCCAGCCTTCAAAGGCACCCAGCACTTCTCAAAAAGGCTGATGCCCACCAGGACAGAGACGACTCTCTGACCAGCTGGGGACAGCCAAAGCACGATCTTCCCACAGGCCCTGTGTGGCCAGGAGCTTGCCAGGTACACTGTGCACAGATTGTTCTCAATTTCCATACTAATGCCCTTTCACTCTTCTGCCTTTTCCATGCCAATGCCTGCACTTCCTTTGAAGATAAATGTATTACCCGAAGCAACTGTTGATTGACAGCTCTGCACTGTAAACAAGTGTCAAGGAAACAAAGCCTTAATGATGCTCTGTCGTCTAAAAATACTATAAACAACGGCTGTGTTACTGATGGATAAAAGAGGGCCTTGTTCCTAATGAAGAGGATAGACTATCAGAGGAAAACCCACTTCCCAGCTCTGTAGGACTCAGCCCTGCATAAACCTAGGGTATTCATTCAACTTCACTGGGCTTTGCTCCCTCCCAGCCCTACTGAGGGGACAAGCTGACACTACTGCTCCGACACAAGGGATCTTAGGACTAGCACACAACTGACTATTAAGGCATTAGTATTGGAAAAGTTCATTATAGTGTTCTCTGGAAAGGCACTGGGAAGACTCAAAGCATTACTAGAAATGTGCCCTAAATAGCCTGCCATGACAGCCAACCCAAACATTATTTTCACTCAAAAGACACAAAAACAAATCTATTTTCTTCCTTTACTTCATCTTGGAAATTTTTCTGCATCTAAGTGATTTCATGTCTGCTCTCCTTCCAAATGCCACAGTTTGATGTTTCTTGTGTCCTATAGTGACTTCCTCTCCGAGGTTCCCTCCTCCAAGTGTGACCAAAAATAAACAGCAAGGCCTGTCCCACTCTGCCCACGTTAACACAGTCTCATGCATTATTCAAAAAGGCTCAGAATTGCAAAAGACTTCATTGAACAACTGATCCAGAGAGGCAGAGACAGAGCTTACAGCATCATGTTCTTCAATCTGTTAAGAATGCCATGATCTATTTAGCAAGAAAGGGAAACTAAGATTTCACAAGGTATCAGAAAAAAATGGATTTGGAAATTACAACTTATTTCCTCCAGATCTCTGCTAATTTATGCTCTGTACCTCTTGTCCAATTCTGACCAAATCCCTTTATGAACAACTTTCTTTCCATGTACACTTCTGAAAAGAGAGACACACTTACATTTTTTTTAAAAAGAACAAAGTCATACAATGACTGTGTCACCCATTCTTATATCTCAAACCTATCACTCTGTTATTCCCCTTGCAGGTCATTTTGGGAACATAAAAATACATCAGCAATGCCTGTGTAATGCCAAGGGAAGTAGGAATACACTTCAAAGTGAAAATGCAAGGGAGATGAAAATCCATTTCTAGATTTTCTGTTTTCAGTGCAGTGTGTGAGTGATTTTCATGACAAACACAAACCTATACCACACATCTTTGTTTTGTTCTCACACACCGCTATTGTCCTGGATATTAAGAAACTGTCATTCAGAAACCAAACAGACTTGACAAGAGAAGAAGTCATTCCAGAAAGAGGACTAAAACCAGGATTGCCCTCTGACAGGCATCTCTAGGATTTTATTTTGCTCAAATTCAGGCCACCATTTGTAAAACGGGGATGGGGGACAGCAGTGTTTAATTAAAGATGACATATTCTTAAGCAATTCACTTGGACAAAATTACAAAATAATTATGCAACCATTTCACATTAAAAATGACAACAAAACGGATATTTCATAAAACATGCTCATTTAATCAAGTCAGTATTTTTCAATATTACAATTTTTTTTGCCAGCTCCTATGACTAAAAAAGCCGAAAATTAGAAGTCTAGGGATCACAGAGTTTTCTGTCATTCACTACCACGGTAAATTGGTGCTTCATTGAGCATTATAAAAGACTGCCTCAACAGAAAAAGCACAGTAGGCTTTCATTTTATAATGTACCTGAAATATCAAAACAAAATAGCATCAGGGAAGGAGCATCAGTAACATTCCTGTTCCCAGTATTTCAAAGCTAAGACCCTGGTTTTCACCACCTCTTGGGTTATGAGGCTTGAGCACA
The DNA here is from genome assembly GCA_018881555.1 of Amblyornis subalaris. Classification (NCBI taxonomy): domain Eukaryota; kingdom Metazoa; phylum Chordata; class Aves; order Passeriformes; family Ptilonorhynchidae; genus Amblyornis; species Amblyornis subalaris. The sequence goes on along the minus strand of JACAXG010000173.1, from coordinate 1,063,667 downwards.
TCAGCACAGTTTTACTACAGTAAACAATCTATCAATTTCTCCTCATGCCATAGGTGGCTAGTATCTAAAGCAAGTTTATCCAATTCCATGGCGTTTACCTACTGTCAGTTCTCCTTCATTCTCCTTCCCTCCTTCACAAGAATAAACAGAAAAAAAAATATTTTCAATAGAAAAACACAACTCATTCCAGAAAGAAAAATAAAAAAGCAGAAATAGACTTGATGTTGAAAAGCAAAAAATCTGGGGATCAACAGGATGAAAATAAATCAACATTAGAGCTCAGAAAGCCGGAGACCAGCACAAACAAAAAGAGTTTCAGAAAAGTTAGGTTTTTATTATGAAAACCAGATTGCACTTCTCACTGCTAGCAAAACTTTTCATCAATAGATGTTCTCATACAACACTGTGTCTTTTGGAAAATTTTAAGGAGAAAAGCAAGCTAAACCATCTTTCCCAGCTTGTAGCACACACAGGAATCAAGATATAGACCCAACTCTTGCTGCAAATTCTTCAGAGCAGCAACTTCTGGACTTCGAAAGTCATCACATCAAAACCATTGTGTTTCTGCCCAGAGGCAAAACTCATTAATTCAACTTGAATTAATTTATGATTATATATTTTCAAAGTTTCATTTTGGGGCGGGATGGAAACACAAAATTACAACAATATTTTTCTGATACAAGTGTTTTGTCAAAACTTTCAAATGAAAGTAAAAGTCATAAAGTTTGTAACACAAACGAAAGGATCACTTTAAAGGATATTCCCAAGCTGAATTTAACACGCAAACTGAGTTTCATTTTTTTTTAATCCTTGTTGCAGACTAAATGCTTCCAAAGGCATAATGAAGATCTAACACCTCATTTTCAAGTTCTCATCCTAATGAAAAACAACAAAGACATTTTGGTAAAGCACAAGACAAACCAGCCAAAGGAATTACTGGTATCATCATATCTCCTTTTACTTACCGACCTTGTATGACAATAACTTGTTTTGGGGAAATTTTGATAAGTTGATCTGGAAATATCACTTAGAAAATCCCTGATCTTCATGCCTGTGGGACTGGAGCTTCTGGCCTCAAGCAATGGTCTGTTTCTCCAGGCACCATGCCAAAAGTGTTATCAGCACTTGTGTTAGACTCCAAAGTTTCCCATTTCAAATACATCAGAGCTGTCTTCATGTTGTTTCTCGTACAGTGCCAGGATACTGACTTTCCATAGTTTCTGAAAGCTTCATACAGCTCAACAGCAAGGAACACGCTTTGATACTGACAGGTTGGCAGGGAAACGTCACACTTTACACACACTCGTCTTGGTGTTCAGGCTCGAAAACCAACTGTCAGTCCCCGGCCTGCTGCAGACTTGAGTTGTGTTGGCCAAAAGGCGTCAGTCCACTGCTTCACACACTTTCAAACACCATCCTTTGCCACTCCAGGATCAAGGCGTGAGAGCACACGCACGCGGCACACATTTCATCATCGCCTCTGCCTGCACACTCCCCAAACCCTTCAGGTTTTTCCTCTCACAGATTACATGTTCCATTTTACACATCTCCCCACATCCCCTTCACACTCAGGCAGTTTGCTTTTTCTTTCCCTCCCTGTCAAGACATAAGCAGCCTTATGCTCCAGCAGAAAAAGCAACTTATAGCTGTGATTAAAAAAAAAACAAAGCATGGCAAAAAAAATAAGGTTTCCATCTCCTTGTGTCAATGTGAACCACAGGATATTTAGAAGTGTTCGACTTCAAGCTCCAGCCTTAAAAGTGCTCTTTGAAATGAGAGATGCCTAGCAGCGGTTCGGGCTTGAATTCAAAGTTCTGGCTAAGGTTGCATCTAACCTATCATTTATATCTGAAGTTGCAGTGCAGTCCATAAGGAAATCATCAAGTTTTCCCAACCTGCCATCCGTGGGTTTGATTCACAGAGCAGCTTCAGTGCACTTGAGCTACATTCCTTTTAGGGGAAAATAGAACAGAAGCTCATATCCAGATGCATTGGAAAGACCATCCAACTACCAATGGAATCAAAGCAATGACTCAGTATTTGGATGGCTTCAAGCTGTATGACTGATAGAGCACATTGGTGATATGTTCAGTCCCTATCACTGAAAAAAAAGAAAATCTAGCTACAAGTAAATGCTAAGGGTCCTCAGCATCACCTTTTGACCTCCTGATTCTTCCAAAAATCCAAATGACATCCATAGAATTAAACTTACCTTACCTTGTAATGCTCAGGAAGAATCAGACTGGCTCACCCAGTTTCTTAGCAGACATATTCATCCACCAGTGCCCTAGCTCAGCTCTAATGACACCGGAATTAGCCCAGAACCCCAGCAAAGGTCACACCACTTACCAGGCCATTGCAAGTGCTGACTGCTGCTGTCCCGCTGCCGGAGCCGGGCTGCCACGCTGTGCCAAGGAGGTGGCAAGGAACCCCCGAGCGAGTCGCAATCTTCGCACTGCTGTGGTTGCCACGTCTCCTTTCTACTACATAGTTATGGGAAAGAAATCCCATGTGGACAGTCAAGTTAAAAAACAGATCCTTGTCCTCATGATTAATTTTGTAATATACCACATTTTCACTTTTTCCAAGATCTCTCTTCTTCCTCGGGCTTGAGATGTGATGGTGCAGATTAAAAGAAAGAAAATGCCCCCTTGCATCTACTCTTGCTGGATGAACCACGTGGTATTCTGGCAATGTCTTCACAAATTGCTCTGAGAGAAAGTGGGAAAAAAAAAAGGAAGCAAAACTAGGGTGAGTGCTAGCCTGTTCAGATCTCACACAGTTTAAGGGGAAACTCAAAAATGAGTGCAATTCACAACATCCTAATGACACAAAGGCAGGCAGTGCACAGACTACCATGCAATACATTCCTCATTTGGGCTTTCTATTCTCCCATTATAACACTCAGTTTAGAAGCTACATATTATTCTTTTCAAGCATTTTTTGTCACCACTCATATAAAAGACTGACTGTAACACACACACACACCCCCCCCCACCTTCCCAACCCCACAAGGGCCGGGAACCCCCTGTGTCCTAGGTCTCCAGAACATGATGCTCTGATCAAGGACATCATCTTCACATATCCAAAAAGCCGACCACCAGTAGGAGGTGGTCTCCAATAGGAGACAGAGCCTTACAAATACACACAGGTGAAGAGAACTCCAATTGGCTTGATTGTTTGTAGTAACCTCAGCACCTCAGTAGCATCAGCTTTAGCAGCTGTTGCAGCTGAGAGGGGAATTTTAAAGAAGGGTTTGAAGAGAATGAAGTAATTGTGCTCTTTTGTATCAGGAGTTCCAAGCAGAGTAAGACTAGAAATCTTATCACTTGTCAGGATCTAGCAGGGGAAGAGAGCATTATTGACATTGTTGTCCCCTGCATGACACAGAAGAAACACCACCTGCTCCCAATTTAATTTTTTTAAAATAACTGTGAAACTCAAAAGCCCCAAGCAAATAACACAAATCCATGTAAAACACAATCCATAAGAACTCACCCTAAGGGCCAGATCTTCTGCTGGCATACTTGAATTCTACCCAAGAAATGACAGTCTGAACAAATTTAATTAAAAAGAAGTTATGATGACATGAATCAATCCAGTTCTTTACCCAGAGTTGCTCTTCATTCCCAAAGTCCCAGCCACTTACACATGAAGTGACTACACCTCGTTCATTAATTAAGCTGCTTAACAAAGCAATTAGCCTGTTCTAGCTACTTCCAGACTAGGTCTGGTTAGGCAATCCTTTTAGAGGATCTTCTCCCTCCAGTGCCTACACTTTAAAGGCAGAGCGGAGAAATCCTGCCTAAGCAGACAGCTGTCTGGATTCATCTCCTTCAGGAAGGAACACATCTCATTTGTCCTCATTAGCTGCAGTTTAAGACGTGGCTGCTTGTGTTTCCTCAGGCCATGGACCCCTGAGACACGTGCACTGAAACACTTCCAATTGCAAAGAAAGCAAAACAAAACACGCAAAAACCCCTGCTTCCCAGCACATATACAAAACTATACCAGAAATCTGGCCTTGTCTCACACTGTCTTTGTTTCAGAAGCAAGCTTACTCTCACACAACAGATTTCTCTGTACACAAGCCTACCCACCAGTGACTACGGTGACTTGGAGCCTTTGTAGGACAAGCCACAGCCGTGGGTTTTTAGGCCTTCACAGTGGCAGGTCTTGACAACACAGAGACTAATGCCTGCCACAAGTTCTGAAAGACACCTGCCCTTGTCCACATAAGGCAACTGAGACACTGGAAACTCAGCCCACACCTTCATGCCTGCAGTTTACACAGCCTGTAGACGGCACAAAAGGTGGCAGCTGCCTGACAATTCAGCAGCTGAAGCTAAACCAAGGTCCCCCCTTCCTCACACTCCAGAGCGAACCACAAAAAAAAGGGCAGGTAGAAGGGATAAGAAACACGCAAAAATATAGCTTATCTGCAGATGTTTAATTATAAGACTTCTGGGAAGTCCCACATCCCATACTGTGGTAGCAAAGACAGGCTAACAGAGAATGCTGCAAGACCAGGCCCCCATTTCTATGGTTTTCAGCACAACTCACTAAATAATCAAATTAAATGCCTGAAGGAAAACTTACTCAGTTGCTGTCACTGTGCGATTTTACTCTGCCTGATGTCTTGAACTTAATTTGTTGTGGCTTAACTGCTAAACTCCACGGAAGACCAAAGACTTGTAGTTTTGGACTTCAAACTATTCAAGAAATTTTTTACTTCATCACTACAGCAATTAGTGTATAGAGGTCAAGGGGAATTAGACCATCATCATCAGTAAAATGGAAAATAATGCTGAAGCGTTGGATGACAACAGGATTATCAAAGCAGAGGAGTGCAACTTTTTCCATTCACTCCTTAAATACTTATTTAGTCACTGGAGAGGGGAATTATGTGGCAATAACAATATACTGTAATATAACTGCAGAAATGAATTATTAAAAGGTTTTCAAAAGACCAGAGGGAATAAGATTACAACACAAAAGTCTAACCGGATGAAGGTAACAGTATTTCTGCAAGTAATCACTATCAGTTCAGTTTTGTCTAGACTGTTGGGTAAAAGTCAGCAAAGGCAATTCTACCCATAAAAGAACAATTTACTGAGCTCCACACTAAACCTAACATACTGCTTGACCTCTCTAGCTGGAGAAGAGTGTAAAACAAAGACAGGAGGTACAATATTGGTGATCCCTTTCTGCCCTTCTGGGAAAGAATAACTAAATACATGCAATCCAGACTGCACAAAACGAAGGACTGCATACTTCAACACTGAATGCCTCAATTTTCCTATAGTAATGTGAATTCCTATTAAAACACTGCAGGTTCCCATAAAACCTCACAGCAGCAAACATAAATGGAGGGAATCTATGCCAGTGCCACTGAAAAGCCTTGGGGCTGATATCTCATGGTGTCCCCCTTGGACACCAGCATACTCTCCACTCCAGGGAAGTCCTGCCTGTCCTGCTCGGGATTGACAGGCCAGGAAAGGTGGCTGTGTAGCTGCAGAGAATGCTTTGTCTTCCCAGAACTACAGCCTGGGCATGCTGGCTTGCATTGGCACTGTGAACAAGACCAAAACGCTGCAACGAGCAGCACACGTTCGAGTTGGGACTTTGCTTTGCAATCACGGTGTCCGCTCAGCCCCTCTGGGCACAGGGGACAAGCAACGTTGAGGCTCTCCACACTTGTTTGAGGAGCCTAAGTATTGTGTAAGTTGTCAGAGAAATCCCCCCTGCAGACCTTCCTAATTCTGCATCATTGAAAACATCTGATAATATTCAAAACCACTCCTGTCTGTTCTGCTCCTCTGTGGATTCAAATTCGCCACACATGGCAGAGAATTGCCTTATTAAGAATGGCTGTACACAAAGGGAATAAACCAGGATAAAGGGAAAAACATACATGATCTGTCACATGTGACAGGAAAACCACAATTTACTTCAGACAGATAACATGTTCCTGACAGAATTCCTTTAAAATGTGACACATCATCATTTGCCATTGTTTCATCTCCATCTTTGTAGTTCATCTACGTCTGCCCCTCAGACCCTCTTGGCTTCTTTTCAAACCATTCCCTGAGATAGAAAACACTGTGGCTCATCTTGTGAAGGAGCACCATACCCAGGAAACACACCGAGCTCCAAAGCCCCATGGCAGGGAATAGGCCTTCAATACTCAGCAAGGGCATGCTTAACTGTCCCATCTACCACACTCATGGATGTGGAGGGAACAGAACACTTCAGCTATATCAGATACAAATTTTAGTCCACACTTTGCACTGCAAGAAACCCTCCTTTGCAAAAAATTATTCACGTTTTGAGCTGTCTTTTTACTCAACGCTATTTGCAAATTCTTGGAAAAGACTGGGTTTTCCATGCCTAGAAAATTAAATTAATTCTACATTCATTTCCAAATGCCTGACAATTAAACAGCTACAACATGCTAACACAGCCATCCCTGTTCTGTCCCATGTGGAGTCACAGGAATGTAATTATTGCTAGCATTCACTTCCAATGAATCCAGCAGGAACTGACTTCAGGATAACTGAAAAGTTCACTTTTGAGGCATCTTATTCAAACATTTTTCCTTTCCATGATCTCTGAGGGGTACAGAAGATTTTTTTCCCCTGTGTTCAAGCTCTCCTACTGACAGCACCACAGCTGTTGATTGCATCAGGAAGGTCAGGAAGCAAAATTTCCTCATACATTTTTGGGTCTTCTACCACCAGGCAGAGTCTTCCAGCTAATCATAATTTTTCTCCCTTGGGAGGCAATTCTCCGATTTTCCTTAAACAGGCAACAGGATAAAATTCCCGAGTTACACTTCCCAGGACAAAAGGGGGAGAAAACTTAACCCAGCTGTAAGGGCAGCCTCAAGAAACCCCTCCCGCAGATGAAGCCTGACTTGTAATTTACCATCCTCACTGAAAGTGAGAAACTCATAGCGGGTGTTAAACCCCGATAACACCAATCCTTCTGCAGCGCCTGCTGCTTTGGTACAGAAGCGATCACTTGTTTAAAAATAAATAAATAATCAGTACAGTAAACTTCTTCAGTTCAGTTCAGTTCGGCTCAAAGCTATTCCGGTATTTAGAGAGTCGCCTATAAACGAATATCAGGGAAAAGCAGGGTTCAGCAATACTTTCATCTACACAGCGTAACTCGGTGACCGCCCAGGAGCCGCAGGAAGGCGCAGCCGGAGCGCCGTGCCCTCGGTGCGGAGCTCTGTGCGCGGAGCAGCCCGTCCCGGCGGCGCTGTCAGCCCAGCCCGGCCCGGCCCGGCTCCCTTCCCTCTCTCCCTCCCTCCCGGGCAGCGCCGCGGAGCCGCGGCCGCTCCGGCCGGGAGCGCACCCGCGGCGGGACCCGCGCCCGGCCCGCCCGCCGCACTGACCTTGCCCGCCGTCGGGGAACCGAGCGCTGCCGGCCGGCGGGGCCCTGCCCAGGCAGGGCGCTTGGGCGTGGAGGACGAGGAGCCAGAGGGGGACCATGTGTGCCGCCCGGCTCCGCGGGACACATGGCATGGTGCGGGCGCGGAGCGGCGAGCGGGGCGCCTATCGGGGCCGCGGCATGGCCGGGCGGCTCCCGGCGCCGCCGGACACAGCGCCGCGCCGCACAGGGGGCTGCGCGGGGCCGTCCCGGTGTCTGGTTTCTGTCGGCGGAGGAAGGAGGGCTGCGCGGAGGGAGCCGCTCCCGGGAGCCCCCGCCTCGGAGCCGCCGGGGTTAACGCGGCGGGGCGAACCGGGCCGGGCCGGCGGGGAGGGACGGGAGGAGAGGCCGCCGGCAGGGGCTGCCGCCCCCCTCCGCCGCGGCCGAAGCACAAGGCAGCATCCCCTCCCCGGTCACAGGCCGGGGGTGTCCGCGGAGGGGCCGGGGGAAGGCGCCTCGCAGCCCCGCACACGCCCTGGCAGAGGTTCCCCAGCCCCTGGAGAAAGTGTCCGAGGCACGCGGGAGTTGGACGTGTTTTCCACCGCGTTCTGATGCAGCGGGAAGGGATGGCGGGGGGTTCACCACGCCTGAAGCACCCGTAGCCCGTGGCCCCTCGGGGCCCAGCTGCCAGAGCCCAGCTTCCAGGCTGCCTCACCGGATCACAGAGTCAGTTAGGTTGGGAAAGACCTCTGTGAGCATCGAGTCCAGCCTACGACTGAACATCAAAATGTCAACTAGCTCATGGCACTAAGAGCCACATCCAGGCTCTTAGACACCTCCAGGGGTGGCGACTTCACCACCTCCCTGGGCAGTCCATTCCAAAGTCTAATCACCCTTCCTTGCGAAGAAATTCTTCCTGATGTCCAACCTAAACCTCCTCTGATGCCACTTAAGACTCCTCAGGGTGCCGAGGCCATTCTGTGTTTTAGCAGGGTGCTGTCACATTGGGGTTACTTCTGAATGTCCTCCCTTTGTACAGAAAGTCCCTGAATAGCCTTGGCACCCACATTTTTAAGCGCATGCCATGTGCTCTCTGCCGGGGGTCTCCTCACGTGGCCTCTGCTGTGGTTACTGCTGGCCCAATGCTCCACCGGTGGGTGCCCACTTCGGTGCTGTCCCAGGCTTGAGACCTGGGCGAAGTCCTCCACCCTCTTTGAAAGCCTCCTGCTGCAAGCTGAATCCACCATGGACTGCTTCTATAGTTTCATGGCAGTCTGTGCTTAATTATGCTCATTTCTCTGCTCAATTTTCCCAGGATGAACAGCTGCCACAGTTCAACTGCTTTAGCTGTGCGAACTGTGAAGTCCAGCCTCCAGAGCACAAAAATCCAAAAAAGGGTTAAAGCTCCAAGGATTTCTAAATCAGCTAGTAATGTGGCTTCCCCCAGGACTGAGACAGATAACTCTGGAAACAAACCATATTTATAGAAGAGTGATAATTGATTTAGGAGTCATCATGTGCTCTCTTTTAGATAATGGAAGGGCACAGACCATGCAAAAGACATGTAATATTTGATATCCAACAGGACTTGCCAAGAGAAGATTTGTTAATTGCAAAGTATTTATTTCAATAGAGCTGTCCATATATTCTGCATGTCTCATCTGTTACAGTGACAAGTTTCCTGGTGTGCTTGCCATTAGGATTCTTAGTCTAGTCACACAGTGGGCACTAGGCTGTTTTGTGAGACTGGGTGTTGTAGGCTGATTAGCTCTTTATCAGTACTTCCCTGAAATTAATTTAGAGCTGTGTCCTGAAATTGATATTACATATATAATATTTAACATTTAAAAAACACTTGACAATTGTTGTATAGAAAAAGCTACACAATTTGCCATTAATATTTTAAAATAATTCAGTTGGTGAATAGGAAAGTATCTACACTAAATGAAATAAAATGGAAAACGACTGTAAAATGAGAACAATAGGCTAGGAGCACTGGAAAGAAGTTCAAGAGATGGGTATGTGTTTACAAAGTACTGGTTTAACATACTTCTTGAAAGCAATCAGAAGAATGACCCTTCTGTGAGAGACATTTAACTATTTGCTTCAATTTCCAGTCATCTCTTTAGGTAGGTGTTCACTGGTAGGTGAATTTGATGTGAGGCAGCTAGTATTTCATGCAGGATTCCATCTTGGTTCCTTCCTCAGCAGGAAAACTGAATTCATGTTGCCCATAATTCTCTCCAGCCCTGGAAGTGATGGAGAACTAAATGCTTTAGGAACTCAAGAGGATTTGTGGGAATGTGTTTTGTTTTGATTTGATTTTTTTTTTGTTTTTAATGACAAAAATTTGTAGAGCCGAAAGTCGTACAGAGCGGAGAAAGAGAGCTGTGGGAATCTGGTCTGCAACATCCATAACTCCCTGGGCTTTGTGCCAGCATGCACATACACAGAAGAAATGATTCACTGGGTGTAGTGTCAGAAAATACCCCAGGGGACAGTGGGGTTCCTGCTCAAGGGATGCTGTGGCTGCAGCTGCCACAGTCACAGTGTCCAAAACACAGCACTGTGCCAGCTACTAAGAAGAAGACTACATCTATCCCAGATAAAAACAGGACACACACACACAGTCAAAATGTGAAGCAATGGCACGAGTAGAAAGCACTCTCCTGCTGTGAGTACATACTGAAGCCAGCTATTTTAAGTGAACAGAATTTATGGCACTGCATCTTCCCAGTGGTTTCCTGTTCCAAAGAGGCATAACCTGAGGTTTTGGAGTCTTTTCTGAAAGTAAGTGCATTTTTTTTGCTAACTCAACCTCATTTATAAAAAGAAAAAGAATACACCACCACTTCAGCTGTGTTCTTTTGGCAACAAAGTTATTGCAGTTCGGTAACTGCAGCTCCACACAGAAAAACCTGTACATTTATTGAAAAGTCACAATCAAGAGACACAGTCAAGCCTGGATTGACAAACCAGAAACAATATCTGTATGCTTTTAAATCTAAGTAGACTTCCAAGACAGCCATAAAAGAAATCTGTGTATTGCAATTTATATGTATGTAGAAATGTTTACAGAGAGACAGAAAAGCGGATCTTATGAGCAGTGGGGAACTAAAACACAAATTATATGATTTGGCATAGAGGAGTTGCTACAAAATGAAGTCCACCTGAAGGCAGTTGGGAAATTTTGCTTTACTAGGAATGAGAGTCTCCTGCCCAAAATTTAAAGGTATAAAAATTTATAATACGCACTTGCTTGTCTGGTCCTCCAGTCAGCAGGGAGAGAACATACCTGTGAAGGATGACACATCCCTTTCTGTCACATGCAAAGTGGAACACTATCCAGGCCCGACTGTTAACTATGCAGGCAGCTTAACAGTTTGCTTGGACTAGAAATGTTAAGAAGGTGGATCACACATGATGTGGTGGGCCATGTTAAACAACTTAGACCGTTCCGTGGCTCTCTGATACCGTGGCTATTGGCAGGGAGATGAAATGAAAGAGAATGAATCCCAAAGACTTTGTGGACTTTGCTGGGTAATTATTGTGCGTCTGTTGATTTATTATTTCTCTGACAGATTTATATGAAAGTTTGTGAGTACATTTTTTTTTAATCTTACTTGCTGTTTCTCATTAGAGATGCAGTCTCTTAACACAGCTGACTATTGGTAATTGAACCAGAGACACTGTTGGATCTCTCGACTTCCATTTCATTTCAAGTCTTTACTTGAATTACATTTTTGGAATTTAATAGGTTACTCTTGCAAAAGAAACATATATTTGCTGACATTCCACTTTTGTTATGTCTCTGGGCAGATTCAAGTAGCAGAATGAGGCTACTAATTCAGGGATTCCTTGACATTAAATTCTTTGGGACGGTCACAGAATCCTGGTCAGTCTTCAAACATAGATTGTTATTTGCAACTGGTGAGCTAATTCACAAAATTATAATTTCGTGCTTGGACTCTGCGAATTTAAAAGCCCATTGGTCATACTATCCATATTAACCAATTAAAAGCATATTTGTGGAGCAGCAGAATTTTCACTTTGAATAATTCAGAATTTTCACAGCAGAATAATTCACTTTGAATTAACTTTTCATGAAAGTTAGTGCCAGAAAAATATGTTCTCAGATGTCTGCCTAGAAAGAAAATGGTGAGAGGACATGAACGTGACTATAGTTTTTGGGGGGTTGTTTGTTTAGTTTCATGTTTTGTGGTTTTTTTACTTAAAACCTATTTCTGTGTCCAGATAATACTTTCTGGAGGATATGGCTGTGGTCCATGAATCATGGTATGACCCTTCTGTTATCTGAAATTTTGTAATGCAAGCCTGTATACATTTCCTACTACACTTTTAAGAAAAGAATTGCCATGAAAATCTTCCCATGGTGGAGACACACCAAGTCACACCAAACCTTCACTCTCAGGATGGAGAAAGTAGAGTTGTAAAATCCAGTTGAAAGTGTAACTGTTAACAGTTATTGTCTGAATTTAGTCAAAAGAATGAGATTGTAGCCCTGAGCTCATAAAAAGCCAAAAGGAAACCATATCAGTTCCAGAAATTAGAACTGGGAAAATAAACAAATATGAAATATCCCTTTTCTAGTTTCCTTTTCCTGATCCAGAATTTTGTTTGAGAGAAGATAAAAAGAATTATTCATAAAACAGAATTCAATTGCAAGAATGCAAGATTTAAGAGCTATATGAAGCCCATTTAAGTCACACACATTAGTAAATCTTTTTAATGAAATCTGTTCTAGAGCTTTACTATTACTACTTTTTCCTTCAGTGTGTCAAATAGAAAAAAAAATTAAAATTCCCTTACTGCTACAAAAATACCCTGAGAAATAGTCCCATGTCTCTGTGTTTAGTGATACATTCAATATTTAAAAAATCTGCTTTAAGCTACAAAAATGCCTTTCGTATTGAAAACACACCACCATCCCCCTTGCCAAAACATTTCAGAGGAGCATACAGCTGGTTCAGTCACTGTTGTAATTATAATAAATCTTTTGTTTGTGTATGAGATCTGTAAAGGGAGTGAAAAATTATAGGAATTCTTTGAGCTAAATTGTAGGAAAATTATAGTTTTCAGTAAATGTTTACTTGGCATATTTATCTGAAACATTTTTAAATGCTATTTGAGAAACACCTGCAGGACACTGATACAATATAGTCAAAATCAATGGGCAGTTTTTGTTGGTGATCTGAACTGGTGCAGGCTTTTTAAGTTTACTGATTGATGCTGTCTGCAGGCAAACTAGCAATCTTAGCCCCGTGGATTATTTTAGCATAGTACTGTATGTATGCAAAAATGCCTCTGCAGGATCTGTTTGAGATTAACAAAATAAACAAATCAGCCGTTTTTTCGCCGTTATCACCAGAATACATCATGAAAGCCTATGCCTGTCAAGTTTATTACCTTTTTCATAAAGTTTGAGTAAGTAACACCAATTACACTGACACTTGGATAAAAAGAAGACTCCAGAAAGTTACACATTAGCAACAAGCCTTTGGCAGCGTGGGTGGAATGAATAGGGAACAAACAGAAGACAATGTCTTCCAGAACAATAACCCTTGTGCACTGTATCTGATGGTTTAGCAATACATTTTTTAAGTTGCTGATGGCTTTTTTAACATTTTTCCAGCTATGGAAATGTTCTGACTGTGTGTTAAATTAATTATTCAGCAAATATTTCTTTTATTATTCATCTAGGTGTTGCAATTTCCCTTAACTTGCCTCTAAAACTTCTCTGAGATGAAGAATGACAAAAGAAAAAGAAAAACCACCCAAGACTAAAAAGGAACTTGTCCGGTGGTCAAAATAAGAGCAAAAACCTTGGATGAACATTTTGCACTTGCAGTCCTGAGTTCAAAATCCACTGCCAGTGTTCCCGTGAGGTACTTCAGTTCACACTCTGCTGCTTTCTCTGGGTGGCTAACAGAAAAAGCAATGTAGTGTTGGACATTATTTCCCTCTTCTTCCACTTTCTGAATCATTATTTCTGTTCAGTCTCAGCAATGTATCAACAAGATGTGCCAAGCAGAAGAAATGGTAGAACAAAGTATTCTATGCAAGACATGTTTGCTGCAATTTTTCCAGTGAAATATTTAAAATCGGGTGTGAAGCTAGCAATGCAATGAGAATGGGGCTGAATTCAATCTGGAACTAATCCACTTCTGCACTATCAATCTCACTAATAATTTACCAAGTGAACTTGTCATAGTTTCTGCATGGCTTGATTACAGATTATTTTTTCCTTGTGAGCTAATGGTAGCAGGACTAAGCAGAGAGGGAAAATTGAACAAGAACTTGCTTATTGTAAATGTTTCACTCACCTTGGTTTTGGGTAAGTGCTGACACTAGTGCTAAAGCAGCTGCTTGGGGGCACCTCACCCTCTGCACTGTTTACAGAATCTGCAGCACTGCAGGTCTGATTGAAACTCAGTTTTTTTACATGGCTTGTTTATAGGGTTGTTCTACTACTGGTGTTAAAGGATCATTGGCTTTCTCTTCTGCATATACTGTTTTACAGTCGACTGTGCAACACTGATGGGACTAATGAGATTGTTAAATTTCACTGCAAGGATGATTTCCTATGGATGAGAGAATTTGAAAAACTGTTGCCATTCAGCAGGCAAACAGATGCAACTTAATGCTCTGCTATTGAAAATGCCACCCAAATGCAACCCTAGTCAGTGATTAAGAGGTATGGAAGCCTAGGAAAAAGATCCATGATTTGGAGAAAGTGTCAAAGTGCTGGATTTGGTTGGGGTAGAGTTAATTTTCTTCACAGTGCCTGGTATGGAGCTATGTTTTGGGGTTGTGCTGAACACAGTAATGACAACATAGAGATGTTTGTTATTGCTGAGCAGGGCCGAGGCCTTTTCTGCTTCTCAGGCTGTCACACTGGCGGGAAGGTTTGGGATGCATGTTAGGTTGGGAGGAGACATGGCTGGGACAGATGACCCCAACTGACCAAAGGGATATTCCAAACCATATGACAAAACGCTCAGGATATAAAGTGGAGCAAAGGAGGAGGAAGGGGGGGATGTTTGGCATGATGACATTTGTCTTCCCAAGTCACCATTGGGTGTGATGTGGCCCTGCTGTCCCGGGCATGGCTGAGCACCCACCTGCCCATGGGAAGTGGTGAATTAATGCCTTCTTTTGCTTTGTTGGTGTACACAGCTTTTGCTTTCCCTAGGAAACTGTCTGTATCTCAACCCATGAGTTTTCCAGCTTTTACTTTTCCAGTTCTCTCCCTGATTCTGCTGGTGGGGGAGTGAGTGGCTGCCTGGGGCTCGGCTACCGTCTGGGGTTAAACCACGACAGGAAGAGATGTCAGGCGTCCGATATATTTAGTATAGCAAGTCATCTGGAGGCTAAACCTTCCCAGAGCCTTGCATTGCTAATTCTGGTAAATTGCACCCTCATTATATGCAACACAAATGATGTATAAAACTTCCTAATTACTCTTATTCCCCTATAACACTCCCATACCATGATCTGCCTGATACTTTTACAGGGTCCGTGTAGATATAAATCAAAGTGATGAGTGGACTGCTGGTAACAAATGGCAGCATGACTATATCTTTGCAGGAAGTTCAGTGAGATAAATCAATGGAGAAATAATATACTTGTTAAATGTCCTGTTCATCTCCCCCAGATGGCTGATTCACACTGCTTTATTTAGGTATATTCAGAATCTATTTGGTGTTCAAAATGCAGAGTTATCTTGATTTATTTAAAAGCAGAACAGGAGAAGGAAAGCCTCGGTTTCCATTCCCATCGGTTGCTCTCTGTTTCTGCTGCAAGCTTGGTGGGAAAGCGATTTTCGGGCCCCGCGCGAGGCAGGGGGGCCCCCTGCGGGCGGGCAGGAGGGATCCCTCTACCTCTCACCCGGGAAGCGGCTGCTGCTGCTGCTTCTCTTGCCTTCGCCCAACGCCGCGTGCCGCCGATAGCCGGACTTTACAGCTTGTTTGTCCGTGCCTTTCGCTTTAAAATTAAGGAGAGACGCCGTCTCCCGACGTCCCAAAAGCAGGAGAGGCGTTCGTCGGTCCTTGTCCGGAATGTGGTCGTTTTGGGGACGGGGAAGCGCGGTCCGGCTCGATGCCGGCGTTTCGCAAGTACGAAAGCGCAGGTTGCTCCGGGCTCACCCCGCGGCTCGGCGGAGGTGCGAGAACTTGTCCCGGCGCAGGAGGGGACAGGCGTGGGGTTCTGTGGGAGCTGATCCGCGGGGCCCCCATCGGGGAGCGGAATCGCAGCGGGAGAGGGGTGATCACACCGGGAGATGGGGGGATCACATCGAGGAGACGGGATCACAGCGGGAGAGGGGGCATCACAGCGGGAGAGGGGGGATGACAGCGGGAGATGGGGGATCACATCGAGGAGACGGGATCACAGCGGGAGGGGGGGGATCACAGCGGGAGATGGGGGATCACATCGAGGAGACGGGATCACAGCGGGAGAGGGGGCATCACAGCGGGAGATGAGGGATCCCATCGAGGAGACGGGATCACATCGGGAGAGGAGGGATCACATCGAGGAGACGGAACCACACCGGGGGAGTGGGGATCGCACCGGGGGAGTGGGGATCACACAGGGGGAGAGGGCATCGCCTCCGGTCGGGCGCTTGCCGCACTCAGCCCGCGGGCACGGGGCTGAATTCACACGCGTGTTTCCCGGAGAGGTGTGCGGGGCGAGACGGGACGGGACGGGACCGGACGGGACGCGACGAGGCGGGACAGGACGGGACCGGACGGGACGGGACGAGGCGGGACGGGACGGGACGGGACGGGCCGGGGCGGGGCGGGGCGGGGGCGATCGGCGGGGAGCAGCCGCGGGGCCAGCGGGGCGCGGGGGCGCGGCGGCCGCGCTCAGCACCCGGGAGAGCTCCGCGCCCAGCGCGCATGCCCCGCCCCGCCGGCCCCGCGGATAAAAGCGCGGCGCGGAGCCCAGCGGCGCCAGCAGTGCCACTCGCACCGCCGACCGCGCACGGTCCCCGACCCGCCGCCGCCACACCAGCCCGCCCGCCGCCGGTCAGCGTCTGGGCGAACAGCTCCCGCGGACCCGTCTCCCACCCTGGCATGGGATGGGCGAGCCCTGCGAACCCGCTGCCTGCTCGCCAGCCGGTGGCATGAAGGAAGGAGCGGACCGGGAGTCCTGGGACGCGCCGCTGGGTTTCCTGGAGGGCGCTCAGATGGACAACAGGAGCAACGTGTCCTTCCTGCAGTTTCTGAAGAATATCAACCTGGAGCGAGCCGACGGGATGCAGGGGGACAGCTCCGACGTGGTGCGGATTGTCATCTCGCTGGTGTACTCCGTGGTGTGCGCCCTGGGGCTGGTGGGCAACCTGCTGGTGCTCTACCTGATGAAAAGCAAGCAAGGCTGGAGGAAATCCTCCATCAACCTCTTCGTGACCAGCCTGGCAGTGACTGACTTCCAGTTTGTGCTGACCTTGCCATTCTGGGCGGTGGAGAACGCGCTGGACTTCAACTGGCTCTTCGGCAAGGCAATGTGTAAGATTGTCTCGTATGTCACAGCCATGAATATGTATGCCAGTGTGTTCTTTCTCACTGCCATGAGTGTGGCTCGATACCGCTCTGTGGCTTCAGCCTTGAAGAATCAGCGTCGAGGTGACCCACTGGCTGGCTGCTGCTCTGCCAAGTGGCTTTGTGCACTCATCTGGCTGTCAGCTGTCCTGGCTTCCCTGCCCCACGCCATTTTCTCCACCACCGCCACCGTCTTTGATGATGTTCTATGCCTGGTCAAGTTCCCGGAGGGCCGAGGCAGCAATGCCCAGTTCTGGCTGGGTCTGTACCACATCCAGAAGGTGCTGCTGGGCTTCGTGGTGCCGCTGGTCATCATTAGCCTCTGCTACTTACGCCTGGTGCGCTTCATCAGCGACAAGCACGTGGGCAGCACCTGCAGCGGCCCCAGCATCAAGCGCCGCTCCAAAGTGACTAGGTCAGTGTCCATCGTGGTGCTGTCTTTCTTCTTGTGCTGGCTGCCTAACCAGGCACTTACGACATGGGGGATACTCATCAAGCTCAACGTGGTGCACTTCAGCAACGAGTACTTTCTCTCCCAAGTGTACCTCTTCCCCATCAGCGTGTGCCTGGCGCACTCCAACAGCTGCCTCAATCCCATCCTCTACTGCCTCATGCGCAGGGAGTTCCGCAAGGCACTGAAGAATCTGCTCTGGAGGATCACCTCACCTTCCCTCACCACCATGCGCCCTTTCACTGACACCACCAAGCCTGAGAAGGAGGAGCAGGCCCTGCATGCCTTGATGCCTGTCCACCCTGCCGCTGCTGCTCGCCCTGCTGCAGCCGTCCAGCCAGAGGCGGCCTACTACCCGCCCGGGGTGGTGATGTACAGCGGCCGCTACGACCTGCTGCCTGCCGGCTCCATGGAGCAGCACTGCTGAGATGGCAGGGGGCCCGGGGGGGTGGGACTGTGCAAGATGTGGCCCTGGGATATCAGATGCCTGGTCGGGACAAGGGGAGGAGGGGTGGGTAAAGGAGGACTTCTGTGTGAGAGATGCTCTTTTGTGGTTTTGTCTGCCCTCGGAGACGCTTGATGGAAGTTGTTGTCTGGAAAACGCAGCCAAGCTGGAGAACAGGACTAGGAGGAGGTAGTGGTGGAGTGTCTCTATGAGATGCCTTTTAGTGCTTGTACCTGTTCTGGGGAGCGAGAACTGGTGAGGGTGATGGGCCAGGGAGGATGCAGGATGTGCAAAGTACCATAAGAGGGAGAGGGGCTGACTGAGGAGAAGTGAGACTGGAAGCCTCAACTGTGTCTCCTCAACCATGTCTCCTCAAGCCGGGGCTGTAAGCAGCGAGAGGCCGGCAGCCCTCCCACCCTGTGTGTTTGTCTGTGGCAGGGAGAGGGAGCTGAGCTGCTTTCTCACTGCTGCAGGACACTGCAAATGGCACCAGCCTGACTGTGGCCGCTGCTCCCTGGGCTCCAGTGAGGGCACAGGGATCAGATAGCCTCTGCTCTATTTCAAACCTGCCCAGAGGGCAACAGCCAGGATAAGTGGGTACAAAGCTCCTGCTTGTTCAGGCGTGGCCCCTTTCCCCTCTTTTAGGGACTTAGGAAAGAGGGGGGACAAGGAACACCGTGCTCCCCTAAAGGTCTGTGCAGGATCTGCTTTTCCAGCTACCCCCATCCCCTCAGCTGCTGCCAGGATATAGAGCAACCCAAGGACAGAAGCCAAGGAGAAATCCAAGGACAGAACTTACAGCTTCATGGGGAGGTGTTGCTTTGCCTGGGTTTGGAGGGAGGGTGTGAGCCCCCTGACATTGTTCCCCAGCCTCTCTCCAGGCCACTGAGGGGAAAGGAAACCTCCCAGCCCCAGACCATGTGGAGCAAGGCAGCATCTCTCCCAGGGCACTGAGGCTGCAGGCTTTATTTTTGCTGCACCTCAGACTGTTTGTATTTCACTTCAGGAAATCAGCACAATTGTAAATAAAATTTAAAAAGAATAAACCAAGGGGGGAAAGAAACAATTCTAGCCACTTCAAATCTCTTGCTCTGGGATAATTGTGGGTTCACTTAAAACCAAGCACAAAGGCTTTAGTTCTGCTGAGGGTTTTCACTGACACTTGCCAGTGTTTCAGTGAAGTTCAGTTCAGGTCCTCTAGTCTGAGCAGATCTAGGGCCTACAGTGCTTTTGCAGCCTGGAGAATGTCAGGGATTGGCCTGTACCAGCCTGTGTTCCAGAGAAATATCTGGGAAATAGTTTGACGTCGATCTGAATAAAACTTTTAGGGGGATGAAAAAAAGTGTATTTTTAAGCTGTGAAAGTTTTTATGATAAGGCTATATATTTACCTCTTAAAATATTTTTTTAAATTATGAGGAAAAAAAATTTTAAATGGAAAGATCAAAATATTTCTTTTAAAAGATGGAAAAATGCAACAGTTCTGGTTTTATTTTCAGAACACAAGTTCATTAATCCCTAATACTACATATAAAATGATTATTTAAATACAATAGTCAAAACCCTTTTCTATTTCCAACCCCTTTCCTAGCAGTCTAACTCCAACATCTGCCTGACTCTGCTAAAAAGGCATTTATGCAGAGGGTATTTTTCACCTCTAATTACTGACACGGGGCAAACTTGCTATTTCTGTCCAGAGAAAACTGCAGTGCTGTAGTGGCAATTAAGCTTTTTAGACTCTGTTGAGTTTACTGTACCTGGTAACTCCTGTTGTAAAATTTGTGTTTGGTCTGAAAGCAGCTGGTTCTGCTACTCACAAGGAGAAGCTGTTGTTCTCTCTTTCTTTTGAAGGCAGAAAAGTCTTCTACAGCCTTGGGCACTTGCTAGCTGGGAAGATACTGATTTACAAGTTGTCTGAAGAAGAACAGCAGAAGTGAGCTGGCAGCTGATGGGCACACTTGCACAGATGCAAAGGCTCCGAAGAGATCAGACATATCCACAGAAGAACCTGAGCATCTAAGTACTGTACAACTGCTTCTCTAACCTCCTAAGTCCTGACTTGGCTGCCAGTTGAAGTCGATAGGTACTTAAAGTTTTTTCTAGTAAAATTTTTTGTGCCTAGAAATCTGTTCCTGAGCATGCCTGAATGTGCTTTAATTCTGTAGCACTTATTTCTGTGGTTTATGGGGATATCTCTGTTGGGACTGGCCACAGTGTGTATCCTGTGAGGGGCAACTCTGCATCCCGACACAGAAGACCCTGTGCCAGGCCACACTAAGTCAGGAGCGGCTGTGAACTTAAGTCATTCCCCCCATCCCTTTGAATCTATCTCTGGATGTGCTGCTGCTGTACCAGCTTCGATGTATGTGCAGACTCCTTCCCCTTCCTTTCTGAAATGCTAAATTAGTGGGCATAGCTATCCCCCACAGCCCAATAGATTCAGCTTCACCTTTTCCACATCCCAGGGACATGGTTGAATCTCTGGGCTGCTTTGTGAATGTGCTCATATTCTATGGCTTGAAACAGTTGCTTGAGTTTCTCAGTATTGCTGGATCACAAGGGGAAAGAAAGCCCTTGAACACTGCTTGGCAGAGTAGTGGTTAGGGTGTAAACTCCAAACAGTTGTGAAGAGATTTTTTTCACTGCAAATACAGAATAGAAGTCAGATCCTGATCTGGATTCTAGGTCTCCCCTTTCCAAGAACCATGTTTAGCTTGCTCCCAGGTCCTGGTTCAATTAAAGTTCCAGTGTGCTATCCAGGAGCCTGAGGTCCTTCCAAACCTACAGGTAAAGCAGGAAGGATTTGCAAAAAAAAAAATGCATTTGGATCTCACATGTTCTTGGAGAAAGCCCTAATGCCTGTGCTACAGGTGAAGAAAGCTGCACTGTTGTGTGAGAAAAGGATACCATGAACTCTCAAGTCCAGAGTTCAGAGATGTAACTGTGTCTCTGTAGGCCAGGAGAAAGTATCTAAATTAAGGTGATGGGAGGAATCTCACAGCCAGAAGCTCTTCTTACTGTTTGCTTTTGGACAGCATAATTTCTTGCTTAACTTGCTGGAAATTTATTCCTTATCTGATGCTTAACTGTTCTTGTGCATTAAATAAACAGCTGCCCAAGTGTCTAAAGTGTAACTATGAATTTCAGTAGATAGCAAGGTGCCTAGAAACCAGCCTCTGTTGTGCTCAGCATGGCGAGACCTGTGTGCTTTTGTGGATGCCAATGTAGACGTAATTTTGTGCAAGGAAAACAACGCAGTAAAATAGGTGGTGTTCAGAACAACCTGTAGTTAGCCCAGAATACTAGCAAGGTACCATTCTCAGAGGAAACCCCAGGTGTCTGATCAGTAGAGACATAAAAACTTCACATTTGGCAAGTCACCCAAAGATGAAAATACCTTGAGTGTGTGGGGACTGGCCTATGGACTGAGGGGGCAGCTCCCTCTCAAGCCACTGATCCACCAGGTGTGGGTCACAGATCTGCTGTTTGAAAGAGGCACAGCCCATCCACACTTGGCTAAAAGTGGGCTTAGGCCAGAGCAGCAGCGCAGGCTGTGCAGGTCAGCGTGTGTCCAGCACAGCCGAGGAGCACCGCCCTAGCAATGCCTGAGCAGAGAGAAGTTTTGCTTCACCTGTGCTGTGAGTCCCCGCTGAGAGCATGAAATGTGTGCTCTGCACGGGCAGAAGGTGCAGTTAACTCTGAGTGTGCATCAGGCACGTGGCGTCAGCAGAGGGCTTTGTCAGCTCAGCAACAACAAATCCTACTGGGTATCCAGGGGTTTCCTGAGTCATCAGCATAACATGCTTCAAAAACGCTCCTGTTTCCTGCGAATGTTCATTTGTAACAAACACCTTTTCATGGACTAAAATAAACGTTGCTGAAGGATACAAAACAATACCTAGTTATATGTAGTTATTCCTGGTGGGATGCTGGTGGAGAGGGGCACATTGTTGTAGAAGGGTAGGGACCTGAAGGTGCAGGCTGACATCTAGTGACAAATGGAGAGAACCTTTAAAGACCGGATATTCTCATTAGGCAAAGACTTTGATTGCTTAAGGACTTTTAAATATCTCAGCCCCTGAAATCACTAACCAAGGTCTTAATACAATAACAACCTCCAATTGCATTTCCAGGTTTCCCTTTGAAATGCCTCTCCGGTGGAAATACCGTTTCACTTTCTCAGTGAGTTATTCTGGCACTCACTTTAGCAGTAAAAAAAAACCCCAGTCCCCTTCATTCCTATTCACGACTGTCTGCTCTAAAACTTGATTATTCAATTGAGTGCCTGAACAGAAGCTCTGATCTAATTCGTATCCCTGAGCTTGAGCAGGAATGAGCGCGGTGCAGCTCAAGCACAGTAGATTGAGAGCTTGGATCTCCTTTCTGTGGTGAGGGTTATTTCTCAAGGGAGAAGTCCTATTTTTCCATTTAAAGGGGGTTATTGAAATTATCTTTTTATCATGATTAGAGCAGTTTAAAGAGTCTCCTCTAGATACATTCTCAGTATCTGTCAGTGCCATGGGTAGCCAGTTAACTTGTTCCTGGGCTAAAGTGTAGCTGATAATGCACATCAGCAGGTTTCTCAGCCCATGTCTGTGCGTAGCCTCTGAGTCCTTCCCAAAATCTTAACTGTAAAATATAGAGTCACAGGATGGCCGAGAAAATTGGGCCAGAAGATCAGCTGAAGACAGAAGCAGTTTATTTAGTTTAAAAGTTTTAGGAAACCTTGACTACCTGCTTGGGAAGGACTGATTACCATTGTGTGGAAAATAACAAAATAAAGGTAGTTTACTCAGATGCCAGATCTCTCCCTTATTCATCCAGTCCTTGGGACAATGAGATACTATTTCTCCAAGGACTTGTGTTTTTCCATGCACAGATCAGATGAATGAGTATGGTCAACTGCAAAATGACCAAATCAACTATTCAGCACTGACTTCTAGAATCATTGTTCAGTGAACCTTTCCACTTCCATTCAGCAGTCACATCTAACCTCAAGCTGGATAAAACAGGAATCTTGTGGGAAATTATTTTTTCCCTGTATTTGTGAAAAAGTCTGATCAGCTAAGAAAAGAAATCTGAAAAATCAAATCCCTTCAGTTTTCTGAAAAAACAGAGATAAGGAAGTTATTATCAATTCATAGCTAGCAACAGTTAGCCTAGAGTTAAGATGATGTGGAAATCACATCTGGCCGAGCTGGTAATCTTCTGTGATGAGGCAACTGCCTTGATAACTGAGGGGAGAGCAGTCGATGTTGTTCACCTTGACATAAATAAGGCTTTTGATGCTGTTTCTCATGACACCTCCACAGGCAAACTGGTCAAGTGTGGACTAGTGAGTGGAAAGTGAGCTGGATTGAAACTGACTGAACTGCTGGGTGTAAAGGGTTGTGATTAACAGCACGAAGTGACTGGCAGTGTGCCCTAGAGATCAATACTGGGGCCAGTCCTGTTCAATATCTTCATCAGTGATGTGGGTGATGGACAGGGCACCCTCAGCACGGTCCCACTGGGAGGAGTGGCTCGACACCAGGGAGTTGTGCCAGCATTGACAGGGTTCCCAGTGGGCTGGGGAAATGGGCTGACAGGAGCCCCAGGCAGCTGGACAAAGGGAAGTGCCAAGTCCTGCACTCCCTGCACCAGCAGGGGCTGCAGTCCAATCGACTGGAGAGCAGCTCTGCAGAGAAGGACCTGGGGATCCTGCTGGGCAAGGTGAACATGAGCCAGCAATGGGCCCGTGCAGCAAAGGCCAGCAGCATCCTGGGCTCCACTGGGCAGAGCACTGCCAGCAGATCAAGGGAGGGGATCCTTCCCCTCTGCTCAGCCTGGTGAGACACATTTGGGATGCTGTGTCCAGCTCTGGACAGGTTACCCAGTTCTGGATTACTTACCAGAGAGGCTGCAGTGTGAGGGAGGGCTTGGAGCATTTGCCATGCGAGGGGAGGCTGACGGAGCTGGAGGTGTTCAGCCTGGACCTGAGAAGGCTTGGGGATTTTATCAATGTGTGTAAATACCTAATGTGGGAGGGGATTAAAGAAGATGGAATCAGACTCTTTTCACTGTTGTCCAGGAAACGGACAAGAAGCAATAGGCACAAACTGAAATTCCATCATTTAAATGCAAGAAAAAACCAAAATCCTTTATAATGGGAGGTGTAGTCAAGCACTGGAAAAGGTTGCCTGGAGAGATTGTGGAGTCTCCAACTTTGGAGGCGCTCAGGGTCTGACTCAACACTAACTGTCCTGCTTTGGCAACTCTGCACAGAGCAGGGGGCTTGGTTTGGGTCATCTCCAGAGGCCACTCCAACCACTGTGTGCTTTTGTGTGATTTTCTGATAGCAAATAAATTGCTCTGAATATGTGTTTGTTTCAATGCAGTAGAATTAGCTTGTGTCTGCCTTGCTTGATATTTATGCTGAAAAACCTCTAAAAATTTTATGCCCTCAAGTCATCTGCTACTATGTATTTCAAATCACCGATTAAATGATTAAAAAAAATGTTTTTATTGCTTTTTATTTCTGCTGAAACAGAGGAGGCGGCCCAGAGGAAATACAGTCTTCCCTTTGGCCATCAAAAGTAATTCCCTGCTGAACTGCAGTCCCTTATTCACAGGCAAATCCAGCCATGAATATAGAGGTAGAGCCTGAACTGAAGGAGATCCTAAAGGTAACAGAGTAGAGATACAGCACAGTATTAAACAACTGCTCAGTCTGTACAGTCGATCATAAACAGTGAAAAGGAAAATCGAATTCAAATTTCAGAGTTGGGATTATGTTTGCAGAGTTGTAGACTGAAATCTTGAATTTTAAGCACACTTGATGTAAAGTCATTCCAGGTAAAATATTTCAAAATGCAAAATTCCTGTTCAGAAAGAACACCACGCTTTAATAAGGTGACACCTTTCTCTCAGAGAGAATTGTAGCTCTAACAGCTGTTCTATTGCCATTTTTTGCAATGTTGTGGCAATATAACAATATTTGGGATATGTTTCTTAAAGATCTACCTGTTGGGATTGGGTGTTTTGTTGGAATTTCAGCACGTGTTAAAGAAAGACATACCTCAGCCCTCAAAATCCCTGGAAACTGAGTAGCTTGCAAATTGCATTGCGAACTAACATTAATTTTATTTTTTTAAAAAAAACCCAGATCTGAATGTTGAAAAAAATCCAAACCGTTTAAGATACATCTGCACTTACACGGTCATCTGCCAGCCACGCAACTCCAGTGCAGTGTTCCCAGACTTTGGCAAAAGCCATCTCTGTCAGAAACTTTACCTGTCCCTCTTGTCACTTTCTAGACTCCACAATTCTGCTATTTTTCACATCTCCTGCTCAGCATCTAATGAGCAGAGGGGCCTTGAACACAGAGGTGTCCAAGACCCTGGCGCTGCCTCTCTCTGTGCTGTGACCAGTGTCCCCGCCACCTCCTGGTTCACCTCGCCTGCTGAGAGCCAGCGCAACAAAAACTCGTCTGCCAAACAAGCGGGGAACGGCTGCACTACAGGGCTGACTCTTGGCATTGGCACTGAAGATTTCAAACGCCAGATTCTGCCGGGGGTTTGATGCTAAACGTGTCCCCGGGGGGCTCCTACCGCCTCATGTCTACAGGGCGGTGTCTGCAATGCGTTAGGCAGCCGGGCTACAGTGGTAACAAGAAGCTGTCCTTGGTTGTCTGTGCCCAAAAAAAAAAAAAAAAAAAAGAGAACCGACCCGCAGCAGCGCATCGCGATAAGGGAACTCCGGAGCAGGACGGGGAAGGGAGGGACAGGGCCGAGGCTGGAGGCGGTGCAAGGCGGGGCAGCTGCGGAGGGCGCGGTGCTGGCGCTGAACGCCAGGGGGCACCCGAGCACCCGGCTCCGCGGAGCGAGGGAGCGGCGGCCCCGTCCCGGCTCCCCCTTGGAGCAGGCAGAGCCTCCGGGAATTATCCTCGCAAACAGCACTCCATTCTCCTGAAAACCCCGCAGGTCTCTCTCCCTGGAAATATAAGACAGGATCTGCTTATCTCGGCCTGCTTCACAATCCAGGTTGGAAAGCACTGAATTTTGTCTTGCTACTACTGCAAGTGCTCGCCTAGAGCAACTCATGGGAATAGCCTCTGGTTTGAAATCACTATCCTTAATACACAGGTAAAATATTAATACATGGGAGCTAAAATGTTCATTTCCAATAAGAAAATTTAGGAAACACAACCGCTTAAGGCATCTTGCATGCCCGAAGGAGCAGTGCATGAAACTGAATACACCATAGATGGCAACAGAATTCACAGAATCACAGAATGGGTCAGATTGGAAGGGACCACAGTGCACACCTGTTCCAACCCTTCTGCTCAGGCAGGGTTATCCCAGAGCACATGGCATGGGATTGTGTCCAGATGGTTCTTGAATATTCGTCTCCAGTGCGGGAGACTCCATGGCCTCTCCGGGCAACCTGTCCCAGTGCACACTCACTGCACAGTAAAGAAGTTCTTCCTCGTGTTCAGGTGGAACTTCCTGTGCATCAGTTTCTGCCCGTTGGTTCTTGTCCTATTGTTACCAAAAATTCGATAAAATAAAAAAAAAAAACCTCCTTACCACCGATATAGCATTAAGAAGCAGGCATTCTTTATTTGGCCAGATGCACGGGAGAGTAGCCCCTCCCAAATCCATGCATGCTGAGGGCAGGAAAGTTCCTGTTTATATACTGTATTTGACAGACATTTTCGTTGATTGTCCCAGGGTAAACACACAGATGATAATCATTTCCCTGAAATCATTAACATATCTTCCCTCCCCTTTTTGCACACGTTCTTCTGTCCTGGGGGTCTCTCTGGTGGTCCCTGGTGGTTGCAAACCCCAATGTTCCCATCGACCTGGCCGAGCTGGCAGGGCACCGGGGCTGGTGAACTTCCAGTTCTCCTTCTTACACAATGGGCAGTTCCATAGGCCAGTGGGTTTGGTAGAACAAGCATTGTGTTGGCTCACCAAGTGTAGACAATTTATCATCTGGTAACATCCCCCTCCTTGAGGCTTGTGAAGCTTGTCTTCTTTTCAAGCCTTCATAAGGCTTTGTGCCCCTCCCTTTTTGTTTTAACTAACATCATGTCAGTTCTTAAGGCAAGTATCATAATCACAATTATTACTGTAATTATTTTTTGCAAAAGTAAGGCCAACCAACCAGTGGGAGAAAATCCAAATCCTTTAAATATCTTGTTTAACCAGTTACTTTCTAATCCCGCCCTTAGTTTTCTGCTTGATGCGGCAACCTATTTTATTCTAACTGATAATCCAGTTTAGCAGTCACATTTGGAATGTGCATACAACAAGTATTGTTTAAATTCAAGTAACCACATGCTCCATGTTCATGTAACAGTGACAGGTCTAAAGCTAATCTGTTTTGTAAGGCCCTACATGTATTCCCAAATTTTTGTCAAATTGTTGAATAAAGTTCCCCATGGAACTGGATTTTGTCCAGAGGCTGGTGTTGGCAAGCAAGCTGTTACAGAGGTTACATTCTGTAATCTGCCAAAATCTTGCACTAACTTTAAGACTACATTCTTCTTCCCAGAAATTAAGAATATGGTTTCTATTATTATTACAAATATGCAATTATTTATAATTTTCATCTCGATCCAATAAATAATATCCGCCTAGAAAATCATACACCAGACCTGAAACAAGAGAATTTATATGTGCACATAGAAACTCTGTGGTGTTAGTCAGTGTTGTTTCTGCTGTGTTTAACATGTGGTTGCTGTCTCTACTTATGTGTGATGAACTCAGTGTTCAATTCCTTCCACCTTGAGTGTGGTGTAGGTTACCAGGGGGCCTTGATATGGTCCCTTCCACTTCTCCAGGATTGGTCCAAAATTCCAAGTTCTGATGCACACAATATCTTCTGGTTGAAAGGATGTACATGCAAGTCCAATCCCAATGATTTGTTGATAGCAATGTACCTTTTAAAACTTAAAAGCGTTGATTTTTAGTACTATAATATTAATTTCAGCAAAATTTTGAGGCTTCCCTTGCCTTGTTGGTGCTACATGGGAAAGTTTCTGACCATCTAGAAAAAGTACCGAAATACAAAAATTCTAGTTCCCATTCTGCCTGGGCAGTTCTGCAAAACCAATTTGGCAATAATCAGCTGGTGAATTCCCTTGTTTTACTAGCCCTGGAGGCAGCCTTCTTCCTTCCTTGGGATTATTTTGCAAAACAAATTACATATTTTTCAATAACTGATCTATAAATGTTTGTCATCTTTGTGCTCACTATATTCCTTTGCAAACTAGTTACTATATTATCTATTTCTTAATGTGTTTCCTGATGTTTTAGTTCTGTTATTTTATATTTTGGAGGTACAACTACTCACCCACATGAGTTTACTAATCACTTGTTGGGGTTTTCTGTAGCTTCTAATGATGGGGTTAACTGCTTGTCCTGATTGCTGTAACTTGGTTTTTGTTCCAGGACATTCAACTTTTTGCTAGGTATTAGTGCATGGATACCTTTTTCAGTAACCTCTTTAGCTGTTTTTTCAGCTAATTGATTTCCCTGTGTTAACTGGGGAGTCTCCAAACCAATGGGCTTCACAATGGCACTACAGCCACTTCTTTTGGCTTTTACATGCTCTGTAGTAGGTGACTGATTTCTTCTTTGTACTTACTAGGAGACCTCTGTGCCTATTCTTTCATATGGCTCTATGGGTGTGTGTTATTCCAAAAGACATATCCTAAGTCAGTCCCTGTGCTTACCTTTTTTCCTTCAGTGATTTCCAGGTAAAGTCATTAATTCTGCTTTTTGTGCTGATGTGTTAACAGGTAAAGCCTGGGCTTCTGTTACCTGGGTTGAGGTTCCCACTGCATACCCAGCTGCCCATCTTCCGTTTCGTACCATGCTGCTCCCGCCGGTGTGCAGGTCCAGTTCCGGGATGGGATGGGATTGCTGGATGGGATTGCTCTTGAGATCCGGTCTGCCAGAGAACACTTGTTCAGTGGTTACCAGGCAGTCACGGCACAAAGGTCTCTGGGCTTCTTCCGAAGCCTGGAGAATTATGGCTGGGTTTAAAGTAGTGGTTTCCTTAAGTTCAACATTGTCCTGCTCCAGTCGAGCAACCTGGTATTTCAGCATCCTGCTGACAATATCCAATGTCCTCTTTTTGTCCCAAACCAGCGATTACCATGTGGGGCACACATCAGCTTTTGTGCTTCTCTGTAGTTACCACCACTCTCAGGCATCCAGGTCATCCTTCACTCGCATTGTCCAATTGTTTGAACAGGCTGCTTCCATGACCCCAAACGTTTGTGCCAGTACCCGTACTGCCAGGTGCATCCTTTCATGCACAAATAACTCAAATGGTTTGGTTTAAGTGTGGGAGTTCAAATGCAGGGGTTGTCATTAAGGTTATTTCAGGGCTTTTCAGGCCCTCTGACTCTCAGGAGTCCATACCAAGTGTTTTCAGTGGAGGACCATAGAAGGGTTTCACCAGTTCCCCATAACTGGCAATCCATAACCGACACCATCCGGCCATACCTAAGAAGGGTCATAGTCCTTGGCTCTGGAGTCTGGCAAACTTCCAGCTGCTTCCCCAGCTTCTTTTTTCCTGTGAGATCTCAAAACTAAAATACATCACTACTTCTTTGCCTTTTTGTGCCATTTCCTTTGACACCCTGTACCCAGATTGTCCCAAGAAATTTAACAGACTTCCAGTAGCATTGAGGCGCTTGCTGTCAGTCTTGATTGCAGGCAGAATACTTTCCCTTTTTTTTTCCTTTTTCTTGTTCTTTTTCGGACAATCCATGTCAGCTGCTCTTTCCACCCAGTGTTTGGATTCCCCCACTGAAAAGTAAACCATTTCTAACTATCTGAGTCAAGAGGTATTACAGAAAAAGGCATCCTTAAGATTGAGCTTGGTGAAGCATTTGTATTCCTTTTTGTGTGCTGTCAAGAGTGTGAACAGATTAGCTACTACTGGATGAATATCAGGTACTTTTTATTAATGGCCTTTGAATCTTGTACTGATTTATAACTGGTAATATTGGTGTGTTATATTTTGATTCACACTCTTTCAATAACTCATATTCAAAAATTTTCTGTAAGTTTCTCCAACATTTTCCTTGCCTCACACTTAATAGGATATTGTTTTTGCTTTACCAGTCTGGCTTCAGGTTTGGGAGTAATCCTCACTGGTTTGGCCACCTTTGATTATCCAGGCTTCTCAGTTGGCCATACCAACAGGGTTACAGCATTCTCTGCCTCCTCTGGGATTTCTTCCAACTTTTCTGATTCCAGTAACAGAAAATCTTTGCCTTTATGGGCTTTTGATTCTGGTATTTGAAATTGTAGTACCCCATCCCAGAAAGTTATTTGAACATTCAATTTTCCCGATAAATCTCTCCCCAACAAGGGGATTGGGCATTCAGGCATACACAAATCGGTGTTTCCCCCACTGTTTTATTAATTTAAACAGTAGTATTTGTAAAAAAGGCCTGTTCTCTTTCCTCCCTGTCGCACCCACAATGCTTACAGGTTCCGAGCCAAGTTTTCCGCTGCATGCCTTCAGTGCTGAATAAGTAGTTCCTATATCAATTAAAAATTACCTTTTCATTTCCCAGTGACAATTTAACCAGGGGCTCAGCTGAGGATGATTACCCAAGTCCCCTTCACGGGAGTTCTTCATCTTCACTTATGGTCTTGAGCTTGATGGCTTGAAGAGCTGGGTTTAGTTTTTCTGTTTGATTTCCCCTGGCTTGGGGGGGGAATTTTTCCCTTTTCCAATGTCCTTTTTCTTTACAGATTGTCAAATACACTTCAGCTACCAACTGTCACAGCACCAACTGCCAAATACACTTCAGCCACTAATTATCACAATACAAATTGCCAAATATACTTCAGCCACTAATCAATACAGATTACCAAAGTATATTTTAGCCGCCAATTATTATAATATTTCACCAATTGTTTCTGAGCGAGGAGGTCCTAGGTCCTAATTACGGTTTCAAATACTTTAGCCACACTATCCGGATCTTCCCTATAAAGTGCTGCCTCCTTACTCCACGACATTAAATCCACTATTAAAAATGGGGTATTACTGGTGCTGGACCATGATTCCCGACCGGCTGCCGGAGGGGAGCCATCAGAACTTCCCTAACATCTCCCCCAACATCTCCTTGCCATCTTCCAGTGCATCCCACAACTGGACTAAAATCCTCCCATCCCCTAAACCGTACTCTCCATTCCAGTCCACTTTCCCACCGCATTCCCTGGTGATTCATCATTCACAGCCCCCACTCTTTGCTGCGGAACTACCAACAGCTCTAAATCGTCCTCCTCCTCCCTCCCGCACTTCAAACACCTCTGTCGTGTGCTGCACACAGAACACCTCTTCAAACCTTTGCCTTTCTTTTCCCTTTTAAGTGCTGAGATTAATGGATCTTGCAGGGTCCTCTGGCATTCCTTTTGCCACTCCGGATGATTTTTTAGGGTGAAAAACAAGTCAACATAAGGAACTTCATCCCACTAGTTTTCCCTTTCACAAAACAACATTAATTGCAGTATGGTATTATACTGTAAGGTTCCATCCTTAGGCCACTTCTCTTCATCTTCCAACCTGTAAAGTGGCCACCATTGATTACAAAATTTTATAAGTTTTTCACGTGTGAGGGGATCAGCCCCGATTAGTTTCCAGTGTTTCAAGATACATCCCAGGGGTGACAGCCGTGGTACCACTTTCAAGGTTTTGTTTTCCATTATAGCCACTTACTGTTTAGGAGCTCCTTAGAAGGGACTCTAACCTTTCCCTTTGAAGGGTCTCCAACCCTTCCCTTTGAAGGGACTCTGACCCTTCCCTTTTCCCACCTTGGGTACCTTTAAACCAAACCCTGCGTAGCTTCTGCTGCGCCTTACAGGCAGGTTAACAGTTAAAACACTTAAAGTAAAGTAAAGAATGCCTTTATCTTACCAGGGGTCTTGCTCCAATTTCCTTCGGACTGGGGATCGAAAGTTCTCCCCGAGAATCCCGCGGTGCCGGCTGGAGGTCCTGCGATCCCTCAGATCCGTTGAAATTCAGGAGTATGTTCCACGTGGGTTGCCAAAACTGTTACCAAAAATTTGGTTAAATAAAAAAAAAAACCTCCTTAACACCAATGTAGGATTAAGAAGCAGGCATTCTTTATTTGGCCAGATGCACGGGGGAGTAGCCCCTCCCAAATCCATGCATGCTGAGGGCAGGAAAGTTCCTGTTTATATACTGTATTTTACATGCATATTCATTGATTGTCCCAGAATAAACATACAGATGATAATGATTTCCTCAAAACCATTAGCATATTCCCCCTCCACTTTTCGCACGCGTTCTTCTGTCCTGGGGGTCTCTCTGGTGGTTGCAGACCCCAATGTTCCCATCGACCTGGCCGAGCTGGCAGGGCACCGGGGCTGGTGAACTTCCAGTTCTCCTTCTTACACAATGGGCAGTTCCATAGGCCAGTGGTTTTGGTAGAACAAGCATTGTGTTGGCTCACCAGGTGTAGACAATTTATCATCTGGTAACACTATTGCTGGGCCCCACGGAGCGTCTCTGACACCTCCCCGCAGACACTGACAGACATTGAGGAGGCCCCCTCTCAGCTGTCTCTTCTTGAGGCTGAACAGGCCCAGCTCCCTCAGCCTTTCCTCATAAGAGAGAACACAGTACTCCAGATGGCCTCTAGAATAAGTGGCTCCATCATCTTTTCAGGGATTGAAATAAGGCTGACTGGCTGGTAATTCTCTGTGTCCTCCTTCTCGCCCCTTATAGAAGGCCAGGGTGACATTTGCTTTCTTCCAGTCCTCAGGCATTTCTTCTGATCTCTGTGACCTTTCAAAGATGATCGCGAGCCCTTTGGCTACAATATCTGCAAGTTCCCTCAGCACTTGTGAATGCATCCCATCAGGGCCCATAAAAATTGCAAATCACTTTTCGCAGTTCAGTCTTGAACAAGTGACCCTGAACATTTGCCTCTTAAATAAACAAGACGGAGCAGCTAGAGTATGACAAATGAACGCTGGAAACTTGGAGGGGAAAATTTTGTTTTATAGCTCATTTTTTATAGCTTTATTACCCCAAAAATCATTTAAAGACATTTTACAGGAGATACTTCCACCTTTTTTCTCTATGAAGCAATCCTTCTACAGTTCAAAAATATCAAATGTCACCACTGCCATGTTCACTTACACCATCTTTTGACATGCTGCAGGGGCTGGCAGTGATTCATAGGCACCAGTGTGAAAGCTGGGAGTTCTCCCAAGGCAAAGACATTTATGATTCATGCTGACTTGTGTAGCTTTTCTGGGAAAAAAAGTTTATCTGCCACAAGCCACCTGAGTTGCTTGTTCTCAGGCAAGTCAAAGAAACTTAATGAGAACACTATGAAAGACAGAATGAACACTGGGAAAAAAAAATCAAAACACTTGTGACATTACTAATACTTCAAGTCCTCTAAACAAGAGAACCAAAAGTTCCTTTAAGGATTTGCTTCCGTGACATGCCTGCTTGTTAAATGGGAACAAGTGGCAGATGTTCGCAAGAGAAAGACAAAGGAAAGTGCTGTGAAGATAAGATGACAGACTTGTCTCCTGCCTTGTTTTGTTCAGCCCTGACTATTTTTGTGAGAGTAGGGGGGAGGAGGGTTGGTTATTTCAAGACATCTCATCTTTGAGTGGGTCTAGAGCAGGGATACAAACGATGATAAAGGGACTGGAGCATCCCTCTTGTGAGGAAAGGCTGAGGGAGCTGGGCCTGTTCAGCCTTGAGAAGAGATGACGGAGAGGCTCTGGAGTCTCCCTCACTGGAGATATTCCCGAGCCGTCTGGACACAATCCTGTGCCATGTGCTCTGGGATGACCCTGCTTGAGCAGGGAGGTTGGGCCAGATGGCCCTTCCAACCTGACCCATTCTGGGATTCTGTGTGGCTCATCTAAAGGTGCCATTTGTATAAACATGATACAGAGAAGAACTTGATTTATTTGATTTTATGCATATGGAAATAAAACCAGATAAGAAAGATCAGGCACACAGTACTTGTAACTTTGTACTCACATCATTGATGTTGAAGTACAATAAATGATCATATTGATGGTTCAAGTCCAGAACTAATGAAAAGACACAGAAAAGTTGGAACCTCTTAAATTAATAGCATTACAGTACAATTCTTCAATACCTTTAACATTTTTAACATTTTAGCATTTCTATTGCTGAAATAAATACTTATTTTATCCCCTTTCATGTGTTAGTAACATACCATACTAGTAACATACATTAGTAACATTTCTATTGCTGAAAGAAAGACTTATTTTATCCCCTTTTATGAATTAGTAACATTTTATATTGTTTTCAGTAACACTTGAAATACAATTTCAACTTCAGAACGAGCAACATCATAATTTTTTTTTTGTTTAAACACCTTTTTCAAAATTGCACATTGTATTTCTGTCGGCTTGCTATTTTTGACGAAGACTCACAAAGATACTGTTTTGAAGTCTTGGGAACAATATAGGCTGTTTTTATGGAGACTTCCAAAGAAAAGCTGACTTTAATCTGCTCTGTCTTCTGTAGCATGCAGGAGATTTTAAAGGGAAAGATCATGAGAAGGATGATAATATGAGTTCCTGAAACAACTTTCTTTGAATAAATTTGTAAATAAAAGCGTTGAGATACATGATGGGCACCTCTCTCTTCTCTCTGCAGGTACAGAAGCCCCCTCACATTGCCACAGGCCTGTGGTCACTCTGTGGGCCTGAATCAATGCCAGGCCTCTCTTTGTGTAACAGAGCAAAGACAACATTGACCATTTAAATGTTAATTTTCTAATGGTGTTAAACCTCAAAGAAAATATTGACAAAGACACGGGCAAACATTGCAAAATTTCTTTCCCAGCCTCACAGTGGAATCAGAGCTTTATGACCTCAGCTCCTGGTGCACAGGTTTACATGGTGCAGTCCTATAAAACCAGATCACCTCCTCCTTTATCTCTTTTTATCGCTCCATAGATGCCTTGCTCTTTCCTCAAAAATTCGTCCTCCCAGGAGATACTGAGTTAATGGAAGTTAGTGTGTTAACAATGGCATAAAGCTAATTGAGAAGACAACAACCCTTTGTTTTCCGGCCTTCTTCTGTTTGCTCCTGTTGAGACCCTTGTGCTCCAGCCATCTCAGCACCTGCAAAGTGTTTCAAGCACAGTCCACGGGCTTAGTCTTCCCAGGTCTTCTGTTTCATGGGTGTGAAATGAAAAGACATGAAACGAAACTGTAAAACATAGTTTCTTCAAAAGACAGGATGAAGATGCTGTAGAGAGGTTTGCCAGGCACTGAGCCCCTTTTTGGGCCTACAGTGCAGACGCAGTCATCAAGAGAAGGTATCTGAGGCTCCCACAGGCTTATTATAATTAATAAGAATTTACCTAAGGAAAAATTGGTGTTACCTGAGAATGTTTGACTCAGTCTACTCTTCAAAACATAGGAAAAGGATGAAGCTGATGCATCTCTGCAGAGGCACTTGATGCTCAAATCTAACCATTTATTTGTGGTGGTGTCAGTTTGTATCTTGCAGAGCTTCTGAGAGCTGATAAGTTCAACACTGCATTTGTCTGAACAGTGCTGATTATACATGTGCAACATTAAGAACAAAACCAAAAACAAGCATAAACACCCTACATGCCAATAGCCTCTCAGTGTTCAGTAACAATACTGCATTAGCAGGTGGCTCCATGTGGCTTAACACATGACATAGGGCATGGATATAAGAGTTTTCAGGACAGAGGGAGCACAGCATAAATACAGTATATCGCTTTCACAAACACAGGATTTTCAAAACTCTGGCAATATTGTAAAAATAAGAATGAGGCTTCATAAGCAATTACATACAAAGAGTTGGGCTTAAGTATTTACTGTACAATCATTCCTGACAGTGCTTTGCAGAACTGAATTTATTTACAATATTCTGTAAAGAGCAAATGCCATTTCAGCCAAAGCATGAAGAAAAATAGAGAAAAGAGAGATGCTACATTAAGGTAAATATTTTCATATCCAATGTCAAGATGTATGTAGTGTTCAACCAGTCACCAAATTCTTATACTGGCCAAGTTTATTTTTTCAATTACAGTATCACAACTGAGAGGCCACTTTTTAAAGAAGGAAGAAATGGTAGCTGTTTCCCCTAGACAGATTTTTAGGTGCCTACACATGGATTTGCAAAACAGCCTTTGGCAGACTTTTCTGACAAGCCCAGCCAGTACTTTCACTTCATTTACACAGAAGCAGCAGGATCCAGAACAAAATAATTACTTTACCATTATACTTTATAACAACAGGCTTCAATCTTTTTTATATTCCAGTGATTTTTCACACACTAATCTGCTTCTGACAGTAGCTGGTAATTAACTGATCCCATTAGCAGTACTACTAATCATAACAGAACTGCACCCTGCATGGCCTCTGACACCTGTTTGATCCTCCTGCAGCTTTTGACTACTGGAGGCAACATCCCCAAACTGAAGACACTTGAAAAACAAGATAAATAATAACTTTCTTCCTAACTCTGTCCTTTTATATTACTTCAATTTATCACACGCTTCATGCATTAACTTTCACAAATTCGCAATGAGGAGTTTTGTAATGACTCCTGGTGCGGAGCATGGAAGTACCGTGGGCATACATACCACCACATGTCACGGCATGTGAGCACACCGGGGGCATGCCTGTATCTGAGGCATTAGGCAACCAGTTTCATCAAGTATCCATTTCATAAAGCTCTGGAATTGCAACCGATCCAAGGAGGTAAGAGAGGAGGACGTGCCAGCAGTATCAGCACAGCAACAGCACCAGTGCTACTCGCCCAGAAAAAAACCACTCCCCTGGGGAGATTTCTTCCCATTGCTTCTTGCAGTCCTAGTCCACGTAGCGAACGCAGAAAGCCACGAAGCAGCAGCCGATCAGTGCCACCGTAGAGGCCGAAATCACAGTGACGGCGCTGCCAGCAACACTGACCAGGAGCCCCAGGCCCACGCCGAGGATGATCTGGGCCAGCTGCACCATGCAAGTCAGAGCAGCACAGTCAATGCCCTTCCCTCGCCCGTGCTCCCCGGCTTGCTCCCCGTCCTGCAGCTTCAGGCTCTGCAAGGAAGCACAAAACAGACCCCAGTCGAACGGGACAGCGTTGGGAACACGCAGATCTTGGCCGATGCATTGTTACACCCCTCAGGGGCAACAAGACAGGTCGATAGCTCACTGCTTCCATGCTGGTACCACAGAGGTTACAGAGGTTTCCACAGGGGATTTTACAAGTGACAAACAGTTTTCCAAGCTTTCAACAAATAGTCCGGTTTTTCTCATCTGCAATTTTTCCCTCTATCCCTCCTCTTAAGGAAGCAGTTGGAACTTGACCAGAAAAAGTATACATTTCTTTCAAGTTCAGGTCAATTTGAGGTCTGTCAAACTGACATTTAATAGTACAGGACATCCTGTCATAGATAATTTAGCTCTAACTCATGGCTGAAGAAGCCATACTATCATATTATGAAAGAATCATCATAGAATCACAGAATGGTTTGGGTTGGAAGAAATCTTGAAGATCATCTCGTTCCAACCCCACTGTCATGGGCAGGGACACTTTTCAAGAGACCAGGCTGTTCAAAGGTACATCCAACCTGGCCTTGAAATGGTGCATCCAAATCTTCTCTGGACAACCTGATCCAGTGGCTCACCACTCTCACAGCAAAGAATTTTTTTCCTGACATCTAATCTAAATTTACTCTCTTTCATTTGAAGCCATTCCCACTTGTCCTGTCACTACCTATCGTTGTAAAAAGTCTCTCTCCATCTTTCTTGTTGGCTCCCTTCAGGTACTAGAAGGCTGCAATTAGGTCATCCCTAAGCCTTCACTTCTTCGAAGCTGAACAATCTCAACACTCTCAGCCTTTCCTCACAAGAGACATCCTCCATCCCTCTAATCATCTTGGTGGCCTCCTCTGGACTTGCTCCAGCAGCTCCATGGCCTTCCTGTGCTGGGACCCCAGAGCTGGATGCACAGCTCCAGGTGGGTCTCACTAGAGTGGAGCAGAGGGGCAGAATCCCCTCCCTCCCCTGCTGCCCACAAGGCTCTGGATGCAGCCCAGGACCTGTTTGGCTTTCTGGGCTGTGAGTGCCCATGGCTGGGGCCTGTCCAGCCTCTCACCCACAGCACCCCCAAGTCCTTCTAGGCAGGGCTGCTCTGGATCTATTCATGCCCAGCCTGTGCTGGTACCGGGGATTGCCCTGTCCCAAGTGCAGCACCAGCACTTGGCATTGTTAAACCTCATGATGTTCCCACAGGCCCACTCCTCCAGCTTGTCCAGGTCCCTCTGGATGGCATCCTGTCCTTCAGGTGTGTCAAACCATTACTCAGCTTGGTGTCATCTGCAAACTTGCTGGAGGTTCACTCAATGCCTTCATCTATGTCATTAATGAAGATATTAAATAACACTGGTCCCAGTATGGACCCCTGAGGGACACCTCTTGTCACGGATGTCCATTTGGATTCTGAGTCATTGATCATGGCCCTTTGGATGTGACCATGCAACCACTTTATTATCCATTTAATAGCCCACTCATCAAAACCATCTCTTCAATCTAGAGAGGAGGATGTTGTGAGTAACCAAGTCAAAGGCTTTACGGAAGAGCAGACATGCCCCACACACATACAAGAGCAATGTGCTCTGAAACTATGGCTCAAAGCACATAAAGGAATTCTGTATTAAAATCTAAATGCAATGTTTTTATTCCTGGGCAAAAAAAATAATCTGAAAGCAAACATCCAGACTAGGATTCTTCTGCACAGCCGAGGACCATTGTTAACTACTAATTGTCCGTGTATCTGCTGTGATAAACACAGCAGAGCAAAAGCCTTCATTTACTATATACAAGTATCTTCCACATATATCCACAGTATCTAACACCCTGTGAGGCTGGTGGATCACTGGAACAGGTTTACCAGCGGGGTTG
The DNA here is from genome assembly GCA_018881555.1 of Amblyornis subalaris. Lineage (NCBI taxonomy): Eukaryota > Metazoa > Chordata > Aves > Passeriformes > Ptilonorhynchidae > Amblyornis > Amblyornis subalaris. The sequence continues at coordinate 1,024,854 of JACAXG010000173.1, read as the reverse complement.
TGGAGGTGTATTTAATACATATATTTATTGGATAATTCCAATAATCCTTGGAATTATTCAAACTGGACCAGACATGACCTGGGGCAGCCTGCTCCAGGTGGCCCTCCTTGAGCAGGGTTTACACGATCTCTGGTGGTCCCTTGCTCCAGGAAGGAATTATTGTCTTTCGCTGGGAAATGATGTGCTAATTTACACATTTATTTTCTTCCTGCATAGGCTGTTAAATGGAGGATGTTGTATTCCAACAACAAGGGGTTCCCACACTGTAGGCCAGCTGCACTGCTGTATTCTGGTATCCAAATGCTCTTGGCCATTAAGATGCTTTTTGTTTTTCACAAACCCTATTACCTTGCCTTTGAGCTGCTACCACACAAAGCTCACAAGTACTGGAGACAAACAGTCTCGTCCTAATCCAGTAGAAAAAAATTGAATTTGGATCCTAGGGAACAGCAGCACAGAACAGGAGTTGAAATGGCAGCATAGTAAAACACAGCACATGATTTTGGTAGAGTGCATAGTGAGGGAAAATGTCTGCTCCTTGTTCTGAAATTATAAAATCCCAATTTTAGGCACTTTTTTCAATAAATTAAATCTATTTTGCTGGGCTGTTCCCAGTGTTCCTGTGTAGCAGTAGTTCTGACCACAAAGACATTAATGTGTAAATGAATGCAATCTTGTGCTTGATGTTTCCTCTTAGTTTTTTTCCTAACTATCTTGTACATCATAGAAGGTTGACCTAAGCCTCAATCTATTAATATCAAATCTAATATAAAATTATATATCAATCTAATAAAATCTAATACAGAATTATATATAATTTAACATCTGTCTTGGCAAGGACCATAGACCAAACAAGAAACAATTGGTTGTCTTACAAGTAACACTTGAATATATTGGCCTGTTAATTATAAAGGTCATGCACACTTCAGCATATTTTACTTCACTTCTGACTTGGAACAGACAAAAATCTACTCCCTGTCTCTGAGTTGGCTGATCTGAGGTTAGAAGCGTGATCTCACCCTAAACTTGGCTCATTCCCTGTCCTTTATGTTTATAAACAATTCTCTCTTGGAAATGAACTGAAAAATCATGAATCAGATATATCAAATATTTAGCCACATTGAGATATCCTCCTAGCACTCAGTAGAATAAGAGTTTTCTTGTGTTCATCATTCAGAGGATGCTGCTGAAAGTTATACAGAGCAGTAGGACATGATCTCCAACACTTGATCTAGCCCTGTGCTGGTTTCAATCATGTTTCTGTGTGGTTTTCCAATGGTTCAACATTTCCTTTACTAATTTCTTCAGATGTCCCAAGATACACTGAGAACTTTTCCTAATTTCTCCCCACTCTCCTTAATCCTTCTTGTTTCCAGACGTTTCACTAACTTAGGAGACCTGAGATAATTTTTCCATTAAAGAACCCAACACTTCATAATACATGAAGATCCCACTGTGCCCAGTAACATGATATAAGGTGTGCGAGCTTTTCCAGATTTTCCTTGGAAACAGGATTTAATGCTGTGCGGGACAAAAAACCAACCACAGACATCTAAAAAGACAATGAGAATGTGGTATATGATTTAATACTGAAGTATACAAAGCTGTTTCTACTTGAATTTCATATGTTCATTAGCTAAGATCTTTTGTAACACTTTCCAGTTAACTAAAAATTATGACAGCCTTTACAGGATTATTAACCTCAGGCACTCAGAAGTCAAGTCCTCTGCTAACATGGCTGGAAGGAAGGATATAAGGACTGCAGCACTTGAAGGCAACACAAGTGGAGCCCTGTTATCTGCTTACTGCCTGAACATGTACTGTGATTGGCTTTGTTTCAGATGTGATGATAAATAATGATTTGTTTCACTACAGGGCCATTTGGAGAGTTTGGAGCTTGGATGTCAACTCTCTGTCAGAAACTTCCCACTCATATGTGTCATCATTAATGGCTCAAAATTAAAATTAAAAGCTGCTCACCATTTCTGCTCACCATTTGACCCCCAAAACAGATAGAACAGACACAGGCAGATATAAACTTATGCTTCTTTAGACGTTGCACTCACCTCTTCTTCCCTGTGGTACTCTGCAATGAGGTGGAATGGCACTGTGTACAGCGTGCTGGACATGACTCCGAAGAGTGAACATAGAGCAAGAGTGGAATAGATATTGGGAAACAAGCCAATTAATCCAGTACCCAATCCGAAAAGTAGGTAGCCAATGAAATAAAGTCCCTTTAATCCTATGTATGGCAGAAGGACTTTCTGCAAGTCTGTGAAAAGAAAGTGAAAATGCGGATAAGACTAACCCAAAACAGATTACATTTCATCAGGGAGTTCCTTTAAGGGGTTACATTTTGTGAAATGCAATGAAGGAGATAATCTTACTGACCTTGGGAATTGCCTCAAATTACTGCAGGTACAGACTTGCCAAAGAATATTTGTTCACACCACCCAGAGCTCAACCTGCAGCTCGCACTGCAAGAGCTACCTGTGTTCAATAGATGTTCCTCAACAGAAAGGTCACACAGAAATGCCTGTAGTTAAGCCCCTAAGGTGAAAACATCTCCCTCAAGCCTCTTTTAGATGCTCAATTCAACCCCCAAAATGCTACTTATTGGAGTTTTAAGATCACAAGTAGTTTTTTTAATCCTTGGTAGGAGTGACAGTGAAATCTATCCGGGGAGATGTGCCAGCATGTTTACGCATAAATTTGGAGAGCAAGATTCAAGCTTCTGGCAAGAACTTCTGCATGGGGAATGCAAATGGGGAGAGGCCACCTTCGAGAGCCTACAGCATTGCTAGGTGCAAGATCATCTCAGAATTTCGTCTGGCCTTTAACTTCAGGATGACTTTCAGTGTTCAGGGTCAGTTCGCATGCAGAACAATTCTTACTGTGACCCCTCATCACGTGGTCAGGAACTGTTTGTGTTAAGATAAGAGTTTCCAACAATGCTGAGAATACTACGTTTCTTAAAGTTCTAATGTGGCAAAAATCCCAGTTGATTTGGTATAACTTTATGTTTTTTAAACAATGGCAGATAGCAAACAGATTCAAAACATACTGTTGGAGTTCGCTCGTGGGTACTTACAAGAATAGACTGATGAAGAAATTGCATTGATGCACAGTCCCCAGCACCCCATCTCTACTCCCGTTTTGTAGGTAAGGTAAAGTGTGGAGTTGTGCGGTGCATAAGGATTGCCGTGGTACACAACCTGAAAGAGACCACACGGATCACAGAAGGCAAGGATGGCTGCATGTATAGAAAGCCTCCTTCTCTTGGGAACAGGTCCTCATCCTTGGTAGGGAGCACCTGAGAAATCTGTTAAGCAGTGTCCTAACCCCCCATGTATTATTATCCAGGTTTCACACTCACTTCTCTTGGACTCTCACATCCCAGGCTCTGCCTCGTTTATTACCCTCTGCCTTTTCCTGGGCTGTGCACTCCACGTTGACTCATTTGCTCTTTGTTCTTTGAGTATCTCACTTCCAACTAAATTTCTCTCTCCACTTCTGCCTTCTTTCCTTAACCTGTCTTTCCCTAATTTATCTACAATTAATTTTTTGTTTGTTTGTTTTCTCTTTGAGGTTTATCTCAACATACTCCTTTTTTTCACACAGTAATTGTCTTACTCGGTGCCTTATCTAGACAAGCAAAACCTTTTTCTTGCAGTCATTCATCTACACGGAGGAAAAAAACCCCTCCCTCTTGCCTTGCCTACAAAGACAAAAAAGGCAAGGAAATGGAAATACTCTGTGGAAACAGAAGAAGAGGGAGTGGCAGTGAGTGGCTTTGTGCCAGGAGCATATCAGCACTCAGGGAAAAAAAAGGGCAGACAGGTTCACATAGGCAAGAATCACTGTCAAGGACATACAGTCCTACTGCCTGGGAATGGCATGGAAAAGGGACCACTGGGTATTACGAAGGCAAATAGTTGCTGGCAAAAGGGACGCAGGGAAAGATTTACAGAGGTATGGAGGGACAGACAAATGCAAGAAGACAAAAGCTTTCTGCTGCCGAGTAGCTCCCTGTGTGCAAAGAGCTGCATGGCCTGAGGCCAGGGAGGCTGCGGTGCAGGTGAAAGGCTTTGTGTGGATGGTGCACACACACCAGGATAAGGCCAGCTGCATCCAGGCATTGCTCCAGTTAGAGAATCTGCCCATCCCCGAGCAGCCCTGAAGCCAAAGCAGAAAACGGATGTGTTTGGACCAGCTCTGAGAGCTCCATTTGGAACAGTTAGACACAAATAGCCTTACAAATACTGAAAAGTTTTTCTCAACGAGCAAGGGCCTGACCTCAACTAGCTGTTTTACAAAATTCATGTTGAGCCATCCACATACAAATGGCACTGACACCAGTGTCATTTCTTCAGGATAGGAACACCATTTCATTTCTTTTTGATGGAGGAGGAGATGCTACAAGGAAGGAGAAGCGAGAGGATGTTACGCTTTTACCTGTCCCATGAAATCTGTGAAGAAGAGCATGTTGGACAGGAAAGCCATCCATCCAAAGAGGTGGCTCACACACAGACAGCGATAGTGGGATGGCATGCTTAGAAGTGTCTTCAAGAGTGATTTAAGGGTCATCCGCCTTTGTTCCTAAAAGCAAAGATTTAAGAATAGTACAGTATTATTGCCCTGAATAAAAATAGCTGACAGCAAATGGAGAAGGCCTTAGTATCTTTTCATGCCTAAACTGCCAAAGTCTATTCTCTTCTGCTAGGAAGGGTTGCTTGGGTACTGAATTTCATTCGATTTATAAAATTCACAGAAACTCTAGAAAAGATGGGGTATACCAACAAGAACGTAACATTTCTTGCTGTTCTAATCAGTAGGTCAGTAGGATTATTATTTACATGCATGGGGAAATTTTATGCCAAAGCAGATTCGGAGAGTTAAAATAAAAAAAAAAACCAACAAACCAACAACAGAAACAACCAGAAACAAAAATTATTTCTTTATAGAAACCACCCACTTTACATTGAAAATTCAAAGACGAAACAAAAAAAAAAGATGCTCAAAATATTTCCTGATAATTAGAATGTATCAGTTGTGGATTTCTGAGCATTTCTGAGACCTCATTCCCAGTCCATTCCATGTACTAAATTCCCTAGGGAACTTCCTTTGCTAGGGAAACTTCTACTTGTTCAGGCATATCATGAGATTTCCACTATGTACTGTCCTCTCTTCAATGGAGCAAGGCAAAGCTGTGGTTCCCCACAGCAGCACACAGCGAATGTGAGCTCCAGCATCTGAACACCTCATACCATGGGAGAAATAACACATTTCAAGATCAAAACTTAATTGGTGCTGGTTAACAAATCTCACTGATGAGGAAAAAAAAATTTTCTCACCACCTGCAATGCCCCATGTTATCTCCCTCCTCCTTGTCTCAGCCCTGTGCCCCAAAACTCTCAGTTTCTTTTCCAGTCGCCGTCATAGGATCATTTGTATCAGTTTAGTTTTTTTTACTACTGTAGGTGCGCTTGATATCAGGTATTTTGACAAGTAATTCTTCCTGTATTAAAGCTCCTGCATGGTTCCATGCTTTTAAAGAAAAAGAAGAGACTATTTTAACTGTGCATGATGGAACACTTCCAATTTTCTCTCATAATGTTTGGAGACAACAGTGTAGGGAGAGATGGTAGGGGAAGCAGTCTGTCATGAAATGTGGAAGAACTGAAAAAGTTACATTAATTACTGGAAATTACTGGACTGAACTTTCTCTTCAATTAAGATGTCATTTTTTCCTTTCTTGCTTCAGTGTTGTACTTAGTTTTCACAATTCTGCTTTCCTTTGAACTAGGCTATGCTGCAAGCTGCTCTATGAATAATCACCACATATAAAGTTGGAAAATGCTTTGCTTCAGTGTGAGGTTTTTAATCCTCATAGGAATGCCAAAATTCAAGTTGCTGACTTTCACCTTGGACTGTATATTGTCCAAATCCCTTGGAATTTCTCTTGGCATCACTGTCTCTTTTAAACAGGGTAAGCTTTATATTCTTCTACAATTATATAAAAAAAAACCCCTAAACTAAAAAATTCCAGATTGACCCATTAGTGTTATTTCAAGGATAATTACAATTGTTTGACTTGGCTTATTTAGTTTGTAACTCTTCCACAGAGTTTTTTAAAACACTTTTTTTCCAATCAAGATGTTAAGATAAGGTCACGGAACTACAAAGGACAGTGCAATGATTATAAACAATAATTTGACAGCTATACAGAAATGCTTTCTTTCTACTTAGATATTTTAGAGAGTGGAAATGGAAGCTAAAGTGTTTAATGCACACATTCAATACATACCAACACACAAACTGCATGCTGATTTAAATAATGTGCTGAAGCTTTGTTCTGTTTAAGTGCCTTATGCTTCAAAAGCTCACAATACAAAATAATCTTCTCTATAAAATCACTACAATTCAAGGCATAAGATGATTCATAAGAATACAGAGGAAGCAATATGACTTGGGTTTTATGGCACTGGACCCTGAATAATTTGTCACCGTGCAAAAGAACACAAGGCTAATTGCTTTGGGTGTCTGTTCATACTGTAACAGGTCAAATCTCATTAATAATCATGTTAGCTATTAGCATGTGAGAGCACAGTCCTTAATTTAGTAGAAATAGGGCCATGACGCCTGCAATTAAAAAAAAAGAGAGACAGAAAAACAGGAAGCCAAACCATTTCTTCAAGGAAGCGATTACAGTAATGAATGAACTCAGAAAACATGTGCCACAAGAGACAGATCATTAAAGCAGAGAGTGTCTAGAATTCATACACACTCAGCAACATCAAAGAAACACGAGACTGACCGAAGCGCAGGGAGACTCTAACAGGCTGCCCAGCCTAATCGGAGAGGAGGGCAGTGGCACAAGCTCGACCACAGTGGACATCAGAGCTTCACCTCGGGTGTCAGACATTACTGACTCCGTGGAATTAGTTCTTGCCAAGGCAGAGGCTACCCCAAACCACAGTCTGCTCCCCCTTTCACTGCATCACTCCCACTACTCCATTTGCCTTGCTTTCTTTTAAGACCCTACATGGTCCAAGCAATCAATGCCATTCAGCATCTCTAACAATTTGGAGGATACTCAGAGTGAACAGTGCTGGTGAAGGATGCTGGCTGCTCAAGTTGCCCTGCAGTGGTAAAGCTCAGACAGCACCACAGTGTGCTAGTCATATTCTCCCCACAACAGTTGCCTTGCTGTCTGCCCCCCTCTGTGTTGGCCTGGCATTCTCATCAGACAATGTTCATCTCATATGTCTTGCATCTGGTGTAATAATATATTTCTCCAGGTTAGAAATACCAAGTGCTATAATAAAATAAACTATGAATAGTAAAAGACGATGAATGCCTCTTATTTATAGATTAAACCCGAGTATAGGTTTCTAACTTACAACCATTTGCACATGCTCAATACATTTTACCTGATCTATCAAACCTTTGTATCAGTGTATCAGGGATGGATATACATAATGACAAGAGATCAAAAATGAAATTAAAATGACAAGAAACTGTTTCATCACTTCTTTGTTATACTCAGCTTACCTAGGGTACCATGAGAGAGCCGTGAGGATTTCTAGCACTAAGAGTCATCAACAAAACTATAAAAACTACCATCTCTTCCCAAGACCACTCTAGAAGTGTGCTCTCCAGATGTTTTTATGGTAGATTCACCTTTTCCTAGGTTCCTTAGATTGAAGCAATCTCTCATAAAAATGCATCAGAAACAAACTAATGGTGAGGATTTGAAAGCATGCACTCTTCTCTCCTACCTCAAAATTCTGTCAAAGACACAGCTACAATATCACTCAAAATAAAACTAAAACTCTGGTGGCAAGGTAGCACTGCTGTAGAAATAGCAATTTTAAACACGTTAGTACTCCATGAAATGCTGAGCAGCAGAAAACCCAAATGTTTACTAGACAGGGAACACACATTTCGTATGTACTATGTACAAATTGTGCTGTTGTACAAAACTCCAAAATTGGGAGTTACAGACGTACAACAAAGATTAATGCTCTGTAGTCCTCGTCCACAATTTTATGTTAATTATATCAAGACTAAAGGACAAAGTAGATCCTCTTGACAAAATTCACGAGGAGGATATCAAGAGACTGACGTAGAGCAGAAAATTGAACCACCTTCTCCCTCATCCCTTCCACCTGATCAAAGCATCAGAACTAGCCTGTCTCATCCCTCTTACTGGCAGTTCTTTCTAAATAAAGGAAATTAAAAAAAAAAAAAAAGCAAGCAGATTTTCTCCTGACTCTGTGTCCCGGTGGAGGATTTCTTTTCCTGTGTGTGTGAAAGGGCTCTATTAGAAATAGTCAGCATCAGCTAATTAAAAAATCTTTGTGTCTCCAAGGATGCAATGATATGTCCTATAAAATCATCTCTGCACTCACCTCTGTGCGTGATGCAGCCGCGCATTTCCCTGGTTTGGCTGCTGCCTTTGTTTCGGTGCATGTTGATTTTAGGTAACCATTCTTGATTTCCTCCTCTATGGAGTTATATTTATGGGGTTCAGGCACTTCCAACAAGAATTTTGCCTCTTCGTTTTCGTATCTGAGCGGGACTTCAGGAATGCTGCACAGGTGTATGGTAAGGCAGATTATGAAAACCAAGGCTGCGAAGAAGAAAATCACCTGGAATTCTGATGCCAGCGTATATCCTAGTATAGTCTGACCCCAATCCATAGCACCAGTCAGGTAACCCAGGGCTCCTCCCAAACCTACAATGGTGGGGGGAAAAAAAACATCAACAAAAAAGGTCTACTGGAACTGATAGAATAAACAAAGAGTACATAATACCTTCAACATGTGATCCCCTCTAGAAATGATGGAATAATCACTTTTCAGATATTTATCACAAGAAATAGGCATACCAAGCAAATCACATACATGAGCAGTTACTAAAAGTTCTCTTAAAAAGTCTCCTCGGATCTGGTAGACAGAGCTCTCCAGAAATTGCTTGAACATACAGCAACATAGGCTCTGTCTCTTTTCTTGACTCTTTGAAGGTCTATTTTTTTGAAATGGCAAGTAATACAAGGAAAATAAAATTCCTACTGAAATTTATGTGTTTTTTTTTTAATTTCACAAAACGAAAAAACATCTTTTAAATTATATTGAGACTATCTATTGTTTAGACTTTGTAAAATGCATTTTATTTAACTTAGTCTAAATGGAAATACTGTCTTCAAGTGAAATTTTTAAAAAAGGAAATAAACCCAAAAGCATTGTTTTGTAGTTATACAAATCCAAGTACCTCACCACTTGGAAAACAAAAAGGATCAAATACAAGTGTGTAATTCCATTTATTAATTTTCCCAGAAGAGGTAGACTAAAGGGTAAAATGAGAATGCTACTGTGTGCCTTGAAATCCAGCTTTCAGTCAGTCTTGTTTTTTTACAATTTCTTCTTCTTGTTACGAGTGCACACAGAGATGCACAAGAAAGTGTACTCTGTTACATTCAGTACAGAGCTCTGGTACGAGTGGCAGCTTTGCAGAGTCCTGACACCTTGTTAAGCAGGTGGCTCTGTGGGATGTGTGGGAGTTCCACAGGATAGGAGCTTTTCAGCGACTTGGAAGCATTTCTACTCTTCTGCTTAGGAGAACTGACAACAGTGTACAGGAAAAGCCCCTGTCTAACAAAAACTGACAGCACATACACTTGCTTCACCAATAAAACATGGGGTTTTGATTTTATTCTGGGCTTTCCGTACTTTTTCCCCCTCCTGGGTATGATTATGGCCCTCCTTCACTGTGTCCTATGGCATTTCATAGGGGACCATATCCTTGTTTGTTCTCAGGAAAAACAATTAAGCTGTTGATAACTTTTCTAAGGAAATCTACGCCATGTGTTTTCAGCGTATGTTTGCAGAGAGAATGTTTGACATTTGAGGTTGCCTCCGCACACTGTTTTGAAAAAAAAGGATCATGATATTGGAATGCAGCCTGAATGTTGTGTGTTGGATGTGGGCACACCTCCTTCCACTTGTCTCAGCGGCCATAGGTTTCATAACTGTAAAGCTGTCAAGTTTCATATTCAAACCCTGAACTGGAGGCAAATAGGAGAGTAAAATCTTACAAATATTTACTATAAAAGAAAGGAACTAAGGTGGGGAAAAGAAATAATATCTAAAACAGAAATTAGAAAAGAAATTGGAAGATTGCTGTCTGTGTCTAATTGGGATAAAACAAGGAATGATAAATGTAAACTGTAGGAAATGGATATTAAGGTTAGATTTCAGGGAAAACTAACAGCGAGGCCAGTGAAGTTCTGGACCAGACTGCACTGGGATGGCTGCAGAACTCCAATCAAGGGAGGATTTCAACAACAGACTAGGGAATTTTCAGTTAGGAAGGGTTAAGATACTGATGAACTTGCCATAGAGAGCACAGGGTGCTGGACTGAGTCATGCACTTTACTCCAGTCTTATTTGATGTTATTTGTCCCATATCCCTTTTCACAGCTCAGTACACAAATGAATTGGCTAAATCCATAGCTTCAAATTTGGGAACTTTTTAGTATCATCCAAAGAAAAATTGCAAGCAGAGTTCTTCTGAAGGCAAGAATACACATAGACACTCACTCCTCTTTCTGCCCAAACAAGTGATTGTTTAAAATTTTATGTCAGTTTCTAACAGACAACACAGATTTCATTCCTATGTGGCCTTGAACACTGCCCAGATTGAGCACCCATAACCACCCTGGACAACCTATTCCAGTGCCTCACTACCCTCATAGGGAAGAATTTCTTCCTAAATTTCATCCTAAATTTCACCTCATCTTCCTGATGAAGAGTCCCTATCCAGCTTCCCTGTGGCCCCCCCCTTCAGATCCTGAAAGGTTGCTATGAAGTCTCCACAGAACCTTCTCTTCTCCAGGTTGAACAGCCCCAACTTTCTCAGCCGGATAAGGGAGGTGCTCCAATCCCCTTATCAACTTCATGGCCCTCCTTTGGACTTGCTCCAGCAGTTTCATGTTCTCCTGTAACTCAGCAACCTTTCAAACATATACAAAGGCAAATGAATCTATTAACTGCATTTGCAAGAATCTGAACTGAACCACTTGGACCTATATCGTGGAAGTTGTGAATTTCTGAATTTTACATAGAGCTCCTATTTCTATGTAGCACATACTGGAGCACTGCTGAAGAATGGAAATCAACTGATTTGTGCAGCTCTTGCTCTGTGTCACATGCCGAGTCAAAAATGCTATTTTTACGTGCAATAGCAAGAAAACAAGTCACATCCATTAATTTTTGCCTCACCAAAAACTTGGAAAAAAACCCAAAACAAACTGAACAAACACTACTTCACTTTTTAAAATAATTAATGACTCTTGCTTAAATCATGTCTATGTTGCATAACGGTTTATGCCTGCAGCCTTCTGCAGTAGAATTCCTGTGGCAGCAATCACAAGTTGCTGTTCTCTGGAGTAGTGAAAACCCAGCAACAAAAGACTCGTGACTGAAGTGCAGGATCAGATGATCAGTTCATTCAAGATTAGAAACACAGTGAGAATACAATCCATGCAATTGCTTTCCCTTCCTTCCATAGGCAGGGAGGAAAAGAAGGGATCTGTGTACCTGTAAAGAGGGCGTGGTAATGCAGACCCTTCTCTTTATCCTGATGAGAGCAGACATCAAATAAATACGCTTTGATGGGACCATCAATAAAATCAGCTGCAAAATCAAAAAGCACTACTCCCAGCATGGTAATGACTATTGCCCACGTCCGCTGCTTGTCTCTCTCATCGATGAAGGCTACAAAGAGAAAAACACCCTCATTCTGACAGCAACAGTGCCACGTTCCGCAAAGCCACATTTTGTCTTTCCTGATACCTCCAAATTTAAACAATGACTGGTTATGCCAGAGAGTGCAATGACACCAGAATCCCACCAGAGAAGCAGAAGAACTGAGTTTCTGTAGCACTGAGCTGTGCTAGGTTGACTTACTGCCTCGAGCCAGCATATGCTCAGGGTGCTCCAAGCTCCACGACCAAGAGCATCACTATCCTTAATCTACTCCTTTACACCTCCATGGCATGATCTGGTAGCCTAACACAAGCGTTTTGTAGTATTTTTTGGTTTATTCTATTTGTCCCACTCTTATATTGTTTTAGATCATCAAGAGTTAACTGCAACACCTCTTTCTGGGCAAATGAAATCAAGTATATTCAACATCAGTGATATCTGGGAAGAGAGAATTAATCAATCCATAAAGACACACACCTCCCCCATCTGTCAAGTCAGCAACAACTTTTCATCAAGACTTTAGGAAGTTACATCCCAAGCTAAAATATAACAGTAGGGTTGTCAGTCCTATTTGATTTTGCATGTTCCAGCTGCAACAGGGTTTCCAAGTAGTAAAGGATTTCTCTTATTTACCAGCACAACACAGTCCTGAGCCAATCCAGTGCTGCAATAATTACAGATATGTATTTTGAATGCTAATCCATCTAAAACAGGGATTAACAGGGATTCAGCTTGGATATGTGTTACATCACAAAAGCAATATTATCATTTAAGCTAGCAAGGTAGATCTTAGTTCATAAAAGCTTCTATGGCCTAAGCAAATCTTTACCTGTAGGAGCTTATCAGGCAACCAAACCAACATACAACAGACTATAATCACATGCACAAACTCAAAAACAGTATGCACAGGGTTCATAACATGCAGCGTTAGGATTGTATGTATACGAAGATTCCAGTGCTCCCCAGCTCTTTCAGTGCAGCTGAGTCACATGATACCAAATTTTAACAGTGCATTTTAAGAAGGAAAAGGGGAATCCCTCTCCTTTTTCTGAATCAAAAGGCTAGGATGAGTTTTGTCTGTCAGCATAGCGCACGCCCCTCACTCACCTGAGATCATCACGTCCCCATTGAGGTACAAAGCCATGCCTAACAGCATTATGATGCCCAGACCCAGAATGAAAGGTCGCCTCCTGCCCCAGCTACAGGTGCAGTGATCACTGGCTGAACCTACCACGGGCTGCAGCACGAAGCCCAGGATAGGGCTGATGAGCCACACCAGGCTGTAGAGGTTCTTGGGCAGCCCTACACTGAGCAGCACCGGCGTGACAAAGGCGGCCTCCACGGCATAGCAGAACTCCCGGCCGAACATGGCCATGCTGTGCATGACCAGCCTTCCCACCGCTCGCTGCCTTGGCACCACTGCTCCAGTCCTCATCACTGACCGCCCCGGAGCTTCCTCCTTCTCTCGGGTGCCGTCCATGTCGGCCTTGCCCACTTCAGCGGCGGGCGGGAGAGCCCCGTGGAAGCTCTCCATGGTTAAGGTCATTGCTCCGGCTGCGAGCAGCGCCGTGGCGAGGTGGTGCTGCCTGCTCCGGCTGACATGGGGCCCAGATCATATGCCGGGTGGGATCGGTCTGTGCTGGGGGAGGGACTCACATACTTTCATGGCTCTGCGATCACAAGTTATGCCAGGAAGGGGGCGGGGAAGCGTGTGTTCACATTAGCAGATCTGAGCTTTGGGGGCGTCTGCACAGCTCCCAGCTATCCACAACTGAGGAATTACTGTTTACGCATGAAGCACACACATAACGGGAACATACATCACATGGTCCAGGCGCAGGATTAGCCTGACACGAAGCTGCTCCTCTTGCTGCTGTAAGACAGCAGTGACACCAGGATCTAGAGTCCTCATCTTTCCACGCAGCAAACATGGGCATCGGAGTGCCAATTCCCTGCTGACTGGACTGGGAGGACAAATATATATCTGTCCAGAAAAGGATTTCAATGCACTTCATGAAGATGAGTAAGGGAACCTATCCATTGCCCTTCAGCGTTAGTGGCAGATAGAAACCTTGACAGAAATCTGTCAAACAGCAACTGATGAGTATTTTTTGGCATCTGCTGTGTACCACCCTCAAAAGAACTGATTATTTTCTTGGTTTCTGAAATCAAAGGGTATCAGGATCACCTAGAGCCGTTCTTTTTTTTAAACAGTCTTACCTGCCAAGGGAAGGTCTTAAAAGACATCTGTAGTGACATACTCAAACTGTACCTTTCAGGCTAGCCACCTGAGCGAGGCAGCCGATCCAGCCTATGCTGAAGAAACATGAGGTTTTAAATGGATGTCAGTAATTTTGGGGCCAAAACTTATGTACAATGGGGATTACACTTGACGATGTTGATTTTTCTCCAACACAATGAGATGCATCTGGGACTAAGAAAATTGTCAAATCCTACTGTAACAGTGTACAGTATTCAGTAACTTACATTAGACTGATTACCAGCTGGAAACTTAAGATGCTTTTCCTGATTGTTTAGACAATTTGTCAGGACCTACTAGATAATCTGTGCTACCAGGCAGGTTTCTATGTAGTAGAATGAAAAAGGTTTTTTTATGGTAATAATGTTGACCTTTTTGCCATGACACACATAAAATGAGGTAAAGTATACCTCAGCTTTGGAAGCCTTTCTTTGTAAGCAACAAGCCAATCTTCAGCAAAACAGACAAAATTATCAAAAACCACCAACCCTTTGTGTGTTAATTCCTCACACATCAGACTAGAGAATACTGTATTAAGGCCATACAACTAATTCTTTTAAAAAGCAGATTTTCTTTTGCCTTGAAAGAGACAGTTTCAAATGACAGTTTAAGTTTGGAGGAAATGAAAACCAACATGGAATAATCATTGTTTAAAACCTGTGCAGCTAAGCTGCCTACCATTTTTCCATACGGAGAGGAAAGGATTATTAGTCGGCAGACAATTTAGAAGTAAAAAAAAATTTCGTTCTGAAATTAGTTTCTAGCCAAGCTGAAATTCCAAATGTAATTGGAGACTGCACTGAGAAAATGTAGTCAGGCTATTTAATAGATTAACTTTGAGATAATAGCTCTGCAGCAGCACATAAGAAAATAGCATTAGTTAGACCATAGTTTTGGCATGATAAAGCAAATTAATTATCATGATAAAACAGAGGAAAAAAATCCCTTCTACTCTATGAATAAACAACACAATCACTCATTTAGGAAGAATAGAACTATATTTTATTAAAAGAATTGCCTTCAGGTAATTACAACATGTATTACAAATCAACGGTGTAACTAAGAATTAAAAGAAACAAACCACAAGACCCAATATTTAAACAAACATTCTGAGGATTTACAGGTGCTTACCAAGCAAACTGTGTAGATCTTCAGAACAGAATTACAGTATCATTCTAGACAGCAGACCATCCAGGTACACAAGCACGTAACTCCCACTGTTTTCAATTAAATTTAAAACTTCAATAATTTAAAAAAAAATTATTTAAAAGTAATATTATGCAAACATTTGTCATATAATTCAATTTTAATGCATAAAAACTTTCTGTATCAGCCTGAAATTTCTCTGATATGCATAGTCAGAGACTATAAATTAGCTTTTGGTTTATGGAATCCTATTGCTTTTTCAGAATAAAGTTTAGCAATCTCTTGCTCAGTAAACCCATATTCTAGAAGTATCTCTTCTGTGTGTTCTCCAACAAAAGGATCTCTTTTACGTGATGGAACAGCAGGAGTCTTTGATAGAAGAGGAGCAGGTCGAGGACTTATGTCTCCCTGATCATTTTTGATAAAGGAACTTCTTTGTTTGTTATGCTGATGTGAGGCAACATCATCGAAGGATAAAACAGGGGTCACACAGGCATCAGTACTATCAAATATGCTGCACCACTCAGCCTGTGTCTTCTGAGCAAATATGGAAGCAAATTTTTTCTTCATTTCAGGCCAGTCAGAGACACTCATCTGAGTGGGGAGTTCATCTGAATCTAGCCCAAGACCTGAAAGGAGAAAAGCAAAGTGTAACTACAGTATAGCTTAGGTAAGTTACTACGTGCCCCCCACAACTAAGTATATTCCTCAAAAAGATAATATTTTGCAGGCAATACTAGAAGTCACTTCAAACTTTATTTGGGTATCTGTGCAGGGCAGGGAGCAGAGCAATAAAATACTCTATGATACCTGCAATTAGACGAAACTGCATCAACTACAGCCTTTTAATAAGTACACATAATAAACACTCATTTGTATGAACACTTCACAACAGCAGCAGCTGCTTAGAGGTAATAATGTCTCGAGAACAGCTTCTATAATAAGTATTGTGTTCTCTACCCGGCAGTAGCAACACAGAAATCTGCTGAATGGGTCCTGGACTACAGCAATACACTTATCTCTCAGAAGCCAGCACATCTGCCAAAGCTGGACATGGAGCAGGCTGCAGTGTTTGAAGTTCACCATGATGGGGTTATTCCTGTGCCACAGATGAGAAGGTAGTGTGGATGATGTGCCCAGCTCGATGCCCATGAGGCAGCTCAGCTGCAGGTGCCTGCAGGCTTCCTGACCTGCTTCTTCACTTCTTCAGTCCAAACAGGACTCTGGCAGTATCTCCTGCTCTCTCCTCCAGCACACTTCCCAGGTTCCTATTTCCACAGCCCTTTCACTCACTAGCTGCTTAACAGCTGCTTCCCATCTCAGTGGCAAGGACCACCCAGGTATGCAATATTCACATCCCTTCTGAGAACAAGAGCAAAGCATGGGCACACAGGCCTTGTAATGAAAATGTCCTGAACTAGGCAAGTCCTAGGTCCATTCCTAAACCAGGCACCACATTTCCTCTCATTGGGGAGCTTACATGTCTTCTGTTTCCAACCTCTTGTTTCTGTTCTCACAGATTCTGCTCTCTGCACTCCCCCTACCCTTTCATTCTGCTACTTCAAGAAGATGCAAGAATGTTTACCACTTCCTGTAGGGATTATCTCAAAAAGGAGGTAGAAGACAAGAAAGAGAAAATGCAATTAAACTACACTTTCAAAATGAAGATAGTACAGAGGGACAAGCAGAGTAAATGATACCAAACAGAAATCAGAAGTGGTATATTGAAGGTTGTCCAAACAGTCCCATCTTGAAATTCAGGAGCATGAACACAGCAGGAAAAATTCAGAAAAAGCAGGGATACGAAAGAAGTTAATTAGAGAAATCAGAAAGACTAGAAAGCAACTATCATCATAATGCTTCACAAGTAACAAAAAAAGGGAGCTTCTTAGAAAACAACAGTTCAGTGTAAAAAGCAAAGAAAATGTAGAGCTCTGCAAACATTCAATTTTGAGCATTTTTTCTTATATCTTTGGTTATCTAGTATCAGATTGATAATTTGACTAACAACTGTTAACAGGCTTGGGTACTAGAGGGCTGTTTATAGGCAGAATTTACACAGACCTCCTCTAGTCTTTAGCTGTAGACAGGCAGAAAACACACTATCTTGTCTTTCCGTGACTTCTTTATCACTGAGAGGGGTAGATATACTGCTACTGAAACATACAGGGGAGAAGAAAGGGGGATAATGTCTGTTCTTCTGCTCTCTAAGATCTTTCTTTCCATTCATAATCAGTACAACATGCACTTCTTGCGACCCACAGTTCCCCCCAAGTTAACACAGTATTTAAGAATTTTACTACCAATCACAAGATTCTTCAACCATAGTTTTGAAAATGAATACGTGCTTTGAAATCGTATTTTGGTACTTCAAAGGAAAACACAGAAATTGCCAATCTCCAGACTCAGAAACACAGCCTTGCAGTTTTTCATTTTCAGAAGAAATTCCTCACAGTCAAACGCAAAGTAAGCATTTTCACATGCCTGTGGATACCAGGATAAATGATACTACACAATAAGTATCAGTCCTTATGGTTTTATCAAACCATGTGCACCTTAAATCACTAAACTTACACTCTTGTGTTCATAACCATTCATGTCATCCTAAAAAAGACATCAGCTGAAGATTACTCACACTGGTTGAACATCCATGATTAAATAAAAGCTAGCAATACTTTCAAAATTAATTTGATTATTGATTTTCAAAATATACTAAAGCTGAACAGTGCAGTATAGTTTACTTATGAACCATGAGGCGAGACAAATTTACCTTCCACAGTATATGCAGCTAGGTAACAACACACTACCTGAGATTCTGTCTCAAGGCATGAAATCCTGTCAACTGGAAACTTTGTTTCATAGTTCTTATTTTCTTATTAACTATGGGTTCTAGCAGCCAGTCCAACAAGAACAGAGCTCAACCATTATCCCATTACACAATTACATTTGATGACCGTGGCAGATGGGAAGTTGGCTGAACCCAACCACACACACTCTGACAAAGTAGAACAACATGCAGAACCTGGAATTTCATATTACATGCTCATTTTCCGTTTACCACTGAAGATTTCAAGTTTAAATAGCATGAACCAAGAGCGTTTAAGCACTACAGCCTCTCATTTTCCAGCCTGTGCTAACCATTTGTGGTGCAGATGAGCAGCGTCAGAGCAGGAGTGACTGACTCAACAAGGAAACTATTACACAGCACAGAACTCTCTGCAGTACCACAAGATGACACATTTCACCCAATGTAATCAAAAGCAAAGTATCTTTCACACAGAATATCTTATAAAGCAATCACAACTTAGTTCCAAGTTTTTCTGTTCAAATTTTCATCTAGGATTTTTTGTATAAAAAAAGCCCAGTTAACCTACTCTAGTACAGCTCTGGAATTATTTTTGAAAAATGAAAGATTGTCTCCTTATAATGATATAGCTTTAAATCTCCTTAATATACTACAGCTTTATTGACATATCCACACATCATTTATTGATGCAACAAACTGAAATCTCTATTTCTACAAAACTTCTTAGACAAACTGTAGAAAAATCAGGCACCTATTTCAAGAGAAAGAAAACAGTGAAGCTCATTAGATAAATCAGTGAAGCTGCTTATATTATTTCAGCCACACTATTTTAAAAGCAGAGCTTTGTTCAGGATTTTCTTGGTTTAACTTGATAATTTTATTTTCAAAAATGCATGGTCACAGTAGAGTAATTTTGAAATTATGTTGTCACATATGAATATGAATTCTACTAATAAAATAATCTCGTATGGGAAACCTTAATTTTGGCGCAAACAACAGCTATAAGGTGAATGCCATTGCACTCTCTCTGACTAAATAGAATTCGCTCTTACTATGAGAGGGAATTGAATTTCAGAATATTCCAAGACAGTAGTGAATTTTCATTAAACTAACTATGTAAAGTTTCTTCTCTGCTCAAAGTTTCTGAAACTAAATAATTTTTTAGAAAGTGACAGTTCAGCAAAAGGTTGATCAGGCCCAGAGCCTCACTGCAAATGCAACCATAGCTGTACTAAGTTGACATACTTAATTACCACAATTGCAAATGTTTTGATGCAGCAAGAACCTGGCCCTCCACAGTATTTGTACAATGTTTAAGGCTTATCATAATGAGAAATTAAAATAAAATGTAACATTATGTATAAATGAGTCTAAAATATAATGAGGAAACTGTTTGTCCACTTTGTATGTCTCAATAACAATCTGGTATTGAATTCAGTATATCAGCAGATTTTTAATACAGTACAAAATAACTTTACCATCACAAAATGGAGAGACCTGTGGAAATCCTTCATAATGATGTAAACTGTGGTTTTCAATTGCTTCCTAATTTTTTCCTTCCATTTTCACAGTGAAGTCATACAAGTAGGAATATTGGAGTAGTATGAAAGGAGTATTATGGAGCACACGTTCAAACTTTAGTGATTGTCAGTGCTTTTCACACCAATGTACGTGGATATGAAGGTCACCCTGTGTAACCGACTTTACATCACATAAAGCCTTTACTCTCACCTGCTACACGGTACTTACTGTGTTCTCCACGCCTCTTGTAGCCTGGCTGCAGCAATACTAAGCACCTATTGCTAAAAACCAAGACAAACCTGCAGAAGCAATTCACAGGTGAGCTGAAAGACACTCTGTCTCTTTCTGTTGAAAGATTAAGGCTTAGCATTAGTAGCATATGTTTCTTACATCAGATTTTTCATAAGATGCCAAGGCATTTTAGCAATTTATTGTCTGATTTGTGTAGTAATAAAATTGTTTTATAGTAGCAAATAGTCAACAGTGAGCACAGAATACTTCTCTACTGCACCTGTTTTATATAGCTTCAGTTTCTCATGCACTCCTTTTTTATCTATTTAATTAATAAATACCTGGTAAGCAAAAATTTAATTTTCCCTGCTGAGCACAATCTACAAAGCCAACAATCTTGTCAAACTAACATGCTCTGTTTTCTTAAGTTTAGTTTCCCTCTGCAGATTCCTTAAGAACCTTCCTCACCATGTCACTACCTGCACTCAGGTCCAGCACTGGGTTCCTGCAGGAACTCAGCAAGGAAACCCTGAAGTGAACCAAAACCAAAGGGAAATCTGTTCTGCTCTGGCTAACCAGAATTCTGTGAGCACGGACAAATGGTTCAGAAATCATGCTCTTTTCTCAAATCTGCAATCTTTGAATCTCCAGCTGACGTCTGCAACACCCATATCCCTTGTGGTCTCATTCTATAGGAGTGGCAAAAGTCATCTACTCTCTGAATATGGACAGAGAAATATCAAGTGGTTTTTTAATATATTTTATCTGGAACAGCACCAAATTCTTCACCAGCAGAACTGACCAGAAATATGGGGAAAAGCTCTGAAATGAAATTATGGAAATTGTAAGGGGAACATACCATTTTAAACCCACTTTAAAGATGGAGTTAATGCCTGGAACAGATGACTCAGCCTAAGACAAAGCTCCTCAGGTTCGTGAAAGAACAATACAGTTCTCACAGGTGGCTTTTTCTTCCCTATAATATTCAAAGGCTTAAATTCTGAATTTCTGCAATAGATATCCCAGAAAGGTAATAATCTCTAAGTCATAAGAAGGTTCTACTGTTCTAATTTAGTACAGTATTCCTTCAGAAAGCTTGAAAATATAAGTACTGAAAGGAATAAATATTTCCTATGTGAAAATCTGAACAGCTCATTATATGAACCTAAAACACAATGGCAACAGACCAGTTACTTTACATTCAATATTGTGAGAAAATCTTGAGTTTGGTCAGATACCTTAAACAACACACTTTTACAAAATAAACCAAGAAAACTCACTGAGTGTAAACAAGCAAATACTGTGATACAATTAAAGGCAAAAGGCAAAATTTCCTCAAAGACTGTAGTCTGTATGTATGTAGGATTTTTTAAATATGGCAGAAACAGACTGAAATATATGCAACAATGACTGCAGTTGTCGTCTACTTACAAAGGGATACACACCAGTTCTTTGTTGCTGGAATAACCATTTTTGAAACTTCAGCTCTTAAAATCTAGCAATTTCTCTGCATTGTAAGAATAAGGAATACTTTCAAACGTGAAAACCAAGTTGTCCAATGTGAGTGCCCCAACACAGGCAGAAGAATTCACAGTCACTGCTCTAACTTTATGCTCTAAATGTCTGAGAAACAACTAAAAGAAAAGCAGAATTTCAGCATTTTCCTCACTAAAGAGTTCTTTAAATAAGACAGAGACTGGCCAGTGACCATGCTGTACCACCTGGCCACTGGATTCATCCATCAGAGGCTTCTCTCCAGATAACCTGGCTGAGAGGGAAAAGCCAGAGTCTTGCCCTGTAGCAATGATCAATACAAGAAAGCAGGACTGTGTAGAAAAGGTTCACTGAGAAAAAGAGTCACAAACAGAACCAGACACCATTGCAGAATTCGAGGTTTTTTTGAACAAATACAGATTCTATACCACTCCTGTAGCTTAAAAGTAAGTACAATTCAACTGAGTCTGCAGAGAAGAAAAAAATACTGTAGGCCATCAATACTGCAGGCCAGTGTTTGCTCACTTAAGCCGAACATAAGGGTATGTGAGTATACAGCTTTATTTTTTTCTCATTTTCTTTGCCTTTAATACAAGCATTCTCCCTGAAGATATATGTTGGAATTCCAAATTACCTAACTCCCGGAGCAAAGGCTTACATTTTACTTTGACACAGTTTCGTATTTATTTTTGTTCTCCAATTCCCATGCAAGCAAGAAAATCTCAGGGGATTGGATGAGAAGAACACTTCAAAGAACTCCAAATAATCAATGTGGAATAATCAACTGTACTTTCTTTTCCAAGATCAATTTGCTTACAACTTGACTTCACAAACAAGTTATTTTCAGGACAATTAGAGACAGAAAGTACCATCTTCTTCAGCCAAGAACATGACATTTCCAAACTCGACATCTGATCTGTCCAACATAATGCTGGACATGTCCCTGAGTCACTCCAGGAGCCTTCCTCATGCATTTCATGTAGCAGCATGTACCAATTTGGATATTCCACACAATTGCGTGGACTTTTTAAGCCACAAGAGAAGCAGCCGTTTACAGCCACAGATGTGCAAGAACTTGGGAAACACCACAGGCTGCAAGAGAACAAAGCCAAAGTGTACAGACCAAGATTTCTCTTTGGGATCCTGCTCATCACAGGCACAGCACACCTTACAATCCCACACTACAAGAAAGATGACAGTTGCAAATGGAAACAATTGCTCACCATCAACTGACCTATGCCCAGCCAGACCCTGAGCAGCGACCCCCTGCCAACCTCCCCGCCAGTTTTACTGCAGAGCATGGTGCCCTATGGCACAGAACGTCCTGTGGTCAGCTGGGGTCAGCTGTCCCGGCTGTGATCCCTCCCCATTTCTTGTGCACCCCAGCCTTCTCTCTAGTGGAGTGGGGTGAGGAGGAGAAAAGTCCTTGGTGCTGTGTAAGCTCTGCTCAGCAGTAACTGAAGCATCCCTGTGTTACCAGCACTATTTCCAGCACAAATCCAAATCACAGCCCCATGCAAGCAACTATGAAGAAGTTCAACTCTATCCCAGCCAAAATCAGTTCAAAATCGTAGCAGGATATAATTCAAGGAATAATCAGTGGGAAAGAGACTGAGCAAGAATAAGGAACTACTCCCTCGACACACTCACTCAGCAAAGATTCGCCACGTGTGAGCCATGCATGTACAAAAGTGGTTCACATAACACTGGGTACATTCACTTTAGGAATCCTTTGTTTACATTCCTCGTACTCATTAAGCAAAACTAAAATTAAATTGAGAACTTCTTACAGCCTTCATATTCCCTATGATGCAAAAAGAATAAATACAGAATTCTTTCATGAATTTTTTATATTTTCATAATTTCTGTATGGAAAGCACAGCAATCTACCAAAGAAGGACAACACAACAAATCATTTTTCAATTAAGTAACCAGGAAGAAACTAAGAGCACATCTGATGAAAAGCCTGAAGCACAAGAACAGTTCAGGGGTAAAGATGCATCTTCAAATTTCTGTTTTAATTTCACACAATTAAATATTTTGCATAACCCATTCTAACTTCTCAAGCAGATAAATCATGATTTATAGTCATATTTAATGAGTCTTAGTCAAATATAAAAATTATATCCACAGCTGAACACTGAAAGCACTCTGAAATTGTATGGTGGAAATTAATTAATAAAGGAGAATTTGTTCCTACAAAGATTTTGCTCTATCAAGAAATACTATGAACTACTTCCAGTGAATACTCCTTTCTGAGTCTATTTAAATAGTTTCCTTTTTAAAAAATTATAGCACAAGTAACTGAAATTGCTTGAAATTCTAATTGTGATACCAAAGAATTAAGTCTCCTTTTTAAAGTATATTCACAATCATTTGCAAAAAGTCATTTCCAGAAAAAGTTGTGTAGTGCGTCAGTCACATCACAGACTACCATTACAGTTACTCCAGAAGAAAACTTGCAATTTTCTAACTAAGTGTAGTTTCTGAGGGTAAGAGAGGCTGAAAAATAAATAAATTCAGAAAATTCAAGAAGAAGAAAGTCAAACTGCTACACTACTACCCAACTGGCTTCAGGAAGTGTTTGGCTTTTACAAAGAAATCACGCAACCATGAATCATAAATCAAAATCAACTATTAAAGAAGTCATTCAATCATGCTTTGCGGATGTGAAACAACTGCGCCAAATTACTTACCCTTTATTAACTGCTTGTAGAATTGAGCCTCGATGGCACCAACAGCCATGAATTTCCCATCAGAGGTCTTGTAGATTTCATAAAAAGGCGCACCACTATCTAGCAGGTTTTCACCTCGAGGTCTGCTCCAAAGTCCAAAATTTTGTGATTTCCACAGGAAAGAACTTAGATATGCTACTCCTTCTACCTTAAAGATTCAGAGGAAAAAATAAAAACTTCAGTAAATTAGTAGGCATGTTACCTAAATTCTGTATAAAACAAAACAACAAAAAGCTACTATCAGTTCTGCTTTTTGTTAAGATTTTTTAATGACAAAATCTCCGGCAAGCAGTTTCATTTCTTAAAATTTTCCATTACTGTTTATACTGCATATGTGAAATCATCTAGAATTAGAGAATACGAAAGAGCATAAATGTAGTAAGGCAGTTTCAGATGGACAACACAGTTTCAATGCACAAAATTTTCTCATTTAGCAAGTTTAGAGCCATTAGGAGTTCACAATGAGTAAGTAATTTCAAGTGATGGGACAAGCTTCTTGGCTTTATACAACATGAAGTATCTGACAGCTGTCAACACCTTCCAAACCTTTGGAAAACAAGACGCCTGTACCAGTCGAGTAAGTATCAAATTTTTATCTCCACATTACCTCCCTTAAATATACTGATTATAAGAAGACTGCTATTTTTAGAATAAAAATTGAAGGAAATCAAGTCTCCAACACTAAGTTAAAACAAAAACTATTCTCCCACTATCATCACCGGCAGCTACATACACAGAGCAAGGTAATCTCTAAACAGGCAAGTGTCTGATGAAAACAGCACTAGAAAACTTGATTAATCCCGTTCCAACTTGCTCCTCAAAATTTTGGCTATGTGCAGTACAACCATGAAAATTCAGTTTGTTCAGTCTTTCAATAATTATCAAGCTTGTGTCAGTCTTTCAAGCAAAATCACATCCTGCAGTTTTGCTCACCAGCACAATCCATTTTCTTCCAATTGTATTGGCAAAACTGTAAGCAAATATAAGCCAGTTAACAGTGTACAGCCAGAAACAGTCCAGTAGAACAGATTAAAACCTGAATTGTATTATTCTGAGTATCACTTGATTCATGTATTTTCAGCTGTGTAAAACTAACCTAATATCGTCTACAGAGAAAAGCATAGATACTGTACCAAAATAAAAAGCTACTGAATTTTCATGTAGAAAGGTTTATTAGTTTCTACCTTTCTAAGCAAGAATAAAAACATGCAAATGTCTGAGGTATGCAGTCAAGAAGGCTTCTTTATGCAAAGTGTTACTTGGCCTCTTCTCTGGTACTGCCTCAAGGACAGAAATACTTCTGCCCTGCTTGTCACATGTAAAAGTCAATTGAAGTACTTTCATATGAGAAAATACTGTGTATCTTCATCTACATGTCTGCAAAATTATTGCAAAGATATTAAAATGAAGTTTGCATTACTGATGATCTGATCTCGCACTGCTCATATTAACACAGAATACACAAAAAGCACTGAAAGTAAGGATAATAAAAGATGGAGAAAATAGCACAATAAGTTCTAACTGAAAATTAGATTTTGGTGATGACAAAACTCTTAGCCAGCACCTGTACAATACCTATGTGCTACTTACCCTGGAAACACTGAAAATAAAACAGTACCTCAATTTTCGACTAGTACAGGGACTGTAGAAAACATCCCTGTCTGGGCAACTGGACAGCTAGCTTCTGCCTGAGGCCCACTACAATTCAGAGGCAAGTAAAAAAGTGTCTAACATCTGCACCAGACCTCCAAAGGCATGTTCCAATAACCATTAAAGGGTCATCTTCTCTCACAGCATGAAAGGACATGGGGAGACTCCACTTATGTCTAATTGCAGAATGATTATAATAACAGTTAGGTGTTACACTAAATGTTTCCCTGATGTTAAAAACATCAGCAGTCTCTGAAGCAAGCACAAGAAGCCAGAGGCATCACCTCACTGGTGACCTGTCTGCCCCAAAAGAACCTTCTGTTCTTTCTGCAGACTGGAAACAGCCCAAACAAAAGTGAGAATGAATCCACACCAACCTAATCTTTATCCTCGTGACTGATAAAGGCCTCTAGGATGTGGGAATTTTGGTTTTGAATACCTCCAGGCTGAGAAAACCCTGGGACCTCAGTCTTCTGTTGGAAAGCTAAATGTTCCTGGCATGAGACTATTATGCAAGCGATCATTACCAGCATCCTTTCCTGTGGCTGTCTTTTCACAAAGAGTGAGTTATGCTCAGTCAGATGCCTACCAGCAGCAGAAGGTTCTGTGGCTGAAATCGCAGTGAACCCAAAGTGTGGCCCTGACTCACATGCCTCTATTCCTGTGTGGTGCAAGGATGCGGAGGTACAATTGTGCCTACTGTGTCATACTGCAGTGTCCACTCCACATGGCAACAATCTGGCTTACTGTAGGATAGCCACGACCCCTACAGAGTCAATGAGAAGAGACAGGAACCATCATGAATCAATTCAGACAGGCACTCAATTCTTCTGAGGCAGACAGATGAAATGTAGGACCCAGCATCTACTTCTTACACAGTGCAGTTTCTACTGTAGAAAATTCTACCATGTGTCTGAGTCATTAACATATTCAGACTACCTAAACTGTACAACAACTTAAGTAACGGGTCTGTTAAACAAAAAATAATGTTAAGATGACAGCTGAAGCGCTGTGGTATTGTGATTTTAAAAATACCTACTTCCATGAAAAGAACTTAGGTGCAAAAACAGGCTCATCCACCCAGTCTGTTTAACTGCCTTTGCTGCTGCTGATGTCTGTATGATTTTCATCAACCGTGTCACTGAAAGTCTATTCAAGAAATAAGGAATACGACAAAATGCCAGGTAAAGTACATCCTGTGACACTGGACAATACTCCATCCATTTCACGGGTCACCAGGCACATTAGCAGGGAACTGTAAATTCCGCAATTATAATGAGACAAGAAAAAATTGGAAGAGACAATTTTTAAGGGCTTAAAAAACCCACAACACATTCCATTCCAAATGAACTACAAATTTCAACAGGGCACTAGCAGACTTACACTGATCCTTCTTCTAACAAATTCTTCCAATTCTCTAAATTATGATAAGGAAAATTTGGTAATACTGCAAACTACAAGAACTATATTTTTCAATATTTGAAGACTTGTCACAGTTCTCCACAGCTTTTGTTTCACAAATACACAATCTCCTTCAATTTGCCTTTGTAGGTCATGTTTTTAAAGCCATAATTTTTATTGTGCTACCTGGACTTCCCCAAATTAGCAATTTTGAAAGATGATGGTCAGCATCAGAAACATTATTTTCCTGAGACTTCATAAACATTGAATAGGTTAGAATAATTGCCTTAGAAAGTTTGCTGGCTCTACTTCCTGTTTATACGTCCTAATACAGTATATATGTGTTTTGCAACAGCATGATATTGTTGACTCATGTTCACCTTGTGACTACTACAAACCCCCAGGATTGTACTTTAGCCAATTGTTCTCTCGCTGCATTTGTGCAGCTAATTGTTTCTGCCTACAGAGGACTACAGAGCAGTAGCATCCTTGAATTGCAGCCAATTTTTTTCAGGTCATTTCTCCAATCTGAAAAGGTCATTTTCAATTCTAATCCAAGTCCAACATACTTGTAGTCCTTCACACAGGCATATCATCTGTAAACTGACTAAACACAATCAATCATCATTCAGCTTACCAGAGAAAACACTGAAAGAAACCCCAACAAACATCTATAGAACTCCACTTGGTAAGTTTTTCATTTTGACAATCAACTACTAATATCTATTGTTGCAGTAAAAACATTAGTCCTGTTTTGCACTGTTTCCATAAAATTTTCATCTAGGCCACAATACCATGGCCTGCTTCTGAGAACATCATGTGAATTTGTCAAAAACTTACTCAAGTCAAAAAACTCAACACCTTTTGCTATTCTCCTCTCTTCAAGACCACTTCAACAAAGGGACTTTTTTCAATTATTGTAATTTTTTTGCAATTTATATTTAAGTCCCAACCTTAGTCTTCACTGTACAATGCCTCAAAGGGAGGTTAAATTTTAAGGTCAAAAGGAAGACTAAGAGAGAAACAACACTTGCAGATACCATAGTTTTCAAGCATAGATGTAAATATGTATTTTTCCTCTATGTGTAAGTGGGTGGTCTTACAGTGGAAAAAATCCATAGTATTCATTATTAAGATAATTTAGCCTTTCATTTATTTTACAGCACATTCACAAAGTGTTTGAAATTGACTTCTTGGCAATGATCCATGGCAGTGTAACTATCCCACGGAACAGTGCTTCTAATAAGATATGACCTGTCACAAACTCATAAGAAGATGTATCTTGAACAAAGCTAAAGCAAGTTTTTATTTCAACAGTATTGTCATTTTTGCTGTTATGCATTATGTTGTTTATTATACACCCTATCTCCATACACCAAACTTACTCATCAAATATATACAGCTGATATTTTGTGAAGAAGGCAGACAGGCAAAAGAAGGGAGAGGGGGAAAGTTGTAGTATGTGTTCGGTATCATAAGGATGTTATAGCAGCATTGATACATGAAAACTGCTTGCATGTGAAGGAACCGCCATTTTACGAGATCACTTACTTTCCCTTCCCCAAGTTCTCAATTTTAAACCTTACAAACAGCTCCGATCTCCTCCCTTTTACAGATTTAGAGTAGGAAAAAAAAACAAGCACATTTGAGAAATCTCACCTTCCTTAGGAGCAAACTTACCATGCTTGCATCAATGATCTGCCCCGTGCCAGATCTGGCACGTTCATAGAGAGCTATAACAATGCCCATTGCACACATGACACCTCCACCAGCAAAATCTGCCAGAAGGTTTAAGGGTGCGTAAGGATTTTCACCTTTTCTACCCAGCTTTGACAGCACACCTGACAGAAGAGAAAACAAAGCAAGGATAAGCATAAAATTAATTATAAACATTAATTTCTACAAATACAATAGAAATTAATTCTTTTCAATCTATGCAAACATATAAGGGATAAAGCAATCTTCTACAGTTTTCTGTCTCTGCTTGGATGTAGCAAATAGTTACTCTTTAATTTACGAAAGAGTAAAAATATATAAAGTTACACCAGTGAAGATGTATTTAATTAAAGAGATTAATAAAAGTCTCACAGATAAACGTTGATATTTTGGCTAAACGGGGACAAAATTTCATTAAAAAACCCCAACCCTGTGTGCAATAATTCTGCAATAGTACTTTGTACATGCATTGAACCTTGCCCAGAAGAGGCATTATAAACATGTCTCAAAGCAACTTTGGTAGATGACTCTTTCAATATTTCAAAGTAAAAATGCAGATGTACAGTCTTATGCGCTCATAACCAATGAACTAATAATCATAACAAAGGATGTCACACTGACAACTGGGCTTCAGTTCTATCCTCCCTCTTCAACTACCTTGTGGGAAAAAAAAAAGATTGCATGTAAGAATGGGTGACTAGCACAGGAAGGTTATGTCTGATTGCATGCAATGTAAACACAGGGAACCTATGCTTATGCCAGCAATTATGCAGAAATGAAGGGAATTAGAGCAAAGGCTAAGCCAGTTTAGTTCAGTCAGAGCTTTGAATTTGTTAGCATTTCTCTGCCATCCTGAACAATCTCTTTACTGCGACCTTACTCTTTGTACTTGCCTCACAGTGATTCCCTTTGGGCAAGCCAGAAACTGCAGTGTGATCATCCCTCTCCTATGTCTGTAGCCTAAGGTCTGAGATTTGCAGAACGCATGGTCCGAATTTCCTGAGAATGGCATGGTTCTGATGCACTGTTTAGTCAGCTAATGGTGTAATGCTAATGGTGTAATGCTAATGGTGTAATGCACTTCCAAAGTGCAAGCAACTGAGGGCACAGTATAAAAAGGTTTCCAAATCCTGTAGTGCAGGTGTAAAAGCCCTGTTGCTGACTAAAACCTTCCTTTTAACAGTCTAGAAGTTCTCACAGGCACCAGAATATTAATATATTAACTTCTCTAGAGTTCCTAACGCAAGCCATTTTTTAGTTAAAGAAAGCCAAAGCTCATTAGGAAAATACTCAGAATATGAAATGACATCTCTCAAACACCATGTTCTATTTCCTTTTAATAGGCAGAAAAATATGATCTCTGAAATTTCAAGCAAAATTATTTTAGGAAGATAGCACTAACCAAAACGCTACTGATTAAATCAGCTCCAGAGAAAAAAAATCACTCTATCTTTAAAACAAAAAGCACTACAGTCTACGGTAGAGATGGACTATGCTGTTTCTGTATGGACTCTTTCCCTCCACTAATAACAAATACAATATCCTAATACTGTGAAATCATCTTGACATGAAGTCAAAAGCGTTTCAAATGAGGCATCTTTTCTTTAGCCTTTTTTATTCTCTGACAATTTTACATAATGAGAGAAGACTGACTCCATCCCTAAAGAAACTTAATTCCACAACACGACAGCTCCTCATAGTAGGTGATACCAGATCACATCTGCAGTGGCTCTGCTCTGGCCCTTTCCTGGAGCTAAAAGAAATGCTTTATCCAGTGGGAAGCCAAGAACTTTTTGGCCACTTTCTCTCCTCCCTCACAGGCTCAGAGAAGCATCAGAGACAGAGACAGTGTGACAAACAGGAGGTAGGGCCGTGCATGGATGGCCATCACCACAGCTGGATAATTTTGTTATTGGTTGCTACTGCATACTTGTGGAATCATGACACTTAAACCCAGCATGATGTCTACACCACCTTAACAAAACGTAGCATTTCCACTTTATTTGAAGCCGACTTTCAATTGGTATCAATGGAGACATATTCACCAGCAGAAAAGCACAAGAGCTCAATTGTCTTAGGCTGCCTAGTTTTAATTTGCTCAAAAAAAGCTCCTGGCAAGCACACAAAATAATCTGCAGCCCTTTCAGGATTATAGGTATACAGATTTTCTAGGAGTGAGGCCCTGAAGAAAAACTTCAGTCCTCTCTTCAGATAAATACTCAGATATTTTATTCAGATAAAATAGCACAAAGGAAGGAAAATGATGTACAGCCTGACAAGACATGCTCATTCCACCAGCAGCTCCCTGCTGCTGGCAAAACAAACAGCCTGTCCAGTCTGTGTTTCCTCCTCTCTTGTGCCGTTTGTTTGGATCCCTTAATGAACTGCTTCACCTCAATAATCCAGCAGAAAAAAATCCTCATTTCTCCTGACCAGTTTTTGACTTGTGAGGAAGTTTTACAGAGGGGTTAAGCAAGACAGAGCTGAGTGAAAGGATCAGGGAAAAGCACATTGAAAGGAAACCCCCATTTCACCGACAGAGACACTTCAGATGAGCTCAGCTGTTTCATCAGACTGCACCTCAGATATTTTGAGCTATCTGCTTTCAACATATTCTTGAGTCTTGATTTAAGGGAGGAAAAAAATTTAACAGGAAATTTTACAGCCTACCTGATAAAGCCAAATAATTGATGTCATGACCTGCAGACTTGGCATATTTTCCTGTCTGGCCAAATCCAGTAAGCCTAGCATAGATGAGTCTGGGATTCTCCTTTAGAAGGACCTCTGGGCCAAGCCCAAGTTTTTCCATGACACCTTAAAAAGACATAAGCAAGGAATTCTAATTCACATATAATTTTAACAATATTCAAGACATACATGGTTCAAAGTTAGATTATAAACAGCAGAACTCAACTGCAGTTTATGAAGTAGTACATTCTACTCCAGTATCCATATTACAATGTGAACATTATAAATTACCAACATACTGCAGGAATTTTTAATATAAACCAAGAAGACATTAAGCTTTAGGGTTCTTCTTTTTTTTCAGCTTTTTTCCCTGTTTTACTTCTCAAAAAAAATGACAGAAAACCATGCACTGCTGGGTGAGAGAGAAAGCTACCAAGTCTTGTAAAAGAAGGAAAAAAGAGAAACAGCACACTCTTACTTTACTCGTACTAAAATCACTTCAAATTTCTTCCCTATTTCACTGGAATATACTTTCCTCACCATTTCTCAGTACCCCATGTGTTTCTTTGTCTCTTAACTCACTGATGCAAACGGACATTGCCACTCCTCCACAAATGATCTTCAACAACCACACAAAAGTGAATGTGCTCCTTTTGTACTGCAGGGAATATGGAACTTTTAGAAATCAGTGAAATAGAAGTTGGGACAGCATGAGTTTACAGAAATCAAGGCTAAAATTTTAATCTTGCAGTCCTAAAACAGTGGCTTAAAAAGAAGCAAATTCGAGTACCAAATAAATTATACTTTCTTATTGGCTCAGTGCAGCTTGGTCAGACTTTGACCTATGATCTATACTGGCACTGCAGGGCCGCATATTTCGGAAAGGAAGGGATAACCTAATTTTAATGCCTATTCCACCCCAGAATCTATTACTCCACCTTGTTTCACAAGACTAATCCATAACGTTACTACACCTTCAATTTCATTAAGATCCAT
Organism: Amblyornis subalaris; assembly: GCA_018881555.1. NCBI lineage: Eukaryota > Metazoa > Chordata > Aves > Passeriformes > Ptilonorhynchidae > Amblyornis > Amblyornis subalaris. The sequence continues at coordinate 992,439 of JACAXG010000173.1, read as the reverse complement.
TCCTACTGTATTAATTACTGGACAGTGGCAAGTGATTAATGCCAAAGAGAAAGCAGTGAAATTTGGTAAACTGCATGATTTTCAAACGCACAAGTGAGAACTGGGTGCCAAATAACCCCTATGGTGTCACAAAGTCATTGTTGTAAGGTCAATGGTACATAGGTCTTTAAACAGACTCTCCTGTCACTTGGGCCCTCACCTCACTTTTACACCAACTTCATGACAGGTCACAGATTTGCCTAGTTTACTTACAGGCCCATAAAACCTAATATCTAGTTACAAGATTGCCTGCACTTCCAGCTGGGAAAAAAAAAAAAAAAAGGCAGGCGCCTGTAAAACCAAAGAAAACAAAATTTCATAAGGAAAAAAAATCTGCTAGATAACAGGAGACTAGCTACAAACTAAAAATGGACTTTAATGTCTTATTTTGTTTGCACAGCTTTTAGGGAATAAAACAATTTTTAAGGTAGGAAACATAATAATCATAAACCCCTGTTTTCTGAACAAAAATAATTACTTGTGACACACGATCTCTCTATGATGTGTGATGTTAAACTGATATAGTCTTCTATTTCTAAACTGTCAGTAAAAACCCCAGAACATTTCAGCTAGCTCCTCAACGAAGCATGATCATAGAATCACAGAATGGTCTGCATTGGAAGGAACAGATAAAGGTCACCTAGTCCAACTCCTCTGCAATGAGCAGAGACATCTTTAACTAGATCAGGGTATATCATCGAGCCCTGTCCCACCCGACCTTGATGGTACTCATCCTAACAGAACAGCATCCTCAAGGAAGAGTGGGGATACTGAAATCACCATCAGGTGACTGCCTGTGTATGGCTTATGAACGACAGGGGCATGTTAGACTTGAAAAGTCAGTATTTGAAACTATGGATCTTAAAACAGCATCTATTTTACTAATGAAAATCACGTTAAACACCCCTAAATGTGGTAAATTAGTAAATATGCATACTGTAATTAAAACTGAACCACTTTTTTTTAAAGATCGTTATCAAAAATTGAATAATTCCATAATTGAGTATTTTAAGAATTTGGCTATTTAACTTAATACTAAAAATGGAAAATACTTGCAAAAACACAAGAAAGGTTTTCACAAACTGGACATAAGACTGGCAGAAAATTATTAGTTTGTGAAAAGCAACTTCCTAAAATGAAATATGACTTTTGAAGACAAAGACTGTACTTCATGAGCTGGTTTTGATCCTGAATCAGAGTGACCCCATATAAGGGACTCATACCACTCTATTGAACACTTGTTCTTATATTCACGTCTCAGAGATACGTGCTTTATAAACGTGTAACTGTAACATCAGATCTGTTCTCTTGAAAGGAACTGTAAGCTCTGACACTCAGACTGTGACCCACAGGGCAACCTTACAAATGTGAGCTGGACTTTATCAGCAGGCCTGGACATCAGGTTGGGTGCACCATCTCGGGTGTGACCCCTCGGCTCGGACACCGTCCTGCTCGTCCAGAGGCCTCCAGCTCGGTGTGATCCTTCGGCTTGGACACCGTCCTGCTCGTCCAGAGCTCTAACTCGGTGTGACCCCTCGGCTCGGACACCGTCCTGCTCGTCCAGAGCTCTAACTCGGTGTGACCCCTCGGCTCGGACACCGTCCTCCTCGTCCAGAGCTCTAACTCGGGGTGACTCCATGGCTCGGACACCCTCCTGCTCGTCCAGAGCCCGGCCGGTGGCACAGCCCTGGCTGAGCGCTCTCCACGGCCCTTCCCTGCGGTTTCACACGGCTGCTGCACTGCACATATCCGCCACACAGCATGCGTCACCCACTCACAGGAAATACACCCCAAAAAGGCGTTCCCTGCCCACTTCCCGCTCGGTATTGCAGAGGTCCCAGGCTGAGGGAGACCCTCAGCACGGCACCCCGTGGCCCCTCAACTCCGACCTCCCGCTCGCCCCACACGGCTCCGGCCGGGCTGCCCCCGCCGCAGCGCTGCGCCGGCGCGGTCCCCCCGGCGGCCGCGGCCCCTCACCGTGGCGGAAGGGCTCGATGAGCACGTCCGCCGCACCGCACAGCCGCCTCAGCGCCCAGGCGCCCTGCCGCCGCTTCAAGTCCAGCACCAAGGAGCGCTTCCCGCGGCCCTGCACGTCGGGGGCAGCGGGAGAGACGGGCGGGCGGTCAACCCGCACCACCCGCGCCCCGAAGTCGGCGAGGATCATTCCGCAGAGCGGCGCGGGCGCCAGCCCGGCGAGCTCCAGCACCCGCACCCCGCTCAGCGCCATGGCCACCGCCGCCGCCGGCGAGCGCCGACACATCGATCCCGGATGGGGCCCGGGGCCGCCCCGCCCGCCTTGGCGCGGGCCCGGGGGCCGGGGCGGGCTCCTGCCGCCCCTCACCCGGGGGCACGGGCCGTGCTTCTCACGGTGTTTGTTTATCCCGAGCCCTGGTTAGCCCGGGAGTGGCCCCGCTACCCTCTGCCCCGGGTCACAGTAAGGAGTGGGCGTTCTAGGGTCGGGCAGGCAGCAGCTGTTGAGGAAACTTCCCTGTCGCACGTTCCAGGAGCCACCCTGGCCGTCACGCTCCCACCACCTGAGCTGGGACCGAGGCCCCTTCCCCCAGCTGCACCCCGCACATTCACAGTCAGACCAGGTTTCCCATAGCAGAGTCTCGGACGACCAGATCCTTAAAATAATTTGATCATGGTGCAACAGCAGAATAACAGCTGGAGCTGCTGCCGCCGTGTAGGGACCCCGAACAAAGGGAGCGCTGGGCTTTTACATTCTTACAGCCTAAGGGCGGTAAAGTCACAAAATCACAGAATCATTCAAGTTGGAAAAGACATCCAAGATCATCGAGTCCAACCTTTGAAGTCTCAGTTTGGGGATCATCGGCTCCTGTCCTGTTTCTGGGTGTCCAGTCCCCTGGCCGGGCCGCAGGTCCCTAATATTAATTCCATGTTCATTCTGTATATTTCTTTAAATTGGTTGGACTACAAAAATGGGTAAAGGCTGCAAATATGAATGCAGATTTTTTTCTAACTCTGCAATAACAGATGTGTTGCCAGAATATCGTTTATTTTCTGTGTAGACACCACGTTGCACAATGCAGGCGCTGATTGTATCCACTGCAACGCTGCCACGCTCAAAAAATGTACAGGAGAAAAGTATCTGCATTTTCATTCAAATGAAGCTGGCTAGTTTTGTTTGTTATCCATCTCCCCTAGATACACTATTCCATATAAGGGTTTGTTTTCACAGACATTATCAAGTTACTGTGACACTGTGTTTCTCTGACTAATTTTCAGTTTCATTTGTCCCCTCACACCTTCATGTCCTGAAGTTTGTGTTGAATACGAACGGGCAATTTCTGTTGTGTCACCTTTGATTTCACCTGATGCTGTTTGGTTTATCACATCTAAATAACATCATAATCACACACTGAGTAATGTCTGGATTTTGCTATGGTTTAACTGAGCAGTCCTTTGCACCTGCTATTTTGTTGTCATCCAGAGTAACAGTAGGTACTCTGTGGCAGAAACATTTAAGTCAGAACCTTATTAAATTATTTCAGTTTCAGGGGGGTGAGGGCAGCATTAATTCCTATCTGAAAGATTGGATTTTAGCAAACCAAGAAATAAACAGGCATGAGAGAGAAACAGATACTGTAATTAACCTTGAGATGAAGGCTGATGATTTGAGTCTAGCAAACTTTCCTGAAGAAGCAGGTTGGCCAGCAGAAAATATATGTTAAAAACAAGGAGACCTCTTCTAGCATGGGCTTGCAGTAAAGACAATGTGGTGCTCATCTATATGATGAAATATTTCTCATTAATGAGCAGCAGCAAACAGGAGTCTGTATGAATTCATCATTGCAGAGGCAATGGGTATGGGAAAGGAAGTTGTTTTGTGATTAAATCCACACCTTGTTAGAGTGCTTTGCTGTGCTATGTTGAATTATGTCAGTGAGTTGTTGTCTCTGTCATCCTGTGAAATGTGTATTTCATGGTCACTGTTGAAAATATGGAATTGTATGTACTGTGAGTTATATCAACATTTCTTGCAGTGGTGCAGGCACTTTTGCAATACAAGCTGGCTACACTGTATGCCAGACTTTTACAATTGGTCTCAGATTTCTTGGTTACAATTACCCTTATTTTTCAGTCCTTTGGAAGGATACCAAGGCAGCAATGTGAAGTTATAACTGAACAAAACCCCTTGATTCTCCTCTTTCACATATATATTGTTTAAATTTAGTCCATCTTAATATGTGGTTAAAGAGATACTGGTATATGTACAGTTTGTATTGGTTTTGTTAAAAGAAAAAGCAAGAATTGCTCACACCTATTATAATATTCCAGATCTTGATAATTATAATTGCCTAAAAATGTAAGTAGCAGGTGAAACCTCTCTAGTAAATTCAAAGGTATGTGCATTAAATTGAAATTGAGAATCTTAAAGATTCTCATGGAATTTATGATGGTAACTTCGAGTCCCAAGCTTGCCAAAGCACAGGTGCTTTATCCCAGATCCTGTATTTATGCCTTGCCTGAATGGAAGCTGTTCTCCATTCATAACACTTCTGGATATCCACAGAGACAGTGTAAGTGATGCTGCAGATTTCTGACCTCGTAGTGTGTGCTGTTGTGACACACTGTGCCTTGTACCATGCATTTGCCAAATGCAGTGCAACCTTAATCTCGGCAGTTTCAATGGATTCGTCAGCTTGGAGCATCTTTTTGCCTTTCTGTGTTTCTCTGTTTCTGTGTGAGTGTGGATTTGCACATTGCTGTTTGCTCTCTTAATTGTACCTCCCACCCCACACCAGCAAAAAAATCTATCCTGAGATCATTATATCCTTTTAAAGCAGCTGTGAATTCATGCTGCTTGAGATTCTGGCTCTGTCTGAGAGTATGAATTATAGATTTAGAAATAAAAGCTTGTATAAGATGCCCTGTCACTAAAATCGACATATTCTAGAAAAACTACTGTTTGTGAGTTTTTCAGTCCAGTCAGTCATTGAGGTGGTGATCTGGCTCTGCTATACTGAACAAGCTTTGCCATTAACTTTCACATTGTCAGAAATTTGCCCCCTGATACTCTCTTAAGTAGGAAAACAAATTACTGATGCCTGTGACAGTGATTTCTGTACTATGGACCTTAGCCCTTGTACCTGAAGCAAAATATTCTTCTTTCATCTGAGTCATAGTTTAGGGTGTTACTGTGCTTTCATGACTTAGATGAAGAGAATGGCAAGTAGCTTTATATAGCTAATTTTCATGTTTGGAGAAATTAAATATATTCCTGTGTGTTTGTTATTAACCTCTGTTGTAGAGACTGGAAACTGTAGACGAGGCTTATTCCCAAATTTTATTTGCCTGAATACTGAACTTGAGGTCTGTGCTGGGTGCCACATATACTACTGTTTGGCCATCCTGCCCTAAATTTACATTCAGTGAGCCATTCTTGCCAGAGAGTGCTGTCTGCCACATTCACCAAAGACAATTTCTCCTGCAATGCTAGGGCAATGGATTGAGAAACCTTTATTTCAATGAACTTTTCCATCATCTTGCCCATGAGCCATTTATGTGTGCCTTATGGCATACCTAATACATGTTCTTTATTTTTTGAGACTTTAATAATTAGAGGAAGCAAGCATTCTGAGAAGCGGGCGGTCTTCGAAGAAAGAAAGTATTGATCTGAAGTGATGCAGTACCTGAAAGATTTTCCTCAAAACAACCATACTTCTGCAATTTTCTAGCTTAAAAAATGAACAGGAGACAAATTAAATTCCATCCAGCACTTTCAGCTGTAGACCAGGACTTTTCACATGGCAAAATGGTACAAACTTTGAATTCCAGTTTCCTGGACTGAAATTCTAGTCCTTGTGGACTTCCGTCATCTTTACTATGCTGTTAGAGTCTGGAGTGTTTTTCTGTCAAAAAATTGCCAGGATTGAAAAACAAAGCTCTTAGTAACTATTGTAAAATGAAGGTTGCTGCTGTTAATTTAATTCTGCTGATCTTTCTTACGTGTTAGTGTGCACTATTTTCTACAGTAAAGGCACTGTGTTAACTGTACATTTGGATGTAATTACAGAATGAAGATGTTGTATACATTCATTTCTGGCTATCAAATTCCATAGGCAAGTCCTTAGTCAACAAGCATCATATACTTGCTGCTGGACAAGGCCAAGAAGTAGCATGTGACTAGATGATGGGAGGAACACACCATGAGACACATTCACAAGAAACAGAAGCTAAAATGTCAAAGATAATTTGAACGTGGCTGTTTCCATTCTTGGTGCTGTGGCAATGTGATTTTTTTAAAACACTGCCTTTAGAGCTTTATTTTGTGTCTGATGGATTGTTTCCTGAAAAGCAAGAGAATAGCACTCCATTTGTGCAATTTTTCACCTGTTAACACAATGAGTCTCTTTGTTTAACAAAACCTTGCCCCACATGGGTTTTATTATTCTGTAAATGTCTTCATGGAGAATGGCCTGTCCCGTTGCAAATGCAGATGCACAATATTGAGCCTCTCCTACTGTCGTACTTACAGTCTTCATGTTGATATCTGTGCACTGAGTTCATCAGTCCAGTGGCAGAAGACTGAAAATTAACAGGGTGCTGCAGATGCTCTAACTCCTTCTAGAACTGTGTGGTTTGGCCCAAGAACTAAAGGAGCTCTCGCCCTTTGGTGTAAAAGGGAACCTGGTCATACTAGGGCAGTGCACCTTCTATCAAGTTCTTTTAATTTATGAAGATAGTTTCTAGAGTTTGTGTCTTTCTTCTTTGGTATCTGAATATGACAGCCTTTTGTTGCCTCAGATTTTTAAATCAGAACTTATCACTAAGGTTGTATTTTCTTTCGTTGCTGAAGCAGAACTAACTGCAAAATAGAGAAACTTTTCTACTGATTCACTGAAATCAAAACTGTGGGTCTTTTCACACACTGCTCAACAACTCCCTGCATGTTTTGTCCTTGTGTGATTTTTTTTTGGTTCTGAGCACAAAAGAATCATTTTAATAATATGAACTAAGTAGGAAGCCAAAAAAAAAAATTTAATTCAAACCCACTTTTATTAAAAACTGCTTCAGAAAACAGCAGGTTGTAACACAAGGAGCTCAGTGAAAGAGAGGGGAAGATGAAAGATCCGAGTGAAAAGTTTGTTCTTTATTTTCTTTTTAGAAAAATACTACTTTATTTAAAGATTTCCCTTTGGCTCACAGGCTTTTCAGTCAGACTGAGGCTGCAAACTACTGTCAATCTAAACTGCTTCTTCAGAATCAAGTCAGTCAGGCCATGGACTACCCTCTGAAGGTAAAACCATAGACTTCTTTTTTCCTCAGAGATTTCTAGTTAAACTGCTTTCTCCTTTTTTTAAGCACCACTCATGAAACTGGGACCCAGACCTACGACATTTTCACCCAGTTTTGTTTCATTCTAGTTGATGTTTTTCTTGCACAGAAGGTGTGTTTTACCCCTGCCAAGGGAGCCCACCCAGCACCTCTCAAGTCACACACAGCCCTGTTTTGCAAAATGCCTCAATTAGTGCTCCTGATGCGGCTGGAGATGAGAGCAGCTGTCCTGCAAGGATGTCACGGGGACGGACAGCAGTCCCTGGAGCTCTGGGAGAAGGGTCGACCAGGAATTGGAGGTGGTGTTTCACACAGAGCAGAGCTCAGCTTGGCTCTGTGTTGAGAAGTATTTTCTCCTGCCGGGATGCCAGCGCCTGCCGCAGAGGCAGGATATCACCTTCCAAACCACAGCTCTTGCGGCAGGCAGGGGCTTGCCAAGTTTGGGTTAAATCCAGGAGCTCAGGGAGTGGGAGAGATACAGATTCATCTTAGCAAAGAAAAGAAGCCATTAAGTATACTCTAAATTACAGCTTTTCAGTTTCCAGCAGGCTTCTCAGTCGTAACACAAATTACAAGATAACACGTATTTTATAACAGAGGATAAAAGTCTCTGACAGAAGACGTTTTGTCTTGAGCAAGAGGCTTTCAATTATCAGCAGCAATGGAAAGATAACTAATCTTCCTGAACACTTCTGAGAAAAACCCCATATATTCCACATGTCTTATTGAATATAAAGCTTGTTAATTTTGAAGAAGAGGAACACACACACACACACACACAGAGATATTCACATCAGCCACTGTGTTTTGAAGGATCTTTGAAATTAATATGGAAGTTAAAAATCTATTTGTAGAGTATCTCGACACTCAATCAGCAGAGATTGCATGCAATAATTTTGCAGAGAAAAGACTGCAGGGATTTCATACAAAAACCTAGGAAGTTTTAATCTTGATGTAAAAAACTGTTTAGCTTTAACCTTGGAACTGAGACTATGCTGCTCTTTGTGTGTCAGAAGCCTTTGTGGTAATTCTTAGTCGCTTTCCACTTTAGCAGGCCCAGTTGCACAAAACTTGTGAAAACACTACAAAATGGATATGGCAAAACATTACTTTCTTTTACATTTTGACCATTACAAGAGACAATAAGATAATAAGGAAGTTAAAATGAGCGTATGTCTTAGAGTTTCTAAGTGATTTATTCGGACCAAATGGCTTAAAATGGCCATGTCATAAAGGAAAATTAAGTCCCCAAAAGAAACCTTATGGATTTAAATTTTATGTGTATGTGTGTGTATATATATACACGTATGTAAAATAAACATATTTTAACCCTTAATGCTGACTTTCTCCCATTCATTAGCAAAATGAATGCTTAGGAAAAGCATATAAGAATAACATATTACCATAGTCTCCAAATGGTAGTGTCCTTGGTAAATATAGATATGAGCAAACCAATGTAGTTTTGTAACCATTAATCTTTATTGGATAAATGTATGTTTTACAAAGTAAGCTTAACAAAATAATCTGGTGTCAGGTTTTGAAAACCTCCACGGCACAAACCTGACCCAAGTTTGTAAAGAAAGATAAAAACTCATCAGACAACAGTTCATTAAAGCTAATATTTTCAGTGGTTGATGCATAAAACTAAAAAATCACAAGTCATAATCATCAAGTATCAACATGCATTTTTCTTCATAAGATGTGGTTACATACGCTAGGAACGTGTACAAGGACATAAAAATTCATAGGGCAGATTTTGGTTTGTTTGCTCTTTTGTTGTGCTACTGATACCTGCATCCAGTATGAAAGAATTTCAAATAAATGTTTTCCTAACTCCATCTTCTTGTTATACATTAATGGCACGTAATGTCTGGTTAAAATGTAATGTCTGTTAAAGAGGAATTTATGTTTCATTAGCTTGTGTCTGGAGAGCCAGAATAAGATACATTCAAACTTCAGTATTGACTTTGGTGCTTACTCAAATGAAAAGAAAATAGCAAGACAGAATTTCAGGTACCCAAATTTTGAAGAGCCAGTGACAAATATTAATGCCGAAGAGTGGCCCAGTTTATTGGAACCAGAATTTCTGAGACAGCCAGCATTTGCTTTCACCAGTTAAATACTGACTTGTGTTAGCTGCTGCTGCTGCTTTGCAATGTCTTTTCCTGAAATACTGATTCTTGGAAGGCTGCTAGGAAAACTGTATCAACAACTTTACTGTTCAGCAAATATTATAAGGTACATCCTTCTAAAGGAGCTCCAAACCCCACAAAGTCTGTGTTTGGAGCTGTTTGTGCTGTTGGCGTATCCTGATTTCTCTAGCGTATATGCCTTTGCTTTGACACCCTGCATTCAGTTACATCAGGTTTTAAAAATTTTAAGGCTGGGAGGAAACATTATAGTTCCCCTGCCTGATCCCCTTCACACTGCAAACTAAATTACCTTAGCTTCAAGCTGCTACTAAGGCAAGAACTACTAACACTCTTCTTTTAAGAGAGAGTAAGCATAAATATGTGCTAAACATCTGTGAAAAGTGACACCAGATACATCTTTAGAGGTTGAGATGGGAATGCAAATAAACCTGAATCCTTGACATCTTTGTTTTCACATTTTTTTCTTCTATTTGAGTTCATTGTAATCCAGTACAAACTTCTTCCTTTAGATCTGGTCTCAACTGAGCCTGCTTATAATACATTCAGGCCTATTTCCATGATGCAAACTTAAATGAACATGTAATAGAACTGAATAAATGATTAGAAAATTTTGAATCCGTTGTTCAATTCCTGACATATACTTAACTAAAGTATATTTACAGACAAAACTGACCTTATGTAAACTGCTCTCTAAATTACTTAAAATCCTTTTCCTTTGTTTTTCATTCATTTTTGGGGAAGAGAGCAATAGCAACATTGAATGATTCAATAGGTGCAAGTCAGATGACAATACATATTCTGTAAGTCTGTGTCAGCTACCCAATGTATTCAGCTCATCTCTGATACACAAATAGCAAAATATTGCATCAAAACAAGGCTTCTGGATCCTCCAATGTTGTAATGTTATTTCACAGTCCAGTGAAAAATACCAGTTCCAAAAAAAGATGTTTCTTCAGATAAGCATCTATTGGGTTGTTTCTTTTTTTTACTTGGTTTCAAAAAGAAGAAACCCAGCAAAGGTCGAGAAGCGTTGGTGGTCCCCATGGAGGGCTCCATTTCCCATTCGCAGCCAAACTTCGTCTCCCTTGGCGAGTTTTAGGACTGCACTGTTTCCTGAAGTATCAGCTTTCCCTTTGGATTCATAGCTAAGGATGAGTATTTTAACAAGTCAGCTTTTTGTTTCTCAACAATGATCAAGAAAACAACTTAAAAAAATGCAAGAATTACATTGTCATCCCGAGTAAAACTTTCTTGAAAGGCTTGCCAACATTTTTTCAGCTTTATAAGGAAATTTTGGCACCTTTCTGCATTTGATCTCCTGGTCAAATTTTGCACCTCACCTAATTGCATCATTTCATTCCTTTCTGAAGTTCTGCAATTGTAACATTTTTTTCCAGGACACAGGAACAAATTTTTTGTTTCAAATAAAACTCTGCTCATTGATCACAACACTACAGGTTCCCTGTGATGCTTTTCTTCCCTTGGATTCATCCCGACTAATTTGAAATGCCTCTGGGTCAGGAGGCTGGTGTGAGCTGAGCCCTTGTGCTCCCAGCACAGGCAATGAGCAGAGACAGGTAGCTCGCTCCATCCTGAGGCCTTTCGTTGGAACATGGTTGCATTTGATGTGGGCTAACCTCCTGGCTTTGCCTGAGTGTTGGTCCCCTTTCTTCCACCTCCTGCCTTTTCTAACAGCAATGCTTCAGGGGGAATGACAATGAAGCACTTTTTCTTTGGTAGAAAAGATCTATCGGGGATGAAGCAGCCTTTGGTGGTGGGCTAATGATAACAGAGCCAGTAAATGGAAGACCTTTGCTTCTTACTCATTCTCACTGCTGCAGTTTAAACACTTTCACACTTCAAAGTAAATTACTCTCCCCTCATCGTAACAAGACTGTAACTAGTCACTGAACACTTCATTATTTCTTCTCTCTGACAAGCAAAATGAGGATGAATACATATTTTAGCAGAATGACGGCATGATACCACTAAACTCCAACCCTGGCTTGCAGTGCTAACTCCTTTTCCCCGAGGAACTTGTGATCAAGGCTGAATTTTAGGTCCAGGATCTGTGCTGGTTATGCTCCAAACATACAAGTTGAGGAGGGCAAAATAAAATAGTTTTTGTTGTTGGTTATTTTACCCTAGAGAATTTCATCAAAAAATGAACAATTTTACATTTCTTGAAATGTGAACAAGCTATCACATCCATGCGAACATGTTTTTTGCATTAAAATGGCCTAGCCCTTTACTTACCTATATAAGCTGAACACTGTATTACCATTATGCATCAAGTACACGTACACTTCCTCCACATCTTCATGTTTCATCATATTGAAGGTGAAGAAATACACCCCTGAAAATGTTATAGAATACAACTTGTTTGCTTCATAGAGACAAGTAATCATGCTGCAGATTTGTGATTCTTGCTTAGTAAACATAACAGCTGAGGACAAAACTGCTTTCCACTTGTCAGCAGATATTTTGCTTCTGCTTATAGGCTTCCAAATCTGATTAATTTTAATTTTGTATATGGCAGGGATTGTTCTTCCTGCACCACAGCCGCATAAGAGGAGGGATTGATGCAGCTGAAAAATAACCCAGGAAGAACTATAATGCCTCGTTTCCAGCCACACATCTGTTGCAGGTCAGCTCACAGCTGAACTGGCATGGGGGAAGATGGGAATGAAAAGAGTGACCGGAGGCAGGAGGCGGAGGAGGCAGCTGTGAAACTGCTGCTGCTGCTACGACATCAAGGGCCTGATTCTTTCGTCACAGTGGCTGAAGGACTAAAAGCCATAGCAAAGCAAACAGTCTTGCTCCTTTCCCAGCCCTGGCCATGCCTCTTCCTCCTTCTTTTGTGTCAGCACTAGTCTCACTGGCTGGCAAGGCTTCTCTTGGCTTGCTCAGCTTTCAATTCATTTTTCTGGAAAGCAGGTAGCAAGAGCTATGCAGAGCAAGAGCTTTGCACAGTGCTATCTGCAAAGGCAATTAAGTAGTATCTCATTACTGAACACACATCTTCCTATAGCTCTAAGAATTGCATTGTTTTGTTTTGCAAATGCTCACCATTCACTGGAGCACCAAATCTCCCAGTCATGACATCAAAAAAATTCCCAACATTGGTTTCAACACTACTGAAGATGATCCCACTGTTCTGGTTGCTGAAGTGGGTGGCCATCGAAGCCATGAATGCGACCTGCAAAAACCCAGTTCATATTCAGGCAGTTGTTCATGAAAAGCACATGTGTAGAGCAATCAGCTACAGATTTTTTCCTGTATTTACAGTCTGTTTATTTTCCTCACAGAGATGTTCTTCTAGGGCTTGCTCCAAGGCCAATAAACTCCAGTAACAAAACCCCCATTGAATGAAACTGGAAGAGGACTAGGCTTCTCATATTCAATTGGACTATTCATGACTGTAAAGTGTTTGCAGTTCAGAACCTTCATTTCAGATTTTATTTACTTTTAAGTCTCGCTAGAATGATGCAAGAGCAACCCGGTATTGAAATAGGTGATGTTTCTCGGAAAAGTGTTTTATATAGTTTTTATATATTCCCCAATGCATTTACACTGGATATTGCTTTTAACTGAATGTGTGAAAATGAATAATGCTTTGAAAAATCCATATAGATAAGTGTTTCTTGCTGACTACCTTAGAGATATATTAAGCACTTTTATTAGAGGTCCTCCGGAAGTGCAGTGGCTGGGACTCAGCATTCAATGCTTTTTCTCTCTTATCAATTGCCCTCAGTCATGAAAACAGAGGGTGGTGGAGACCAAAAGAGGAAACTGTGCTTCAACTTCATGTTCACTTCTTGCCATAGAAAATGTTTCATAGGAAGCAGTGCAAAGCATCCCACATTGGAAAATTCAAATTACCCTCAGCAAGAGAATAAGGAATGACCCTGCCAGCTGGCATGGTCAGGGAAGGGGGTGACCTTTTCTGTAAGTCTGTGATTCCCCCCATTATGTCAGAAAATGGGGTAGCATCAGAATTGCTGCACCTTGTTACCAGAAGGTCACATAGAGAGTTGGCTTTTTATTTCTATCTTGACTTCTTAAATGACAAGTGTTCAATTGCAGCTGTTACTGCCCATCACAAAAATGACATTTTTTTGTGAGATTCCAGCTGCGCTGGTATTTAAAAAATAAAAAAACCACCCCAAACTTCTTTTGATTTCAGATTCAAACCAGAACAAAACCAAAACAGACAATCAAATGCAAGTCTGGATCCAGCAACGGAAATCATTAGCCATCTGTTCAGAAATTTAAGGATCTCCAGATGTGAGCTGAAAGCTTGGGCTGATTTTCCTTACCCCTGCATGGATACATTTTCTATGACGGCAAATTGTTAATGTCTTGCTTCTCAGCCAGGATCACATCAAAGTTCATCATGTGTTAAAGGAAAGCAGCTGCAGTGGCAGATTGATGGAATTTATTGCTTTTGTCTAGATTTCACATTCACAGTCTCTTTGACCCTAAGCTACTTTTTGTGAGCTGATCAGAAGAGCAGAAAAATATGTCCTTTCTCCCTAGGTCTCATTATGAAGTAGCAGGTCAACATGGGTACACTAAGTTTTTCAAAATAATCCTGTACTTAAAACAGTATTGTATTCAAAAGTGTTTTCTCCTGCACCACCACAGACTTTAAAACTCTTAAGCATGGTGCTAAGAAATAATATGCTATACTGTAAGAATTTTTAAACACATCTGTTAAGAAAAGTGATGGAATTTTACTTGGAAATAGGCATTACAATATTGTTATATTTGTTATTCATCCTCTTCCATTACTTGGTTTTAATTACATTACTACCATTATCTTTATGTAAGAAAAAAAAAATAGTGGTAGTTCATTTTAAAATTGTAAAAAGACATACGTTTAATGTAATTACAGGTATGTTTTTAAGATATTCAGCTATAATGTGAATATGTATTTTATGTGTGTGTGTGTGTGTGTGTCTGTGTATATATGTATATGTGTATATATACACACACACAAGGTCTCTGCCATCTGCCACATTCCTGGGATTTGAAGAAGCTCTAATACAAAAGCTGTGAGATTATGCCAGCACAGTGTTGTACTCAGCAGGTCAGGCTTGAACCCATGTTTTAATGCTCATCTGGCTTTTGGGTTGTTCATTCACAGGCAGAACCTACAAGGCCCCAAACATATTTAAAGTATCTAGCTAGACATATAAATATACAGATAACTACTGAAGGGTATTTTTTGAAACTCTGTCTGCACTCAGAAGTTTTGAGCCCATACTTTAAGGAGCTGGATACATATGCTTCTGAGAATCCCACAAAGTCTGGCTGACCTGAGAAACACGACTCCTTTACTCTTTTCATATACTGTGGGAAGTGCAGTTATTTAAGTGATACAGCTTGGGAGGAAAATGATAGTCCCTACTATTCTGCTTTAATAACCCAGATACTGGCTTTTTGCCCTCAAAGGGAAGCATATATGTTTGTTCCTGTCCATTTCTCAGCTGCATTCTGAATAAAGCTTTTCTTTTCCAGAAAGATCTGGCAGAGCACATTTGTCAGTCAGGACATGGCTATATTTGCCTCTTACAGTATTAATTTACAGGGGGATTTGCTTCTTAACTATCTCACAGTAGTAAAGTGCTGTTTTTCAGTGAAGACAACCATAATCTGAGATTTGCTGCAGCCAGTACAAGCCAGAGATTTTGTACCTGTAGCTCTGGGGGGATCCCAGGGTAACCCTTCTCGCCTTTGGGTCCATGATGGCCACGCTCTCCCCTTGGTCCCATATCTCCTTTGTCTCCTTTCTCACCTTTGGCTCCTTCTTGGCCAGTTGCTCCATTATTTCCATTATTTCCATGATTTCCTGAAAGGAAGCAAAGCTTTCTGTTTAATTTAAATAATTTAACATGTTTTAACAGATAAGTGTGACAGGGCCCTCTTCCACAAGTTTGCAACACATGTACTCTTCAGTACCACAAACCCCAGTTATCTGTGATGCATAAGATACAGCTGTGTGGTTAACTTGAAGGTGAAGGTTTTGGTGAGCAAGTTTACAGAAGGACATAGATTTTAAGAGTTAACCCTCATGCTGTCTTGGTGTTGCTGTATAAACTGCTGATGTCTCACATCATTGCTTTGTTGGGAAGATGTGCAAGAAGACCTCAGCAGACACGAGGCTCAAGGAAAGCAAAAGCCACTGCCTATTGACACATACCAGGTAGCCTGCAGAAGCACTCTCGCTTTTCCTTTTGTGTAAAAACTTATTTCCTGGTAATTTACATTGATTTTGATAGGATAATTTTGAATAACATTTTGCTATCTTTAAAACGCATCTGACAAATGATGAATGGCTGTAGCATTAAAATAGCTAAAATCTGTGCTAAAACCAGGAGAGTGTGCATTCTCAGGGTGCTGGTTAGCTTGAAGGAATTGATTGATTGCATGATCCTAGATTGAAAGAGGGACAAAATTTTTATAATTAAACTTTTCTGAGATGACTTGTTATGAGTAAATGAGCAAAAAGACTCATTATAAAACATATTCATGCATCTGCAGTATTACTTACTTCCTGATGTTTACTGAGTAAATTACTGAGCAAATGTCTATGCAGCTGGCTGAATTTTAAAGTTGGCTAGAATCACTGAGCAATTATTACGCCTCCTGCAGCAAAAGCCTGATCTTTCAACTCAGGGGATTAATTAATGTCATCATTGTTCTAATTCTACCTGAATTGAAATCAGGTTCTTTGCCACTCTGCTTGTTCTTTGATTATTCTCTCTGGTTACAGACTTACAAGAAGAATAGTGTTGTTTGAGATCAAATCAGATAATGAAGTGGTTCTTCAGGTTTTTGTATTAAGAAAAAAAAAATATTTCAAACAAGAAAGCCAAATGGTGAAAGAAATAATGCACATTTTTGTTGGGATAGACAAATGTGTAACTCTTAAAAATAACAAGAATGATCCTTTATGTAAAGCCAGAACTACTCTATCAGTTCAGAACAGAAGTCTGCAAGCAACATTTGATTCAATCAAGGGGAAAAGCAACTGCTGTTGTTCCTCTTACAGGCACAACAGCATGAAATCTGGCAAGTGAAGGAGACAGAAATTCCACGGTGCCGAAGGTTGCTGCCAGGCGTGTGTTTGTGGTATCCTGTGGTGACAGAAAGTGGGACTGAGGTGCATGAGAAAAGGGCAAAGCTGGGACTGGGCCACGTGCCAGTTTGTCCACTGCAGCCCTGAAAATGTGGGTCTAATGTAAAATCACATCCTGCTTCTAAGAAGCCAGCAATTTATTAGTAAGTAATGGATCACTGAATTGCGTTTTGGTTGTGATAATAGAAGATGTAAGCTGCTGAAGAGGAGACAAGTCAGTGACGTGTTCATTTACGTTGTACGTCAGCTTTAGGAATGGTGATTTCCAAACCCCTGAAGGTACTGCTGTAATAAACTTACACCAACATGCAACCAGACCAGCTTTTTCCCTTCTCTAGCCTCTTCTATTTCCATACCAGTTATCAGATGAAAGTATACACTTTTCTTGTGTGTCCTGTTCTTCTGTGCACATTTTTAATGTATTATTAAAAAAGAAAAGGGTTTTTTATTATAGAAGACAAGATGAAAGAAGGAAGTGAAGGAATTTCTATGAGAGAACAGAAGCATGTGTCTCTGTAAAATGTTGGCTTAGCAGTATGCTACATGAAGAAAAGCCCTTGAATACAGTACACAATAACACAGCTGGATATACAAAGGTGATCACAACAATCAGGTCCAGGGAACAAGTTCTTCCAACTTTAATGCAAACTTCATGCTGCCTTTGGAGAGACCAATTTGCCCTAGAAATGTAATAAGATTACTTTCAATAAGAATTTTTGAAAGCTGAATTTTAATAACAAATGAGTTTTCAATGGAAAATAGTTAAGAACATAACTGGAAATATCTGTTTTCTCATAAAGTATAGAAAAGCTTGTCCCTGAATCTGTCCCCAAATACTGATGTTTGGACCAGTCTCTGATATTGCATAGAATAGGCTGTAATTTATGGCCTACAATTAGACTGATAAAAAAATGAATTAAACTTCATCTTTACCTGGCATCCCAGGGGGCCCAGGAGGTCCTGGGGGCCCTTGGTAGAGTCGAACTCCAAAGTCACCTCGGCAGCAGGAACTACAGTCTGGATTCTGTGGTCCAGGCTGGGGGGGCTAAATGCACAAAAATAAGCTTTAAGTAGGTCGTTCATGGAGCACATCAACCTTATGCATGTCAGTTACAGGGTCTTCATTATATATTCTCTGTTTATATACTTGGTAAGTTTTCAAAACAGTTCTTATCTGGGCTGAAATTCTCACATAGTTGGGTTGTCCCGGAAGATGTTATTTTTGGAAAATTTAAAGGAATAGCTCTTGAAGTGTTCAAAGAGCTATATGAATATTAAAAAAACAACTTGTCCTGTTAAATAATGAGGGTTTTGAAAATAAAGTAATACCAAGTAATGAAATTTAGATGAATATTTCAATTAGATTCCCATCTTGATCCTACATTTCAGCTGACTTTTGATGACAAACAGGCCTATGTACAAAAAGTGGTAGGACACAAGGGATTTGACCTTCAGCAATGAACTCTCCTTCATTAAATGTAAATAAAACTGTGTTGGACCACCCAAAGAAGATATTAAAAAAAAAAGTCTGTGCAGCATATTCCTGTTCATGATCCCAGACCTGTGTATTTACAGGCTTCTAAATCTGGGAAAACCTAAGAAAGTTCCAAGATACAAGACAAAAATTTTAACTTACCACAATACATGGTGTTAGGGGCTTTTGATTATTTGTAGTGGTAAATGTGTAACTATGAAAATCTATATGCTGACTAATATAGCAGCATAAATAAACTAATGACTTTATTACATACAGCTCAGCTACTGTAGTAATAAGTGTAATAATAGTTTTATTTAAGTGCTTTTTCCTATTGCTGTATTTATACTGATGGAGTCCAATTCAACCGACTGGATTCCATGACTTAGTTACCACAGATCTTCCACTGGGTCAGCTGAGGCCAGGGTCCAGGGTTTGATTCTATTTCTCTGCCTCCTCATTTGTCCCTCTTTGCTTCTTTTCCCCTACAATTCTTTGCTAATATCTTGCAATGCAAACCCGCAGTTCCTAAAATCCGGAGAGGGATAACTACACCAATCCAACTAGTACTTTTCTCTAATCATTCTATCATTTGTCTTCCTTCCCTTTCTTCTCCCTCACCTTTATCATTGTCAAATTGCTTGCCCAATGCAGACTTATTGATTTAGTGGCAGCAAATGAGCCTCTGGTGGGATGGGAGCTGTCAAACGAGCACACAGATGTGCTGTATTCCTGCCCTCAGTGTGATCAGCGATGTCATCTGAAACACTTCCTGAAGCTTTCTGCCTTTGTTTTGGACAATACCAAGCACACACCCAGAATTCATTGACTTCAGGAGGCTTAGGAGTTTCTGGATACAGAAAACTCATTTCATGCCACCATCAAAATCCTGCAGCTCCTCCAATGAGGCGGACGCATGCCCTGTCCAGCTGGAACCAATGATGGTAGAGTTACCATGAGGATAAAGGCTGACTTGACAGCTAAACAAATATCCTTCATATTCAAAGAGTTATGGAAAAGTTAAGACTTGCCAATGGGCAGAAGGGCTTCATATTTATAGGATTTGGTCAAGGCTATGCTTTTTAGATTAATTCTGGACAAGGTCTATACTTTATGAGAAAATGGAACTGTCTGTTCCTGGAGAACCTGTTTGTATTTCTCTGGCTGTTTTGTCTCTCCCAGTTGTTAGGAAGGACATAACTGACAATCATCTGATACACTGTTTATAATTTTCCTAATATGAGAGAAAAGTAGCCCTGCTTTCAGCTCATTTTCAGTCCTTGAAAGGGAGCCAAGCACAAGAGGACTGGAATTGTGCAAGCATTTTGTACCTCCTGAAATAATAACAATGATTGTTGCATTGAGATTAAAATCTCCAACTCTTTTTAGATAGTGCTTCATATTAGCATTAAATGGGAAGGTAAACTAAGTACACACCTGCCAAGAGCAAGTAAGTAGTATCAGCCTAAAAATATCCAAAGACAGAACTGTAAATTGTAGCTAAGGGAAGGCATGAATCTGGTATAGCAGACTGCATGTGAGAATCTCTCTGTGCTGGTGTGATTTGTCTTTTTCACACAATGCACTGAAATCCTGAACAACTTTGTTAGAGCACCAGCCATGTTATCATAAAACAGATTCTAGTGCTGGTCATAACCAAGTGCTGTTTGGCATTAGCTCAATAAAAGCTCATCTGGTTCTTAGGTGTGATATGAAGCAAGTCCTGCCAGTCTGGTTGTATGCAACAGTTCCACTGACTTCAAAATAGCTACTTATGCAAGTTATAAAGTAATTAACTTATTATCTTTACTGATTTCTTCACTAGGAGAAAATAATTGTTCATGGTCAGCTGCCAAGGATAATGAATGTGTTCCTAATGTGTTTCTTAAGTAAAAATACACTCAAATTGTGACATAGAGATTAGTTGCAATCTACTTGCCAAAGTCATCCTTTGAGCCATTTGTGCATAAATTTTATCAGTGAATCTGTGGCTTTGCTGCCAGAACATGATATGGTTTAGGAGCCTGTGAAATGCATCTACCACATTGATAGCCTAATACTGATGGAAAACTGGAAATATTTCTGAGGCTATTTGCTGAATTTCCTATGACTTAGTATGTAGGAGAATATTCTAGGCAACAGATGGTCTATAAAATTCCCTTACTTTAAAGCTATGAACGAGTCATGATTGGAGACTCAGCCCTTTTTCACTTCCTGATTAATTTTATTAGTTTCTGTTTTATTGTCTAAGACAGCGCAGAAGACAACTAATGTACCTCCACCATTCTTGGCTTCTGTCCTGAAAGCAAAATTCTGTGTCTCTGTGGACACTAAGGCCCTCCATGCCCTTTCCCCAAGCAAAGAAACAAACAAAAGTTGCCAAAATTCGGGGTAAAACACTACATGGCTAGCGATATTTAAAGATTTTTGAAGAGCAATCTCAAATGGGAAAATGGTCTCTCCCTAGTCACTAAGAGTTCTTGTTCTTGAGAAATGCACATTATATTTTATGCAAGTTAACAGCAGTGTGGAAACTGGCCTTCCACCCAGTGCAGCAAAGACAAGAGCAAAGACAAGAGCAAAGACAAATGCTGTTGTCTCTGTTCCGCAGCAGGGAATGGGGCCTTCAAAACACTTCAGCAAGAGGGTGAAATTCCCCAGCCTAAATTCTCTTTAGCTGGGTAGTGCTATTCAACCTGAAACAACCAAGAAAGTAGGAACACAGGGATCGAACAGTTTCCATAGAGCTCAAGGGGAAGAGAGAGATTTGACTTGAATTAGAACATGTCAGTGCCACCTTTGTTCTTCTTCTGCCTAGAAATTCCTGGAGTCTGGAAGTGGAAAACACCTATTGCATAAGACCCTCTATGATTGATTATCCCTGCCATGCATCTGCAAGTGCTCCATTTCACTTCAGTAAGCCAAAAATCGCATCACTTCCCCAGAAAAGATTGCTTTTTGGAGACGGGCTGGCAGGTAAATGACTGCCATCAGCTGTACTCAGACTCACCAGGCTTGTTTTTAATGTCACAACCCACTCCCCCAGCAGGCAGTTCCAGAGGAGTTGCATTAAACTCTCTGATGAGAGACACACACAGCCCAAGCCCAGTGACACTTTCTGTGAGGAAGAGCTTGAGCCCTAAAATGTTGTAGTTTTGCATTAAATCCTGCATTATCTGAAATGGTGTAAAGGGGAATCTTTTGTACACGGTCTGTAGCATGCAGCTGCGGAATTCTCTCTGCAGTGAAGAGGTCTGCACACACTAGCTGGCTCCTTGGACTGTAGACCTGATGTTTTACACTGTTTACATACTGCAAGCGCAATTTAACATGCCTACAGTTAAATATCTGTTTTGCTGAGTGCACTGGAGGAACATTTAACTCCTGCCCAAGAAATATAAAACACAAAGCACTGTAAAATTTTAATACAGGGAATACAGTGATGTATTAAACTTATTCCCATACTTGGAAGTGTTTCAGTTCTTCAAGCCTAGGACAGGATTAAAATTAAATCTCTTCTCTGCTTGTCCTAGGTTATTATTCAACACTTGTCTGCATGTCCTTGATTCTGGCAAATCAAAATACCGTATTTTTATCTGAAATAATTTTAAAAACCCAAATTATAAAGGGTGAACTATACAGGACTCAAACATTTGTATCAGCAATAGGAACAAAACATTCATGTTCTTGCTGTTTCTAAAACACATTGGTCAAAAAAGCCCCTTTGTCTGAGAGGAATTTTGTTTTGCCTAGTGCTAGAAAAAGTTTAATCTTCTGCCCATCAGATTTTTCCTTCAAATTTGGAGTGCAATATTTTGTGCATAATCAAGCTTCATAATTTTTCCTTTGTTGTAAGCTGATGACTATAGTATCTAAAGTGCCATGAAAGGCATAAGAAAATTCCCAGTTTAAAATGCAGATACTGCAGATAATTTAGGGTTTCATTGCAAGTCTTTTTTCTTTTTAAACTCTCAGTTGATTTATATTATTAAATCTACTCGTTACATTAATATCTGTTTTTTTCAAGCTACTCCTTACAATAGCATTTTTGAACATTCAGAATTTCATTATGTTTGTCTCAAGATCACAAAATATATTTTATATACATCATTTTCGAGTAAAGTTATTCTCTGATAATCGAATCTTTCCAAATACTTCTGGAAACTCTGTAATTTTCCTTCACATCCAAATGAGTTAGCAATATCTAAAACTTTGATATATTAAATAATTAGTACCTTGGGATAATTAAGAGACGATATATCAGAATATATGATTTCACAGGTTCACAGTTTCAGCAGAACAAAGGGCTGCTGCCTCTGTTGAAACCAGTGTCCCCAACCACTGCTGGTTCTACCAGCTCGTTAAAAGACCCTATAAAGCAACCCAGCAGGATACAGACCAATACACAGCTTTAATAAAAATTATTTCATAAATATACCACTAATAATATTAGCAAAAAAAATAAAATATCTCATTAGCTTTAAAGATATCTTTAGAAGATTAATTCAGAGTACCTGGACTCTATCTGAGGTAGTCAGTTCTACATCATCTACCTCTGGTCTCAGGACTTTTTGGTCTGTAGATGTGCTATTATCAACAGTCCACTCTATAAGTTGATTCCGCTGTTTCAATATTTCCCTGCTTCTGGAACCTTTATGGCCAGTCTGGTGGTGACTTTGCAATATTTTGGCCACTGGTTTATAAGATCTTCTGCTCACCTCCATGTATTCATCTTGACACAGGCAAAATGGAAGAAAAAATAAAGCCAGTAGATGCCAAATGATGAAATCCTTCTCTGCCATGTTATTCAAAAATAATTTTTCAGGAGTCCAGCAAATGCCTTGCAGAAGGAGAACCTCTTTGCTGCACCAGAAGTTATGTGGTCCTTTCAGCTTTTCCACTAGTAAGCCTGGCACTGAGACCAGTACCAGATTTTATACGGTTGCATGCAATAAATAAAACTAAAAATGCCAGAGTGACAGGATCCTTCATCCAAAGTCAGTCATGCTCCTTTAAACAAACCAGGCATTATTCACCACTTCACCACCACAAGGAAAATTGATTTGTATGCTGGAAATGACCACAGCATTTAATGTACTCCTGTGGTTCCTATTTGGGGGCATTAAAAAATGTAGCACCTCTCCTATGGCATGTTTTTGTTTAAGTGTGAAAAAATGTGATGGAAATGGGGAACATGTGGCTAATGGTTTACGCTCCTTGATTAGACATGGAAAGGCTGTGAATTCACACTCTTAAATGTCTTTTGGACACAGTCACCCTTCTCATTTGCCAGGAAATTCACACACACAACTGCGTCAGCCCAGTCCGAAAAATCCTTCCAAAAGCAATTAGGAAACAAAAGCACAAGAGGAGCTTTTGCATATGATCCTGACCCAATGGCTGCTTCTGACTACGCTTTTCATTCACTAGAAGAAAAATATTGAATTTCTGTCAGTTGGCCAGCAGTGGAAGGAGACTGGGTAAGTAGCTTTAAAAAACTGGGTTGAATTCAGATTCACAGAGCCCCATTTCTCAGCATTAGTTCAACATACTCAGCCAAGCAGTATTTTCTCCCTTGAGTTCCTAATGTTTTCCTAAATGTAGTTGCCAAACCAAGTTTTATGTTTTCACTGCCAAGTAAATATAAATTTACCAGGGGCTTATTTCAGACTAAAAGAATCAAATTATATATGTATAATAATAATATCCTTATTTTACTTTTTGAACCACCCACTGGTATTCTCTAGAAAGCCATAACTGCATGATGCAGTTCTGTAAACACATCCACATGCCTGCCCAACCTTCCCAAAAGCAAGAAGCTCCTTAGTCTGTGAGAAACTCTTCACCAGTACCTGGGTGCATCAGCATTACTGAAGCCATCAGCCTCAGGAACGATCCCTGGACCTGCAGTGTGATGGACTGATTCATACATTGCTCAAGGCTGACCACGCTGCTTAGCTTTTGACTGGGGCTCCTCTGTGTTCCCAGGGGTGTTCTGTGGCCCTGAACTATCCCTCTTTTATTTCTTTTTTGGTTTTTGTTTTTCCTTCCTGTTCATTTGCCTGATGGATGTCAGGGTCGAGGTGCAGGATGCTACAGTGGGTGTTGTTAAAGCATGAGGCTGAAGTTGCATGTTCAGGGATGGGATGTGAATAAACTGGGAGCACCAGGAGCCTGTTGGGATGTTGGTGAATGCTTCATGCCTCCAGAAGGCAGTGTCAGAAGGTAATAATCCAGAAATATCACCCAGGCATAATTCTGAGGAGGGAAATAGTGCACTGCGAAAGACATCCTGGGGACAAACCAAGATGTGACCAACAGGAAGGCCAAGAACCACCAGTGAAATGAGGTGCTAGGTTATTCAGGAAGGTAGAAAGCTTTAAGCACACCAGCATGCCATGGCAGCAAAGCAGAACTCCACAGGCACTGCTAGACAAGCAAATGAGCTGCATCTGCTTGAATGCCCCAATGCCAGCGACGGCAGCTGCAAGGGGCAGCATCGTCTGCCTCCCCTCCTCGTCGTGTTACTGAGATGGAGAAGAGGCATGGAGCATCTGCAGAAACTAAGCCTAAGCTTAATCCTTGTGAAATCACAGGAAACCCCGTGTTTGCCCTCGAGTAGGGAGAACAAGACTCAAGCAGCAGGGAATTTGAAAGGGGCTGTGGTTCTCCTGTCAAAACGGAAGATGAGCCCCTCAGAGAGATCTCTGCAGGTTGTTCATTCAGACCCTTGTAGGTGCTGGGAGCGATGTGCAATTGATGGTTGCTGAGTGATGGCGAGAAAGTGCTTGAATGATGCTGAAAAAGCATTCCCTGTTTCATATTCTGATTTTTTCTGTGGGAGACAGCAGGACAAGTTATGTCACGGGAGGAGACACTGGCTGGAGATGAGTGAGTGGGGTGAGCCCTTCACAGTCTGGGTTTGTCTGCTGGTGGCACAAGCACACAGAATGTCAATGTTGGCCTCTACCCAATCGCTTGCCAGGGTCATTTCCTAGTCAGCCCCACAGAGAGGAATGTGGGGCTGCAGCACTGCCCCCAAAGGCAATGCTAGCCCCCACAGACACAAGGGGTGTGGGCTAAGCCGGTGCAGGGGCAGTGCTTCAGGCTACTGGAGGCAGCCAAAGGCTGTTCTTCACTTTTTCTCCATCTCTACCAGCCAAGCGTGGCATAGGAGCAGAAACCTCAGCTCCTGTGGTCTCAGTGTTTGCCTCCAAGGATAAACATGACCGAGTTGTCTCAGTGACACTCACTCTCCACTCCCAGGAACAGAGGTGGCTCCTGCTTATCTCAGCCCACAGGCTTGCCAGGCAGAGCTGCATCACCTTGCTTCATGCTTTTGTTGTATTTATTGCCCGTGTTGAAGATTTATTGGCAGGAATCTTAATTCAATTTCACTGCATTTCAATCTCAGATTCTCAAGCCACCTATTCAGAATTATTAAATAACACTTCATAGATTAGCTCTTGAGCCTTGCTGCAGTGCATAAATATTAATTAACTAAGCAGTCTTGCAGAAGAGGCTCATTAGCCTATGCTTTGTGACTACTGAAAATCCTGATTTTTAAAAAATGCAAATATTCTGGTTATTTCGCCAGGCAAACAGAGGTGGAAAGGAATTTACTGGAGAGTGAAGCAAGACTTCGGAAAACACAGTTGCAGGTTTTGGAAGCTGCTGCCACCAAAATGGGGTTTCTTTTTCAAGCAGAGAGGGCTTTCTTGGTAGGAAGGGAGTTTGAAAACCCTGGATTCTGTGAAATTGGGAATGACTAAGAGACAAACATTAATTTATCTTGGCACTTAATAATTTGATTCAGCAAGTGCTGGGACAGTGCTGATGTTTTCAGCTGACGTTAGGGCTTTCATAGCTTTCCAAAGTGTGTTCCAGGAGCTTTCTCTGGCAAAAGTTTCCAGTGTGAGTAACGAACATCCACAACACCCATGTCCCAAAAGGAGAAGGAATAAAACCAAAGAGATTTGGGCTTCAAAGCCCCCATCTATCATATCCTGCAAAGGCTGAAACAAGCATGTTTCTTGGCAGCTGTTACGAAGAAGAAAGATTCCTTCTCTTCCTTGCTCACTAATAGAGTCCACCTGGTCCCTACCCACCACCGCTCTTGTGGTTTGATGCTACACATATTTTTGGTCCCAATTAATAGCAGAGTTTAGACTTTGCTGTTTCATTTCCAATCTTTTGAACAGAATCCCATCTGCAGAAATCTTTGCTGCCCATTCTGTGCTGTGCCTTCAGGAAGGAATAGCTATCCCACAAAATCGTTGTCTAAAGGCAGGACTAAAGGGACTCAGAAGTAAAAAAACAATGGAGGAACTGATTCTGGTTCTCCATTCTTGATCTCCAAATGGTCAAATATACTCATTCAAACATTTTAGACCTGAATCTAAAATAATAGAACATCAAAATATAGAGCTTTGAACTAACTTTCTACTAGATTAAAACGCTGAAAATGCTTCATGCTGAGAAGAACAGATCCTCCTAATCTGAGATGAGAAAAGGGCTGACCTAAAGGGTTTGGTTTTGCTTTTAGGTCCCAGGCTGGCGTGTGTTGCAGGTGTGCTGACAGAGAAAATAAAATCTGACCCCTTCCCTACCTCTTTGCTATGCATTTGCACACGTAGCATATCACCATTCCAGCCTTTGCCAGCTGAGCTCGCACACAGCTGCCATTTCTTTTGTCCTGCTGGTCTCTGGCAGCAGGATGTGCCTCCATCTGCCAATCAGCAGACTAAGATGAAGCGAAGCACATGGGTCTGTTGATGTCGGGTAATGAGATACCAGCTAAAATGCAAAAATTGTTGAGTGACAGCTGCTTCCCACCTTGTCTGCAAGCAAAAGCTGCTCCATGAGAAAGGGGAGTCTCACAACTCTGTTATTCATATCGGCATTGGGAAAGTGGGTTATTGGTGAGGTTATTGTGTAAAATTGAAGGTTACTGTTTCAAGAAGCAATAAAACAGAAGTATTAAATAAAATTTTTTAAAAAGCCTTCTGTGGCCCAGATAGGGTTGTATCTGTAACTAAACATTTATGGTTCCTTCACTTATGAATAATCATGTTTGCAGTGATAATTCCTCCACACCAGACACAGAGATCACCTGCACCTGCAGTTTCACAAGCAAGTCTCCACTGAGACAGTGAGAGAGACAGGCCACAGCTGAGGGGATGAGGGTCACCCAGCACTATGCCACCACGACGTGCTGACCACTACCAAATTCCCAGCCCAGTATATCTCTCTGGGCTCATTACTCCACAGAGACGCCCCCCAGTCCTGCTCCTTGTTGCCCAGTCCCTCGATCTGGCTGGAACTTCCACCACTCCTGCAGCAGTGCGGGGACAAACCTCCTCTCTCCGGTGCTGTCCTTTGGCTCACTGCTGCAGCAGCCTCAGACAGAGCCCTCAGACCTCAGCCTGGCCCCTTTGAAGCCTTTTCCTGCCTCCATGCTGACCACTGCAAACCCACGGGAACAAATGAAGTATTTTCACTGTGATCTGCTCGTTTTTTCTGCAGGAGTTTTTGTCAGGGATTCGGGTAAAATCCACCACCGCCCTGCTTCCCAAGAGAGCCTCCAGAGTGGGCCACCAAGGGGAAGGCAGGTTCCTGGGGTTTTCCAGGTATTGTGCACCCAAAAATGGCTTACAGTCACATCCCATGCACCGCCTTCTCCATGGTTAAACATTTTCTACTCCTGTAACCCACTGCCACTGGGCTCTGCAGACAGTGACGGCACAGTGAGTGCTTTGAGCAGTTTGGTTTGTGGCATCCAAGTTGTGTGTAGTTTGCAGTCACACTGGTTCCCTGAGGAATGTAGCAGAGAGGTGTATTCTATAGGTGTTTCCCACTCTGGCTATAGGAAGTTATCTCTAGCTGTTGGAGAAGGAGAGTAGGGCAAATCCAGCTCTGTTACAGGGATTCTGCTTTCACCCAATGCAGATGACTTTCCAGAAGGGTAGGGATGTTCCCTGATTCTGACTTTTCCATCAAGCAGTAAATCCTCTTGCCTTGCTTGACAGTGACATTTTCTTTCCAGTATAATATGAGAGCTGGGGCTGAGGTCCTGTCTCTCCATCCACTCTCCACCACCTCTTGGATTGCCCAGGGAAGTACCCTGGGGTGATGTTCTCCAGAAGCCCTGGACTACAACTGCTACCTCACCCCCCCATTTTTACAGCCTAAAACCATTTTTCCCACCCCCTCCATTCACCTAAACTAAGGGATCCCCTAAATGGGCAGAAACTCAGGCCTCAGCTCCCAGCTACCTGCAGAGCCAGAGGATGATCCTCCAAAACACAGTTCAGCCTCCGCCAGCTCATCTGCACCAACCCTTGCTCCAAAATATGCACCAGAGACACATTCACTCCATCAATGCCATTTTCAAGGGTCCGTGACAAACTGCCTGGATCAGACAGTCGACAGTCCCAGACGGGCTCGCCAGGTGGTTTATCCGAGCCCCTTTCAAACTTGAAGAAACAGATTTCACAGTGGTGATAGGGCTCCAGCGATGGAACAAATAATGCAGCGTGATAAGCTTTTTCCAGTGTGCAATGCATCAGTTATCCGTCTCTAATTGAAGAGCCAGAGCACAGGGACTTCCAAGAAAGCAGGGTGGGGAGAGAACAGACATGGTGCCAAGAGAATAGCCATGGTCAACATTCTTGTCAGAGATGGATATCCTGGTTTGGATTAAACAAGATCTAACCCTAATCTTTGGCTTCATCTTAATTCACCATTTTTTTCCCCTCGAGTTTCAAAACCTTTAAATTTATTACTTTAAATATGCTCTTCTGTGCAATTCCTCTGCCCTGGCCAGTAACAGTGTAACAGCTTAAATACCACAGAAACAACCACTCATTATTTTAACCACCCAACAAACAGTAAATAACGTCTTGTGAGAACCCCTGTTCTGACTGCATCCCCAACTCAAACTCTGCACTTTCAGGAGGTGTGATGAATTCAGGTGAGGTGTGCTGTGAGGAGCTGCTGAGAAGCAGTTTCAGGCCCACTGATCCCAAGCCTGTTCCTCTGCCCTGCACAATGAAATGCACAAAGACAAAATGTTCTCAGTGTGCTCTCATATTCAGGAAAGGTTAAGAATAAACTGTAAAGTATTTGTCTGGAGCCTGTAAGCAGAATTCCAGAGTTTGTGTGACACAATGTCACGCAAATAATTTCCAAGGGTCCAGATTTAACAGAGTTTCTCAGATTCCAAAGGTCTATAAGAGACAATGTGTCTTCAGGAAAGCATACTATCAAGTGAAAAACAGAGTTTATATTAACGGTCAAACTCACCCAGGTCTCTCTCCCCTACTTGGGCCCTGGATGAAAATGAACTGTGGCAGATCCATAATCCATTAACCCAGTAAGATCTTGTTACTTGGATCGTTCTTGACTGTTGTGATTATATATCTGATTATTCAAGTCTGTTTTATTCATGTATTGGGACACCATTGATCAAGAGTGGGGCTGTCAGGAAAGTGGCAGTGCTCTGGTTTCGAGTTGCAACCTTCTGGTGAGCTCTGCAGAGATCATTAGGATCAAAGGTCCAAGCCCTTGCTTGTGAGCACACCGTGTCTAGGCTGCAGTCAAAATGACAAAAACCTGTGCCACCATGCCTGGGTCATGAAAGGGATAAAATAAATCAGACTATGGTAAGAGGAGTGATGTCCATCACCATCGACCAATAATACAAACCCCAAATGGGCCAGCTTAAGAGGAGATGAGAAGCCAGCCCTAAAAAGAGAGAAAAAGGTTGCACTTATCAGAACAACCCAAGCCAACCTAGTGTGTAAAGCCAGCAGCTGCAACGTGCTGCAAGCCTAGCTTTTTGCTTTGTTTATAACACTTGTAAAAGGTTTCTGATAAATATCCCATCCACAACCATCTGTTTACCCTAGAAGAGGGAGAAAATGGATGGACTGGACAGAATTGAGAGGGACATCTGGCACATTCACTTTCATTCATTGCTTGCCTGTTTGAACTAAAAATATTTTTTAAAATATATGCTGTAATAAGAACTGGGAAAGAGCCACATGGACTGGAGACAAGTAAACCTCTCTTACAGGGCTGGCAGCCCTTGCTAGGTTAAAGCCCAGCCAACTAGCACCATTTATAACAGAGAAGAATGAGCTTCCTACAAGGAAAAGCTGAGCTTGTCTTCCTAATTTGGGTTCTAAATATTCACAGGGAGAAGTAAAAAAAAAAAAAAAAGATAATTTGAAAAGGATATTATATCACCATGGTGGGGTTTTTACAGCATTTGCAAAATATTACGGCTTTGTACACTTGAGGAATTCCTTATTTGTCCATAGGAGAGATGTTCCTACAACAGTCCAGACACTTATAGACCGTTTCTAGACCTGTTACCAACCCACATCCAGTCTTGAGACTGTCAGCAGTGACTCTGGTTGAGGGGACAGCTCTTGCAAGACTTCCAGGGGTTTGTCCAGCTTTTGGCTGCCACATTTGTTACCAAATGTTCATCCCCTTATGACAGCCCCTGGACTGATTCAGAGTGAGTGAAGTGGAAATAAAGGCAAGCTGGACCTAAATGGTTTGGCCGGACGGTTCTCCAGCAGTTCCATGGGGGCACAGCTACTTCTTCTGCTGTTCTAAGTGTCCCTGCTTGTCCTGCTGTTTCAAGTGTCCATGCTACTCAGAGTTTTCACTCTGTCAAAGACACAAGAGCAATCTGCCAGATACTTGCTGCAATTAAGGACCCGAAAAACCTATTTATGGCTGTGTATCGAGGGGGTGATGTTTTAACCTGCCAAATCCATCCATTTAGCCCCTTGAGGACAGAGGGGTGGCAGGAATAAGGGCTACACAGAGCCGAGGGTGCCTCTGAGAGCAGTGATACCATTTCAGCATTAGTCAGGTGATGAGAAGAGTGTCCTTCAGTCCTGGAGAGGTCCCTTGTGCTGCTGGCAGGCACAGTGAGGCAGTGTCTCCAGCCCGTGGTACACTGCCCTGGAGGGAAGAGGCATCATGTGAATCAATTTCTGTGAGC
This sequence comes from Amblyornis subalaris, assembly GCA_018881555.1. Classification (NCBI taxonomy): domain Eukaryota; kingdom Metazoa; phylum Chordata; class Aves; order Passeriformes; family Ptilonorhynchidae; genus Amblyornis; species Amblyornis subalaris. The sequence continues at coordinate 961,306 of JACAXG010000173.1, read as the reverse complement.
ACAACCACACAAGATGAATAAAATGTTCTGTTATGGAGTAAATCAGAAAGACTGCAGTTCATCAGACAGTGTGAAGACTAAAGGGGGAAACAATGCTGTCTAAGGTTTTTGCCCTTTAGGGGTTTAAGTGCTGAAGGATTTCCCCAAATTCTTTCCACTAGAAACACTGGGAGTTGTGTCTTTTCACTTTCTTGGTAAGACAAATGCTCTGGATAACCCAAAGTAGGTCAGAATAACCCTTTTGGTGGTGGCACAGCCTCAGACAGTGGTGTTTCCATCAGAGACAGCTGTGGGGTTGTAGGATCATGGATAAATCCTTCACAGAGAAGTTCTGTTTTGTGCTCTCCCTGGGCTTTCATAGGTGGGGAAAGCTGTGAACTTTCTTGAATTGAATAATTCATTACACTTTGCTCTTTCCCTGTCTGCTGCTTTTAACAAGCATTTAGTGTTTCTCAAGCCTGCAGTGGCATGATCCACATGGTGCCAGCCACCCCACAATTGCTCTGTACCCTCTTGCTGAGGACAACAGGATCCTTTGCTTTGCTCTCCCCGTGCTGGGCTTTTGTCAACAAATAGGACAGCCAAAAAGTTTCTCTTTCTATGACATAAAACTAAAAGTCAAGCGAGGTGCTGAGCACCTTGTATAAGCAATTTGTCCTCTCCGGTGCAGCGTAAGCCACACACCCTCCAACACAGAGACAGGAGAGTGAGGCACTGTCAGAGCTGCCTCATCACCACTTCTAGGCAAAAATGACCCCTGCAAAGGTGCAGGTTTATGTACACATCCTCAGGTTTCATTCTGGGAGACTGACTCCAAATAATGGGTATAAAGTATTACACTCATTTAAGAAGTGGATGGACACTGAGCTGGTATCTTTGCTGTCATCTCCTGGCAGAATGTTCAGTTTGAAACCCACCTTCCCTGTGCAGTGCAATGTAATGTAATGGCTGTGTTATGGACACCCACAGAATTTCTATCTCAATTTACTTTGTTGGAAACACTCTGTGGAAAGATATGTTGCTTTAAATTTTTAATATGCTTTTTGGAAAGAAAACACTTCTTTCTCCAAGCCTTAGCAAGAAAAAATTGACAGAGATAAGTCTTGTTTTCCAAATCAATTTCTGCTAAGGCACATTAATTTGGTTTCTTGTTGACTTATTGCTGTTTCTATTTAGGAGAGAAATGGCATTAACATTTTTTAGAGAAGTCAATCATCCTGGCATATTTAGCAATTTAAAGATAACAAGGTGGGGTCTCTGGTGAGAGCCCTCTCTCACCTGGAGCACTGAGTGCATTGCTGGGATCCAGAGCATAGGAAGGACATGGACCTGTTGGAGCAGACCCAGAGGAGGGTCATGAAAATGATCAGAGGGCTGGAGCACCTGTCTTGTAAAGACAGGATGAGAGAAAAGAGATTGGTCAGCCCAGAGAAGAGAAGGCTCCCGAGACCTTCTTGTGGCCTTTCAATACACGAAGGAGGCTTGTAAAAAAGATGGAGATAGACCTTCTAGCAGGGCCTGTTGTGATAGGACAAAGGTGCTTAAAATAATGGAGCTTTAACATAGATTAGATAAAAAGACAAAGTTTTTTACAATGAGGGTAGTGAAATATTAGGACAAAGGGTTGGTAGACACCCCATCCCTGGGGTTGCCCAAAGGGGTGATAGATGCCCCATCCCTGGAAACATTCAAGATCGGGTTGAATTGCAGGGGGATTGGACTATATGACCTTTACAGGTCACTTCCAATCCAGTCAATTCTATTATTCTAAGAGTGGAAGCCTGGATGGGTTCACAGGAGGTATCATTTTTTCGTATACAGCTCAGATTCATTCAGCCAACACAGGCTTTGAAGAGAAATAAAGAGACCTGATTTCTCTAGCACATTTCTAGAAAAGCCTCAGAAACCTCAGGACACAGAAGCTGCTAAAACAGACATTAAATGAATGATCTGATTTTAATGTAGCTCATTATTTCATAAGAAAAACAGATGGGACATTGAATTATGGCCAAGAGTTCATCTGCAATGGGACACTTTTGGCTCAGAAAGTTTCACTCCACATCTGTAATTTCTATTAACTTCTTCAGTAATGTCAAATTCAGTTTCTGGTGGGAAAGAAACCTGAGCATTTTTATGAAAGGCACAGCCACAGGATTGTTAGCAAATCTCCGAGCAGAGACACTCCCGACACACAAGGCAGCGAGCCCAGCCTCCACCTCCCCTCCAGGCTGAGTTATGAAGATGGGGTGTAGGAGAAGCAGTGCTATCATTGCCATCAGCTCATTTGTTTTGCTGCACCTCGTGGCCAGCCGTAGGCATGGGTGAGGCAGGCAGCTGCCAGGGTGCAGCAGCACCACGAGAGTGAGTGAGGCAGAGAAACTCTGCACCCCGCAGCAGCCTTTGGCCATAGATCTGCTGCTGCAGCAACAAAGCCAGCAGAGCCTGCCTGCCTGCCTGCCAGCCTGGGAAGAAGCTGGGGGACCACAACCCCACTAGGGAACTTGGATGGGGCTGGCCAAGGTCACCCCCCTTCTTCCCCACTGGCTGAGGAGGGGCTGGGTGAATTGGGGCTGGGGCAAATTTTACCCCCTCTCCCCAGGGCAGCAGCTTTCAGCTCCTCTTGAGACGAGTTTCACTTGTCTACTGTCAAAATTGATGTGGGAGACTAGGCACAGATGCCCCTTTTAAGTTGTTTTTTCTTTTTTTTTCAGATAAAAACTGTGCTTCTCAGGGTGCCTCTGAAAGATGAAATGAAATCCTTTCAAGTATTTTCTAAAAGTGATATCGTTACCATGTGCTGCAGCTGATGGGATTCTCATTCCCATTTACCCCTGCCTCCTGAAACATACCACGTTGCACAGATTACCTGTGTCCTTGGCAACAGGCAAGCACATATTTTTCTGAAAACCAGGAAAGATCAATTCCCCTCAGCAGAAGTATGCCAGGAGGTTATGCAGACAGAGAAAAGAGGAGCATCAAAGACTGAGGCTAAAGGTGTCCACCCAACCCAGTGGAAGAGATCTACCTGTGCAAGTCAGAAACACAGATTTACTATCCCACAGCAGCGAATGCAGCTGGGGCTGGGAGGACCTGAAGTGATCTGCAAAAGTTTAAATTCTAGTTGGCCACAAACACCTTGTTAGGCTCACAGCTTCTGTCAAACACAACTGTCCCAGCCCCCTTCGGCACAGCAGCCACAGGGGAAAGGGACCTCATCTGTCTCCTTCCTAGCAGCAAACCTGAGCTGAGTCCTCAGTGAAGGCACTATCAGACAGAGACTGCCCACCACATGTCCAAATTTCTTTTATAACATGCTTTTCTGCCTGGCTTTGTCTGGGGTCCCGCTGTAAATTACTTTCTGCATCCAAACTGAGGTCCACACCTCGCAGGAATTTGCAGTGTGTCAGAGGATCCTGCTACGATGGGCACCACAGAAGGGAAATGTTTCCTTCTGGGGATGGGACACATTTGCTTTTGGTGAGGGGAAACCCCAAAATGACCAGAATTTCTAGCGATCTGACCTTACTTTACTATCAAAGCAAGCAGGATGCTACATGTGCAACGAGCAGAGCAGCAGGAGCTGCCACAGGAGCCCCCAGCGCTGCCCAGCGTGAACCCCTGCAGTGGACTGGGACACTGAAGGCAGCAGAGGGAAGGAAAGAAGGGTGAAAATGGGAGAAGGAACATTACAGCTGAGGCCAGACTCAGCCACCTAAAACACTCATTATTTGATACAAGCTCCATCAGCAGGGAGAGGAGGCAGCCCCGCTTGTCTCCATGCCCGGAGTGCGTTGCGTGCCTGCAGCTTGATGACGAAGGAGACAGATCCTGCCCGGTGCCACACATCCCTTTTAATTGAGGAAAAACTGGAGCTGAACCTGGCGTGAGACGCGGCAGTGGGGTCTGCGGGAAGATGTTGCTAGGGAGGCTGTGCCAGCTGGAGCTGCTGCTGGCAAACGCTGCCGGCAGCTGCTCTCCCTGTGCTGGCTCCGCGATGGTCACAGGGCTCGGCATGGGGGACTTACACCCCATTTCCTCCAGCCTAGCAGCAAACCTCCAGTTCTGGTCCCACCTGATGCAAGTCCTTATACCTGTGTTTTCATCTTCCTTAGCTCAGCCAAGAGTTTACATTGCTTTCCTGGTCTGGGGCTACTTCAGGAGCTGCACCCTGTGCTCAGCAGGTAGGATGCTGGAGGGGCTCAAGAATCTGCTGCTGGCCCCAAGGACGAGGGAGATTTTGGGAATTCAACACTAAGCCACATCTCAGAGCTGCTTGTGGAGGCTTGTGAAGGTCACTCAGAAACTTCCTCTGGTCCACAAGAGGAGGATGTGTCTGAGCAGCCATGGGTTGTATATGTTTCTGAGAGCGAAAGAGCAAGATTAGAAAACACAGAGAGATCACTAGATGACCAAACCCATAGATTAATAACTTGAAATTCGCCTTTACACAGGAGATTTCCTGTGCATCAGGATTACTGGGGCTTTGATTGTCAGCTCTGCTCTATTTTGACTGCACAGAAAAAATTGTGTGAAGAAAATTCTTTCTTTGAGAAATTCAAAGTAGAAACTTGCTGAGCATTTTTTGTCTAGATTACCCTCTTATGCCAATTTCAGAATAGTATCTATAATTACTCTGGATGCTTACTCAAGCAACTTATTTTGCTCTTGTGAAACTTGTTATGCTTTTTTTGTTTCCCACATGCATTACATGGTACAATGTAGTCAGTAGTACAATCATCCTTGAGCAATCATTAGGGAATTTTGCACCATGAATGTCTTGCTGGGTACTCCGGCACACTTACAGATGTTTGTGTGAGAAACCATCTGCTTTTAAACTTGTAAGAAGTATCAGTAATTTTGATATGGGTTATTTTCTTATTTTGCTTTGTTGTTTTTTTTTTTAAATTTAAAGCTGGTGTGTATCTGAATGCCTGACTTAAAAGGTAATGACACAGCTCATCACAAAGAAAGTGACTCTGAAGAGGTAGATCAATACTATTGCATAGGCTTATTTCTCTCAGTCTTGCTTGAACAAGAACAGCACTGTCTGTTGCTCTCTGTGCTGTCCATCACAGCAGCTTTTTTTTCGGCCCAGATGACGATTAGGAGAAATGCACCATATGCCAGAGAAATTAAATGAGGAGGAAAATGTTTATTTTCAAGGTGGGCTTAGACTGGAATAATTTAACCTGATCCATTGGACACATAGGGCAGAATCACAACTGCTTTTTCATTTTACAGAAACAATGCCTATCTATGAGGCTTTTCAAAGAATCTGGCAAAAAGCAGTGCTGTTTTCACATTTCTCCAGCAGTCTTGCAGTGCAGGAATGATCCTCAAAAAGTTATAACCACTGAGGGTGGAAAATACATTCTAGGCTTATTCTGATCCCTAAATATCAGGTCGAGTATATTCCTCAGAATGCATCTTATCCAAGTAGCACCACCCATCATTATCTGGTTGGTTGAGGAGCTGCATTTCTCTGGACTGCTTTCCTGACACTTGCTCCCAGAAGGGTTAGATGACACTGTGCTGAAAGCCCTGCTTCCAGCTGGAAGCTGTCTGGCAGCCAGGCTCTCACATTGCTGTGGCTAACCCCTGATAGCAATGGTGGAAAATTTCTCTCTGTTTTCCTCAGAGCAGTGTGAGCCAATATATGAAAGAGTGTCTGGGCTATGGAGCGGACGTGGGCAAACCATGGAATCTGAACAGGGATCTCCTGAGCTATTAGGCTTGTGCTGTTCATCATCCTGCAGTTCATCCTCATAGGTGGAGATCCTTGTCCATGCCTTAGGAGATGAACGCTGCTGTTTGTTGAGGTTTTGCAGCTCCCCCTTAGTGAGAGTTTCCTCTGGGGAGTCCAGGCAGTGTGGATGGCTGGAGCCAAGGCAAGCTGGGCAAACTCTGCGTGCTCACAGACCCAGACTTGGGAGAGGGGAGGATGTTTTATTTCAACTGTAAAGAGCATCTTACAGTCTAAGTTATTCAGAATAACATTTGGCAGTTATAATCTTCAGGTCTGATTGTTACTTGCACAGCAAGGAATGTGCTTTTTGCAAGCTGTGGAGTAACCTATTGCACTGCATGTGTCTGCAGGGCACAGCAGCAGCACCCAGGAGGGCACTCAGGGCAGAGGTCCTGCATCAGCCCTGTACTCCCCAGGGCACAGTGCCTGGTGGCATGTATGGCCATAGGACCTCCAGGACCCATCACAGATCAGAGGAGAGCTACCAGCAGCTGCACAGCTCCACCCCGCTGAGCCCTTGCCTATTGCTTTGCCCAGGCCAAGTGCCAATAGTTTCCTTTGTCCGAATTTTGAATATGAGGTGAGGAAAACAAATTGCTCTGTTCTGAGTGATTGAAGGAGGGTGCTGAAAGAGAGGAGACTGGCAGCTGCTGCTCTCCTTTACTTCAAAGTTGTGTTTGGAAAACTGGATATCGGTGTTATGGTCAAGATACCTTAATCGTGCCTGATGGAAAATGTGACTTCTTCCACTCCCCTCCTCTTTCCCCACACTCAAGTGTTTGGTTTCTTTATATAGAATATCAGAGTAAAACTGACATTTGTTTCACATCAAGCCTCAGTTTTCACTTGAAGCTTTAAAACGTGAAGAAAAATCAGGGGGAAAAAAGCGCTTTGCTTTCTGCTTCTTTTTTTGAATGGTTCCTTTTGTCATCCCACTGAAAAAGTGGGAAGATACTAAAAAAGAGGGATTAAGTGAAGATTTAAAAAGGTAGAAACAGAGTAAGCTAAAGAGCACAAATTAAACTTACTTGCTTTTTTATCTGTTTTTCAGAACTACACTTGTTTGCACATTTCATGTTGAGATTTTGGTCCAAAATCAAAGCTGTTTCACAAAAGGTTTCAATTTCAATTACATTACAGACTTTGATGGAAAAATACTCATTGAAACTGTTTGAGGATTCTTTCTCGTGCAGACAGAACATGTGAGGGCTGTCTGGAACTGGCAATACCCATTCAAGATGTCCCTGCCACTTGATGAGCACAGACTAGTACAAGAAGTTGGAGGTGGACACATTTTGTGGCCACTCAGGGCACAGCCACAGCTGATAACACCCTCCCAATGCACCCCCATCTTGATAAGGGAAGGAACTGCTGCTGAAGGAAGAAATAGTAAATGCAAAGTTAGGATATCTTTGCACTCCAGTCAAAAGTGCTTGATGGAGGAATACGGGTGTGTGCTCTGTGAGATCTGGGAAACTGCAGAAAGTAAATATATACATCAGTGCTTGACTTTTGTGTGTTCTGGATTTTATGTTCCGTCAAAATAAACGGAATGTCTCAGAGAAAGACAAAAAAGGTTAACGACAAATACTCCAGCCTCCAGTGGTGGGGTCTCAGCTCCACAGTATGGGAGGCTACAGCTGAAGATACTGTGTCATACAGGAAGCATCTCCCAAAGAGCAAGTTCAAGTGAGACTGACACACAGAAGGAGGCACCAGGTAGGGAAACAGCACAGGAGGCTCCATGTAGGAGTCCCAGACACGAGAGAGTAGTGTTGAAACCAGAATAATTTCTCACCAGAAAGGCCACCAAGGTTGGATCTTACCCACTGACTAAATCAGAGATCACATCACTGTTGGGGAGAGCAGTTCTGAGAGCATGCACTGGTGAAGATGCCCAGGTAGCATTGTGTGCACAGGAGACAGAGGATTGCAAAAATCACAGGGCAACACCCCTGCCACACAGGCACCTTCCAGCTTCGGGCCTTGGATACCACATGGTACTTGCATCACCCCAAATAAACATATTATTTTAATTAAGTGTGGACTTGACCTTGTTTCAATCTCAACACAGAAACCTGAATGCTGGCTTCAACAACTCCACTCTGCTTCAAAACAGCCAAAGCTTTCTGGCAAGCACGGCACACCTCAGGGACCAGCCCCCATGTACTCATGATCTTCTGGGCCCAAGGTGGAGAGTGAGAGAAATAATAATCTGAGAGAGCCTTCCAATTTTGCCTCTTTGGTTTCTTTCTTTGGGTACTGTTTGCAGTTTGGATGGTGGTGCACATGCCAGCCTTCTGTCCAGCATTTACCTTCCACTTTCTCTGGTCCTGTGGAAAATGTTGGTTAGAACCCACAGAAGAAGTCTGTTTCTCAAAATAACTCTCAAGGCAAAGAAACAAAGGTCGATAGAAAGTTGTTTGATTGCTTGTAGCTGCCAGGACACTTACCAGCACTGTCTGCCTGTTTCCAAGTCTTTATCACATGAGCCAACACCCCTCACTCTCCAGTCACTCAGCACTGTTCACCTGCATGTCAGTACAGCTGCCAGCAAGGAAAACCATAGCCTGGCTTCAAGGAGTCCCCAGAGACCAACCACAGCTGCAAGTTAACCAGATCCAACATTGTTCCTCTTGCCAGCTTCAGAGGAACAGCGTCCACTGTCCTGCCCTGGTACTGAAATCTCAAGCACCAGCACCTTCTCTGAACCACCTCTATCTCTGAAAACATCTAGGATGGCTGCTGGTGGAGAGACACATGTCATGCCAGTCCAAGCACATCCAAGTCCTTTTCAGTACTTAAATGTGGATGCATGCATTTTACCCAGGGCTAACATATTCTTCATGTTCTGAATATAAAAATGATTCTACAAAGCCACAAAAACACATTCTTAAGAGGAAAAAAAAAAAAAAAATTTTCTTGAGTTTCACATCCAAGTGTTTTTCCGTATTGTCCAAACCTTGATATTTGTTTCTTATATGTATATTCAATGTCCTGGGGTGATGAGACCTACAGTCTGATACCAGAGGCAAAGGCCTTCATTCAAACAAACAAAAAGGAATAATACTCAACCTGATGGCACTGCAGTGCCTGCAGTAGTGTAGGGAGGAACTGAGAAGAAAATATGTCTGAAAGGGGAGCTGACAGCAAGTTTGTATCAGCTGTATTTTCGGTCCTTTGGCTTTGCATCCACTTTAGGCTGCAACAGTCTTTCATCCACAGTCCTGAGGCGAAGGTTAATTCTTAGAACTGTTTTTCCCCTTGCCTGTGCCTGTAATGGTACAGAGGCACTCCCCTGCAGCTTTCCCACACAGGCACAGCAGAAAATCAGCGTCAAAAGGATTTGATGAAGTAGTCTGGAGAGGTTTGAATAGTCTGAAGAGTGATTGGTGGAAAATACATCTTTCTCCCTGCAGCAGTCTGGGTACTGCAAGAAACCACTGTGGCTACGCCTCTCCTGCTAGTTCAAGCTGACCTTCAGAACCCTCCAACACCCATTTCCAGCAACCATCACACAGTAACTCTGAATTCAGAGCTCTCTCAACAGCGGAGACAAGCTTGGAAGGAGCTACAAGCCCATGGAACAGCCATGTGAAAGACAATGCTAAACATCTCAGTGCCATGGTCAAAAAACAAAGTACTGCACAGAAGACTTCGGTGCTACCCTCATCTTAGAATACAGACAGGGAGTGGGATTCCCATTAATTAGGCTGGCTGGAAACAGCACCAATGTCTCTCCTCCACACCTGTATGGACAAACACTTCAGGCTTACACATACAGCCCAGAGTTTTAGATGAAACTGTTACTTTCAGGCTCATCTCTGACCTCCTGTTTTGAGAAAATAGCGCCTCACAGCTGTTGAAGAGAAGCTGGAAAACAGGACCTTAACGTAAGCAACAATAGACGTGCCTTATTTATAGGGCTGCTGTGGTTGGTGTGGGATGTATCTGACACAGACTGACACAGGTGCACCCACTCGAGAGCAGGAGCACAGTGGGACGGTGACCTTGCACAAATGCAAGCATTGTCATTTGTCATTACCAATTGCAAGCGTTTGTCCCGCATGTTTTTTCATCTCTGAAATGCATGGAGGAGGCTCTGCTGCTGTATCTGCTTGTGTTGGAGAAGAGGGATATTTCCTCACCTCCCTCAACCGCCAGTCTGGGCAAACCACAGGGATGTCCATGTTGCTGACACTGTGGCTTTGGCTGAGAGTGACACCGGTGCCCAGCCTGGGTCCTGCCACACTGACATTCACTTCTGCAGCATAAATAAAACCAGAAAAACTACTTCACATGGCTGACCTGTTTGTTTTTAAAGGCTTCTGGGGAAGGAGAGGAACACTGGGAGTAGGTTTGTATGTGAACTTTTGGGGAAGAATTCATGGGACTGGTTTAGCCAGCACTTCACATAGTCTGGATTAATGAAACCTACTCCTGGATTATCAGTTAAGTAATTAGTGTAGTATAGAACGAAGTATCATTTATAGAAGAACTCTAGATCTGTTATGAAAAGCACTGTGATGTAAGACAAGGCTTTTCTTGCTTCAGTTAAAGGAGTAGTTTTGTAAATACAACAGGAATTTGACTGGCCTCAGCACCCCTTACCCTGTGCCATAAATACTCTAGAAAAATAAACAGGCCTTTTTTTGTGAATTGAAGACATGCATCTCCAGCACCACACGCTCCCACAACAAGGGGCGAATGGCTCAGCAGACCGTGTGGCCTGCTGTTCTCAAAAAGTCATATGGGAACATGGAGGCACACAGCCAGAAATGCCCACATGCATGAGAATAAACAGGGAAATGGGAGGAGAGTCTGAGGGGGACTGGGAAAGGAGCTGTGTCAAGAGGGTTTGTGCAGCAGAGGAGCCTGTTGTCTAGGTGAGTATGGAGACAATTACTGAATTTGGGATACACGCTTGATAAATCTCAACAGATTCCTTGGAATCACGCAAGGCTCTGTACAAATGTGTGCGTTTCAGATGAAATGAGAATCCCATGTGAGGAATGGGAAGGTTTCTCTACTTTGAAGTGGGTGCCAATGGGGAATTTGTGGCTAGTGTTTAAAAGCACTTCTGCATATTCCAGCTGGTACTTGGAACAGACCTAGGTTATGAAAATATTGTAAAATAATATGCTGTTCATACACAATAATGTTGAACAATGCTGTGCAGTGTTTCTCCTTTGCTATGGCAAAGGCTCTGAAAAATAAGGACTTCCTAGATCAGAGATCTGTAGATAAAATACAACTATTGTATTATCAAAAATGAGTTATGTTACTTTAGAAACCTTTTCCTGCAGTCAATTTGTGCATCACAAGATGCAGTGTTCAAGATCAGGGTCATTTTAAAATGGCAAGAATGCAGCAGAAGCCCAATCCTGAACGAAGGATATGAAAGAGCTTTTGTGCCTCGGAATTTTGATATTTTAAAGTTTATTCACAGAGATCTACTAAATATAATTACCGTGAATCCTAAAGCCTCCCTAATTAGGAGATATGGAGACAAGATTGGATATTTGCATATGTATTTGAAATAATAGAAGCAAACCCATGCAAGTATGGGGCACATGATGTCCTCCATGCAAGTTAACTGCTACCAAAAGACATCATTTTCATATGCACAATTTATTCTCAGTGCATGTAGGTATCTTGCCTTCTGCATTACTAACCCATGGGTTAACCTGGTGGTTAATAGGATGTGTTGGGTGGGCGGGCCATGAGGGCTGCCAGGCAGGGGCATGGCTCGGATTTCTGTTGGGAGAAACAAGCAGAATGTGCTGTGGTCCATGAGAACATCTGAAACACTGTGTGGTGGGGCAAAGGAGTCAATGAGACACCACACACAACAGAAAAAGGGTCAAGCAGGCCAAAGGGCTGGTGTTCGTCCCAAGTGGGAGGACTGTGGTTGTCAGCAGGGGTGGAACAGGCCTCCCAGGGCTTTTGGGGAGCACCAGCTGTGCAGCTGGGAATCAGAGGAGCAGCATGGATGACTCATTGCTCAAAGTGCAACAGGGAGGCTCATGTAGAGCTCAGTCCAGGAGCCCACCGTGAGATGGTGGTGTGCTTCAGAGAAGACATCTGGAGAACAGCCTCATCTGGAGCTTGGGATGACCTGAGGAAAACCACCTGCAGCTCTCTCATGTCATGGCAGCATGTCCACTGGTGCTCCAAATCCTCTGGTAAGTACTTGAAGTTGTTCAGCCAGATGCTGCCAAAGGGAAGGTTTGGAAAGAAGTGCCATGACCTGCAGCCAAGGTCCCTCCACTTTGATTTTCAGGCTGAGCAGAGATCACCTGCAGGCAATGCAATTACACTGGGATGGACATAAACTGGCTGCTGCTATCTGTATTGTATTGATCCTGGGTATTGGGGTATTTCCTTTGGGGTTTTTTTTTATTCCTATTTCCTTTTTTCTTTCTATTTTTATTTTCCTTTTTTTATTATTATTTTTCTTCTCTTATCCCTTTTTTTTTCATTTTCGTTTTTCTTTTCCTTTTTCTTTTCTTTCCCCCCATGCCTAGTGACCTACTCTGGCAATTCCGTCATTTGCTTGAGGTTAGAGACAGCACACAGAGCAACACCAGCTATTTGGCAGAGGCCTCTGATGCAGCACTCCCCCTTGTCAGGGAAGGATGGGGGGCTCTGTTTAGTCAGGTTTAGCTGCTTGCAGCTGAAAGAAGGGAGACTTGTAGTGCTCCAGCCTTTCGGACAATCTCTGAGAAAGCTGGGGGGTGGTTTTTCAGGTGCCTGAGCAATGAATTCCAGTGATGAGAAGTTTGGTTTGAGAGCAGGAAGGACAAGTGCCAGTCCCACTGAGAGCTGGCACAGGCAGGCAGGGCAGGCAGACAAGCCCTGATGAAGGGGCAGGCTGTGAAAAATTTGGTGGACCCCAAGGGGCAGAAGTGACAGATTTGGAGGAGAGCTCAGGGGCTTCTCTGGCCAGGCCAGACATCCTTGCGGCTAAAGGGAGGTCGCTCCATCATGCTGTCATCCAGGCTGGAGCATCCCGGATTGGTGCAGTCCTTGGAGCAGAGCCAGCTGTTTGCCAGACACTAGCACTCCCTCCTCTTCATCCTCTGATGCTTCTTTGCAGAAAGGCCCTTTTTTTTTTTTTGCCCAGGACTGTGGTGGCATTATGAGGAGAATCGCATGCATCTTGCCTAGCCCTTATATGCACATTCACAGCTGATATATTGCAAATTGTTTCTTTCTAATCATAAGTCTCTGCTAATAAATGTACTTCCTGTCCATAGCTCTCAAATAATTGTACAAGTTGTGGCAGTATGGCAGTGCAGTTGTCATTATTTGACAAGTGTATAAATCAAAGAGAAGAAGGAAAATTGGTTTGCCCACTGGTAGAATAGAGTGATACAAGTCCCCCAGTTCCCAGGCATCTCCTGCTTCCAGTCTGGGACTGGTATATTCTTACTACCTCTAATACAAATTTCGAAGGAAACACCAGAATATCTCAAATGGAATTTTTAGCAATTTTATACATAAGATAGCATTATACTAGCAGTCGCATAAATTTAAAAATATAATGTTCCAGAGAAAAATAACTGCTGAGAACAGCATGATGGCTGGATTACATGCTGTTTGCTGTAATCTTCTCATGTAATGTGGCACACATATTTCAAAATGCAAGTACTCCAACTTGCTTAAGTTTTGAATGGGGAATAGAATCCACATGACAAAGACTAGGAAACAAATGTTTGAGATACGCAGATTCATCTGTATCTGGACATCTGTCCTGAGGAAAGGCAGGAGGAGAGGCAAATATAATGTATAAATAAAGGAGACATAGGAAGTGAAATAGAGAGGACACAAAAATAAACTTTCTCAAAAGTCCTTATTTCAAGAAATAGAAAAGAATCTGGGGCAAAACTTCCAATACTGCTGTATTTCTCTTGGAAGTGTCATGTAAAAATGTATTTCTAAAACAACCAAAGTAAATTTACAAAGCTGTAGACAAAAATATTAAACATATGCTGTGAAGTCTCTCCAGGGAACCTCAGCAGTGAAACAACACAACAGTCATAGTGGTTCAACAGCTCAGCAAAAGCTCCCAGTGTGATGTGATGAATCCGAATTTTCACCCAAGGGAAAAACACATGTGATCTGGGAGGTAATTTTGATCCTGGGAGTAGCCTTGATGAGTCCAGCTCTGGAACCAGGCGAACTGATCTGCTGGCAATGTTTTTTTCAAAGATTTTGAAAGATTTGGGGATAGTAAGAGGACTGAAAATATTCACAATGCTTTTAAGAGCTTCTTCCTTTCATCTCTATCAAAACGTAAATTGAGAGTGCATTCGAATACAGTGATTAAATAAACTCATGTGGAGAAAACACCAAGAGAGCAACATATTGCGAGAACTTGAATTGGAACCTACACCCAAGTGAATTCAAATCAGAAACTAGAAAGCTGTGCAAATACTGCCCAGTCTTTGGTGTGCCCTGCTGGAAAACGTGCTTGTTTATGCTTGATGGAGAAGAAACAGGTCGGTGTGGAATGGGCAAAGATAACCAGTGGATCCAATTAGAAGCTTTGCTCGGTCCATCCAGCACAAGCCAGCAGCAAGGCAGCTCTTCCAGGTGAGGTGTGCAGGCTCCTTCTGCAGCCAGTAAACTGAGAGAGTGAATCACACCATTTATCTCAGACATCAGCCCCAAGACAGCGTGAGTTGCCTTACATGGGTGTCTTTCTCTGCTGCTTGGACTGGGAGATGAGGCAGCTTCTAGAAACTTCACCTTCAGACAAAGTTCTGTGAGGTAAGCCCCGATTCTGCCCCGTGGTCCCTTCAGATCTGGTGTGATCAGGCAGGAGTGGCTGCCACTACCTGCTTTCCTTCCTCTGTCTCCCCTCAGCTCCCACCCACCCACTGCTTTAACCCGGGATATCTGTTGTGTATGGAAAAAGTGGGCACTCCTGGCTGTACCTACATTAACGTTGTTCAGCAAGAATGGATTCTTTTCTTCAAACCCTGGTTTTTTCCTGTATTTGAGCCATACTCAGTTCTTCGTGTCCCCCCTGCTGCCACTTACACTTCTGCTTGGTGGGACCTCTTTCTGCTTTTCCCTTACAGTGTCCCGAGCCTGGGACAGATCCGTAGCCCTCCACAGCCAACTATTCTTCCTTGTGTCCTTTGACACATTCGCTACAGACCCTAAAACAGTCGCTGCATTACAGACTGGGTGTGTTTGTGTTGGTGCAGGCTCAGTGCCCCAGGTACAAGGCAAGGGCAGCCCAGCCAGGTCCCAGCAGGAGATGCCAAGGGCCCAGTGGGTCCGGTGTGCTCCGGCATACTCCGCCATGTCGTATTTCCCAGCAATAATCTCAAACAAAAAGACAAGGTATGGAAAATGGTGCTTAAGGAGTTTCCCCTGGGCAGTGCCACGAGACAGTGCTCCGTCTCCCTCTAGTGATGTCTGGGAGCAGGGAGGCAGTCCCTGCGTCCATGCTCGGACAGGCTTTTGCCTTCTCCAGCACACGGGAAGCTCAAGTCCCTCCCTGACCGGTGGTTCCCATCCCTGTCCGCCGGACAGAGCTCTGGCTCAGGCTGTGAGTCATTCATTACTGTGGGGAGCCGTCCTATGGAAAAGCTGCAGTCCCTCAAGCAGCCCAATCTAGCAGAGGCCGTGTTAGAGCTCACACCAGTCTGCTGCTGCCAGGTGGTCCTCTGCGTGTCTGGAGAAAACCATCCACACCAGTGCTTTGCAAAGTGGGAAAGCAGGAGCTCACAAAGTGGTCTTAGGCCCCCATCGGGGTGTAACCAGTCTCCTCGATGTATCCATTGGTCCTGTGTGCTGGTTTTGGCTGGGGTAGAGTTAATTTTCTTCACAGTAGCAGGTATGAAGCTGTGTTTTGGATTTGTGCTGGAAACAGTGCTGATAATACAGGGACGATTTTGTTACTGCTGAGCAATGTTTGCACAGGGTCAAGGCCTTTTCTGCTCCTCACCCCATTAGTGAGGGGTTGGGGGTGCACGAGGAGTTGGGAGAAGATATAGCCAAGATGGCTGACTGCAGCTGACCACAGGGACATTCCATATCATCTGACACCATGGTCAGCATACGAAACTGGGGGAAGAAGAAGGAAGGGGAGGACATTTGGAGTGGCAGCATTTGTATTCCCAAGTCACCATTATGTGTGATGGAACCCAGCTTTCCCGGATATGGCCAAACACCTGCCTGCCCGTGGGGAGTGGTGAATTAATTCCTCCTTTTGCTTTGCTTCTGCACACAGCTTTTGTTTTGCCTGTTGAACTGTCTTCATCTCAGCCCACAAGTTTTCTCACTTTTACAATTCTCTCCCCCATCCCACTAGCGGGGGGAGGCTGTGTGGCCCAAGTTAGTGGCTGAGGTTAAACCACACACCCTGCTCGGAAAATGCCCTGGGTTACTCTCTTTGAGGAAGAAACCCCCCAAACCTGCTCTGTCTACCTAGCCTCATACGGCAGGGAATAAACACAGTTATCTTTGGTCACACGATGGAAGTTCACCTTGGCCACCCGCCCTGGCACAAGGCTACCCCGCCCTGGGCTCCTCTGGGCAGTGGCCCGGCAACAGCAGCTCCGTCTGCAAAGGCTGGTGGGACAGAGCACAGCAGGCACACACACAGGTAGCACAGGACCTACCACCCGCCAGAGGCAGGAAAGGACACAAGGCACGGCGCTTCCAGCAGAGCCCGCTGGATGGCAGTGACAGGTCTGGGATGGAGCAGGTCCCTCCACAGCTTCCCTGCATTAGCTCCTTGCAAAAGAGAGTGAAACCTGTGTACAGTGCCTGTACCATGAGCACACAGCTGTTTACTTCTCCTAATACTTGCTGTGAGTTCCCTAGGGACAAATGAGGAGCGGCACCGCTTCCTGCTGGATGCTGCCGTAGATGGGTGTGCTTTTTGTTGTGTCGATGGTCTGCAGCGCAGACCCCTCACTGGGGGGCAGGACTGTTGCTGCTCTTCTTGTTGGGAAATACTAGCTGCTGCCTGTAACTTCACCTTTAGAGATTTTTCCTTAGAAATCTGTTTTGCTTTGTTTTGTTTTATTTTTTAGGACACATGTAGGTTTCAGCTGGTCACATTCATAGAATCATCAAAAATAATAATTTTGGGATGGACACCCAAGTGGAGGTTGTGCAGCTGAACACCCTTCTCCAGGTAGGTGAGATCAGATACTTTTCTGGCTGAGTATTGAAAATGTTGGAGTACAGACACTCCCTGCATCTCTGGGGCCTTCTTCAAGATTTGTTCACCCATATGATGAAAAAGGTTTTTCTTCGTTCTAATGCTCCAGCTTATGTCTGTGCCTCTTCCACCACGACACCACTTCAGGTGATTTGCCTAGATCAGCCACATGCTCCCATGAGATAATTCTGGACAGCAGTAATGTTCCCTTCCTCTTCCAAAGAACCCACTCCCAGCATGCCACCTACAGAGTTTTGCTATCAAAACTCTGTTTCTAAAATCGTGTTTTTCTAACAAAAGACATTTTGCGAAGCACTGGGCAGCTACCTGCACAAACCCGACCGAGGCGAGTGACCTGCAGCAAAGCTTTTTCCCTTGCTTCGCGCACATCGGCGCGGGTGGTTCCCGCGGTGGCTCACCACGGCCGCTGCAGGGAGCACAGGCAGCTCGCCGCGCTGGCGGCTGACACCCACACTGGCCTGAGTGCCTGGGCGACAGAGACGCACCAGGCTGCGATGACTGCAGCGGGGCGAGGGCTCTGACTCACTGATGGGCTTACGGCAACCACGGGAGAGCTGACCCGACCGCCTGCCCTTCTCTCCATCCCACCTTCGTTCTGGAGATTCCCACCCCAGCCGCAGGCATGGCTAAAAGTGTCTCGAACACTCCCGAACTGCCATAAACTACAACCGGGCACACTAAGGTAAACCAGCGCCGATTTTGGTTCTCTTTCAAGCCACAGGACTGTAACTTGTGATTCCTTAACTGCTTCTCCCATTGATTATCTGGAGCTTGATGGTCATGGAATGTTTCATTTCCAAATTCAGGGAGCTCTGGTGTTCAGACAGCTGAATCATACAGGATATATTGTGCTAACGAATTATTTTAGCTACAAGGAAAAGGAGAGCTTATCTCTGCACTCACAGGCAATGAATCAACAAAAAGACACCATTAAAGAGCTGAAGCTGAGGGAGGAGAGCAGCATGAGTTCAAAGTCACATGAACTCACTGGCCATGTTTGAGCTGAGCAACCTGGGAAGTGGCAGATTCTGCACGACTTCGAATTAACCTTGACAGCATAATGTTCCTTGGAAAAACAGAGCACAAGAAGAATGGCATCATTCTAAAAGCCACCGTTTTTGCCAAGTATCCCACTTAGAGATTCAAATATTCAAATCTCTATATGCAAGTAGAGGAGATCTGCAGAAAGATCAGTCTGACTTTTAAACCCTTTAGTCTTGATTAATTCAAAGCCCCCGTTGAAATGTAAAGGCTTGACTGTCTGTAACTTGTGCTTAAATATTTCCATAGCCAGTTTGCAAAATAAATATTCTCCAAACCAGGAAATAGACACAAAGGTCTCCCTTGACTCTGATGATTTTCTATAATTTATACGATGACATCATGATTCTAGGCACTAACCCTTGCTCTCGCTATCACATGCTGGATGAATGCTATGCTGTCTCACCACCCCTTCCTGATCCCTTTGATCCAGGCAGACACACCAGCTGCAACAGCTGCTGACATATGTCTGGAGCAAGAAAATTCTGTTCTGTGAAAGATTTAAAGATTTTCCTGGTTGATTCATTTGAAGCTGGAATAAACCTTCTGAGTTTATTTTATGAAGAGAAACCGTGTCTGAAGTCTGTGATGATTTCATTTTGACAAAATGGGCGTGTCTGTATTTTGTGTTGTAACACAGAATTGAAAAATGTTTGAATATTCAAGAACATCAAAGCGAAAGCAGTTTAGTATACAAACTAGAAACATGTGTTGAAACAGGACTTTTTCTTCCATCTCGTGAGTTGAAACATCAGCAAATTCAATTCCACTGCTCAGACCATGTCAAATTCCTCAGATTTCCATATCCTAGCAGACTTTTCCAGCACTGCTTGTTTCACCACTTCCACTGCTGGTACCTACACCAGTCTCAGAGCTGCTTTACATCTATACTTACAAGAGTTACAAGAGTCCTATCACAGTATTTTTACATGTGGGGCCACATTTTTGGGGGTGGTTTTGAGTACAGCTGTGCAAATTTGCTTGAAAAGGCAACCTAGCACAGGTCTGCTCGGGACACCGGCCAGCTCTGCCTGGTATGCAGTGGAACACAAATGGAGGTTTTTCTAGCTCTAATAATCACAGCCAGACCTGGTGCTGCTTAATTTAACAGCATGGCTCAGAGGCCAAGATTTTCTGTTTGCAGAATCACATGGGAATTGTAAAAGGCTCAGAATGTCTGAAAATCAGACAGCTTATCCAGATGGCTGAACAGCGTGCTTGGGGACACAACTTCAGGCAGACTGTTTCAAAAGTCTTGGCTGTGCCAGCTGTAGGAAGGAAGGGGATGACCATTTTTCTTTTACATTGTGTAGAGATGTAGGTATTCAAAGAATTGAGTTATACTGCTTAGTTAAGAAATCTTGCCTCTAATCCAGAGCGTACTGTATTGTCCCTCTTTCATTTAGGTATTCAGCACTTTATTATGCAAAAGTCAGTCTTTACTATGAATGGAAGAGAAATCACATTTATCCTCATTATTGTTGTTTGTTTTGGAATTGGAAAATCATTTTCACTGCTGTACTTTTCTGCAGCAGAAACTATAAAGGATATCATGGAAAAGGATAACTGGTGCTAAGACAGGCCAGGACAGAGCCTCAGGGAAGACACAGGGAAGCAGGTGCTGACATAAGCAGCAAGAGTTCCCTCCTTTGGCCACTCAGAAGTCCCCTATCCAGGTCTTCCACCATCTCTCCTCAGGACCCATTCAAACTGTACAGCTTAGACCTCCAGATGTGCAACCAAACCACAAGTCCCTTTTCCTGTGACTGCCCGTCACGTTGCTGATTTGACATTCAGTCCTGTGACCCAGCCTGGATGTGATGGACACACATCCATCTGTCCAAGGGGACACACAACAGTCTCTGGTCAGAGAGGAGCCAGCCCTTTTCTGGAGCACATCTGATGAGATGGTGCAGGAGAGGACACGGCACGTGTCCCTCAGACACCTGCAGTGGTTGTGTGGCCCATGGTAGCCCAGAGGATGGCTGCTGTGTCTTCTGAGTCCCACACTTTCATTCGATCCTCGTTTTCTTCAGGAAGGAAAGGTTCGTGTCCTGGGAGCAAAAAGCACAGAAGATCTCATGTTCTGTTACCGCCCACATCCTTGGCCTAGCCAAAACAGTCCCTGGTTCACATTACCCACTGGCCCTGCTGATGTCCTTGGGAGTGTGAGACATGAACTCATCATCAAACAGCAGGGGGAGGCGAGCCTCTGCCCTGGCCCTTGTGGTTGGCACAGGCAGCTGTGTCCTGGATGCACAGTCCCCCTGCATGCAGTCCTCTCCTGCCCTAAGGCGAGCAACGAATTCCCTGGGGACTGCTTGCGGCGGCCCTCTGTGCCCTTTGGCATGGTGTGCATGGATGCTCTGGGGTCACTGCCAGTGCTTTTGGTACAGGTTTCTTCTTCCTGGCCAGGCACATTTTCCTTAAACAATATCCAGGTTTCCACCTTATCAGTACTCATCCACCCCTCACCAGACATCAAATGGCTGTCCAAGCACTGTCCAACACGACCTTGCAGAGTTCTGTTTACCTCTTAGCAAGCAGGTTGAAATCACGGCCAGCACTGCTACGCAATGGCCAAGGAGTTTTAATGCTTTGCTTGTGGCTAACAAAAGCTGGCAGCAAGCTTGCCTCTTGCCCTTCTGCCCTCTCTCCCCTCTGCCACATGAAATCACTACAGCCCTTCGAACTTGATGAGCAGTATTGCCAATTAATTACAGCACAACTGGGAGCCCAGCAGGCACCTGCAGGGAAAATGCAGCTATGGAGGGGAAGGGGACTGGGGTGGTGCTGCTGTGAAGGGAGTGCGTTTTCTGAGTGAGGAGATGAGAGTGCCAGGAGATGTCTTCAAGCAACATATTTAAGAAGATTTCCTTGATAAAAGACATCCCACCTGCCCTGCTGCAAATGGATACCTCTCAAGTCCACAGTCAGACCCAGAGGTGCTCAGGGTACAAACTTCGTTTTCAGCAGAATATGATAATTTAATTTTCTCTGGAGAAAAAAAAAAGCTTTTCACCATCACAGTGGTTGAACCTTGAAATACTTGCCTTAAACCCCAGAAGCTGGAATTCAGTTGTTTCCTAAATAGAAGCTTATCAAAGTGTAAGTATCGCCATCATTCATCATGATAAAGAGAGACAGTTATACTGCAGGAATCATATCATGGGAGATGTAGGTCAGCTGAGAAGCCTGAGTACAGAAAAGTTCAGAGTGATAAAGAAACCAGATTGCACCATTTCCCTGAAAAGTCGAATGCAATGTCCCAACTATTCATTTCAGCATACGAATTAAAGAGAAATTGAAAAAACCCACCTTTTTTTGCCCCCACAAAGCACATGCAGTGAAAACACCTATTTTCCAGTGGTAAAGCAGTTTGGATAAAACAATCCAACTAGTTTTATCAAATAATTCTGTTTCAAATAATACTAAGTGGAAAAAAATGGTTAAGAGTGCATGAGAAGACACGCCATCCCCAGCAGACACATTCCAACAGGAAAAAAAACAGTCTGTGGACTCCGGGTGGTTCAACTTTCCCAGCACAACCCAATCAATAATCTCACACACAAATCTTGCCAACAGCCCTGCTCACAGGTAAACAGAGGACACAAACACTGACTTCTCAGAGGGAAGGTGTCACCCCTGAGTGCATGGGAACAGCCACCACAGACCTGTTGCTCCACACACATCTGGGGCTTCAGGCAGTGAACTCTGAGCCCATACATAAGGATGTGGTATTTGTCCAGCTGAAAACATTTCAGTCCAAACAGGAGCACCTAAAGTTCACCATCACTCCTGCCCCTCAAATTAGTCTGCTATGTAAGGTTTCCAGGGCTCTGGAAAGGGAAGGCCCACTTGGTAATTTGCTGTTAGGACTACACTATGTCTTCACACTTCACATCTCTCTTTTGGAGAAGGAATATATTCTCTGGGAGCTCTGGCAGTTACAGTCCCGCTGTGTGCCAGCAGTGCCATACTGATGCAAAAATGCAAACACCACTTTGACATGCAATAAGTAAGACACAGAAAGTAGTAATTCACCTCAAATTGCCACTACTAAAGCTTCACCTGCAGAACCTGAGTCTGGAGCAAATGTTCTTCAGAAAAGTTGTAGACCCAAGAAGAATAAGGAGGTCAACAAGAACGATCAGCTGTCCAGAAACCTTTTCAGAAAAATTGAACTAATGGAGCAGATTACCTTGGGAAGCTGAGGAGGTTTCTAAGAATAGGCTAGAGAACATCTGTCAAAAATGGTTAAATTATATTTGATCTTATCTTGTAGGAGGGGAAGAGACTAGCTGGCCCTTCAACATCCCTTCCAGAGCTATTTTTATGTTTCCATGACAACTCTTTTGCAGATAGATTTTTCTTTTTATCAAGGCATTGGGATACTCTAAGGTGACTCATGAAAGCAGTTTTTGGGAGTTGACACTTAACACCTACATGTGAATTGCTAATAACAGTTTTCCCCTAGATTGATCCTCATATTAATTATTTGAGGGCAATTTTTTAAAATAAATCTGTCGTGATGCCATTTTTATCCTATTTGCATCCTCCTATTGAAATTCAGCCAAGGATGGGATGACAGCAGAAACATCGCACGCAGTTTTGGTAGGACGGGGAGGGAAGAACAACATTTCCTGCAGTCACTACTAAAGGAAGTTCTTTTAAGCAAGATTTTCCAACTGGAATTTGCCCAGGTATCCCAGAGTTCACATTATCTGTCTTTAAAAAGCAATATTGGAACAAATGGCTGGCAAGAATTTGAATTTGCATTGCGTGGTTGAGATGGGACTGTGCAGCTGCAGCCTGGGGAAGGCATTGAGGAGGAACTGAACATAGTGCACAACCAGTGCAGAAGATGCTGCCAGGCTGGACATACTGAAAAGGAAGCCAAAGAAGAAGCTGCAAACCAAGAGACCACAGATCAGCCAGGATTGATAAAGAAATGCTCAATAAGCAAAGATTCTTGGCCAGGGAATGCGCTCTGACAAGAGGTTTCCACAACAGCACTAGCACCGAGGATGGAAACAGCGATCAAGTGACAGTGAGCTGGTGGAGGATGAGGTCAGATACAGCAGGTGAGATGGGGGAAATTCACTTTGCCTTTGGGATACAAGCTTAAATTTTCCTCCCTAAGTGGTATTCTACACCCTCCTTATGTAACTGTAGGAAAATGTTAGCTAAACAGGCTCTGCTGCTCAGGACTGCTACCCTGAGCAAGCTCATAACCAGCCTGGCGCGCGGCTTGGCGATTGCCTGGGATTCAAAAGCCCGGATGGAAAATTCTGAAACAGAAGCTCTTGCCACGTAGCTCATTGGCATCCTGAGGAAAAGGCCTTGGCCTGGAACCAGGTACTTCTGAGTAACAACATCAACCGCTGGGGCAAGCTAGTGTGGATATTTTTTAATTGTCATTTATGCACTGCTTAAACAATTTTAGATGGTGACAGAAGCACAAGAGTAATAAGACCACACAAGCACCTACTAAGACAAAAAGACAGCAGTTATGTACGGATGTTACACACTGTTAAAAAAACAAACACTTGCCTTTCCCTTCCTCCAAACTGTTTTTCTTGAATTTTTTTCGTTTTGCCACACCCCACCCCACTTCAGCTTCACATGACTTTCCCACAGGGCCAATGCAGGCCACATGCCCGAGGGGGATCTGCTGGTCCCCCAACATATATCCAGTGCTCCTTTGCAGACCTTTTTGTCTGGAGCTGCAGCCAGCCACCTGCAGTGAAATCTGGCCCACCTGGACTAGGGAAGGTGTCTTACCCTGCGGCTGTTCTTACTGAACAAGGTGACAACAGAAACACAGTGAGGAGCTGGGCCAGATTCACGTCTCACTTGGACTAGTATTTAACTTGTGAATATACTGTTGTGCAGCTGTGGAGAGCGAGATCAAAGTGAGCTATCATGCTCGAAAGGGAATACAGAGCGGAGGCAGCTCTAGGTCAAAGTCATAGGAAAGGCGCTGTGATGCTTAGTTGCATTCATAATTTCTCTATACATTATATCATACATTACATTCTTCCTGCCTCTGCAGTTAGCAATCCAGAACTGGAAGTTCCTGAGGAAATGGCCTTTAGGTCTTCCACCTGTCCCTGATGTGGCTTGTGGAGACTTTTCCATTGCTCTGGAAGCATGCAGGAATTGGGCCAGGACAGCTGGCACTGCTGCATTCAGACAACCTGTTTAACTGCTGAAAAACTTTCCTGGCATCCAAGGAGAGCACCGAAGGTGAAAATGTAATAGGCTAAAAGGAACAGCAGGGTCCTTCATAGCAACATGTGGAAATGAGATGAAGATGCATCGCTTTTATTTTTAGTATCATGCAATCCTTTTCCCACGCAGGACAACATCTAGGCACCAGAAGGGGTTCCTTGACTGAGAAATGCTTCTCAGTATTACCAAGAGTGGGTGACTCTAGCTGTAACTCTAGCTACCTCAGATTAAGTATCTCTGGTCTAAGGGATTTGTTTTTATTCGTTCTGTAGTCAACAGATAGAGCAAGGCAGCTGCAAAGGGGTGATTCACCCCACCCTAAAATAGATGGAATGAGTCATGACCAGACAGGCTTATCTCCTTTCACTGATTATAGAAAGAGACCAGACAAATAGCTTAGGTGAGGTGCCATGACTTTTAGATGGCTAAAATTAAATGTATAGTATCCCGCTCTGTAATCACAAAAGTCTGTAGGTTTCCCGGCCCAGTGATTTTTCTGAGAGAGAGAAGTTTTTCCATCTTTTGCTTGTGGTAAAATGGTATCAAGTGTTCTTGTGTATTTGGAAAAGTGTAGCCCAAACGGAGGTCTCAGCTCTCAGCACAATAGCAGAAATTCCAGAGGAGGACAAATAGGGCTCCAGGCAGTGGGACCCAAAGAAAATCCAGGCTAAGTTATGTGTGCTCCATAGTGACTTAACAGAATGGGAAGTATTTATTATTAGTAAAATGCATTTGTGGTCCCCCAGCACCACTTGCTCTTGCAGTTAAACAAACACACCATGGGACACTTTCTGCAGACAGTCAACAAAGAACCTAACTGAAGCACTAGAAAATGAGAAGATGCCTAAAACCAGGCCTTTTTCTGCAGGCATTTTGTGTAAAATCTGCACTCTCTTCTCCTCTGTTCGTGTGACAAGAAATCTCTGTCCTCCGGACAGAGAAGAGGTGCAAGGTTTGCCACAACAGAGTAGAAATACAGCCATGTAGCTTCTCGAAGTTTCAACATGTTTTACAGAATAATAAATAATGGCCCATGGCACAGCTTAGGGCAAAGCTGCTAAAAAAAAGTGGAGTCAGTTTTGCTGGATAAGGTATGGAGCAGCATGATTACAAGGGTGAAATATCAGAGCCCAGAAAAGACTGGGACAGTGGGATGGAGAGGGAGAGCAGAGCTCCTGGTGGAGAGCAGAATGATGCCTTTGCACTGCCAAGCACATTTCCTGCAGTGCCAGTATTTGCTTTGATTGCATTTTCCATGTGACATCTGCCAAGGTGGCAGAGTTGCAGAAGAATAAAGCCTATGGGCAGGGGCAGTTTCTTTGGAGCCTGTGGTGGAAATTGAAACACCCCAGCATAAACAAAAGGCCTGTGACTCATGCTGCAAGGGACACTGTGTGGGTATAGACTAAGACCTCAAGAAATAAGGGTGAGCTGCTGCTGGAGCACAAACCAAAGCAAATGTGTTTCAGCACAGCTGTACTGAACCTGGGGAGATCAGTTAGCTAAATTCTCCAACAGCTGCCTGGGCCTGACCACTTCTGGAAGACCTGTAGTAATTTATGGTGTTACCTCCTGTGATGAGGGAGATCTCCCTCACTCCCGAGTTAAGGAAGGGTTAAATGACAGCATCCCAGGATCGCAGGACTACCTGACTTGGAGGCTCAGACCACCTGGTAGGTAGTTACATACAGGAGCAATCCACTGACCAGTTGCAGTAGTGAGGAGTTAAAATCCTTGCTTCCCCTTTCTTTAGACAAATAAATCTTTCTGTGGTTGCCTGGAAGGAAAAGCAGGCTGTGGTATGTGGACATCTGGGAGAGATTCAGGCCACCCTTTGTGGGGGGGGGGGGGGRGACCAGTGTGGTGAGCCTGCTGTGGGCCACCTCCTGCCCCAGGCTTCTAGATGGTTTGGCAGTGGCCTTAGAGCTCCTGCTTCTCTTGCAGCTGTACTGGGATGCAAAGTCCCCCAGCAGCCCACATCTGAGGGAGATGGGCTTGTCCACACCAGGTTATTCTGTATACACCTTCCTGTCCCTGGAGTATGTGGCTTGCCAAGCAAATAGGTCTCTGACAAACCTCATGGAACAGGAATACAGAACCTATCAAAGAAACAGCAGAATAATGAAATGAGTGAGTTAATAGCTCTTGGAACTCCCTTTCCAGCAGTGCTGGGTGTGCCCCCTATTTGCATTTGACAGTGTTTTTCTCACACCATAAGGACAAGTGGCACAGACTTTGCTTGTCTGTATGGAGGCACTGAGGAGCCTGGCAGAGTCACACCCCATGGAGCTGCTCAGAGAAGACCGTGCTTTCTGTTGAGATGTCCCCATCTGAACAGTGTCCTTGAATGTTTCCTACTGAGAGTCCAGAGGCAAAGCAACAAAAAACCACTCTGTGCTAACACTTCCATGCAGATTTGTTTTGGAAACAGTCAAGCATGCCAAGTGTAAAAAAAAAAAAAGGCATTTTACCTAAAGGAAATGACTTCTGCCAGACAATGAGCTATCAGATCCCTTCCAGATGGAATTTGTATTTTGAATCAACACTGTGCCCCAAGGAACCATGTTACAGAGCAGGAGGCACTGACCTTGGAAGAAGTGGAAAGGTTTGCATGACTCCTCTGTGCCGGCAGCAGATCAGAGCTGACACTCCTCCATATGCAAAGTTCACGGCAGTACAATGATAGGTTTGAAAATAGACATGGAAGAAGGCGCTGAAGGGCTCAGTGCTTTTGGAGGTAACTCGTTTCTCCCAAATTGAAGCAGGGGCGGTTAAATAGGTTATGAGCACGGGAAGGAATCCCAGACACAGGAACAACGTATAATGGGGCAGTAATTGTGATTCCAAACACAATGAAATCCAGTAATATCGAAGTGGTGCTGATACCAGCTTTTTGCACCCTGCCGTGGCATTATGGCCTGACACAGCTGTTTTCTGCATCGTCTCAGTGCACTGCCGCTCCCTCGGAGCTGGAGCCGTGCCTGGCCACTGCGCTCCACGGGCTGCCAGCACTCGCTCCCTGTCCCTGTGAAGAGCTGGAGCAGAGCAGGGCTGCCTGCATATTGTGGAGCCTCAACGTGGGTTTATGCCCTGTTTTCAGGAGAGAGGGAAACAGCCTTCTTATGTGGTAAGCTGTGCTGTGGAGTGATAGTCACAGGGATATGTTGTCATTTCCTAGGTAAATCATATCACGGAGGCAGCAGAAGGCTTGTGACTGTCCAAGAGACAGGCGCACAGCCAGCCCTGACCCTCACTGCCTCTTTGTCCAAAGACTGGTGGTATCATGCTATGAGGTGAATCATAGTGCTGGTTTCCCCTGTTTTTATGAACGATGCAAGTGGTATTGCCCATGGCTGTTACATGATCTGCTTCCTCTTTAAAATGTTCTTCCAAAAACAACATTCTTTCAGTATTATCTTCTCTTTTCTCTCCTTTCCCCTTCTTCCTAATCCCTTCTCCACAGCCTGGTCATTTGTCACTGTCTTCCGAGACTAAATTCCCCATCAAATCCTCCACCAGAGGTGGAGAAAAGGGGCTGCAAACATCCTGCATACCTCAAGGCTTCACAATGCCTTGCACAGACAAGCCGTGTTGTCTGCTCCAAACTTTCCACAGTCACCCCTGTCTCAAAACAGATATCTCGGGGGATGAGGTGGGAGTATAGTGACTTGTAAATGCCAAGAAAGCTTAGTGTGGGGTGCTTGAGGAGCAGCAAAGGATCTTGTTCAGCTTTTCTCCATCCATCGCTTACCCAGGCTTGCCACACATTGAGCAGCTGGTAGAGTTCTAATTAAAACATCTGCCTCACAACTTCTATTTGGTCTTAGTTTTACAGGACCGAAATTACCAGCAGGACGCTGTGAATAAGCTCATGTAATTTTTACAGGAGGTCGGGTACTAATTTGGACAAACTCCAGCACTTTACTACAGGTTTTTATGTAGATGTTTTCAAACAGCTGAAGGCAGGGGATCAGGTCAGAGCTCAGCGTAGAGCACTTTGTCGAGGGAAAGAGGGGAGGGTGAGGAGAAAACCAGATTGTATACAGTCCAGCCCTGCTGTGGTTTCAGTCTCTTAGGATTAAAAACTTCATTGAGGGCAGGCAGAAAACGGCTCCAATGTACACTGCAGCTGCAAGCCGCGTAGGCACAGCCCGAGGAGCAAGGCGGTGCCACTGCTCCCTGGTAGTCACATACCTGAAACCAGTTGCCATCGCTCACGGCTAACGTCTAGACTGTGCTTTCACTCACCTCCCTCTGAACAACTCCCACCAGCAGCTAAGAAATGTCCTCAGGCGGGGCACGGAGGAAAAAAGCCAAAGGCTCTTGCTTAAACCAGTTCTGTGCTTGCGTTTGCTTCAGAGGAGTCACCCCAACCACTGCACACGAACCAGAGAACAAAGTTTTAGACCCTCAGGACTGGATCTCGTTTTCTGGGAAGCCAGTGACTAATCCCTGAGGAATGGTTGCGGGTGGGAGATCGCTGCTGCTCGGTGCCGCTGCCTCGCAGCTCAGCTCGCCCCCGATGGTGGGCTGAGCACGGCTCTGAGGAGCTCCACAATAAGCACGCTTCCTTGTGTTGCCCAGTAACTGCGAAAACATCGCTGCTTCTCACGCTGATCCTTCCCACCCACCCTTGCCAGCCCTAAGCACTTCACCTCTGGCTGAACTGATGATCATGGAGATGCTGGATGAAGAGTGGTCGGAGAGACGACAGTGAAGGGGATGGAGTGAACTCTCCTAGTGGTGAAATTCAAAATTTCCTCTGCAGGAGAGCCCTGGCTGTCTCTGTACTGGGGAAGAAGTGGCCATCAGGAGCTGCACACTCTCATTGATGGGGAGAGCTGGAAACGGAAACCTGGGAAGACAAAACTTGC
The DNA here is from genome assembly GCA_018881555.1 of Amblyornis subalaris. Taxonomy (NCBI): domain Eukaryota; kingdom Metazoa; phylum Chordata; class Aves; order Passeriformes; family Ptilonorhynchidae; genus Amblyornis; species Amblyornis subalaris. The sequence goes on along the minus strand of JACAXG010000173.1, from coordinate 932,202 downwards.
TTCATACTTGCTTTCATGCTCTTCACATCTGAGGGCCTGAATTCATCTAAAATGGGAGATTTAAGGCTCACATTTCACCTCTTGGGGTAGTCAGGCTAGAACACCCACCCTCTTTGGCCTTCCTTCTGAGTCAGTGTAGGAAATAAGACATGTCGGAAAGCCCCTTGTGCTCCAGCAGTGGCAGCAAAAGCTAGGAAACTAACCCATTCCTGGAAATCCCCTGCAGCTCCAGCAGCTCCAGGCTAAAGGGAGAAGCAAGAAATGACCAGCGTTGCACTTCAGGGAAGCCCAACCCGCCTGCAGGGCCGGACAGGGTCTGCAGAGAGCATCACAGCCATGGGGCAGAGCCATGCACGTTGCCAGACAGCAGCACTGGGAGCTGCAGGGTGGGGAAGGACAGTGGGAGAGCGTGGTGGAAAGGAGCCTGGGCGTTTTCAGCAGGGAATAATCCAGGAAAACTAAGATGGCTGAGGGGATTTTTCCTTCCTCCCCCAGCCTCCTGTGTGGGACAGGAGTTACCAGGGGCCATCTGAGCCTGAGCGGGACCAGCATCTGCTTCCTCTGCATTTTCATTTTGTTTATAAATGTGTATTACTGTCTGGAAGAAATGTCTTCTGCATTCTGGACGGGGATAATGAAATCCATACAGGGCAGGCAGAATGGGGGTGACGGGTAAGGCATCCCGGACAGCCCAAGTCAAGGCCTTGGCTGTGCACAGGCAACGGCCCCACGGTTCCACACCAGTGCCATACACCCTCACACAGGATCCGCTCCCTTCAGCCTTCTCCCCCTTCCTCCCACTGATCCTTCTCTTCCCCTCCATCCGGTTCCCGAGGGAACCAAAGTGCATTCAGGAAGATACAACTCATCATCCTGGGACTTGCTCAGAGTATTCAAAACCCCTTTCTCATTAGGGTTTTTCACATCAAATTGGTTTGATAAACGTTTTGACCTCTGCATACCACTGATAAACTCTGGGGGCTGCTTCCCTCCTCCCTCTACCCTTACTGTAAATATCTTGCAGATGCTCTGCTCATTTTTGTTCTTTTACAGCCAGCTGGCAACTTTGTTGGCATGCCAAAGAATTCCAGACCTTGGAGTAAAGCAATCTCTTAGTCTTCAGCTCTGGATCTTTTCTCACCAATATGCCAATCAGTTGATATTTTTAGAATTTCTATTTAATTTTGTCATTAGACCATTGGACAAAAAGTGTAGTCTAGAAAATTCTGTCCATTAGAATGAGAATATTAAATGTATGCAGCTGAGAAACATTATGGAAAGGGCCAAGTGAATTTTGCAGAGGGTTAATGCCTTCAGACAAAATATTTAAACCAGTCTATAACATTTTATAATATGGATAGAATTTTCTATTAAATTCCTTAGGTGGGGCTAAAAGTTCACCTGGAAGGATCTTGTTGAGTATTGAATTTTCGTTTGTTGGGTACATCTCAGACATTTCCAACCCAGTTCCCACACAATAGTATTATTTTCATCCCTGTGACATGCTCAAGCTTTTCCATAGAAGAAGAAGCAAAGCGGCTGACAGGATCTGCTAGGTAGTACCACTGTAGGCATCAGCATGCACAAACTGCATTAAGTTCATGAGGCTGACATCTGAGGAATGTGCACAAAATCACGGGAAAAATGTGCTGGACACAGTTGATTCGGAGCCCCTGTGGTGCTGTGTGCTGGGCAAGGAAGAAAGCCAGAGAGAGAGGAATTCAGTTCTGTCTCTGTCAGTGGTGGGAAGTGCAGACGAAGCACAGGGGAGGGTGGTTTGAGGGCGGTTTGGTATAACCTGTCTTTAATGGATCTCGTTAGTTTGGACTCTGGGCCACACAAACCCGGTCACACGGCTCCCAGGCAGCCTCAGGCACAGGCAGGGCGAGGCTGTTCCTGCTCACCATCCACCACACAAGGAGATGCCCAGAGCAATGGGGCTTGTCTCGAGGAAGCCAAGTTAAGCCTGTGGTTTTCAAGTGTTCCCAGCGCTCGCTCCTCTCCCATCGCCACCCCCATGTAATTCCCACGCAGCAGCCGGAGCAGCTCTGAAGCGAATTGCAGATGGGCACTGCCTTTTCCTCCTTCTCCACACAGGCTCTGAGTGTGGTGACCCGCTCCAGCACGTAATATCACATGTGGCACCATAAACATGAGTAACAGGGAGGCGTAAGGATGACGTAACGAGAGCGTGGGTACAAACTGGTTAGGCAGGTTGGGAAAAGCATCTGCAGAGTTTGGCTCAGAAATGGAGGAGTTAGTCTGTGGATAAGTGGGGGAAAGGTGTAATAATGTGAAGATCAGCTGAACATGGTGGAGCGGACAAAGACCGGAATCCACAGAAAAAGGGTGGAAAATCAGGGAGGTCTGAGGAGCACCAGGAGAGGATGGAGCAGTGAAACTGAGGGAGAACAGCACGTTGAGGAGAGAGTTAGGCTGCTGAGTGGAGTGGAAGGAGTATATTGATAGCATGTCAGACAGTTCTGGAAGAGACAAATCTGAAATGAAGTTACGGATCCTGTTTCTGAGGCAGAAGTGATTGATTTGTGCATCACCGTCACTTTTATCCAGCCTACCAAATGAAAGGTTGTTTGCTGTCACAGCATGATTCAGGCATTTTCAAGAACCGTAGCTGGGGGACACAGCTGAATACATGGAGCAGTTGTGCCTAACTGACCTGAGTGAATGCACTGGTAAAAAAAGACACTGTTTTAAAATCTTTATGGATGCTCAAGTAAAAGTTGTTTGCACCTCTGTTCTCCGCACACACAATATTTCCACTTTCCCATTTCTCCTCCAAATCCCATCTGTTCCTCTGGCTTGTGGTCTGGATACAGAGGCTATGACAGCCAGCCAGGAGACCAAGAGATATAGGAAATCTGCCTGACCAGCTGCCTACTGACTCCTGGCAAGCGAGAAGGTTAAAGGAATGGATTCACAGGTCATGTGTGCAGAGTCAGACTGAAACACAGCTGAGTTACTTGCTCCCCCTGGCTCAGCACCACCTCTGAACCACATCCCAATTCATCAGCTCCTGACAACCGAAACACTGTCTCAGTGCTCCTGGGATTAATCCCTGCCTTGCTGCAGTGTCAGCACACAGCCATCCTGCCTGTCCCCACTAGCATCAGCCCTAACTCTTTGCAGTCCTTTGGGGTGAGTCCCATCCCAGTCCAAGCAGCTTGATCAGACTTTCTCCTTCCCTTCACAACAAATGTCAAATTGAATCAAGGTCTGAGAACTTCAATTTCCCAGCTCTGTCATTACACCTTTATTTATTATCCCATCCAGACCTCAATGCAGAGAGAGTCCTTCCCCCCAGCCTAATCACACATCTCCTGACGTAGTCCTTTCCTGTTTTTTCCTTCCAGACCCAGTGCTAACTGGGTTATGAAGTCAACCAGCTTGAACCTGAGCTCTTTGCGGTGCCCTCTTCACCTGTGACGTGGGGAAGTCCTGCAGCTCTCAGCAAGCTGGGGCAGAGGTGCCCAGCTTCCTGACCTGCCTTATGGGTGTGAGATCTCCAGCAGCAAACCAAAACCACTAAACAAAATAGAAGTGTTTTACAGCAAATACATAGCATGGTGTGAACACAGTGGAGCTGAGGAGGATTTCCCCGTGTATATTATGCTGCCTGAAGAAGGAAGAGCTTGAGAAAAATGTAAGACAGTGGCCTTTCTAACTGAGGGACAGGCAAGACAGGAGTCAGGACCCCTACAGGATTTGAGTATCACAGTCTGATTAAAGTGTGTGGCTTTTTCATGGGTATGAAAGTGCCAGTATAGCTAGAGGGCTGTAACTGAGGGGGCAGAAGGGAAATCTGGGTCTCATTGGGTCGCCTGGTTGCTCAGGCAGGGAATGCCAGGCACGTATATTACAGCATCTGCACTGCAGAGCAGGCCAGACGAATTACAGGTAAGGGACAGGCCAGTGAAGCAGTAAAGGAGATTTTCTATTTTGTTTACTTCTTGTAACCTTGTTTCCAGCCTTGTAATACAAAGCCAGATCCAGTTTCTTCCTGAGCAAACTCTTCCTCTGTCTTTATCCTTACATTCCTCTGCAGCTGGAGGGAGTCCAAGTGGGACTCTCAGACTCGGTGGCTTTTTTTTTCTTTCTGATAACTAATGTAAATAAAGCGCTGTGTACCTCCCCCACCCCCATCTTGGGTGTTTGCACTGTGACATCTGTTTAGCTTCATAAAGTACAAGGACCCTCCCTTGACTCCTTCAAGCTGAATGAAATGGGAAGTAGACAACATGGCAAAGAAGTTAAGGAAAACCATGACACTGCATACACAGACATACCATGTCACAGGCCTTATGCAGTGGGACCTGGTTCTTATCAGTGCGTGGGCACACAACCAGGTAGTCTGCAAAGTTGGTAGGACACAGGCACGCAACTGCAGCACCTGCAAAGGTTGTTTTGTGATTATACGATTATGTAATACAGTGTAATGTAATGTGAAACTACACCTGAAGTTGCTGAAAGCCTGGCTAGTGAATGTGAGGTTCAGTTTGACATAGATCTACAATACATGTATAAAAAAGCCAACAACCTCCTGTATGCATATGTAAATCAGGCTCTCAGGCCATGTATTTGAGTCTGTAATACAGGTTTTGCTGTAGATGGCTTTCAATTTTTGACACTTTGCTCCATTATGTTGGACCCAACAGAGTTATTTTATCCCCAAAAGAAGCAGCTTTGTGTGGAGCAAAAGGGACACGAATGACTTCGGTGAATGAGGGTTTACATCTCCACTTGCCCCGTCTCTTACCCCACCAGAAACCACCACTGGGTTTAACCTGTACTGGCTGCCAGTGATCGCCAGGCTGAGATATTTGTGCCCTGCTGATGCAGCTACCATCCCGATGTGCCCATTTCTGCCCAATAAGGCAAAGTAACATAAGCCCTGTGAAAGTTATTCTGTTCTTATTTAGGCAACAATCTTCATAGAGAAATCTGTATCTCTTCTAAATCCCTGTAACTTTCAAAAGGAAAAAGGAAGCATAAAGCAAACCTATGTTTAAATGACCTGGACATGGGCCTCACCAGAAAAATCTAAAATGCTTCTGTGGTCACAAGAACAATTTTCACTCCATGTTTCTGGACTTCGTAACACACCACCAAAAGCACTCGACATTGGGAACAGTAAGATCTCTTAATGGAAATATTATAGGGTTGTAATTTGCTTAGGCAGCAGTTTCTGTAAAAAGATTTCTTACTATTCTAAGGAAATGAAAAACGTGTGTTTTGGGTTCATATAAAAAGCACGGCCATTAGAAGAGAAAGGCCAGTAAACAGCAAGTGTGTTACAGCAGAAGCCTTAGTATAGTGCTATTTTAAGGACAGCTGGATGCAAGTCTAGACTGCTGTGCTGGGAGACCTTAACAGACTTGTATGGACAAGATGTTTGGCTTGAAATGTAATGGATGGCATAATCGATATTAAATGTACTGAAACTGGTTTAAGATCGACTTCACTTTGGGCTTGAGTTTTGTTGCCATTTACACCAGCATAATTTCCTTGTCATCAGTTACAACTCAGAAGGCACAAAACAGAACAAAATTTGTCTTTGCCTGTGCTTCATTGTTATGGTACCATTTGACAAGTCAGCTCTGCAGAGGGACATTACCTTCACCTTAGCCTGGTTGCCAGATGCTCTTGCAGGCTGAAGGAACAAAATGGTAGATGGCTGGGTTTTTTTCAGGATGCCCTCTGGATTACAATCTGAAGGCTCAGGATATATCTACTTGTGGTGCCAAAATGCAGAGAAAGATACATGCTTATTTATAGGATTTACTTAGTACATATTGAAGTATAGAACCTCAGTGGACATCTCTGAGTGAATTATATGGATTTTCTTGCTGTTACAATGGTAAAGCACAAGCACAGAGTTGTACACATTGAATTACAGTTCCAAATACTTTGAAATGTGCCAGATGAGTTAATATGCACAAAATCACCATTCTTCTGTTATTAAATCTGTTTGTTATCTGTGAAACAAATAATTTTGTGTAGGTCTTAGCCACCATTAAACAGTTCTATGGAGAAAGAAGTATTTAAACAGGATAGGTGGCTTCAGGTGTAAATCTCTCTAAAATAACTGGATGTTCAAAATGTTTCAAGCACCCACTTTAAAAAAAATCAAGATCTTAATTTTCTCTCATATCCAACACTCCAAAATGGAGTCACCCTAAGCCATCATTTTGTAATGACAAATTTGTTTCAGATCCTTGCATATTCTAGCTCTGCTGTTTAATCTGAAACTGAGTCTGTTTTCATTTTCAGCATATCCAGATTAAGAATTTAGGTCTGGTCTTTTTTTATAGAGAGTGGCCCAGCTGAAATGCTTTGACAGTAATTGAAACATGCCCAAGCTCAGAGTGTTGGTGAGGATCCAGGTTTCTGATTCTGGCTCCTCTCTAATTTAAACCTGCTATTTGATGAATTTACTCAGAATAACGAAGGCTGAAGGCTAAAGGGGCCTGTGGTCATGCTTGGAAAGCAAACTAATTTTAATTTTTTTTTTACTGGAAAGAATTCATATTTATCATACTAGGAATTTAGACTGACTTCTATCATTTTAAAATACTATCATGTCAAGGAACTGGGACAAGCCCAGAATTGCACTGGATGTCTAATAAAGGAGATATGGCAACTGAAAATCAGCTTAAACAGGGATTATCTAACTGTAATATTCCTAGTTAATAGTGAGCACATTCATGTTAGACAGCTAATGGTTTTAAGCATTGGTTGGCAGCTCACTTGCACACCCACACAGCCCTAAGCAGTGTTTAGGCACCCTTTCTGGCATGTCTGCAGTCCTGCCAGGGCTGCGCTCACAATGAGTTTCCCAGCTCCCAAATGCATGGTGCCTGGCCGAAGCAACGCAGGACGAGATGACCTGCCGTGTGAACTTTTCACGGTTGTTTTCGTGATGTCTGGACCCTGTGGAATGTGTGAGTTTCCTGTTTCACCAGTGTACCATGACTTGCATTTTGGGCAGAGAAACATGTAAACATAATTAGATGGCTGGCAGCTACAATTCCCTTTGAACACGCAGTCAAGATTTGTGCCTTTCATTTCTATTTTATTTGGGATGGATTAATCTGATATTGCTCAAGGCTAACTTGCCTATTGCCTTAAGAATTTGGGAGTTTTCCAGTGCACCGTTTATGGGTTGTGTGTGCCTGTCTGTCCAGAATAAAGGTGATGCAGAAATTGTATGATTTTCACAAGTCAAGCACTCTTAACTTTAAGCAAGTAAAAGATGTGTCATCTGGCTTCTCTCTGTTTTTCCTCCCAAGTATCAAGATACACAGCTTTCAAATACCCACTAGCAGCAAGGTCTAGGCTTTCATAACTCAAAAAACATGTGTGTTTCCCTGCTGAGGGTGATGGGCTAAAAACAGTTATTCTGCTCCCAAAGCAGCCTCCTCCTCTGTCAATGCTGCTGCTCTCTGTGGTGAGTCTGAACTGAATCAATGTAAGGCCAATACATTATCGATCACCCTCTGGGCAGGCATAATAAGATTCACAGCCCCAGGGGCTGCAGGAAAAGGACAAAGGGACTGACAAAGGGCAAGGTCTGCTGCTGAAGGTCAGCAGTTCTCTCCTCTAATTAGACACACAAATACCTGATTTTTATAGAAACTACAGACTGGGAACACCCTTTACACCCACCTCCCCAGTGGCTGGGTAGGAGATGCAGGCTCCTGGTGCCAATGCCCTTTATGTTTCTAAGAATATGAGGGCACCAGAACCTGTAAGGACTCTTCTAAAAGCAGATCTTCACAGCAGTTCTCTGGAACCAGGTAAGTATTTACTGCCCTGTCTGTGCTAGGGGAGTAGTATCACAGGCAGATTGTTTTCAATGCACCAGGAATTTCTCTCTATGCAGACTGTGATTGCATTGAATAGGCAGAGAGGCTTTTCTAAATTGCTTTTCCAGAACATCAAGGAAGGAATTTAAAAACTAATAGATGCAATGAGGATATACACAGACTTATCTTCAGCCTTTTGCAAAGCACTCATAGATGAGCTCCTAAAGCCAGCCTGTGAGAACGGCTTGATGGCTGGTGCCAGGGATGTGCACTGACCTCCACAAAACCCTGACTGACCTTCCTTTACTTTTGTCCTTTTGTTTCATAATAGTTTCCCTTTTTATGCCACTATGTTCAGTAGAGATGCTGTGTCTACTGTTTTATTTAAACTTTAAAACATGTTTCTGCCTTTCCATTTGTCAATTCTGTACACATATTATCACAGAATCACAGAATGGTTTGGATAGGAAGGGACCTTAAAGATCACCTCGTTCCCACCCCACCGCCATGGACATGGACATCTTCCACTAGACCAGGTTGTTGAAGACTTGTGAAAAGTCCCTCTCCAAGTTTCTTGCAGGCCCCTTACAGGTACTGGAATGTGCTATCAGGTCTCCCCAGAGCCTCCACTACTCAATGCTGAACAGCCCCATCCCAGACTGTCTTCAAAGGAGAGGTTCTCCATCCCTCTGATCACCTTTGTGGCGCTTCTCTGGGCTCACTCCAACAGGTCCATGTCCTTCCTGTGCTGGGACCCCAGGGCTGGATGCAGTGCTCCAGGTGGGTCTCACCAGAGTGGAGCAGAGGGGCAGAATCCCCTCCCTCCCCTGCTGCCCACGGGGCTCTGGATGCAGCCCAGGATGAGGCTGGTTTGCTGGGCTGTGAGTGCACATGTTGCTGTGTCATGTTGAACATCTTGTCAACCAACAACCCAAAGTTCCTCTTTCCAGATCTGCTCTCAATCCTTTCTCCACCCAGCCTGTGTTTGTGCCCGGGACTGCCCTGACCCATGTGTTTTCTTGCACTTGGCCTTGCTGAACTTCGTGAGGTTTGCACAGTCCCACTTCTCCAGCCTGTCCAGGTCCCTGTGGATGGCATCCCTTCCCTTCAGTGTATGAACCACACAGCTTGGTGTCCTCAGTGAACTTGCTGAGGGTGCCCTCAATCCCACCGTCCCTGTCACCAGCAAGGATGTTGAACAGTGCTGGTCGCAACACTGACCCCTGAGGGACACCACTTGTCACTGATCTCCGCTTGGACATCAAACCACTGACTGCAACACTTTGAGTGTGTTTGTCCAGCCAATTCCTTATCCGCTGAGTAGTCTGTCCACCAAATCCATGTCTTTCCCGTTTGGGGACAAGGATGTCATGTGGAACAGTGTCAAAGGCTTTGCACAAATCCAGGCAGATGGTGTCAGTCACTCTTCTGTCATCCACCAACACTGTTACCCTGTCATAAAAGACCACCAGAATTGTCAGGCATGTTTTTCCCTTGGTGAAACCATGTTGGCTGTCACCAATCACCTCCTTATTTTCCATGTGTCTTAGCATAGTTTCCAGGAAGATCTGCCCCATGATCTTGCCAGGCACTGAGGTGAGACTGACCAGCCCATAGTTCCCCAGTTCTTCGTTCTTTCCCTTTTTAAAAAATGTGGGTTATCTGTCCCCGTTTCTAATCAGTGGGAATTTCGCAGGACTGCCACAATGTCTCAAAAATAATGGACAGTGACTTAGCCACTTCATCTACCTGTTCCTTTAGGACCCACAGATGCATCTCATCAGGCCACATGGACTTGTGCACCTTCAGGTTCCTCAGATGTTCTTGAACCTGATCTGCTTCTACAGCAGATGGTTCTTCATTCTGCCATCTCTGCCATCTGTGACTCAGGCAGCGTGGCTGGAGCACTTGCTGGTGAAGATTGAGGCAAAAAAGGTCATTGAGTACCTCAGTCTTCTCCATATCCTGGGTAACCAGGTCTCCTGTTGTCTTCTAGAGAGGGCTCACATTTTCCCTTTTTCCATTTTCCTTTCATCACTGAGGTACCTGTAGAAGCTTTTCTTATTGCACTTGATAACCCTGGCCAGATTTTATTCTATCAAGGCTTTGGTTTCCCTTACCTGACCCCTGGCTGCTCAGACCATCTCTCTGTACTCCTGCCAGGCTAGGGGAGTTTTCATTTAAAGTTCAGGTTGATTACGCTCTGTACATAAACCAAATACAGCCACAGCTCAAAAATGCACACTCAGCTTCCCCAGCTGAGCTGACACAATTGCTTGGAGGCCATGCTGTACACATTTCTGCAGTATTGGAAATTATGGGAAAAGACCTAATTATCGGGAAAATACCTAATTATATTTGGAAATCTTCTAGGTAAAATCTTGCCTGTTTTTCAGTCAGAACACTTTTTCAGTCCAACATGGAAATTTTGCTGGAATATGACCTTTGTGTTTTTATAGATGATCCAGATCAGGGTTATCATTAGCTTAAGATTGCTCTCCCAACCCCTTCTCCTCCTCCCAGGCTACTAGAAGTCTGCAAAAATTTGTAACAGCCACAGAGGGATCTTTTACTTGAGGCTGTGCAGGAGAATTTTCTGATGCAGCTAGTATTGCACCCATTCTGCTTATCTACCCAGGATGAAAACTATAGGAAATCCCAGTCTAGACCTAAATTCCTAAGCAACTTCTTTTTGTTGACTTTGAAAAAGAAACCACATTTGAGTGACGTCTTTAGAGCAATTAGAGAGGTTTTCCAGTGTTATCCGTTGTTATTAGCACATTTTTAATATTGCTTTTAAAAATATTTATAGAACACTTGGACCTAATCACAGTCATCAAGTATTTGTCTCTCCCAGGTTGTTACTCCTCAGAGGCAGAGGAGGCTGGGGTGGACTGATGGAGGCAAGCCTCAGCCTATGGGAAAGGACCAAGAGTTGTGCCTCACAGATCTAGGTTAATCACAGCACCTGAGTTGCAATGATTTTTAACAGCAACTGGGTATGAACGTGAAGTTTCTATTCAAAATCTTCTTTGGAAACATCAGAGTTTATAAATAGAAGTCTATCATGATCAGATTGACATTCCCTCACACAATTTTTCCTCCTATTAAAAAGCTTACTCGTGATTTTCCCAGTGAATCCTGTTCAAAGGTAAGAAGCAAACCAAGCAAAGAATGTCACTGCGTTTTTATTCTCCTACCATTGCAAAAATGCTATAATTTCTCGTGTTGTTTGCAAACAAACAAACACGCAAACAGATAAAGATCTACAGGGAAAAAAAGAGGATGGATTTTTATGGTTACAAGTGATCACTGTGAACATTCAATATCATCACAGGTGTAGCCTGTATCTCAGAATTTCTCTCAGTTAATCTTTTACCTAGTCCAGTAACTTGCAAGAGCTCACACTCATGTCCTGGAAGGATATCCATCTGCCTTGAAAATCCCTGTTTGGATTTGTGCTGAATGGCAGGGGACAGCAACCACTTTCCTCTAACACCCAAATCTCATCAGTCCGAGATATTAATGTAATTTATAGATACTCAGAGATCTCCTTTCATTGGCAGAGCCATGTAGCTAAGGTTTAATACTAATGCAACGGAGTTCCAAATGCATAAATAACTAAAATTTCAGGTATACTTGAGGTCAGCTGATGTGCTAATGGGGAAACCCTGGGGCAAACCGTGTTCTGTTCCATCATGAAAATCGCGCCCACTTTGGCCGGATGGGAATTTATCCTCAGCTTTAGTATTTTGCTCACATTCCTTTTACCTTCAGGGCTCGCTCAAGCGCCCTTCTGCTTTCTAAGGTAATTAACAGGGGAAGCAAGGAGATCTGTGCTCCAGGAAGGTAGTACGCTCTGGGAAGGGAGTACATTTTGAGCAGTGATAGCCTGGAAGATTAGTCAGATTAATTAAAAGCTTCCTTTTTTTCTGGTTGCCTGCTCTACAGTATAAAGATTTCAATTGTAGGGGTACTCGTACTTGGGTGTAGTTGTATATGTATTATTTAAAACATAATCTTCAAAAAGATCAGTTCATGATCAGCAACCTGGAAAAGCTGAATCTCATAATGAAGATTGCCCTCTCTGCCATGGTACCTGGGAAGAAAGAATGGATGGAAGGACAGAGAAGGGAGAAGGAGAGAGGCAGTATCAAAACAAGAGTGGGAGAAAGAGAGGCGAACAGAGGGGAGCAAACCACACAGGGAAAAGAAAACGCAGGTCATGGAAGAGGGCAAAGGGATGAACGGGAGGTGTTAAGGAAAAAATCCAGACAAAGAGAGAGCAAATGGGCTGGAGACTGAAAGACAAAAGGTCCGGGGGAGGGTGGTGGGAGAGGAGGAACTAGAGGAACTTATTTCATCAATTATTGTCATTACTAATGGAAATGTTTTTAAAAAACCTGATGGATGCAAGATCCTCTCAAAAATTCACGTATGTAGCCTGGGAGGGTTTTGAATTTATTTAGATGCATAACTATGAAACCCAAATTGTTCTCTGATCAGTGAAGAAAACTGTCAGCATAAAAGACGTTTAATGGCTGGTCTTGACACTAGTAAGGATGTCCTGCACACCTGATTTATAGCCCTGAGGAAATAGACTATGAAAGAATCTTACATACTGAAATTTCAGTTTAATAGATGCAGCCTATCTACCCAACAGAAGCATTTAATATTCTTCTTGTATTCTTTTGTTATGGATTTCATCTCATCTTGGAGCAATAAAAAGGTAAGTTGCTACATACGAAAATTTAAATTAAACTTAAATTGGTCCTATTGATTAGCTATCTATAGAGTCTCAACCTGCCACTGGAGGTAGGATGAGAAGCACTCACTCTCTTCAGCACATCTTAAGAGCACTTCTGTAGCAGGGAAAGGAAAAGCTTAGAGTGATGCATTTTCATGAAATAAAAAGATTGAGGAATATGACTATGAGTTGGAATGCTTTCAACTAGACATAATACACACATCACTACAGGTTTTAGGTATTTTTCTGGCATTTCTGCATCCCATTCTTTTATCTGTAATCTGTTCTATTTTAGTTGAACTATTTTCATAAGAAGAAGCTCTCTAAGTAAATGTTTCCAGGATTGGTCCTTAACTGCTTCTAGTATCATTATCAGTTCTGGCCATCTGTGTTTTTTCATTCTAATTCCGTAAATGAATGCTTGTCCTTTGAGAATTTCAAGGACCAGAAAGTAACAATAAGCCTCTCCTGCAGCTCTAGACTGAATACTCTAACAATTATTAGTTGATGGGATATGCAGTAAAAAGAATTCTTATTGACAGTACAATTTATAAGGATAATTTGCCTTTGCTAAAAAGTATTATAACATTTCTGTGCAAAGATGTGGCTGGCTTAGCTGGGTGCTTAGCCAGTTTTGAGCTGGTCTTTGGTGATGCAACCTAACCCAAAGAACAAGCACATAATCAGATAAGTAGCTCTGTGTTAATGGTACATCATGATTTTGGATTATTAGGGTTCCCGCTTAATTTATTTTGTTTTGGAGACCATAGATTCCAAGTCCATAAGTAAGGAGAATTAAAACCCACAACCAGTGAACAGAAGCATTCAAATCTGCCATTTATACTGGTATGGCTGGAATGCTGGTGAAGGATATAGCCATGAACTTAGGATTCAGTGCTTACTCAGCTTTTGTTAACACTGCCATAATTAGTTTTAATAATGAGATAATACCTAAGGATCCAGTCTCTATTGTTTCTGGGAGCTGCAACCATTTAAATGGAAGCAGATCTGGCTCCTCCAGAGACCAGAGACCTAACAAATATTAGCTGAAGGAAAGAATCAATCATGTGGGTAGGTTCTTATTTATATCAAGGCAAGAAAAGCAGTGAAAATGTGTTTGGATCCACTTTAAAGGAATTTTAAATGTAATAAACCACACAAATAATACCTGTAAATGAAAATATAATCTTGTGTCTTAGATTAAATTGGCACAAAATTAAGATTTTGTAAATTTTTGTAATTTTTCATGAAATTCTTGACTAATAAATATCCTCAAAAAATAAAAGGGTTTATGTTAAGTGCAATTTCACATACTGCAAGAAGCCCACAAAGCAGAACTCTATGCTAATCTCCTTACCCTGAGACTGATCACAAATGGACACTAAACTGAAGGGAAGGGACTGTTCTCTAACCATCCAGGAGTGGAAGAAGGTAAAAAAAAACCCAACAAAACCCTAAACTGCAAACCAAAACCACAAAAAAAAAATCCCAAATCAAACAAAAAGCATAAACAGTGATAAATTGTATGATTTTTCCTACTGATGTCAGGTAATAATTGCAACATAATTAAGGATTTTTTTAAACAAATTATCTTAGTTCAATTATGCCTTTCATGAGGAACATCACATTCTTCACTAACCTGCTGGACTAGTGAAGAACAAAACCATTCCTGATGGAGAAATGCTTCTTTGGATACCAGTTTTATAAGGCAATACATGCAACCTTGTAGATTAAATTCTGCTAAATACCGATGGCAATCTCACTTCATCATGAATTGAACAGAGACTTAAAGGCCTATTGGCATGGCATGGATTCAATTTAATTTGATACAGCTTTCATACATGGATATCATGCAATCCTCCCTCCTCATGTGCACAGAGAGGAGTTGGACAGGTATTTGCTATAGTGTACGAGATAAGGGGAATGCCTTGGTTCTGGCTCCTAAACTGAGTTAAAGTAATCACATTTGGAGTAATTCAGGAAGCTTGTACCATGTCTACATTAACATTTTGATTTGGTGTAGCTGCAGAGTTAATCTCCCATCATGTTGGTTTGACTTGCAGAGCAAGTTTGGTGCATATGAATTACAGAATCACAGAATCACAGAATAAGCTGAGTTGGAAGGGACCCCCAAGGATCATGGAGTCCAACTCCCGGCCCTGCACAGGACACCCCAAGTGTCACACCATGTGCCTGAGAGGATTGTCCAAACGCTTCTGGAACTCTGTCAGGCTTGGTGCTGTGACACCTTCCCTGGGGAGCCTGTTCCAGTGCCCAACCACCCTCTGGGGGAAGAACTTTTTCCTGATATCCAACCTGAACCCTCCCTGAAACAAGTTCAGGCCACACCCTTGGGTCCTGTCGTTGGTCAGCACAGCGAAGAGATCAGTCACACTCAGAAGCAACTCCATCCAAAATGCTGATTAAACATATTCCAACTCCTTAGGGGTGTGGGAGGAAGAGATTACAGGGGTCTAAATCAGCAATTTGCACTTTAGACCTCTTTGAACCACCTGCGTTGGGGACACTTTGCTCAGGGCACAAGGCCAAACGTTGTCTGAAGGAAAAACTCCCAGCTGGTGCAGTGTAAATATGGGGGCCTAAGCTCCAAACATCTTGCTAAAGCAGGCATAGGCAGTAATCATCTTGGCTGGGAAGGTGTATCTCACTGAGCCCGGCTATTCCCTTCTATAATAGTTATTCCTCATTGATTGAAAAAAGGTCCAATTTGACATATTCTGAAGGACAGCATGTGGGACACTCAGGTTCCGGAAACTGAGAGCAGAGTCTTGGGAAGGTGTGGTGCTGAGAAAGAAAGGTGAAGGGAAATTCAAAAGCTGCATGAAAGCTCCGTCAGGAATAAAAGTGAACATGAAATTCAAAGGTAAGACTGCCATTCGCAAGGCAATTTCTCATTACATGAATTACATTAATAAAGACTCTCGGGGCAAAGGGACCTATTTGCTTCCTCCAGAAAATACAGTACTTCAAACAAATCTCTCGAAGCACTGACTGTGTTGAAGTATGAAGATGGTACCAGAGACTGAATCTTCACCAGTCAGCATCTCATTGCAACCAGCTACCATCTCACTGCAGCCTGTGAATAACGCTTTGTCCAGATATAGTAATGGTGACTGTGATTGCAATTTCATTCTGCATACTACTTCACACACTGACTGGACTTGGAACATCAGGACGGGCACAGCAAATCATATGCAGGATTCTGGAATAAATAGCAAGGGCGAATTTAAGAGTGATTTAATGCAATTGCGATGTTTTGACCTGAATTGAAACTTGTTGGATATTTAATGAGACAAGGAGAGGTTTATGAAACTTGTTCCAAAAGGCAGAATAGCAGAGGCTAAGCAGGAATTAAATTCTGGATAGAGATCAGACAGGCCCAACTCATGACAGAAAATATAAATATATCCAAATACAGAGATTTTAGCATCTTCATTTAAAATATTTGCAAGTAATAACTTTAGTATACTATTTAGCAATATGGTTTAAGTATGGTTCCTCAGGGTAGCTTCACAGAGACAATTATGTTATGGAGTTTGGAAGGCTCATTTGATAAAAGGGGAAGGTGACCTACACTTTTCTTTGCTAATAAAATGACAGAAAATGGTGGTTTATGAACCATTTTGTAAGCTTTCATATGCACAAATGTTCTAAAGACTCTTCCTTTCTTCGAATTTTCTAAAGAAAAACCTCTTGGTTTGCATATGATTGCAGAAACAAATGCTGAGAAAAGGCAATAAAAACTATTTTAAGGTACTTAGTTTTTATTTCAACAATCACCAACTATCTAATGTTCATAGGAAAAAAAATGTACTGTATCCATCTGTCTCTACTCTTCCAATGTGTCCAATTGCAACTATAATTTTCTTATTCAGCTACTTAAAATGGAATTGACATCATCTTATTGCTAATGTATATGCACTGTTTATGTGCAAAGATTTGTGTTTTAAAATCGCAGAGTAAAATAAAATGACAAGCAAGTACCCAAGCAAACAATTCTTTCTTAATTACCTTTTGTGCTTTTTTATTACATTTTATTGTAAATGGTTCCATTCCTTCCAGTAAGAATTTCAACCTGGGGCTACAGTTTCCTGGCTTTTATTTTTACATGTACTTAAAAGTTGATTAATAAACTGTATCCATATCTCTCAGTAATCATATTCTTACTTTCAGGGCATCAGAAGTAGGGCAAGTGATTAGAAACAAATGTTCCTTTTTTGTATTTAATGATCCTTATTAAACCTGAAAGCTAAAGGAATTGAAAGCAGCACCAGATTGTCAGCTGGGCTCTCGCTGTCACAACCTGCAAGAACAGACTTCAGTGCCCAGGGCAAAAGCTAACAGGTTCCAGAGTCAGGCTTCATATTTCCTAAGAGGTCAGTACCACCAGAGCCTTTTGTAAGATCAGATCTTTCTGCATAAGTTGGCACTCTTGCAAAATAAAAAAAAAAAGCTTTGTTCACATTTCTTGGGCAGCAGTTCAAACTTAAAAAACGTTCTTTCTTCATAAGGAACTGGTGGGAGCAATTTGAAATCTGTGCATTCTGTTTATTGAAAGTCAGCAGTAAGACACTCAGAGATGTTGCTGATCCCAATTAGGAGTTGAAGATAAGACTCTTAACTTCTAGGAACTCTGCATACCATCAGTTATAACAGCCCATGGTTTCAAGGTAATTATTAGTGGATTTGGGCACAGTTAGGCATCTCTCAGCACAAATGTGGTCTGCCTTAAATGTGGGCACATCTAACCTGGCATCTCATCAGCACAGCTACCACGGGGTGTTTGCACCTATGTGCACAGGGAACCTAATGGCTCCTAGAAAATAAAGGCTTGTGGTATATTTGGTGGAATTGGAAGGCAGCAGAAGGGTTTGTGTTGAGAGCAGGTTGGGACTTGTTTTGTATGTGCTCCTCTGGCTGGGAGAGAAGGGTAAGATTTGGCCTAGACTCAGTCACAGACACCTGAATCCCCAACTGGTCACGAAGAACGGGTAAATGTGTGGGAAGGAGAAGGGGGGATCACCCCAACAGTGCCCACTGACCTTTTGACACAACCCTCACACGGGAGATGTGAGCCTGTGGATCATTCCATGGCAGGCAAATTATTGCTTCCCTCAAGGCCAGAGGAGCCTGCTAAACAGATGAACTGAAGCTACTTTGGCAGTAGGCAATGAAGTGCCTGAGACTGCATGTTCAAGCAAAAGAGCAAGCACACAATGTAAAACTGTGAGAATAGAGAGCATTTCAGCAAAGCAATGTACAGATACACCACATTCCATGTGAGAAAAATTCTACTAGGCAGAAAAAATCACTTTAAAGAAATCACTTCAAGAAGTATGAACAATTTCTATTGAGTGGAGTGAATTTATACTCTGGATAATGTGGCTTTGGCATTTTTTAACTTTGATAATGCTGAAGCCAGACCTCATCACTTCATGAAACTCTGCCCTTGAGTCCATATTTATAAATTTCTAAGTACAATTGTATTCCTCTGTGATGTTTTGGTTTGTCACAATCTGTAAGGACTGGTACAGCATTTCAAAGATTTACTCTCACTCCTTTGTTTGGTACATATTTGGTGGTAATTAGATGCTTCATTTGTAGAAGTCCTCAAGAAAAGCCTCTCTGCTGGAGCAGGATTACCTAAGATTTATATCTGTCCTTGTGCAAAGTGCAGAAATCTCCAACGTCTCCACACTAAATCACAGTCTTAAACTTGGATCCCGTCCCACTTTCCAACTCTTTGATATTTTTTTTCTTGTGATCCACGATAAATGCTGTAACCATCTCCGAGAAGCAAAAAGGAATGTCTGACACTCATTTACACCAACCCCAGCAGAGACAGGGGCCTTTGCATGCAAATACAGATCAACCCCAAAATTCGATTATCACGATACCACTGTATCCAAGAAACCTTGGATTTTCTTTTCTCTTTTTCTTTTTAAACAAGTTTTAGTATGGTGTGAAGTCCTCTTCATCAGAGGAAGCATTTTAAAAAACAAAACAGATGACTGACAAAGTGAGATTTGGTTCCTCTGGAGATGTAAGGAAACTTCTTTCCCAAAACCTGGAAGAGTGTCAACAAAGATAGAATGCATATGGATTTTGTACCTCCACAGCAAAATCAACAGCAGAAATTGTGTCATGGGAATACAGCATGGGACAGAACTGAAGTTTCAGCTTGCTGATGCCAAGTGCATTAAGAAATCCTGTGAGGAGCAAAGACAAAAAATAAGCAGTTTGAAATGCCATTTGCAAGGTGCTTGGCTTCTCTGTAATGCAAATAGTCATATAAAATATGCAGGAATGTGGTTTTTTCAGGTTTGAATGGGAAGAGGAAATTGATTTACAAATTCTGACTGGAATAGGAACTTTAGAGCAAGACTAAAGACAAAGCAACTCCCTGCACTCCTCTGTGGAGTGTATGTGGCATGTAGCTGCCTCTTTCTGTGGGAACTGCTTTGACTTTTGTGCTATTACAACATAATCAAGGTGCTCAACAGTGTAATTAAATACTAGGGATTTCGCTCTTTAGTGATCCTCAGATTAGTATAATCTTCTTCTTGGTTGTTCTTGGGCAACTGGCCTTTCAGGACTTTCAGTGGTGTGCCTTCAAAGAGCCCTTTATATTTGTGGAGGGGTGGAAACCTGCTCTCCACAAGGTGTGCCCTCCCCGGTCTGTGGTAGTCTGGTGGCTTCACACAGGTGTTCCCATCAGGCTTTTGAGAAATCTCAGCCCTCAAGCTTTCAGGGAAGTCTCTAGGTTGTGCAGGGGCTGGGTAGCAGGAGATTTGCTTGTAAGTGAGCTTGGTTCCCATCTGTATCTGTGGGGCCAAGCAAAGAGAAAATCTTCCTCTCACTTGTAGAAGAATGGAGACTATTCGAGCAAGCCCATGTACACGGAATTTCCATGGCCCCGTGCAAGTGAGAATGAAGCACTCCTAATTCAAAGACAAAGCAGCAGATGCTACACATAAACAGTATTCACGGTATTGAGACCTGAAATACACCTTGTTGATTCTGGGATAGGCTTTTAACAAAGCTTTGTTCTTTACCTCCAGAAGTCTTGATGCCTGTTTGGTCAATTGTCTTTCTGCTTGATGAGCTTTCCTATAAGAAGAAACGAAACACTTTTTCCTTTTTAAATTTAAGAAAGCATAGATTCTCTGCCATTTCAGGCACAATCTGTTCGTGTAAGGAGTGTGTAATTTTCTTTTGTTGTTTCCATGGACTTGTGCTTTTAAAATAATTTCAGAATTAAGTATGTTATGGGGTAATTCTGAGGCTCTGGGGGAAAACTGCATTAGATCATCAAGCCCACTTCCATGCAAAACAAAGCTGAGTTTTTCCCTACAGGGAAGATATACAAGATAAACTTGTTTTACATTGGATGTTAGTGAAAAGGCCAAGAAAATAATTTTCTCCTGGTTAAACCTACATAAATCACTTTCATATCAAAGACACTAACATGCAAGCACAGATTTCCATAATAATGTGAGAAAAAGAAAGGAAAAAAGAAGACAATTTTTACTCTTTGTACTTCAGAAGGATTGCATTAATTCCTTTTGTATATTGCAGTAGCTACAAACTAAAATGAAAAGTATACCCAGAGGCAGATAATGTCCTTCCTCTCACAGGGAGAGAACAGTAAACTACATTTCTGGGGGACTGTTCTCTCCTAACTGGAACACCTATTCAGTCCCACCCAGGTAAGGCTGCTGTTTAAGGCTGGCTCCCCAGGGTTCAGCTGATCTCTGCTGCAATACCACTGAAGATTTAAGCAGCAGTGACACAGACAGCCTGGCCTCCTCCCTCGGCTCCTGATTTCTGCTCCTGTGGCAGAGGAGGAACACTCAGATTTACGGGGCAGCCCAGCCTCATGGTGCCACTTGCGGCCATGGCAAAGCAGGGCCCTGTGGTGCCCTGGAAGAATCATAAAGACGAAACAACTTGAGTTTTACCGTAGCTTTCCAAGAAATGTCACCGGGGACGGTGAAGAGGTCAAATTATAAACTGGGACTCCATACAGAAAGGTGCGCAAAGGCGAGTGCAGGTGTGAAAACCATGAGAAAGGAGAATGGTTGTTGGAGGCAGAGGAAATACCCATCTTGAAACAGAAAGTTGAAATAATGCAACGATTACTTGATTTTTCCTTCACTCTTCGAAAGTTCAGTTCAAAGCAGAAGTCCCTAGGTAGGCTAGGCTCTCTCTGAAGATTCTGTCTCAGTTAAGACCCCAGTCTGAGCAGCTCCAGTTGTGAGTTTCTTCAGTTTTTAGTGTTTTCCTGTGTTGACCCTGTCAGGCTCATTGCTGTTGCAATACGAAGAGCACCAAAAGAGTAAAGACACAAAATTCCTAACCAAGTTTTTTAAATGTACCATACTGTGAAGAGGCATCAATCACCTCCTTTCCGTGCTAACAAGTTATTAAAAAAAGAAAGCACTCTGGTGGAAGCAGATAAAAATGACACTTTTTAACTCTCTCACTTGTTACCACAGAGATTCCTGCATTTATGGGGGACATCTGCTACAAAGGATGAAAAAAAATATTTTCCTGTAGGCAAAGAACAGTCTGGAAACAAAATCATGCCTCAAAATCTAAACCTAAACTTTCTTTAAATTGTACTTCAGTGAAAAATAACAGCCAGGATTAGTAAATCAAACTATATTCTGATTGAAAATAATCAGACCAGAAACAAGTCCAACAAGGGAAGCAAAAATGCAGAACTGAGAGCTTATAGAACAGGTTTAAGCTGCTTGAAGGAGAGCAGGAAGTGATCAGCCAGCTCAGGAGCGTGATTTCCTTTGCAAATAATTTCTAGTTGGAGATGTGGCCAGTGCTTTGTTTTCTGCCACAGGCAGTAGCCAGAAGCAGCAAAAAAAAAAATTTAACTAGCCAGGAGGAGCATAAAAAAAATTAACAATGACAAGGTAAGCTAATTAGCAGATGCTATCAAGACAGAATGATAAGATGTGATTAAAGACATCTTTAAGCCACTTCCAGGCCGCTCCCTTCTGGAGTAGTGGCGAGGAATGCATAGGTCATTTCATTACATCCTCACCATGGCCAGCCAATTCCAAGTCAAAACTCAGTGCAACCTCTCACGTTTTCCAGGAGACTGAGCAGAGGAGGATATTCTCTTCCTCTCCCATCCCCACCTCATGCCTGCTGCACAAAGGACTGGAGGGGCACGGCAAGGGTGTCACACAGCCGATGTGCTAATACTTAGATTTTGGGAGAAGCTGCATGTAGGATGTACTTCACCTTCTGCCTCTTGAAGGTTAGGTTCTCTCCATCTTGCTAACAATTTCTGTTAGCTCATGCTGAGCATGTAATGAAACTCTCACAGGGTTGTCTTTGCCCCATAGTTGAAGCACAGGTGGAAAGACTTGACTATGGCACAGCCTTACAGCACACTGAGGGCAAAATTTGGAATAGAGCTGAGGTCACCCAGCTCCCAGCTTTGTCCTCTGCCTGCAGAGGCTTCAGCCACAAAATTACACGGGAGTGTTTTGAATGAGAAGCAATGCCAGCCCTTGGAAGGGGACCCAAAAGGGGGCTCAGAAAAGAAGATAAAAAAGAACAGTCTTCCGTGCAAGGAGACTAACCTAGAGGGCAGTCAGGTTCTGTCAGACAGATCAGTTTGGTTTAATGCATTTAAGCTTGGTCTCACTACAAACCCCAAAGTCTTTATCTTGGTCCACAGCTTGAATGAGGAACAATACTTCTTTGGGAACTAGTAAATATGGCATTTCCCACTTCTCAAAACCTGAACATTTTATGTACTATAGACAGAAGGTTCCGTCTATTATTCATGTGTCATTTTATATGTGAGCATCCCATGCAAGCACACCCAAACTCCATTTTTATTATATGCTGGCATTGAGAATGGAAATAAAAATCCTACTTGATCAAACTATCCAAGTAGTAACTAGCATTTTCGGGTTAGTCACACATGATTACACAGATGTTTGCTGGTGTTGGTATAAGTAGGCAGGAGACTTTCTAACAATACTGCAAACATGTATTTGGCTTTTGAAAATAAAAGACAATTCAATAATGAACAGAATATGTTTTGTAGCTGATGAGCTAGCATTGCAGTGAAAGTTTAATTTCCCTGGTTTTATTTGGTTTGTGCAAATTAAATTCTCATCATTAACTATATTAGATTAACATTTTGGGGTGTGTCTTTTAAAAAAAAAAAATAGAAAGGAAACAGTGCTGGCACAATGCTGGCTTTTCTCGGGGTAAAACACATGCAGAACAAATTGACCAAGGTAAGGACTGCAGATTAGCAGAGGAAAGTGTACTTCTGGTGATAATCAAGTGTATTTGTTTAATAACAATACTTGCCACTATTACAATAATGACCTAAAGTTTTGAAGTGCTCATTTCCTCCCTGTACTGTTTGCCACTTTAGAAGGTGTGGATACTGTTGAGAACAGAGAAGATAAGAGCGATCACAGAGATTAAGGGAGAACTTCTCAGTCAGGGAACCCAGTCGTGGTCAGTGGGACAGTAGATGGGCAGAACATGATGGGAAGCCGCTCTGGCAGGACTCTTGTGGTAGGATGATAGGCAGAAGCTCACTTAACAGGTTAATTTGTTGACAAAGCGAGCAAGGTCTTGCATAGGTGATCTTTTTGGTGAGACATCAAGGTGGTTTGCCATCAGCTTGCCGGAAGACTCAGGAAAGGGTGCTCTGGAGGTTCAACTTTGAGAAGAAAGGTTTGGCCTACACAGAAAAAAGACTTCTAGAGCACATCCAGTGAATCAGGGCCTTGGTACAGTTCTAAAGCCCACTTGAGATTCTCCGACCGCTAAGCTCCTGTGTAACCAAACACAACACCCGTCATTAATTTGGATGCTAAGCAAGAAGTAGCCCACTTCTCTTTCTTCTGACGCAATCCTTCCTACCTAGAGGTCTGACAAAGGGACATTTGACACACGGGGAAGCTTTGGAGAGAACCAAAACACAGAACTTCCCTCATGCCCTCATGTGCTGAAGCACTTGTGCTTCTTGAAGAACTTGACGTACATTTCGCCCTTGCCCCCTGTTCCCAGCTTTCTCTTAAGGAGATCTGAAGGCATCTGGAGATGGCAGCGGCTTGGCACCCACCTTCAGCCTGGAGGAGACTGAGAGGGGACCTCACTGGGGTCTTCAACATCCCCATGAGGACAAGCAGAGGGGCAGACACTGATCTCTCCTCTGGGGTGTCCAGTGACAGGATCCGGGAGAACGGCCTGAAGCTGTGTCAGGGGCGGTTTAGGTTGGATATCGGGAAAAGGTTCTTCACCCAGAGGGAGGCTGGGCCCTGGAACAGGCTCCCCAGAGAAGTGGTCACAGCACCAAGCCTGACAGAGTTCCAGAAGCGTTTGGACAACGCTCTCAGGCATGTGGTGGGATTCTTGGGGTGTCCTGTGCAGGGCCAGGAGCCGGGCTTTGATGATCCTTGAGGGTACCTTCCAACTCAGCGTGTTCTGCGAGATCCTGCGATCCCCCACACCCCCTCCGCAGACACACCCCCGGCCCTGAGCCAGCAGGGCGGTCTCCTCCGAGCATCCCCCACCAGCGCCCCCCGCCCCGCTCTCCCCCTCCGCGGCCGCTGCCCGGGCGGGGGGCCCGGCCCCTCGGGATGAGGGCGGGCCGAGCCCCCTGCCCGCCCCGCCGTGCCCGCGGGGGGCGCAGCCCCCGCCATCGTCACGTGGCCGCCGTGTCACGCCCGCGCCTCCCGCCCGGCCCGCCCATCCCGCCCCCGAGTGTCCCGGGGCGCTCGGCGCCGCCGCTCCGCCCTTCGGCAGCGCCGCGCTCGCTCCGTGCGCGGCTCCCGGCACTCCCGCACCGGCGTAGCGGGACGCGGCGGCCGCATGAGGTGAGGGCGGGCGCGGCGGGGCCGGGCTGGGGCGGCGGGCGCGGGTCCGAGCGCTGGGGCGCGGCGGGCGCTGCGAGCGGGGCTTTGTGTGCGGCGCCCACCTGCTCCCGCCGCCCGGCCGGCGGGGTCCGCGCTTCGGGCGCTTCCCCGCCGGAGCCCGGGCGGACAGACCTCTGCGGGGCGCAGCAGGAGGGAACTTATCGCTTCTCTCCGCCGGGCGCTGCCGGAGAGCCCCGTTTGCCCGGCGTGGGGGAGCGGGGAGCAGCGGGGGGACGCAGCCCGTGAGTCGCTGCCGCCTGACCGTTTATTTTCATTTACTCTACGGTGTTATGTTTTGTTTGCTTTGTTTGGTTTTGTTTTGGTCTGGAGATGCGTGGCGGGGAGTGACAGCTGCCCGCGGGGGTGAGCGATGGCACCGCCGCCCCGCACCGCTGCCCGCCCGCAGAGGGGCTCCGCGGGTCCCTCCGCCCCGAGCGGAGCCGCCTCATGGTCGGGGGTCGTGGGTCCCTGGCAGCGCGGGTCCGGCTGAGCCCCGGCGGCTCCGGCCGCTCCGGGGCGTCCTGACGGGAGTTAAATGCCCCCCCCTCCCGAGGGGGCACCCTCAGATGCCTCGCTCCGGTGGGAAGGGTGGCCCCAGGTGTCTCGGTGCTCTCTCCAGGGGCTTGGTGGGAGTCCGGGGAGGCTCGGGTCGGCTGCCGGGCTCCGCCGGTCCCCCCGCCCCGCTGCCGGCCGCGGCTCCGCGTACCCCGTACCTTGCCCACGGCAGCGCGGGCTTCAAAGAGCCAGATTTTCTGTTGCTGTTAAAAAAAGGCCCCCAAATTAAGTAGTCTGCTTTAGGAACAGCCTCGAGTTTAACCAGGAACCTGTGCTTCTAACTTCCCACAGGGCATGCGAAAGATTTATCTTCCCCTTGCACAGCGCTTGGCAGCACAAGCTTTCTGCAGTCTGCTGTTGCCACTTGTGACATTCTTAACTTTCTCCTTGTGAAAAGAGTAGTTAAATTCTGCTTTAACAGTGTTGCAGGAGCTCTAACAAATTCTCCCGTTTGCTTCTATAATGAGTATGAATATGCTTACTACAGAACTGATACAAAACTCTTCCAGTCTAGTGCTACTTTGGTAGAAGCTGTAGTATCTTTTTTTGTTTTTTTCTCCTCTGCCCTAGTGGGTTGTAGATTAGTGTGTGTCATTTAAAAAAAAAAAAAAATCTAACGCCAAAAACTACACACACATCATTTCAGAAAGGTCTTCTGGTGTCCAGGATTAAGTAGGAGTAACTGAATTTAGTAAATATCTGTCAGTGACCTGCTTGGCTCTTGTCTTGGGACACTTGTGGAAAGCTGTCAATGAGATTTTATTTACTAATAGAGGAATTGCATAACAACCATATGAACCTGAGTGAAAGAGCATTTGAGAAGAACAACGCGAATAGGAGCTCAGGGTTCCCTTGATTTGAAGCCAAGCTCAGTGCCAATAAGTCACTGTGCAGTAGCAGACATCCAGCCTTCCAGTCTCTAAAAATATTGGCCCTCTGCTATTCTCTTCCCTCTTCCAAGAGTGCATCTGCTAGCAAAGCAATAAAATGCTACCTCCTCCTCTCTGCTTCCCTGAACCAAGAGATAGATGGATAACATCGAGTGGAGAAGAGACTAGATGGGAGGCTGCTCATCTCATGAAGCGATGTAAGCATTTCACAAGAGGGTTCACTCAACTTGCCTCGTCTCTTCCCTTTCTTTTTTTCTTTCTGTATGTTCAGTTTTTCTTCTCCTCCTCTCTGATGAGGACTTTATGCCTTTTTTGAGGGAGAAGCTATGATTGGAAAAACATGAAAGCTAGTTCTTGTGTAAGATGCTGGTAATTTCTAAATCCTACTGCAACAATACCCTAATCACTTTCCTTTTGGGAGCTGATTGTGGGCTATTTCTTTTTGCACAGGGCTAATGCTTGAAATAAGTGTAGAGAAAAAAAACAAGGCAAACTAGAACAAGTAGATTCAAAACTTTAGTGCCTTGCTTAATGGCAGACATAGTAGAGTACTGAAAATTCCAAGGTGGAAGCATAGCAATCCGTACCATCTTCTGAGGTTATAGATTTGAGCAGCTGGCTCTCCTGCTGTGTGTATACCTCTTACATGTCTGAGAAGCCTGTTCACTTCCTAGCATTTTTTGGAGCTGCTGTCTAGGTGCCTCTGAGTGCATTCAGGGGGTAGCTCTGTGTTTGAGGTAGCTTGGGCATTGTTTTCAGAGTTGTCAGTCCTGGCTGCTCCTGATAGTAAGAGTCATCTAATCATGTGTTTTTAGGGCACAGAGGAAGGAGTGCAAATAGGTGTGATTCAGGTAATATGTTAGAGCAGAGCTTGTCGCTGTCAAACTGCCCGAGTCACGCCAATCTGGTGAGCTGTGAGACCCACTGAAGCTCTCCACTAGGATTAGCGCCTCTCCTAGGCACTTAGGACTATCAGAACAGGTACTTGCCAAGGACTGCTGGAGTGGAAGCACTCAGCAGTGAAGGAAAGCATCCTTCCCTTGTGTTGATGTCCAGAACGAGATGGCCAGTTAACACCTGGAGGTGATGGTGGCAGTCAGGGTGCTGAACTGGAGATGGTCATGTCTGAAGGAGAGCCTCATGGTTACTGCATTCTCCTGGGACGTTTTAGGTCTTGACAAGTCCTTCCTCTGCAGGCAGAACTTGCACTTTAGATGAATGCTGTAGTAACTAAAGTATATTTTCTAAAGCTGTCATAGTCTTCTTTTGGTTTTGTGCCTGGAAGCTATCGCTGGTACTCAAAATACTGTCAAACAAGATGTGGTTTTTTTCCTCTCTTCCACATGAGTCTATAGGGGGAATAGATAAAGGACAGAGGGAGCCAAATTTGTTCAGTCATTGCAACAGGAAAAGAATTTGTATGCTGTTCTGCCTGTGACTGTAACTTCAGTAGTTGAGGATGTTCCATTTCTTTTCTCGTAACTTCTGGGAGGCAGGGAGCTGCTGTTAGTTATTGCAAATGTCTGACTTCCCAAAGGCACTTTGGAAGACCCTGAAACATCTCTGCACAGTTTTGACACTCGAGTGCTTTCTGAGGACCTTGTTTATAACTACTTGCCTGAGACACCAGCATGTTATCTCTAAGGGAGATCTGAAAATTCGTAAGTCTGTGAAGGCTGGGAGAAGTATCTTAAACACCGTATCTTCTCCAATATTTGTACAGCACCTGGTGCTGCTGCTATTGAATATAGGTTTCAAAAACCTGAATAAAATCAGGTACAAATCACTTGATTATCACTAAGATCACAGAATGGCTGGGTTTTGGAGGAACCTCTGGAGATCATCTAGTCCAACCCCTCTGTTAAAGCAGGTTCACTTAGAGCAGGCTGCACAAGATCATGATCAGGAAGGTTTTGAATATCTGCAGAAAAGGAGATTCCACAACCTCTCTGGGCAGCCTGTTCCAGTGCTGTCACCCTCAAACTAAAGTTCTTCCTCATATTCAGATGGAACTTCCCTTGTTTCAGTTTATGCGTGTTGCCCCTTGTCCTGTCACTAGGCGCACCTGAAAAGAGTCTGGCCTCATCCTCCTGAGACCCATCCTTAACATATTTGATAGCATTGATAAGATCCCCTCTCAGTCATCTCTTCTCCAGGCTAAACAAACCGCGCTCTCCTTATAAGAGAGATGCTCCAGTTCCCTTAACCATCTGTGTCCCTCCTCTGGACCCTCTCCAGAAGTTCCGTGCCTTTCTTGAACTAGGGAGCCCAGAACTGGGCACAGCACTCCAGATACGGCCTCACCAGAGCAGAGCAGGAGGATAATGTCCCTCAACGTGCTGTCCGCAAAATTCCTAAAGCACCCCAGGATGCCATTGGAGTTCTTGGCCACGAGGACATACTGCTGGCTCATGGTTAGCTTGTCCACCAGGACTCCCAGGTCCTTCTGGACAGAGCTGGTTTTCAGCAGGCTAACCTGCCCATGTACTGGTCCATGAGGTTATTCCTCATGAGATGCCGGACCCCACACTCACGCTTGTTGAACTTCATGAGGTTCCTCTCTGCCCAACTCTCTGGCCTGTCCAGATCTCACTGAATGTCAGCACAGATACTGTTCCACAGATACTGTCTACCAAGATGCAGGTGTTGATCTTGCAGATGTCCTACTAGTTTATATCATTGATAGTCTCCTGGAATAGAAAATATCTGAATTTCTGGTGCTTTTTATTGAAGGATGGAAACACGTGAAACTCTTCATTTTTGAGTAATGTTAAAAAAGATGCTCTGTTTTCATCAGCTAAAATACTTACCCAAGAACTTGGTAGCTGAACTGGGGAGCTATGTTCTTAGCACAGTCTCTGAAGGTATTTCTAGATTAAAGGAGTTTCCAGTAGGGTACCCTTCCAAGGTGTTTATGGGAGTGGAGCTTGTCAAGTGTCTTAGGTAAATTGCATTGATGTTCCTGTCTTTCTAACTCCAGCCCTAATAGATGGCTGCTCTGCCTTAGGCTGTTTCAGAATGTTAATCCATAAAGTCATGGATATGTCTCTTCATAGATTTAATGTTGCAACTGTACAGTTTGTCATGTTTGACGATCCTGAAGAACATCGAGTTAAATGCTTAATAACAGGCTACTAGGAAGGGAGTAAGTATAAACAAGTACTAGCTGTCGTTATCCATGTGGGTTTCTCATTTAAGAACTGACATTTCAGAAGTGGGACTCTAAGGCTTTTTTCTCTATTGCTAGTTGTACCTAAATGCTTTATTTCCAGTCTTGTCCATTTGAACTAAATATTGCATGTGGAAAAGTCTTCGGGACTGCAAAGTATCTTATGTATGACCAAACTAAAGAAGATGGTCTCAAAACTGAGGGCCCTGGAAGGGAGGAGGGTGCGGGGCTTTTTGTTTTAGAGACAGGAGATTGAAGGCAGAGAAAGACCAGCAGTAGGTCCCACTTCATGCAACAAGTCTTGTCTCTTTTGTTGTGCTCTTCATTGACCTGGATGTGTGTTGATAGACAATTCCAGACAAAAGAACTGGAGTGGGACTGGAATAAAGTTGTATGTAGGGAGTGAATGACAAATTTGCCTGGACTTTGTTTGAGCTAGAATTTTGCCCAGAGTCCTGTCTAATATGCTGGATAAACAAATCGGGGCAATGTCACATTTTGATTTTTCTCTATCCTTCTCCTGTACTTCACTGTCTAAGACCTTGTTGGTGCCAGCTTTCTTCTAGCTGTCTGGAACTGCATTTGAATACACTGTTAAACAAACTGCACATGTCCTCAGATCAATCTTGCCTGGGTTTTTATTGACTGTGGGGCATCCACAGAGGCTGGTAGTGCTTCAGCAGAAGCCATTAAAAGTAAATTTAACATTTGCAAATTCTGAATGTCAAGGGAAGTGTAGGACTAAAGAGTTGATGCAGAGTTCTGGAGGGAGGAGCGATAGCTGTAGCCTTTGTTAGTGTTGCAGTATCTATGGAGCTCTGACTTCTGGGCTCAGATGCTTAAATTTGTACAGTTCAGCACATCCTTGCCAGTGATTTGTGAGCAGATAGAGGGATTGTACTAAGTTACCCAAGGCCCTTGCTATCTCTGATGTCTGATTCTGTTTAGAGTGGGATTAACTGTATATAAATCACTCCCACTCTTGTGTAGTGCTTGGGCTTCTCTGTGCATTTTTCAGTGAGTTTTCATTAGTAAGTAATAGATTAACCAAGCCAAGAATTATTTGTCTTTATAGGTAACATTAAGTTTATAAGGCTCTACTCCATTTGACTTTTCCTATGATAGGAGGGTGGGTTACTCAAGATGGAAAAACTGAGCTGTGCTGATAAAGAGTGGGGAAATATTCCTGTTGCTTTTGGTCGCATCATACATGCTTCTCTGATTTGGCCTGACAAATGGAAGAATATGCTCAGCTGGATGGAAATAGGAAGTAGACAGAGGAGGTGGAGTGTTGGGTGGGTTTTTTTTTAGGACAGAGTGGGCTTGCTGCATTTCAATGGGAGCAGCCAAAGAGGCTGAGCAATGGCTAATGCCTGCAGGCAGTACCGTGACTATGGCGATGCTGAGAGGAGCTTGGGTTGGAGCACATTCTTGGTATTGGATGGTAGCTCAGGGAAGCTCAGGGACGTGAAGCATTTACGAAGTTGGATACTGGAGGTGATCAGCAGAAGGGATACATTAGTGTGGATGCCTCTGGCTGCTTTGCAGTGCTGGCTGCTGCTAGGCTTGTGCTTCTGGGTCAGAGCTGGGCTTGTGATATAGAAAGTGATCATCTGGAGGATAAATGATGGTGTTGTGCTTTGGGGGAAAACGCTTCTGGGGCCCCTTATTTTTCCCCATGAGAGTAGGTGTATTGGCACAAAGAGTTTGCAAGTGTATAGCAGCAATAGTACTCTTCCACACTCTTTTTTCATTTCCCCCCACACCTCTACGTGCGTTAGCAGACCTTGCATGGAATCTGTAAATCTTTTCTGTAACCTTTTCAAGGTTAGAAAAGTTTTTTGAAGTATTTTTGGAAAGGAAAGGGGAAATTAGTTGACATCATCAGTCGTGCTTTGCTGCGAAAGAGCTCTGTGTGAGATGGAGGCTTCTCAGGGTGTTCTGAAAGAGGTGCTAGATTTTTGACACCTGAATTAATTGAGTTCAGCACTTATCAGTGTGGGGTGACTTATTAGCATGAAGAGTGTGCATAATACAAAGTTTTACTGTAAACTTCCAGTGTTAGTGAAACTAAGGCTTTTCATTGTTGCATCACTGGATCTTTGGCCGCTCAAGGAGTTAATTGTAACATTGTTTGAAAGGCCTTGCGCTGACTTTAATGCAATTTAATGAAAGGGAAAAAAATGTCAGTATTGTTGTTTACTGTGGTTTGCACAAATCTCACTATAAATCAGTGGGGAAGATTATCCTAATCTGTTTCCTCCGTTTAAACCTAAAGATTGTATTGTGTATTAAAACACAATTGCAATGAAATTATTGAGGCCAAAGATTACCACCACTTCAGTGTCTCTTGTTTCAACTAGATAGGTTTACCACCAACCTAAAGATGGTTTTTTGTGGCTTGTGTTCCTCAAGGCTGTTTCTTAACATTAAGCTAAAGGAAGATGAGATAGAGGACTGGGTATTTAATTTTGGAGCTAATGGTTAAAAGCACGTGATCGGCATTAGCTGTTGAGAATCCCTGGAGTTAAGCACTTATCTGCTGCTAACTTGCTGCAGCTATGAAATGACAGCGCTCAGTATTTATTACCACATTTGTTCTGAAAGCGGAGAAATGCCACTATTAGTAGAGATTGCTTCTTGTTAATACCTGTGATTCATTGCAGAAATATTGTTTTGAAGTGTCTTGATGCTCCCCAGTGAATTTCTAGTAGTCACTTCCTATCTTGTAAAACAGGAGGGTATTAATGGCGCTTCCTTTATCCCCCCTCTGGCAAATGAACAGTTGTCATAAAGCTCTGCCGAATCAGGATGCTGACCTCTTTTTACATCAGTTCCAATAATTACATGCTTTGAGAGGTGACTTCCTCCTTTAAACAGTGCCCAGAAAAGGCAGCCCTCACCACTTCATGCATTTTTACCTCTACAGCTGAGGGATTGTGGGCATTATGATGCACAAACTGTAATCTTAATGTTTGTGTTTAACTATGTCTTATGGAAAAAATATGGATGTGAAAAACACATTGAGCTTGGGAATGCTGTTTTTGTGTGCTTGTGCATGGGTTTTTAATTATGCTGAGGATTTGAGTTTCACATTCAATGTATAAAATGCACTTATGCAGGAGGTGAAGTATCCTGTGGGAAAAATGAATTGTTTTCTGACAGAAACACTTCTTGCTTTCTCAAAAGGGGGAGAATAGCATATTAGGAGTGCTTGCAAAACTTGGTAATTAGATTCTACTACCCTCAGATAAGAGGGTCCAGCTTTGCAGCTGCTCTGTGTGTACACCTACAAGGAGTTTTCATCTCTCCCATAGTCTTGTAGTTGAGCACTTTGTCTTCCTTGGGAGCTATAATAAATCTTTTGTCCATAGAAGCCAAAAATGCTGAGGGAGTGGGAAGGGAAAAGACAGCCTGTGGCAGACAATTCTTTGGCAATCTGTATGTGAGGAAAGATTTCTTGTTTTCAATTCCCTGTGCACAGGATTTCTTTATATTTAATTAACTGGTGTAATTAAACAGTTTACTTTTTTTAGTCAAATATATTTATGTTATAAAATAAAAAGTCCTGCTACATTTTGAATTTTGTGGGATATTGTACAATGTTTCACATCATCAAAGTTCCTTTATATTGTTTTGTTTTTCACAAAAGTCTATGAGTTTTTTGGCTTGGTTTGTTTTGGTTTGGGGTTTTTTTTTTTTTTTGGTAGTGTGGCATGTAAAGAGAGCCAGATAAGTAATGGTACTTGTCTTGTCTGTACCTTGGCATTTCTGGTCTTTGCAGTTCTTATCATCCTTGGTGCTACTAGAGGGTGATTTAGGAGGTTATTGGGCTCTTGCTGAGGTTCAGACTCCTTTCCAGTGCAGGTTATGACAGCTGTTGAGCAATTTAAATGCTTTCTCCAAAGTTTGGGTAGGTGTAGCAGTAATAAAGTGGTATGCTTCTCTTAGAGCAATCTCAAATAATTCCTTCTTTTTGATTGTTCAATTATTTTTTCAATTTAATTTTTGTTATTATTTTACAACTACTCCGTTCCACCCAGGAAAAAGCTAAGAAATTTTCACCTAGGTCAGGGAGTGAAAAGGTTCTGCAAAATCTATTTTCCTTTTTTCCTTTTGCCTGCTAAAGAATTAGACAAAGCCCATTCTCCTTGTGATTAAACACAAGAATTTTGAACAAAACTCCTTGTTCATATACCTGGAAGCAGTCAGGAATCTGACACGACTTCAAAATTACTGCTTAATTAGACTTAGAGTAATTTAATTAGATTTAATGATATTTTAACAGCCTACAGAATTACCCCATCCAGATTACCTACTCCTACATATTGTAGGGGTGTGGCCTGTGGGAAATGTGTTTGTGCGTATATAGTGTATGGGATTTTTTTGTTTGTTTGGGTTTTTTTTGAAGAAATGTACTTGAGTTTGTCTTAAATGGCTGTCAGATAAATATGGGGTTGAACTAACT
The DNA here is from genome assembly GCA_018881555.1 of Amblyornis subalaris. NCBI lineage: Eukaryota > Metazoa > Chordata > Aves > Passeriformes > Ptilonorhynchidae > Amblyornis > Amblyornis subalaris. The sequence continues at coordinate 898,617 of JACAXG010000173.1, read as the reverse complement.
AGCATGTTTACTTAGCACTAATTGCTATTCCTGAATGGTGCTTAGGGTTGTGTTTTGTGGAAGAATTCATATGTATTTATATTCTACTAAGAGTATACTGTGTAGTTGGATTTTAAAACTCATAGGAGAGTGATCATGTAGAACATAGCAACTTGTCTTATAATAATGAGATGTACTTTTATGAATCTCACTTTGCTTATCAAACTGTAATCTACTGTTTCTGAAGAGTGATGTGAAGCATAGTGACCCTGCATGACCTATTTGAATTTATGCTCCAGTCCTCATTTCAGTTATTTATTTATCTGACTAGACTGGTAAAACTATTTCTACTTTTTTTTCTGGGGTGGAGGGAGGAAGTTTATACAGCTGAACATCCTTTACTTTAAACCGTTCCTTCAGAAAGAATTTGTATAGCAGCTAAAACTTTTAGATGAAAGCAACTGACTGTGTCAGTAAGCATACTGTAAAACCAGAAATGTGGAACATTTTTACCTAGGTGCGTTTGCCAATCCAGATGTTGCTCTCTCATTAAGTTTTTTTGCTGTGCTCTGGGAAAAAGCACGTAGCCATGCTACTGTAGTGTGCTATTCGCTGTTAGGTTGGCCCTGGACTGGCAGTGTGTGGTATCCTTGAAGCTTTCTGTAGGAAACGTTGCTCTAGACACTGGCATCTCGTTCCTCTGTGAGAGTCTGCAGCTTGTCTGTTACGTGAGTTTTATATGTTTGTTCAACTGCTGCTTTTCCTCACAAGGAAGGGAGGAAAGGGGAACATGACTCTGATAGTGCACTGCCAAGTTACAAGCAGCTATGACTCTTGAGAATACATGTACAGTTCCTTATGGGGAAGAATCTAAAACAATTCTTCCAGCAATAACTTCTCTCTTGCTCAGATGATTCTATCTGCTGTGTTGTGTTGGGCTGTCCCAGTATGGGTCCTGCATGGTTTAAGTATAATTTTGAGTGTAGTTAGTGGTTAGACTTGTGCATACAATAGTGGTGGTACCTCCGCTACCAGTGCAGACCCATGGTGATAGGAAAGTGAAGTTTTAATGAATGACTTCGCATGCCTAATTATACTTTTACCACTTTACAAATGGCTGCCCTGATGATAATATCAAAATAGGCACTGGGCAGAGAAATCTGCTGATCTATGAACATGTTGGTGATTTAATTATCGATGACGATGTATCTAGTGTAGCATGAAACACACTTGAGTTTTTGATAAAGGCCTGTTCTGTTCTTCAGTGGTCAAATTTAGGTTTGCTTTTAAGTTTCCCTTGGGTGGCTGTTAATCTTTTTTAGAGCTTGAGGGCTAAATCCTCAAAAGGTGATACAGGAATGCAAATTCAATTCTGACTTGACTGTCGGTGAACTGAATGATATCAAGTTGGAATCTTACTTCCTTTCTTTTTTGTTTAGATATTGAAGAAGAATAAAAAGCTCCTCAAGGGTTTGGAAGGTTGAATGTGATCAGCATGAAGAGCTTAAAAGCAAAGTTCAGGAAGAGTGACGTAAGTATTTCTGCTCAGTTCAACTGCTGGTTTTCATGCTGGAAACAAGTTCTTCACTCCCACCTTGATAAGCTTGTAGGTTAATGAATTACAGAGAAGAAAACCTTTTTCCAAGCACAGAGGCAACAGCTGAGTACAGTACGGAGTAGGCTGTTTCTATTTGTAGAGCTGTTCTCTGTTATGCAAATTAACAGTATCTCACTACCTTGGTGCCCATAACTGAATCCTACACAAATCTGTGGGGTCTGCAGAACTTCTGTTACGTTGTGCTGGTGCCCAGATTGAAACTTGGTTCCAGGTTTAGGATTAAGCCTAGTAAGGACTTTACTACCCAGTCGTATTTCTGTCTAAGCCTCATACCGTTCTTATCAGCGTGGTGTTTGAGCACTTCACGTAATGTCTCCCCAGTCTGAGGCAGGGTTCCTTTGTCAGCAAGAATACGGGAACCAGCTGAGCAATTAGGGCAGCTGTGGTTTATCAGTTCTAGTGTGACAGGAGGGGTGGAGATGAGGCTGGAGCAGTGAGAAGAAAGGCATAAATATGGAGGTCCTCAGGAGAATCTTCAGAACAACATTTAGAGAGACATTAGGCTGCACATCATGTGTTGCCTCTTGCTAGTAGTAGTAGTATCACTGGAGACCCAAGCTTCTACTTGTACAGTGAGCATACTTCCCCTGGAGCAGTGGAACTGCTTTAGTCCAGTTCTATTCTTGTCCTTCTGTTCCTGCTACTACTCATTCCAGGTTTTTGTGCTGCTAGTAAGGAAGTCTGTGAAACAGGTGACTTGGGGTTTAATTGACTTTCCAGATATCACGTGGAATTTGTAACAAGTCTCCATGATCTGTGAAGAATGTAGTGTTTCATTCTTCATCCTGAATTTTTGTGCTGTTTAGAAAGAGGCGATGTATCGTTTGTCACGGCCTGATCAGCGTGGGGTCCTGCAGCAGCCGTGTTGGATGAAGATGCTTGGCTTTCAAAACAGAGCTTCTTAAGAAGTTTTGGTGTTAAGGAATAAAATTACCCAGTGCACTCAGTGTGTGTTTTGATGTAAAGATGGTCTCATAGCACACCATTAGAGTGGTGTGTCTCTAGCCAGCCTGCAATGCACGTCAGTAGCAGTGAGGAAGGTAGAGTTACTGTTGTGATGTAACTTGCAGATGTTCTGGTTACTGCTTAGAAAGTCTTTCAAGCTACAGGTTAGCATTTGGTGCAGCTGCTGAATTGGCTCCCTAGCAGCAGCACTAGTGGGTGTTCTACTCCTTCAGTTTAGCAAGAGGTATTTCTTAAAAGAGTACTTCTATAAACAGGCTGAATATGTCAACCAACCTTTGCTTTCTAGAATATCTAGACCATTCCAGAAATATTCTAATTTTGGTTGCTGAGGGAAACACTTTTAACTACTTAAGCAGTATTTGCTTTTGCTGGTCACCAGACTGAATCAGCCAGTGGCACAGTGTCTTGTGCCACTTCACAACAAATGAAAATAATGTCACAAGTCTCTGGTGTCCCGTGTAACTGAACTTGCCTTTCAGTTCAGAACTGTTAAGAGTTCTGTGGTCAGACATTGTTGCTCCTGTTGCAACGAGTAGCAGCAATTGCTATTTTGGGTTCACCTACACCACTAAAACTTCTAATAGGCATCTGCTTGAGTAATGAGAACAGTCCCTTGGCTAATACATGAACACACTTGGAAGTTAGGTGTGCCCACGTGTTAGGATGACTTCATTCACACTTGTATGCTGCTTGGCTGGGCTGCTGCTCTGGAGCAAAGGCTAAGTGACATGTGTGATGAAATCAGACCTTGCTGTAGCGAGTCCAGCCACTCTTATAAATCGCAGTGGTTCACTTATTCCTTACTTATCTAACCTTGATAACTTGCATATGCCTCTCACCAAAATCCAGGGCAGTCTGAAAGCAATTGCTGTTTTGATACTACTGCTGTCTACTGGCTGGAGACAAAGTTGACCACAAAGGATTTTTCAGATACCTAAAATTTAGATATGCAGCTCTAAGAGCACAACAGTCTAAATCCATGACAGTCTGACTTCCTCTGTTTTGAAGCCAAGCCTTAAGGGCATAATTCAAGGCAACCAACAGGAGCTGTTCTATATTTTGTGCAAGATAAGCAAGCAAAATTATCCTTCTCTTCAGTTTCCAGAAGCTGCTCTTAGCTACAGTTTTTGAGGAGGAGAAAAAGGATGTCTTTTTAATTGGAATTAGTTGTATTTATAACTCAGTTTATAAGATGTGGTAACTGCTCTTGGACTGGGGATAAGGGTAAAGTCAGCCGGGATGGACTGAGTATTTTTCTCATTCCTTTCTAAAATAAATCTTGAATGTTTTATAATTTAGAATTGAAGATGTGTTGGGGTAAGGAACAGTACCCTTCTCTGTAACCTCATTGTTAGCATAAAAAAATAAAGAGTGGGAAGAGTAGGAAATAAGTCTTCTAGGTGTGTGTGAGAAAAAGGAATTACACAGACACTTCTCCAGCAGTGAGGCTGATAACATAAAACTCTGTGCTGGAATGAAGACCACAAAGGAAATGTCACTGATGTATTGAAGCTCTCTTGGCTTTTCTGGAGTGGCTGAATTAAAAGTGAGTATAACTGCTGATATTCAAGTATATTTCTGGGTGTCCCTGCTGGAGGCATTGCTTTGGTGCTGTAGTGACACCAGTCTCGATGCTTGTGAAAGAGATGGCCCTGCTCCCTCTTTTTTCACATCTGCTCTTTTCATTTGGAGAGTATCTGACCCTGTAGTGAGCCAGTTCAAGGATAAGAAGTGGTTGAAAATTACTTTGTGGGGTGAGGGTCAGCTGAGTAACTGTCTGCTCTGTCTTACTGTAGGGTCAGCCCTGAGAGGAATGGTGGAAGTAGGAGGAACAGCAGGACATCCCTTTCTGCAGCTGTTGCTTGGCTTAGTTGCATTGTCAGATCACACTGTGAGAGTACTGGCCTAAAAAGCACAAGGGTGGGCATGCCAGCAAAGGATTGCAGGGATACACAAATAAATAAGGCTGTTAATTTAAATATTTAGTAGAATTTATATAGTCCACAGCTGAGAGATGAGAGTATGACTCTTAGATGGAAGAGAGACTCCTCACTTCATGCTTTTGCTGTATCCCTGTATCTCACCTGATTTACTGTGTGTGAAGCCAGCACCATTAACTGGAGAATCTTTTGTCCTTGACACACTTAATAGCAGTGAAATCCTTCCTGGGGGTGACTGTTGCCATGTGAACATGTGTATTTGGAGAGAAGGAATGAGATTTATCGCTCTGTCACAAATGACTATTGTCAAAGTGTGATGTGTAGTCACAGGGGGATGCTTGTAGACTGGGAATCTGTGAGCAGGGTGCCTGGGTGGGAGCAAATGCCAAGACTGGAAGCTAAGCAGTGGATGTGCACACTTAAAGAATGTGTAGACAACAGAAATTACAATCATGTCTTGGCAAAACAAGAAGCCTCTTCTGTCTGAGAAGCTGGATTTTCTCCACTCCTCACCTCTTGCTTCTCATTATCGAACTCAAAACCTGCTATTAAACACGTAAAAGCTGACCACCTAAAAGGATGACCATTTAAATTGTTGCTAGAGACTACCACATGTAACACTTGAAAAAGTTGCTATAGTAATGCCAGGAACTATCACTTCAGAGCTGTATTTGTTTAGAGACAGTCCATAGTTTATTCACACAATGGAGAATGAGTGTCTCTACCCAGTAAGACAGAAGTTCTTCACTGTTTCTGCTTGGAAAAGCAGATTTTGGAAAATTACAGTTAAAACAAAAACATAGCTACTGATGTCTTATTAGGCCTCTAATATTTGAGACTGGAGTGTTTTCTGTAGTAGCTAGTCAGCTTGTGGCCTGACTTCAGAAGCATCTTGAATCTTAAACCGGGGCAAAGTGGATTTTCGAATGTGCAAAGATTAAGCCAGCCTAAACATGTTTTCCCTGTTCCTTGCATATACTCATCAACATTTTTAGGCACCTACACACATCTAAATATCTAGCTCTTTGATACTAAGATGATTAGGTGCATAAGTGATTTGTTTAGGCAGATTGGTTTTTAACCATGTTCTTGGTTACCCTAGAATAGGCATGTTGTGTGAAGGCTGTGATGGTTTGGATTGTTTGCACTCTCTTAAGTCTATAGGCGAAACTGAAAAGTTCTAGGACCCTTTTCTGTGAGTATTGAAGATCGTCTGAAAAACACATACTGCGATTTGACAGTGGACCAGTTTTCTTCTAATTGCTAGCTTGTTGAATGGACAAGAAGATTAGAATTGGGATTTGTTTCCAAGTATCTTCAATACTGAATAATTAAAATTGTGGAGTGTCTTTTAAAGTTGAAAATTGACTGTGCAGTTCAGTGGAAAAGGTGCCTATTGTCAGATGCAGAGCCAAGACAGGCTAGGATTCCCCAATGCTAATTACCAGTTCTAACTTCTGGTATTTCTGGAAATGCCTATTTGTTGTACTGTTATGCCAGGGTTGAGAAGTTTGCAGTTCTAAAGAAAATTTCTGCCTTTTGGCCTTTGGTGTAGTAACTGTTCCATAAATCTCAAAATGAGGAGGCAGTTAGGTATGTTGTAGTGTAAAATCTCAGTCTTAATCTAGACACTGTGATAATTAAGGCTTGGCATTTCTTTTTAATGCCAGATGTTCTAAGTAGTCGGCTTCCATTTAGCAGTTTTTAAAGTATAAAAAGCTAAGCTACTTGGGGGTCTGGAATGGAAAGATTGCTGGGATACATTCAGATGAAATCTGTGCTCTTGTGTGCTCTGGGCCGAATGTGTGGGAGAACAAAACTTGGGTGGGGCAACTTGAAAAGTTATAAAGCAGGATCTCCTACAAACAGCCCTGAAATTGTTCTGCCCACTGAAAGCTACAATTAACCTAAAAAGGAGCACGGGATTGAAATTTGCAGTATCTACTCTGTACATAAGTACTTTTTTTCAGGGTAATTGTGACAAAAAAAAACCCAGATACAAAGTTTATTCTGGCAAAAAAGTGAAATGGCAATGTTGTCTAACCATTGTACACAATTATTTAGAAAATGAACTACTGAAGCTTGCTTTTATTTCGGTGTCCTGCTTTTACTGGGTGTTGGATTGAATCAGCCTGAAACAGATCATCATGACTGTAGCTTTCACTCAGTTTATGGTGTTCTTCAGTAGAAATCTTTGATTCCACAGTCCATGTGTGATGGAAGGCTTGATCTCTGGAGCGTATAGATTGTCCTCAACCACCTCTTCTTGGGAATGGAAAATTGAACCTTTTCTTCCTCTTGAAACAGGTACTGTGGCTCCTGATTCTCCCTTCCTCTGTCAGAAGTCAAGGGTTCTACCTTCCACCCCATTTTCTGGTATTTGGCTCCATGCCTCCAGTTCTGGAAAGCGTAAGGATCCAGTCAGCTTGCTCTCCCAGCTTAAATTCTTTGTCCAGGGAAGAAATTAAACATGTATTGAGTATATCCCTCTGTGAGAGGGTGAATATCAGCCTGTAGGTTATGTAGCATCTCTTGTAATGGTGGAAAGAAAATGCAGTGGAGAAGACAAGCAAAGACTGACAGATAAGGGTATGGGAAAACAGAAGGGATGCAAAAAGGTCTGAAAGGGAGGTGAAAGGAGGGACAGTTGAAGCTATAGGGTCAGAGTTACTATTTTGGCAACTGTTCTGTGAGAAGAAGTGACTGGGTTCCTGTGGGTTGCCTGATTGTCTGTCTCTGGATGGGAAAGTACAGAAAGTGTTTGAGGCTAAATAACTTGCAGATATTCTGTAAACAACCTGCAGCCTCTCCAAATGTTTGAGACAGAAAGGAAAGGGAATTGGTTAAATGAGAATGTGCTGTGGTGTTTGAAATTACAGCAGATGAACCTGGGTTGGAGTTAGCTTACTTTGAATAAACACATAGTTATTTCCTTAAACAGGATTATGAAATGGGAGTGAGTAGGAAGAAGAAAGGCAAATTGGCATATACAAACTGGAAAAAACTAGTATTTTTAAATATATTGCTAACAAGAAAGGAATCTTTTTGTGTAGAAACATTTCTTTTGTGTCCCTTTAAAAAGAGCACAGAAGTTCAAAGGCCTGAGTTTGGACAAGTTGCAAAAAAAAGCTATTGTAATTTTTTCATTCATTTGTTTATCTTTAGTAAGATTTAAATGTAAAGTAAAATAAATAAAAGAATTATAAACGAACAGTCTGTGTGTTCTTACTGTGGTACACTATATCCTCTCTTCCTTTTTGGCACTACTCATGCCTGATCAGATATGTCCAGCTGTCAAAGTTGTCTGTTACAACTCATGTAAAGGAGAGGATTTAAGGAGTGGTCCAGTCCTTGTGTTTGATGGCTTTTGTCTTGTTTTTTGTGGTTAGGAAAGACGATTTGCTGTGAATATCTGTTGTAATATTATCTGGTGAATACAGCACCCATACGTTTTATTCTAGTGGAGATTTGAGCCTTTTCATTCTATGCTTGTGTTTTGGTAGACTGTGAATGATACAAGCAGACAACAGATGCTAAGGAGTTAATCAGGCTGAAAGAGATGTATTATTTACCTTATTCCTGCAATGTGTTCTAGTGCTGTTCTTCAGGAAGCTGCTCTGAGTGTAGTCCGTGCAAATGCCCGGCATTAGGGACATGTCAAGCCCTTTTTTGCTTCATTGCAGATTGTCACGCTAGAGGTGCGCTGAATTTATGTCTCATGCGTGTCCTGAATACCTGTGAAGCTTGAGCATAGAGTGGAATCAGGGTGTCAGTGGCCGTGCTTCCCAGGAGATGGGAAGGGTGGACTTGTGTAGTTATTCTGACGTGTGAAAAGCTACTTAATGAGCTCTTTTTCCTACTTCAAGACCTAAGTGATTTAGACATAGCTGCAGCCTTAAGCTTTAAAAAATCTTGTTAACACTGTGCTGGCAAAAGCTATCACAGTTGAGTGTCTTTTAACTACAGCTTCAAGATGTCTTGATTTCTTAGACTCGCAGCTTGTATCCACATTTATTGTTACCACACATACTCTCTCTTCCTGCTTTTAGGTTGTTATGTGGACTCCATATTTACCTTGGAAGTATTTTGAGGTAGAGAACTGTTCAAGTGGTGTTCTTGCTCCATGTGACACTAGTGCCACTTTATACTATTTGGATTTTGAGAGGTGACACAGTATAATTAGCAAAACATAATCTGAAACTCTAGCCTAATTTACTTTTCTACAGCTGCCTGAGGAGTCTCATTGCCTGGATATACTGTGTGTGTATATCTCATATGAAATACACACTTAACTGTCCAGAACACTTGCATTGACTTGATCACAGTGATAGAAGCAAAGGTATTTTAATAACTTTGCAAATAATGTGGTTACTGATGCATATGTATGTGTCAGACATACCTGTGTGGCTCAGTTCATGGGTGCATACCTCTTTTCTTTCATCTTTGCTTCTTTGCTGTGTGTGGTGGAAACTTCTTAGGAATCTTGCAAACTTGGGTAACCTGTCTGCTTATCCAGAGCCTGAGACAGGGCCCTTTGAAGTCAGAAGAAAGACTTCAGTCTACTTGGCTGAGCACTGAATTGAGAACAAAACCCAAAGTACTGGCTCCATGGACGCATATGGTGGGGCTCAGTGAGGCGTGGATATCCCCTCAATCTAGCATAGAAATACACATGGCTATTGAGGATGCTCAGATTGGCAGGTTATTCAACAGTGGCTTCTTTTGGGGATCTAGAGTAGGTTGAGGTTTTGTTCTGTTCCTCCTGCTTTTTTTTCCTTTGGGGATGATTGCTGTGACATGGTGTGATTCTGTTTGACAGGAGCAATGGCAACCCATTGCATCTAGTTTCAGCCTACCCTCTTTTAGTTTCAGACCATTACCCTTCGTCTTACTGCAGCAGATCCTGATGAAAGGTCCCTCTCCATTGTTCTTTACTGGCCCCCTTTAAGCATCAAAAGGCCACAATAAGGTCTTCTGGAGCCTTCTCTTCTCCAGGCTGAGCAACCCCAACTGCCTCAGCTTGTCCTCAGACAAGAAGTGCTCCAGCCCTTTGATCTCCAATGGGTCCATGTCCTTCCTGTGCTGGGACCCCAGAGCTAGATGCAGAGCTCCAGGTGGGTCTCAGTAGAGTGGAGCAGAGGGGCAGAATCCTCTCCCTCCCCTTCTGCCCACAGGGCTCTGGATGCAGCCCAGGACAGGTTTGGCTTTCTGGGCTGTGAGTGCTCATGGCTGGGGCATGTCCAGCTTCTCACCCACAGCACCCCCAAGTCTTTCTGGGCAGGGCTGCTCTCAGTCCCTTCATCCCCCAGCCTGTGCTGATACTGGGAGTTGCCCTGGTCCAAGTGCAGCACCAGCACTTGGTCTTGTTAAACCTCATGATGTTTCCATGGGCCCACTCCTTGAGCTTGTTCAGGTCCCTTTGGATGGCATACGGTCAAACACACCTTTCAGGCTGGTGTCGTCTGCAAATTTGCTGAGAGTGCACTTGATCCCACTATCTGTGTCAGAGGAAGACATTGAGCAGTACTGGTCCCAGTACTGACCTCTGAGGGACACCACTTATCACTGATCTCCACCTGGACACTGAGCTGTTGATGACTACCTCCTGGATGTGGCCATCCAGCCAATTTGTTATCCACCAAACAGTCTATCAGATCCATATACCTCCAGTTTAGAGAGTGGGATGTTGGGAGAGGCCATGTGTTGGTCACATTATTTCTGCATGCTTCTCAGGGGAAAAAGCAGGACAGCATATCCCATGCTTATGCCTGGTGTTGTTGAGAAGGACTGCAAGTTCAAGCAATCTTGGAGTGTGTTAACTGGCACAGTAACAGCATACTTAAGGGGGCAATTTTTGTAGATTTCTTTTTGGCCACCCAATTGTATTCCTGTCCTCCTTGGTACAAACAGCCTGTCGCTGTCTAATTCTGCTGGATTTGCCTCACAACTGTCTCCTGTCCTGTTACGTTCTTTGACATAAGAAAAACAACCTTGTATGTGGTACATGCACTGAAGGTGGCTGTAAACAAACTTAGTACAATCTGATTTGGTGGGGGGGGAAATGGATACTGTAAATCTTGCCGTTGGAATTTGCTTGTGTCAAAGTGCGATGCGTGCAGCAGGCAGCAGGTGTGCATCCCCGCTGCTCCGGTGGGATGGGTGTTGCAAACAGGCGTGTGCATGTGAACTGCTGTACAGCAAGAAGCTGCCCTAGGCTTCCTGCTGGGCAGCAGGTTTTTTTTTTTTTCTAGTACTGAATACACTTCTTAATGCATATGTTGTTTGCTTGTAAACTTGGAGTTGCTCAGTGTGTTTTGGTTTTGTTATTCGTAGTGTAGGTTCCTTGTGTGCAAGCCAGGTCTCGCTTCAGCTGGGTTGCTGTGCTGGTTATTTAGCATGTTGTGCACTCAGGAGGAAGGTTGTGTTATCCATGTGTTTGTGAGGAACATTAGCTCAGATTTAATGTCACAGCAAAATATTCTTGAAAATTTCCTGTGGTGATGCACTTCAGCTATCTCCGTTTGCTCAGATGATGGTAAGATGCATAAGGTCAGATGTAGGCTGTTGGGTTTTTTTTATGTTTGTGAGTAATTTTGCTTTCCTTAGAGGGTCATTTAGGGGAAAATGTAATTTTCATTAATTTATATTACTTGTTAAACTGTGATATAGTGAAGGGGACAGGCCAAACACAAGCAGTGTGTGGTGAAAATGGCTACAGGTAAGCTTCTTCTGTTGAAGGGTGACCACTGGTTTCTGTTAAATTGCCTAGAAATTTGGGATAATGCGTGGAATGTTTTTTCTCATGTTTAAATGTGGATGCTTGCTCGGTCATTACACATCAGATGGTAAAGACCAAAGTTTCTTTATTATTTTGTTTTAATTTAGGCTAGCTGGGGGAGCATGGGACCCTTCTGTGGCCGTAGAAGCTTGTGTCGAGGCTCTTCTCATTTGCTGTGTCTTTGCGTAGTTTTGGGCAAATAAGCACCCACGGCTGCTGTTTCACCCTCTGAAATACATAGCATCTACTTTGTTTAGCTGTGCAGTGCTGAAGGGAAGGCACACAGTCCAATCTGAGAATTTCTGATGCGAAATGGAAGAACGTGAAGTAAGTGTTCTTCAGAGACCAGGAAGGCGAGTTTACTAAATTAACTTGTAGCTGAAATGTACTTGTCATTTTTTACTGTTTCTCTTCTGCTGGCATAAGAAAGTAATTATTATGCCGTGGAACTCCATACAAGGGAGTTTCCATGCCTGGAATTTAGATTTATAATCTGCTTCCTCCCACTACCAGCCCCAATGTATCATGATACTTTTAGATGAAGATCAAGTCACTTCATGATTTATTCTTGAAATGCTAAGTTGGCTGTTTGCTGCAGTGGTGGCTCTGGTTGTGTCTGCCTATAAGCTAACAAGAAAAAAGTCTGCTATCTAGAAATTTTACATAAATATTACTTAGTGACACATTTTTTCCTCCTCTTTGGCAGCAGCAGTTCTTCCACTCATTTTCTTCTCCTGTCTCCTGGATAACTCCCATAGGTTTAATAACTCTGGCTGGGGCAGAATTTTAATTTTCCTAAATTTATGTTTCTGTTTTTAACACTAATAGTTTTTCTGTTGTTTGGGCCCCCTCCTCCCACCCTCCGCTGGTCTGTAAATCACCTCAGTTGTGCTTAGTATCTTCAGCTTTATGAATGTGGTATTGTTTCAGCTCTGTACACACAGCAAACACAATTAGAAAACTACATTCTTTGACATGAGAAAAACAACCTTGTACGTGGTACATGCACTGAAGGTGGCTGTAAACAAATTTAGTACAATCTGATTGGGGGGGATGGATACTGCAAATCTTGGTATTGTAATTTGCTTAAGCTGCTAGTTGAACAGCATGAGAACTGCCAATGTAGTGCAGTAAAGGAAGGGAAGAAGATCGGAAGAAAGGCTCAACCCCCTCACCTTTCAATGCGATTTTTTGCAGCCTTGTGAACGGGCTTGTTATCCCACTTTTACACCTTAGAAATAAGGGAGAGGTGTGGAAAAATATTTAAATGGAGTAGTTGGTGTGGTTACAATAGTAACTCTGCAGTGCTCAAATACTGTGGAAACATGGGGACTGTGTAAATTCTCTTTAAGGAGAGACAGGCAGCTTCTACCATGCCCAGACTAACTGCTTTCTCAGCCCTGCATAACTTGAGACTTGCCAGACTGTCCTGACTTTGGTATGTCAGCTGGCTGTTGTTGTAAACCTCTGTCTCTTGAGTTTGCCCCTGTTTAGAATCCGTGGGTAGTTAGTGGAGGTGCTGCTGCTGCACACTGCTGGAGATCCGACTTTCTTTGTAGGGCACTTGAGTTAGTCCCAAATGCGTCTAAAAAGGACTGCATGAGGTTTCCATCAGTAAGATTCAAAGGGGTGATTTTAAATACAGAAGCTATAAATGGCCCTGATGATAGTCTCCTTTAATGATCTTCCCTGAAAAGTTGAGACCTATGTTTATGGTGATAAGGTGCAAAGAACTTTGTAGGACCACATCTTTTACATGTTAGTAGTTCAGCTGTGGGATTACTCCCAGTTTTTGTCAATGCATGATCGTGCTCTGACCTAGAACATGTCTCCTCCTCCTGTTCTCAGTGTGTGTGTGGGATTTTGGATGAATTGTCAGTTTTCACACACAGCTGAAATGCATCTTCTTTTCCAGTATGTTTGAGTAATCCATAGTGATTAAGCAAAACAAGTAGGAAAGAATGTGATCTTGCTGTATGCCATGATTGTAATGACCCCCTCTTTGAAATAAATCAGTTGTTTGTCAGAAGACTCATGTCTGCATAAGCACACGACATTGCTGCAGACAGGAAGTGCCCTAGTCTGTTGACCTCGTCTCCCAGGGAAAATCAAAAGTTCTCATTAAATTAAAAAAAAAACCCCAAACCAACAAAAAACTCCCCCAACTTGTCTTAGTGGAAGACGAAGGCAATAATATGTATAACCTCTTTTTTTCTGTTGTTTATGAATGTGCAATCTGATATTTAAATTGCTTTTAAAACCTTTTTAATGCAGCTGAAAGGAGTGAGGTCAGATATATTTTCTTAGGGTTATATTACACTCCACAAGGGTGAACAGGAAATGGTTTAAAGGAATGCCAAGAAGCCCCTATTCCCTAACCAATTGCCTTGTCTTCTTTTAACCAGCTTTATTTCACATTGCATGCTTCAGCTGCTGTGAGCATTTCTGGGTTGAGTATAGGGGAAGGTTTCAGTGTATTCTTAAGTTACATCATCCAAATTTCTTTCCCTGCAATTTAAAGAAGAAAACTGTCTGGATTTTAAATAAAACTGTATACAGACCAAGTGTGGTGAAACAGAGGTCTTGCTATATGAATTTCTGATCTTTTGGAAGTGGTAGGTATGCTATCTTATTAACAATGTGAGAAGAATATTCATCACCATTTCCAATCATTACCTCCGTTTTCAGGAATTTGCACTTGAATTTATGCAGCACTATCCCCATTTATCGACTGTATTTCTTGAATTCTAATTCTTCTGTTTCTAGATGGGTTTTTTTTCAAAGCAGCCTTTTTTTTTTTGTTTGTCTTGAAGTCTAAGTCTAGAAAATTGAAAAAAGCCCTCACATTTTGCCAAATCCATGCTCTTACAAGCTATCAACCCCCCACCAAAAGAAGAACCCAACAACCAAAACAAAACAAAAAGAAACCTGCCAAAACCCCAAACCTGGGTTTAAGCGTTTCTGTATCATACCCTAACTGGGATGTTTAAGACTGTTTGTACCTCTTTGCTGGTTTTGCTTGTCACCTAGAATATCCAGTTAAGGAACATCTTGTAGAAAAGAAAATTTGGAAGTAGGTATTTCGAAGAGCTGTAGGGGAAATAGCCTGTTTTCTGGAGAAGCGGTGATCTGTACACAGCATGAACTTGGGCTTCCTGCTATTCATAGGTGAGCTAAGTCCCTTCCTCTGTGGGAAAGGTTACTTGCTAGAGTAAGTCACCTCTTTCTGAGGCTTTGAAGAGATATAATGAAGTCTCTCCTAACACCCAGTTTCTAGTCTAAAAGCTCACAAATCTTTTCATACCTGACCTAGCTAGTTCTAGAGGTGTGTTTGGTGGCTGGTGAATAGGGCAAATCTTGCAAACGTTCACAGTGTTTGCCAGAGTGCTGCTGCAGTGAACGTGCAAGGCTAAACCAGAAACGTACTAAGTTCCTTCCTAGAGTGTGTGAGATGTGGATTTTTTATAGTCTTGTCTCTTGAAGAGTCATTTCAAGACATACGCATGAAGTGTATGTTCCAAAACTAACCTACTGCTTACGTTAAAATATCCTTAAACAGTCACATTAGGCATTATCCTGTGTTCTTCCAAACTTGGATATCAACCCAGGGTGTCTAAAGTATGACAAAGCTAGGTAAGCTGACCAGTAGTGTTGGTAGGATTTTAAACTTGCTGATGTCCAGCTCCTCTCCTATTTGGAAGAGGAAGTTGTAACTTCTGCTGCAGCTTCTGAACACAGGGATTTGGCTTTCCAGGGTTCAGCAGCTTTGCTGACCACCAAACTTAGGTGATCTCTTGTAACAGTGTTTACAGAATTCAGAAATATTTGCACAACAGTAATTATTAAAGAGGTCTAGGAGCTCTGGTTATGAAATCCATCACCTGTAACAATAATTAACACTGAATGGTTGTGTAGAAGGCATGTAGTATGCTAAGAATCTACAACTTCGACTGAATGCCTGCTACATGAGATCAAAACCTTGGTTGTTGAATACTGTAACTCATTAAACATGGGGGCAGGACCTTATAATGAAATTAGAGGGTCTTCTCTAGTCTTTCTGACACTTGTAATTCTAGACTTAATTGGTTTTCCATGCAATTAATCCTTATCAAATGTGTGATCTATTGCAGCTTTGGGTTGTAAGGGGAGGCTCAAAATTATAGAACTTCTGGTGTTACACCCCTCCCTTTGCCTGTATTTCTGGTCAGTTTTCTGTTTGTTCCTAGGCTGTTTTCTTAGGGAAAGACATTAGCCTGCCATTTTTCCGTCTTCTCTGTTTTCTCCTTCAGGACTACTCTGGCAAAGTCAGCTTGAGACCTTTGCTGGGTCTTTAACACTACTTGCTTCCTGCAGGGGGTAGGGAGGTCACTTCAGTCTCTCTTTGTGGGGAAAAGGGTTAAGACATTTGAGATTGCCTGCCACTGCTGAGCCCTGGAGACAAGTTCTTGGTTGGAAGCAAAACAAACAAAAAAACTAGAGGAAAAGAGAATATATGTCGTTTGACATGGAGTCTGAGTTTTATTTGAAATAGAAAAATAGGAGCTTGCACTGACATGAATCATCATCATCCATGATCTGTTCCTTGTTTTCTCTTCAGCTGATAGTGGGTGGAGTTCAAAAGTATTTCAAGCTAAACTAACTTCAGAAGACACTAACTTTGGAGCGAGTTACCATCGGCCTGGGCCTCCATTGTCCTCCTGCAGCTTTGAGGATCTCTCTGGCATTTCTTCATGTGGCTTTTTCACACTGCCCTTGAGGCACTGTGCTTACCAGTAGATCTTAGTTGTTGTTACTGCTATAATGAAAAGCATCACTGCTAAGCCGTGCCTTCTTGCCTCTTTCCATATCCCTTTGCTGTTCCCTACAAGCTTATTGTGTGTCTGTCTGTACCACAGAAAGCTAGTGCTGGGCCAGGATCTTGCTATGCTTAGCGCTGTTATTTTTATCTCCTTGTCTTTCCAGTTTGGGGGGGGGTTCTTCTTCTATGAAGTTTTGTTCTAAAATGAAAGCCACATTTCCCTCTTACAAAGTACCAAATGCAGATGATCATACCTTAAAAGAGACACCGTGCTTGTTTGTGGAGCAGTGGGTAAACATAATTTCTGCTATGCAGACATGCTGAAGTTTAATACATTCCAATCACCCAAGTTGATGAAAGACACACATTATCTGTTTCTGGCAAGAATTATATTGCATCTAATTAGGCCCAACTTTACAACATAGCATTTCATGAGCAAAGTTAATTACAGTGCGCTTCGTCTTTGTTACAAGAAAGCCTAGTGGTGGGGAAAATCAGCAGTTGACTTAATTTGTGTTCTGTTACTTAATGCTTAACTGTCTCAGTGTTTTAGTGTATAAGCTTGTCAGTGCTGCCATGCACTGCAGTTCCTGGGGAGAACGTAATTCCAGCTGATGAGAAAGACAGGGAGAGCATCTTATTTCCGGTAGTGGAAAGCAGTGTAGTGCTCATGCAGTGACTCAATAAGTGTTTTTAAGGGAGTTAATCAACTAATTTTTTGTATGCAAGGTGATAGGTTGGGGTTGCTGCCGTTAGTGTTAAAAAGTACCAAACACGCTCTATTTGTGATCTCTCTTACCTTCCTTCTTGATTCCCCAAATTTAAACCTCCTTTCCAAGCAGAAAAAGGCTACCTGTTATAGACATATTTATTGCAAATATGAGCACACACCCTGCAGAAGCTGTAAGAAAGTAAAGTGACCCTTTTAGAAAGCACCGTAAGAGCGTTTGCCGTGTTTCTTGAGATTGGGCAAGATCAGTCTTAGAATTCACAAGGTCCTTTGTGAGAAGCAGAACTAGCGAAGCCTGGCCTCCCTGCGTGGTTGTTTTGACCTCCTCCACTTTATCACAGTACGTGTGGTTTTGCCACTCTGGCCATCAGTGTCTGCCTTTTCTGCTCTTTCTCTCGCTTATGTGTAGAGGCAGCTCTCTCCCATCCCTCTCCAGTGTCCCCCACGTGCCTGCCAGGCGTCACATGGTGTCTGCTGGGGCTGTTCCAGATTGCTAAAGCAGCTAGTGCAGGTAGCTGCTTGGCATTTGACAGATCAAACAAAGCAGCCACGCTCATGCTGCAGCCTTTGGTGGAAGTACAGTATTAATCTTGTCAATATAATCAGTTTTTCGTGAAACTTGCTTGAGCTTATTTATCTTGGAGACTGCTTTCTAGCTTTCAGTAATCTTGGAGTAGGTATACTGGTATATTGAATGATTGCATAAATCTTCTGGGGGGTGGGGAGGGGAAGGAAATGGCACCAAATTAAATTTCATTTCTAGAGAAACAATTCTGGAACAAGAACAGGACCCTCAAACCTGTATTGCTGAGTTTGCTAAAACTAGCCTTACCAAGGGCTGGAGGTTTCTCTTGGTTGCAAAGTAGTGCTAATAGAAAGCCGCCAGCTGGGGCCAGTTTTTAAATCCTACAGTTTATATTCAGGAATAGGGATGTGGTTGCTGCCTATGCTAAATAAACTTGTTAGGAGATCCGATTCCGCTCCATGAAATAGATGGAGTTATAAAAGTAGTCTCGCACTGAACTCGTTTTACTTAACATGGCTGTTCTGGAGGCTGTCTTTATTTCATCAAGCATCTGGCCATATTTGCAATTTGAGAATAATTAAGGGTAGATTTTTTTTTTTCCTCTAGTGTGTTGTGCAACGGCACTTTCAACCCTGACAGAAATGTTAAGATAAATTGAACTCTGACACACATCTGCCTGCAGTGTTTCTAATAAAATAAGTAGATCTCAGCCTTTTGCTAAATTGTAATAAAAAATATATTTTTGCTACCTGAGATCATGTATGCTATAGGCGTAACCTCTTGTCAAATAATAGTCATATTCTGTCACTGTCGTTGTTTCGAGAACTTTAATGATCAACTTGCATCCTCTTTCTTGCTAGTTTTACACTGTTGATGCAGACAAGAAATGAAAAAGAATAGGGTATTTTGTCATTGTCATAATTGTGCTTTGTTGTATGATGTAAATTTCCCAGCTTCACCTGTCAGAGATGGAGGTTATTGACTCTCACATGTCTGAGGATGCACATGCAGAAAGGCTGTCTGCCTGGTGCCTACTCTGCCCAGCTTGCTGCCTCCTCCAGCCTGTCAGGGTAGCAGAGGTTTGAGGGGAGAAAGGTGTTGAGATGCCTTGTTCAGGAGACTTGGCCTAAAAACTGTCAGTCTGTAGATAGTTTACATGCAAAACATGCGTCTTCTGTATGGGAGATGCATACAGCATTCTAGCAGGCTTTCTCAGGAGCTTTTCCCATGAAAAACCTGTTTTTACCTGTTACCTGGACAAGGTGCTGTAACCTAGTGAACAGTCAAAATGTATTAGTGTGATAGCAAATCTATCTGACAGATTCTTGCATGTTGGACAAATACTAGTGAGGGATGGGCAGATTCTGCAACACAGGTTCTGTGGTATAGCTTGGGAGGTGCTCTTTCTGTGAGAATGAACTCTTCATGGTCTTATTTGACATTGTTTGGCTTCCCCTCTGCCTCTTGAGACCAGCAAGCAAGATGCTCCACTGTAGGGTAATGACATTGATATTGCACAGATGTAATGACTTCCATAATCTTTCTCTCTTAAGCACACACATGGATCTAAGTGCAAAAAGGGATTGTTTGGAGTAGATGAACCAAAACAGTTGTGGGATTAGATTTTTGAGACAAAGAGATTTTGCCCTCTTCTGTGGGGAGTTGTTGGGACTTGCAGCAAAATGCATCGGACCACAGTCTGCATAGCTTTGAGGAATATAACACATAGTTGTGATACATTTGAGCTGTGCTGTTTCTGCTTGTGGTGTTTCAATGGTGCAGTTGTTTTCTGAGCCTGGGATGCTCTCTGCAAGGGTACAGAGCAAGCTCATTGAGTCATCTGTGGCAGAGCAAAGAGTGCAGCAGTAAAGTATGTTCAAAAAGCAAATCTTGAAAACTTGGTTCATTGGTAAAAACAGTACTTTGCAATGCTGCCCTTTGTAAAACAAGCCGTCAGTGGCCTCTTCATTAATATGCTTAAATGCCTGATGCAGGACACTACAAAGACCTTAGTGCATAGATTTCTTTTTCCTTCATTACTTGCAAGCTGGGTTGGGTTCACAAGAAAAGGCTCTGGTTCCCATTGTCATCTGAAATATGAACTCTGCTTTACATTCCTGACCTGTAACAGAGCTATTTCAAAAACATGCTTTTTCTCCTCCAAAACAGCATGTGTTGAATTATAATGGCCCATCCTGCAATGCAGACATTCTAATTTTCAACAGGCATGAACGTCTGCAAGGAGGTGAAAGTTCGGGGTGAGGGGGGAAGGCTAACTCAGAAAATATGAACAGAAATATGTTCCATTCCCAACCCTCGGTTCTTCAGAGCATTCTCACCAAAAGAAATTAAAACCAGAAAGAATTCTGAAACGATTTTTATCTTGAGAAGAACTTGATGCCTGTTTGAGGTTTTGGAATGTAACTCATGAATAAAAAGCCATCTTATTTTTGTGTACAACTTCGCAGTATTTAGATGGCGGGGGAAAATACACCTTTGAAGTCTAAAAATAGATCTGTAATTATGTATACTATGCAAAGATAACTGGCTGTCTTGCTTTAGCCTTGGCATTTTGGCCTATAGGAAAGGGAACCTTCTGCAGCCAGTGCTTTCCATTGAAAGCAGTGACATTCTTCACGCCTTGTAAAGCATGTTGTCTGCAAGTTGTGTGCGTGTGGTTGAGCTGGTTAATTTCGGCTCCTGATGTATCTGTTGCTCACTGCTCGCCTGGCTCTGTTCCAAGCAGAAGATGGGTGGTTTGCCTAGCAGGAGATGCAGTTCTTGCTAGTGTGGTGTGGTTGCAGCTTTTTGTAGCTCAGGGACTGAGCAGCATGAGAGGTAGCAACAGTTGTAAGTGAGGTACCGATTTTGCTGTACTTCTGATAAAACATCAGGATGGAGAGTTTGAGAGAGAAGTTGGAAGCAAGTAGCTAAAGAGCTTAAACTGTGGTGGTAGATTGACTTTCGCAGAGTTCTGGAAATGTCTGCTTGACTTCCCGAGAGAAGAGGAACGTCAAGTCAGTTTTCTGCAAAGGCATATTCCCTGCGTGGATGCTGTGTGTCACTGGAGCAGTAGGGATGGCACGTATCACTCGTACCTCGTTAGGCAGTCTGATGAAGCAGGAGGGTGTTACATGTGCTAACATAACAGGGAACATACCTCTGCTGAAAGGATCTAGAAGTCCTGTTTAACAACACTGTGTACAGAATTAAAGTGAGGCAGTGGAGCTGTCTGTTTTCCTAGAGCCTGATTTATGTAAGAATTCACTTGACAATTTTGATGGTAAACATTGCCTTCCTTAAAAAAGAAAAAAGTGCAAGTATCACGTATGTTTTGATTTGTGAGTAGGTGATGCTGCACAGATGCAGCAAGGAAAGGCAGAAACTTAAATTTGGATCCATGTGTCTGATCAGAAGAAATGCTAAAGTAGGAGAAAATCGTAAAATTGCAATGAATTGTAAACAAATGATATTTTCCTTGTCGTGGCCAGACTGTAGCTTTTGTTGTTGACCATGTTACTCTGGCTTATTGATTATCCCTGAGATGTACATGTGCCTTCATAATGGGTGAAAATTGTGTTCGGTTTCCCTGTGGCAGTTTCAAAATACATCTGTGGAAGTGCATGCTTTTTTCTTTTTAGTTGAGTGATTATAAACTTTCCCTTTCTCCTGTCTGTGTTCATAGATTGACTCTGAAGTGAATAGTTTGCAAGGAGTTAATCTTTTTGCCTTGTCGAAGACTGCAGCTGACCCAGCTGTGTGGAACACAGGTAAATACAGAACGTACAGCTAGGTCTAGCTGACTGTGGAAAAGGTCATAGGGATAACACACCCCATCCTCCCACCTAAACAGTTAAGGAAACTGGAATACTTAACCATGCAAATCAGATACAATTGTACTATTTGAATGGATTCTTTGCCTCTCTTTTTCAGCTGTTGGTGCAAGAAATGCCCTTTTGTGCTGTCTTCAGAAACAGAACAAAAGTATTCTTGAATAGTGTGCATCACCGTACATGTGTTGAACTCTGTTTTCATAGCTCTTTCCAGTTCTCATGTGACCGTGTTTATTGCAGGGCTCCACATTTTATTTCTCAGATACAAATTATTTTAGGTTTAGTTTAGAGGGGCAATTTCAAGATGAGTCTGCTGTTATGTTATTTTAGAAGTAAGCATGAATATTTTCTCCAGCACATGTGCCAAAATACCAGTTCTCCATCCCAGAGATTTTATTAAACCAGTGAAATAATTGGTGTATTTTCTACATTTGGTGGGGAGAAAGCCTACTTAGATGAATAATTTTGTTATGATACATACTTGTTATCAATCCCTAACAAAAGCAAACAAATAAACAAAAACCCCTATGTGTCCAGAAGCTTCTGTCACACCATGTATTAAAACTTGCATAAATAGTAGGATCAGGGCACGGTTATTTTCTCCTTTACTTCATGTTGAAATTCTAGCTATGCTGGGAGAGTAGTTGAAGGATGAACTAGTTTGGTGGTTCTTTTCTCTGGTGTCCTTGCGTTTTGCTCAAGCACATGGAAATTGACTGTATGCGAAAGAGAGAAAAATTTTGGTAAAATACATCTTGTGAGTTCTGCCAGAGCTGTCTGGGAGTGGTCTCCAAGGTAACCAGGCTTTTCCTGACATAACTCAATAGCTGTATCTAAAATAAGTGCTGGTAGTGGCTGCCTTGGTGCAGTAGCAAAAAACATCGTTTTTTATTGAGCGCAAGTAATTAGGTCTCTGTTTATGGTCCAGTGTTTTATGTAGAGATCATCCAAGTGAGACAGGCTCTGCCATCTCTCTAAAAGGGTTCAGAATTCACTTCCCAGCTGCCAAGGTCAGAAGAGACCATGTCTTGAAACATGGTTAACTTCTTGGGTTGAGAATAAATCGTTTCTGTGCTCGTCCCCACAGTGATTGCTCTTTCAGCCAACTAAAAAGCAATATCGACTTGCTGTGGTGGGAGGTGCATGTGCAGACAGAGGAATACATGATGAAGCCTGAAGGGGTTTTACAGGCTAAATATATACTTCTTAAACAGTCATTTTTGATGGCTTAAAAGTAATAAAAATATTGCACTACGGCACCTAACTTTTCTAGTTCTATGGACATGCAAGGATTATTTTTATTTCCATTTTTATTGTGTGTTCCAATCTCATGTAAACAGCATATGGATCGTAAACAACATGGTATGTTATTTTGGACTTTACATTGAAATTCTGTCATCTCTGTTTGCAAAATTGTGACGTCTCTTAAAATAGCAGTGGCATGACTGGCCATAGTGCTTGAGGTAATTTAGGGCATGTATAGTGTGTCAGGATGTATGGAGGGTGTTGATAAAGCTCACTTAGACTGGCTGTCATCCACTTTCCACTTCAGTTTTCCTGTTTGACATTAAATGTTTGGAAAACTTTTTGCATAGGCATAGAAATAAAAGAATGACGCATGCTAAAATAAAACAAAGCTGAGGAAGTGGCTAGCTACCCGTGAAGCTCAATATTAATCTAAAACTTTTAATTTATTTCCAGATAATGTAATACTCTGAGAATGTTTCTTATTTGTGAGAATGTTTGCTGCCTTCATTAGAAAACAAAGGAAAAAAAAAAACCAAAACAAGACCCCCCAAAAAACGCGCACCAAAACAAAATAAAATCAAATCTTGAATGGTAGAATTCTTCTTCCCCTCATTTATTATACCTGATGTTGATTCTTTCTTTTAACTTACAGCGTGAAAATCTAGTA
Organism: Amblyornis subalaris; assembly: GCA_018881555.1. Lineage (NCBI taxonomy): Eukaryota > Metazoa > Chordata > Aves > Passeriformes > Ptilonorhynchidae > Amblyornis > Amblyornis subalaris. Next base: position 875,534 of record JACAXG010000173.1, on the reverse strand, counting down.
CCTATAAGCTCTTTTTAATATGCCATGGAGACTGCAGGTAACCTTCCAGCAACCGTGAAGCCTTGGCCCAGGGTTTGACGTCTTGTTCAATCAAGAGCATTTGCCTAAAAGAAAGTGGCATTGGAGATGGCCAGGCTGTAGTGAGTGTAACAGCCCGGTTTTACAAGGGGGAGCATAATAAAACCAGTTCAGTGGCTGGGCAGGCATTCAGCAAGCAGCCTGAGGCAACGTGTTGTGTCAGGGACTGAGTACAAAGCCTTGGACAGCTGCAGCGCAGAGGTTTAATTTATAGTGACGTTGCAGAGCGCGTGCCAAAACTTTCCTCATTCCTAAGGAAACACTTTCCAGTGCATAATCGTCCAGTCTTGTAGAGCTCTTTAGAGATGCTGAAGAGCATTTTGAGCTTTTTTTTCTCAAGCAGATAGCAATGTTCTGTGGTGAGATTATGGAGGAATTGTCTGTTCACACTTTACTGTAATTTCCGTAGTCGCTACAGTAACTACTCCCAGATTTTGCTAATAGCAGTATCTTCTTTGTAACCTTTTCTGGAAGAGTAACAGGAGGTTGATTTCACTTTCTTAGCTTTGTCAGCCTCTTCTCATTCAAGTAACATACCAGGCCAAAATCTTTAAAATTTGATTTCTCAGAAGTAATTGCAGGGCTGTTGTGAAATACTGTGCAGAGCTTTCCAAATAGAAGTCCTTGATTTTTTTTTTTTTTCCCCTTAGTGCAGTGGAGATTTTTAGAATGATAAAACGAAACTGAAATGTGGTAATTGATAATTCAACAGTTGCAAAAAATACTCTTTTACAACTAGCATGAGGGCCAGGTTCTTGAGAGCTTTCTTTTCAAATCCATCTTTAGGTACATAAACAAGATATTTAGCTTTCAAAATGGCTGGTTCAACAAATAGTTCAATATTTTTACAGTGGGATGTGCATAGCATAAAATATATTTAATGTAAGAGATGATAGTCCACTGAAATTGTATCTATTCATAGTAAAGATATGTCCTCAGCCCATGTCAGAATGACCTTTTTTATCCATCCTGAGGTTTTTATTCAAACCCTGAATTAAAGTGTGGCAGTAGCCTGTCCTTGGTTTAGACTTCATCCCTTGGCTCAAGTTACCATTAAAAGCTCTTGCCAGAAGATTATAGAAATTGGTAGCTGGGGCCTGAGAAGACCATACAATTAAGAGTATTCCAGTTTTCTGCCTAGTGGTTAAGGCAGCATAGCCAAATCTGGTGACTTTAAACCATTTTTGCTCTGCTGTCATCTGAAAAATGTTGGTCTGGTGACACAGAGCTGACCTGTTGAATTCAAGATTACTGCCTCGCTTTCCTTCGTTGTCTTTGGATACTTGAGAAGGAGCGGAGAGATCTGTACAGACCTGCAGCGTGCAGGTTGCTTGAGCAGAAGTTCCTTCCTTAGGACTGTGCTTTTTGGTGAGGTGAAGCACAGGTGAGCAGCAGCAATTCTGGGGGTTTTTTTTCTTTCTGCTTTCCATCTCTCACTACAGAAGAAGAGTAATGCTGTCATGTGTGGTTATATGCTGGTTTAGGGCAGTGTTTTTAGTGTGACTTGATCCTGGTGCCTATCAGGCTGTACAGACACCAGTATGTTGTTGGGTTTTGTTCTGCAGAGCAGGAGAGGGAATAGGAGCTATGGCAGAAAAAACAGTGGAGCCGAACAAATTTCTGTTCTGTTATGAGCAGAACAGTCAGATTGAGGGTCCCCAGTCTTTTGTTTCTTGTAGTGCCTGTTGGGGTGTATCTGGGGAGAACATACACTGAGCAAGTGTGTGGTACTTCTCCATAATATTTTCCTAGATGCTTAGTATTTTCATCTCGATCAGTTTCCTGCACATAGAAAGTAATTCCATGTGGAAACTCTTTTCCAAATCTGTAGTGAAGCTTTCTGCCTTATATTTGATCAGGCCCTCCTTGAACCCACAAAAACTTACTGTTTGCAACATCCTTGGAAGGGTGTTCCACAAGTCTAGTGTTGTCTTTCTGTTGTTTTACTTTGATCTGGTTCCACTTTCATGTGATGTTCCCTCACTGTGCTGTAAAAGGCACTGAACAGTTGATCCCTGTCCATCTCCCCCGTATCATTGGTTTTGTTGCCTTTGTATCCCCCTTAACTAGGCTGAGGTCCCTAGCCTGTTCATTCTTCATACAAGTGCTGTTTTGGATCATCTTTGCCCTTCTGAAACTTTTCCAGCTCTAATGCAGTTGTAGAGAAAGAGATCAATACTGCATGTTGGTGAATACAGTCCCTAGTTGTTCTGTTTCCTTCTTTATGACTTACCTTATGATTCCTAGCACTTTGATTTCATGTGGATTGGACTGGGAGACGGGAGACACTGATACTTTTCCTCGTTCTCTTGTGTGGTCACTTGGCTTCTTAGTTTCTACTGAAACTTGGTATTTTTCTAAACTCCTTTGTTGGTGTGCTTAAGTGTACACACTCTTGCAGGAAAAGCATACTTGGTGTGTGCTCAGGCTGTGTTGCAGAGCAGAGTATTGTAGCGTGGGGGCACTTGTAACATGGTGTTTTTCAGAAAGGCTTTGGAGTATATACATGCCAGTAGTTTTTCCTTGCTGATTTTGTCGCTGTGAGAAACAAAACTATTCCTGCTTGTCATTTTTCTTTAGTTTTCATGCTACAATCAGTTTATTTTTCTGGGAGCCTGACTTGAGTTGTGGGTGGATTTAAACAACCTACGATAAAAAGTGGAGGGTTTTTTTTGTAACTCTTAGACATTACGTGCTTAATTAAAGCATCTGTGCATACCTTCTTAAATGGTGCCCTGAATAGAATGAGGACCAGAGTGATAACAATGTGCTGAATGGTTGCCATTAGTTCCAAGGTATTATGTGAAATATTTGAGTAACTGAGGTATTGATGGCTTCTGTTGCACATATTTCAGTAATTAATGAATTGAAGAGTACTTTACCTCTTACAGTTGATTACTCCTATTTCCTCTTCAACTGTTTTTTTTCATTCAACCTTTACATAATGCAGAAAATTACATTCTTTGCCACTTAGTGATGTGTATTATTAATTGATGTCTATTCTTTTCTCTCTCTGAGATATTTTAAAAGGTAAGCTGCTTTTGGTTTCCAAATAGTCCTTTGAACCCTTTTTATCAAGAAGTTTCATGCTAATAAGTGTAGAGTAGTAATAAACCACAGGTTGCTTTCAAAGTTTATAAAGGCAAACTTCTTTAAAGCTGCATTGCTACAGAAAGGTGTAACAACTCGTTCATTGCACCTATTTAGTTTGTAATGATAGTGGCTGGTGCATTAATGTAGAATTTAAGAGCAATACCCATTTCTTTTCCAAGAAAGGAGGCTTAAGAATATTTATCTTGGAGTCTTCTAGAAAACCCTGCTTATTTGTGTAATACCTTTTTAAAATAGCTAGCCAGATGGATCCAGGGAACGCTTGTGCATGTCACGTATGTCTAACGCCTTTCCTTCTCCTGGGACCAAACTGCATTACATCATATTTTATGATTACAAGACAGAATTTTGGTGGAACTTAGCCATATGGTTGAGTCATCTGCTCTCTTCAGTTTTGGAAGGATTATACTAGCATCTTCAAAAGACTGTTAAATTTATTGGCTTTTTTAACCCATAAAATTTGGAAACCTTCTGCTGTCTCTGGCAATGAAAACTATCCCATTTTCAGCTTATTTATGTAATCCTTTGCAGTTATTAACTGAACCTGTTAAAAATGCTGTTACAGGATGAAAAAAAGAATGCTTGTATGTTATTCTGGGTTTCCTGTCTCATGAGATGGAAGGGAACCCCTAAGATACGTGGCGTCGATTCCTAAAAGAAACCAAAAAAACCCAACACACATTCTTTGCATTTTTGTCATGAATCACAAAGCTCTTAGGCGTTCTCTTCTTCCTTGAAGACTTAAAACCTGTTACAAATCCTTGCTCTCCCTCAGCTACTCCACCCTTTCACATGAATTATTGAAAAGCATGTTTTGAAAAAAAAATGAGAATTACATCGCCACTGACTGGCTATTTGCTCCTGGGAACAAGTCTGAATTTAGCAGTTACTCGTAGTTGTTGTGCCAGATGCGCCCCACAGAATCCAGCACAGCCTTGGTGTGCAGTCTGAACCTTTGAAATGTATTTAGAGTAAACTGATCGTGATGGGGAGCATAGCTAGGGATATTGGTCAGGTCACTCTTACTTGTGAGCACCGAGGGGAAAATGTTTTATGAGATTTATGTTACTGCTAGGGATTTCTCTCTTGTGTCAGCCCCTCCACAAGCTGTGACAGAGTGGTTATGGCTGTAACAGGGATGTTTTTGATGATGGGGAAGGGGCTGGTAGCACAGCCAGCCCACTCAATTTTTCTGGAACTGTGTGCTCTGTCTCCAAAGAGACTCTGAGCACTGTACTGCTAATCCATAAAAGGATTTTATGCTTTGTGCATCTTTTTACTGTAGATTTTTAATTTGCAGTGGTCTTTGTACTGGGGAAGTTGAAAAACCTCTAGTTGAAAAATCTTGTTGAGCTGCTGAGCTCTATTACAGAAAATGTGTGTGATCTTGTGAAGAAATCAGAATATAAACTAGACAACCTGCAGTAGAGTTTCTCGATATAGCAGCAGCAGTATTCCTTACGGGGGATCAAGACTACAACAGATAAACCACTGGCAGCACTTATCTTGATAATACAAGAGTAACTTGATGATTGTGACATGCAAATAGAGTCCAGCCTAGAACTAGGAGCCAAGTGAATCTTTAAGTAAAACAAAAAAGCAGATGCCTGTTTGTGACTCTTGTCATCTTGTGTGAGCAATCCTAGTGCATTTGTTGAGGTGCAGGGTATCCAAATTAGCACTGTAGTGAGAGGACTGAGCGCTCTTGTAAATCACACATTATTGGTAAGAATATTCAGAGGAGAACAGGAAAGATATTGATGTGCAGATGGGGCACACTGGGCACTAACACTGGGCTGTGGTGGTTGTGCCAGGCAGCAGACAGCTCAATTGCTGATCCAATAGGCAAGAGTGAAACCCCGAGTGCTGGCTTGGGGCAGCCCGAGCTGTGTTTCCAGGGGCTGCCTGGAGGAAGGTGTGCAAGCTGTGGCTCTGATCAGATGAAAGGCAAGGCCATCCATGCCTGCTGAACAGAAAATTTGTGCTTATCATTATTCATTCCTGTAGAGAAATGGAACTCCTTCTCCACGTGAGGCGTAAGGGAAGGAACCAGGGTGAGTGCCTGCTTGTTCTTTCTCTCCCTTTGCTTCAGGCCTGCCATGTGTGGGCAGTTGATGTTCTGCATACAGAGAGTCTGACGCATGAAAGGCTTGTCTGATTCTCAGTGCATGTGATGTGGAGGATAAACAACGTGGGAAGATGTGGTGGTGTGAAATCTCACGTGTTCTTCACTGGCAGCTGAAGTGGATTTTATTTTCGTGCAAAACAATTGCTTGCTTTTTCCTGTGGCTCTTGGATTTATCCTTCATTGCAATCATGGAAGTAAAGGCAGCTATGCTTAGCTTGCTGCTTTAATATTTGGTTTTGGAAATTGACAAATATTAGATCTGGAGGTCAATCCACAGCACTAACATCTGTTAGTGGCCTCATGAAGATCAGACAGATAGTGAAACTTTTTAGCCTTCTTTTGTAGTCATGAAGTACTTTTGGAGATTGAGTTGAGTCCTCGAAGACTCCAAGCAAAATAATTTCTTGGAATAGGGATTTGTCTCTATGCATGCACTGTATTTTGTTTGGCTTTGTCATGGGTTTCAGAATAGAAGGCTATAATCCCATAACAGTGGTTATGTCCTTTACAAGAACGACAAATTCAACTATAAATAGACTGTTTTTCTACTCTGAATAGTTTTGAGATGTTAATACATATTTTGTTATGAATTTGGAAATTGTATTGCTTCCTACAATGGCATTCGAGTAGGTATAAAAATACTGTGAAGTGTTTTTAAAAACAACCATCTAAGATCTTTTCTGGCACTTGTGGAGAATATTAAGGTAATCTACTTTGTCTTGCTAGTAGAGGAAAAAAAAAGAAAACTTGCATTGTGAGCTGAAATTTCATATAGGTATTTGTAATATAAACACAAAGTGCCCTGGTGGCTTGTACCTTATGAATAGAGCTTACAGCAGTACATCTTACTGATCAGTTCTGGACTCTGTGCAGTTCTGCTTGGTGTTGAGGTTTTTTTTTTTTTCTCCTTGTCTGCAACTTTTGTGTCTGTATTCCCCTTTGCAGAATAAGGGGAAGGGAAAATGGACAGCAGCTCTAAACGTCATGAAAACCAGCTTCCTGTGCAGGAGTGGCTAGATAAGCTGTGTTTTGAGAGGTTTAGCAATAGACAGGAGGACAGATGGAGCCATAGGACTAAAGTGCCGGTACACGATGGATGTCCCTTTGGCCATCGGGAATCAAGAAGATCCATCGAGTACCTGTATTCTCTGACTGAATTGACTAGTCAGCAGAAACTGGAGTGTGCTACTAGAAATCTAGGTAGACATAGTCAGCTCAGATACTCGTACCAAGTCATAGAATCATAGAAGGTGCTAATTTGAAAGGAACCTGTCAGGATCGTCAAGGCCAACTCCTGGTCCTGCACAGGACACCCCAAGGGTCACACCATGTGCCTGAGAACGTTGTCCAAATGCTTCTGGAACTCCTTCAGGCTTGGTGCTGTGAGCACTTCCCTGGGGAGGCTGTTCCAGTGCCCAACCACGCTCTGGGTGAAGAACCTTTTCCTGATATCCAACCTAAGCCTTGCCTGACTCAGCTTCAGGCCATTCCCTCAGGTCCTGTCACTGGTCACCACAGAGAAGAGATCAGTGCCTGCCCCTTCTCTTCCCCTGGTGAGGAAGTTGTGAGGTCTCCCCTCAGTCTCCTCTTCTCCAGGCTGAGCAGACCAAGTTGTGTCAGCCACTCCTCACATGGCTTCCCCTCCAGATCCTTCACCACCCTCGTGGCTCTCCTTTGGACACTCTCTAACAGCTGAATGTGGTGCTGGATTTACTGCCCACCCACTAAGGAAGTAGTATGTCTTTGGCATTGAATGTTGAAAGCTAAGGGACTGTCCCTGTCACTGTCTATCTAGAACCAAGGAGTTGAGATGTGTGCCTTGGTCATTAGGCACATTCTGATCTTCACAGACTGCTGTGTCTAACACAGTATTGAGGAATGCAAGACAGTCAACACAATAGCTGAATAAACGAACTTTGCTTGCAGAGTTGGCATTGTCACTGTATCTTACAGACTACTTACCACTGAAATGTACTTACCAGATAAAAGGTCATGTTTGATTACCCTAACAATTTCACTTTGAACCTCATGATTTCTCTTTTTCCCAACTGAACATGAGGCAGTTGTACAGCAGAAATCCCAAAACTTGAAAGGCTTTATGTGAGTTCTTGTTTGACCTTGGGTGAGTAACTAAAATCTGTTGACTAAGATTCTTCAATCTTAAAACTTTGTTACAAGCAGTCTTTTTCACGTCTCATGCTGATTATCAGTTCTTTTTTATATATATTTTTATTTTTAAGTGTAATGAAAACCTGAGGATCCTTAGATAACCATTTGAGAAGTGTGGTGGTTTTTAAGTCTGTGTTTTAACACCCCATGGATTTTTTTGAAGGGAAGAGCTCCCATGGTCCAGCAGTGAACAGTAGTTTATTAGATATATTTTCATTTTAGTGCAATTACTGAGTAATTTCAAGATGAGAACAGTCGTCTGAGTTCCCTGTAGCTCAGATCTTTAGAACTTAGAGGAAAGACAGAACAATGGGAGATGGTCACTTCAAACAGAACAGATTTAACTTCTTTATTTTTAGAAAGTCCCTTGTGTTTTTTCCTGTGTTAAGATAAACTTTGTTTCATTTATACAAATATACACAATTAATTCTTGGCTTTACTTTCTTCTGTCTTACTGAGAGTGATCGTTTGCATGTGGTGTGGTTACTGCTACGTCCTTTGCTATCTGAAAATAAAGATAAATCTCCAGTTGCTGTATTGATGATGTGTGAGATGATAAACAATGGACAGTAGCTGGACTTACTGCCACTGCTCTGGCTGTATGTTACTAATGATTTAAATGTACTTTTCCTTGTTTTGTTCTAATGCCTTGCATGATGTGAGCTTTTTGCTCATCACTTTTCCCTTATTCCCCTGGAATGAAATTGTTTATGTGAAAACATCAGTAATTGCTTAAAAGAAAATAGAAGGCCTGATGTATCTAGATGTAATGGTAGCAGGAAATGCCACTGTTCCTCAAATGTAAAGACTGATGTATCTATGAAAAAAGGCTTAAAAGTAGCACCTGAAGGAAAAAAAAACTGTTGTGGCCTTTACTGTGAGGTGAAACGAGCAGCATGTGTGAGCTGTGTGCCTCCCAATCCACACAAAACTCCACCACATGCCTCTAAGCTCACTAGGTGTGGGCCGGCTGTATTCCTTGGTCTGGGTGGACTGTGCCATGCTCTTTTGGTCTCAGGCTCTTTGCTGGCTCTTACAGAAATGAAGTCTTATATTTGGGTTATGAAGAGGCTGCTTATCTATGCTTTAACTGTTCCCTTGCTGACCTTATGGCTACTCTGAGTTCAAAGCTTGACTGAAACTGTGAAACCCAACACAGGGTTTTTTTAAGAAAAGACAACAAAACAAGCAAAAAGCAAACAAACAAAACCACCTGCAAACCCCCACCAAAACGGACAAAAAATCCCCAAGAAACTTAGACGTAAGAAATAAAAATATCTCAGCAAAACAGCACGCCTTTAAATGCACTTATTTCCATTTTCATTTCCCTCTTGAGTGTTCTTGGAGCACAGCTCACAACCTGCTGCGAATTCCAGTCGTCATTTAAGCAAAGACCACACTAACTTTTTGCTGTGACTTCCCTCCCCCCACACCCCCACTCCCCCGACTTGCAGTCTCAGATGACCATTTTAGTCAGGTCATCTTTCTCCTTCTCTGTTGGTGAAAGACCCTTTCATTTCACAGCTTGTGGTCCCCTTCTGCCAGGAAAGTTTCCGGGCAGCCTCACTGGCTGATAGAAGTGCCCTGCTGAGTGACTTGCTGTTCGGTTGCATTATTCTGGGGTTCAGCATGAAAAAATGGTTTGCTTGGATAATAATCACTTCTTTATCTACAGAAGCTACCCAGTGAATGGGTAATTATCAAGGTTTACTGACAATCTGCCGTTGGTCTTTTGTTACCATTCCCTGTTCATTCACTCCAACTGCTTCCTGCCTTCCCTGTCGTGCTTTTTATCTCCGATTCAGATGGAATTCATGGTCTGACAAAAATACAGTCTCCAGTATCAAGCAGACCTCATGCACTTCGCATGGCCGGTTGCCCCAGCGAGGCACCATAGCTCAAGAGGAGGGCAATGGATTGAACTTCCAGCGGTAAAATGTGCATGGGTTGCTTGCATTACAGCTGCTGCTGTTTCCACCTCTAAAGAATGGCATGTGTAACCCTGCAAGCTGCAAATGTTTTGTCTTCTTACGTAAATATAATTAATATTATTAGCCATCAGTCACCTAAAATAGGCAACATGGATTGTGAAGTGAAGCTGGAAGAAACTCTTTTCTGTTTTAGCAATTAGTGACATTTAGATAATATCGCTATGAATTACTTCGAAAGCCATTGTCACGCTTTGCTTTTTTGACAACTTAATTAGAGGTCTAGACCTCACTTGTGGTGGAGTTAATGAACACAGCATCTTTTGGCATGGCCTTCCAGGGCGCTGCCTCAGTCGAGAGCGGTGCAGCAGAGGTCAGCTTGCAATGCCACTGTGCTCTATCTGCGCCGAGGGCAGGCTTGGGAACTCAGCAAGGAGCTGGAGCCACAGCAGTTGAAAGGAGCCCGGGAGGCAGCAGCTCCTGGCATCTGCTAAGCTCTGAATGTCCTGGGAGATGCTGCTACAGACTGGAATAAGCTGTTGCTGATAAGGTCAACAACATCCTGCCCTTCTGCAAGTGAGATTTCCACTCCCACCACACAAGCTTGCTGCTGGCAAATACAATCTGTAAATTGTAGATGGGAAGGCTGGGAAAGGTGTAGGCTCCTTACCTACATACCACTGACTCTTAGGTTATAGTGTTTTCAGATAAGCCATTCTTTTGAGAAGAACTGTCATCTGTTGTTTTGACTTCGAGGGAAGTTTTGTTCAGCGAATGCATTCAGTACAATAGGATCGCTCTTGTTTTTAAAACTCTCTTGGGAAGTCCAGCACATGTGGACTTTTGTGGATGACCTTGTGATGCAGTGGTGTTCAGTGCCTTTGCCATGCGATTGTTTGTGACGCCAATCTTTAAGTATTCCTTTCCTTTTCAGACAGTGAGTTGCTGAGTTCAAAATTACCAGGAATTTCAATTTGCTACTCAGCTTCCCTGCAGTTCTGATTTCAGTGGAGATAACATAACTCTGTCTCCAGTAGGTTTGCAACAATGCAAGGTCACTTAAATCATCTCCTGTAGGCTGTATGCCAAAGATAAAGAAACAAAGTTGTTGCCAGTTAATGTTTGCTCAGGTATTTGCTCATGGAAAACGTTGTACAAGTGCTAAGTAGAACTATCACCTCTTGTTATACGTTATTTCTTGCATGATATACACTGGTAATCTCAGACAATTGAGGCTTAATATCCTGATAGGGTGGTGATGAAAAAAATAAGTACCTCTTTTAAACATGTTTTGATTCCTCAGCTTTGCTTCTGGAACGGAAAATGTTCACTTTGTGACAGAGAAAACAATGGATAAGATAGGTAGTGCAAGCTTCAACTGTATAAGAAAATAGGCTTTGATAGGAAGGTTTCTCTTTGGACTCAAAATCTGTCGACTTGTCAACACGCTATGTGTGATCCCAATGAGGAAGAATTTTTACTGGATGGTTCCAGCCCCACGGGTATGATAAGTACTTTATTAGTATCTTGCAATCATAAAATTGGGAATAAATGGTGTGTAGAGGGAGCTTACAGGAGCCTCGACAGCTGCCAGTGCAATTGCTGTCAGTAGTTGCTGCCGAAGTGCGTGATGGAAACGCGGCTTCGAGAGCTCAGCCCATCCTGATGGTGGTCGCTGGAGGGGGTGTGAGCACTCTGCATTGGCCCTTCTTAATCACTAATCATAAACTGCTGGTGTAGATCAAGTCCACCAGTTCTCAGCCTCATGTCACTAACACTGACCACACAGTGCAGGCGCGGCTTTCCATCCTAAGCATGGCTGCCTCTTTCCTGCCAGCTCCTTTCTCAGGTTCTTAAGTGTTTCAGTATAAAAAACACTGAACTGTTAGCAGAGAGGTGCTTCTGAGTGAGGCTGTACAGCACAGTTTTCTGTCTGACAAATGAAAATCAAGAATAAAAAGCGTGCTTGAGAGGGATGTTAAATGCCAGCTGATGTTTGGATTTTAGCATACCATCCTTTCGGTTGTCACTGTTGTATCTTAGGGTTTATTAGGGATGACAGATTACCTGATCCCCTGCACATTAATAGGAAAATATTTACTCTTTATAGACATGACTGAAAAACGCCTGTTTTATCCAAAAACATGCACTTCTTGAGCTTTGATCAGATTTACTTTGTCTCTGCATATGTAATGCCCATTATTGCTACCTGCACTAAGCAGTATACACGTTTAAAAAAACCCAATCAAACAGCAAACTATATCTTCCCCCTCCCCCAAACCTGAAGAAGTGGAGCACTGGCTGTGGTCTGTGAAGCTGAAATATGTGTTTCATGAATTTTGCATGTGTTCACAAGCCATTGTTATTGCAAAATGTTAATTGTTTGAAGGAAGGCTGTTGATAACTGTTTGGCATGTGGCCTACGGAAGTGGCGGGTGTGTGTAGGGTGGGTGGAGGTGAAGAAAACTCACATCTCTTTTCCAGGACTAGATTCTTCCAAACGCATTACACGTATGTGTTCATCTTTACACTGAGATGCCCGGGTTTGGGGTTTTTTTAAACTTGGATGCTACATGTGTAGCACCACGTGTCCTGCTGCATACTCAGCTGACTAACTTGCCTATTTGCAGCACTCTTGACACAAAACAAGCAAAAAAAACCCCCAACAAAACAAAACCAAAGAACCCCCAGCTTTATGGCTGATGAAAAGTACCTGCTTTGTTGCTCTTGTGCTATAGTGAAGATTTTCCTGAAGGCCGTGCTGCTGTTTTGTGTTAACCTTCAGTCTGAAGTGCTCCGCGTGGGTTGGCTCAGAATGTTACATGTGGAGACCTCTCTGACACGAAAGAAAACACTCTTTTCTGTGGCCTGAAGGAGTGGCGTAACAGAACTGAAACTTCCCAAGCGCTCTTTGGTGGATGGTGCCATGCTGTTTGGATGAGATCTGAAAGCAAGGGGAGCGAGGAGTCGTGTGATAGAGGGGGCAGGACGTGGCACACAGCTGAAGGAGGGAGCTTGCAGAAATGTCTGGTCAGCTTGGAAGAGTGGATTGGAATGGGATGGTTTGGGGACTGCAGTGGAGGAAGCTTGATACGGTGGGCTTAAGAAGTTAAGCTCTCCAGTTAGGCTGGCCATCCTGGATTCTTGAGAGACGAGAGCATCTCCCATGTTTTCCAGGATAAACAAATGCTGGTGCTGTGTGGTGGATGTCAGTTCAAGGTGGCTTTTACACTGAACAGTGATGGGGAGTACCCATGTTTTGCATCATCCCAACAGAAGTTGCCTCCCAAGTCTGTGGTGTATACTTGATGATGTGTGACTTGTGGGGTCAAAACCAGGCTAATATTACAAGAGATGCCAAAAATGTGTGTAATGCAACAGTTGCTGCCTGTGTTTGGAAATCTGTATTTTCTGATCTGCTCTGGGCAGCAATGCCTGTGCAGTTTTTGATTGCATGAGGCACTTTAAGAGCCCTCCTGGCTTAAATGCTTCCTACTTTCTTGCCAAATCCTGAGTACAGTTTCTTTCTGGGTGTCATACTTATTCTCTGTCCTTCTAGATTTTTCTTCCCCTGAAGAACATGGACAGTAGGGCTACAGTTCTGTATTGAAATGGGTGTTTTTGAGAGTCTATTGCATGCCATTTATTTTATTAGCTGGACCTTCAGCTTTTGGAATGCATTGTACAACACTGGTCTTTTGAGCACAGTGGGGAAGAAAAAAACCAGTTTGATCCTATCAGAGGAATACTTGAGCAACAGTTGATGCCTGCATACTTGTTTCTTCTGTGTGAACAGATTTATCCATAATTTCATTTTGAAAATAAAACGAGGTCTGTAAATCATATGATTTATATAACTTGTATAAAATTGACATTTCACCTACAATAGTAATACATCGTTGGTGCTTTACAATGGAATCTTTATTGCTTTAATGAGAAGGTGAATGACTTTATATGAGCAATGGAGTGTGATGGCTTTTAAACATCTTACGTAGAACATAGCTATTTTAGTTTATAAATAAGCATAATTCTGCTGCACAATGGTGAAGAGAAACTGCGTGTATCCTTTTGTTTTCCAGGAGCAAAACAAAGTTTCAGGTACAGTAGTGTTAAAGATGTTAAACATGCAATTGCAAGAACCAATATGAGTGGATTTAGGTATGTGACAATCTCTAAAATTACTAATTCCTTTAACATCTCTGAGTCACAATGCTTGAAAGAAGAGACACTAATTAGATACAAAACTGAAACCAGAAATCTAAAATGACTGCCAAATACAGATCTGGCCTAGCCATCAGCCTCTTTCCTCTAAGCAGGAAAAAGAGTTGATTATCTGGCTCTGTGTGAAAAATAAAGAAATATACACTGATAGCCTGTCCTTGGCGCTGAGATCCATCTGGTAGCAGAGTGTTTTCAGGATCACTTAATGGCTTGTCCCAGTTCAGTTCTGTTTATTTCTCAAGTATAAGGGAATCTTTCTAGCTCTACATATAAGTGGGCAGCAGTTTTTGGGGCATCATTAAGTCTTTCCTTAATTGTGTTTGTGTGTGTGTGAGTGTTCATTTTTGGATATCAAAAAGGATATGGTTGAAAACTACAGTGAAGACGAGTTAAAGCCTCTGTTCTTGTAAAAGGGTGATTCTGTATGTCATAAAATGTTCTATTCTTAGCATGAACATCACCCTGCATCATCAGAATCGCTTTCAGAATACTCCAGGCTTCCCTATTCAATATTTGTGTATCTCCTAGGTGCAGCTTCCATACTTCCATACATACTTCCATATGTAAATACTGAGGGATAATTTGGGACCCAAGTGTGTTAGTTCCTCCTGGGTCTGAGATTTTAATGATAGTGTAATTATAGATGGATATAGTTACCACAGCAGCTTCTCAGAGAGGAAATTGACACTTCATCTCACATATTTCTTAAATTTGGGACTCAGTGTGCTTACTTGCTTATACCAGAATACTGGATATTGGATTATATGCCAATAATGTTTCAATTTAATAGCTGAGTATTGAAAGAATATTAATGAAACTGCTTCTTGAAGATGTGGCCTTTTTTGTACTATAAAGCTGAATGTTCTTCTGAAAGCTGTTCTGCCAAGGGTTTTCAGCAGGCCTTAATCTTAACATTTTCCTGTTGTTTATTCTGTTTCATGTTTCAGAAGTAAACTGGTGATTTCGGGTCAGGAAAAAGTCTTAAATTAGGTGTTGTGGTTTTTTCTTCAGAGTATGGGTTAGTATTGGATTAGACGTGTGTGTGTGTGGTGTGTGTAGATTGCCGTGCTACCTTGCTGTCTCTGTTTTTTCCAAGATATAACACACACACAGAGAAAAAGTAAAACAGAAAAAAAGAAAAAAAAAAGTGCAGGAGTTAGGTGCTACCAATATTTTACAGTCATCTTGGTGATTTGTTGGTAAGGTTGATTCATCAAATAGCCTCTATTTAAATATCTTATATGACTGAATAATAAAAAAGCTTAGGAACAGGTCAAACTCCAAAAGGCATAATATACTGTCAAATAAACAGTGTTTACTTTAGAGGTTTTTATTTACAAGTAAGATTTTTTTTTTTAACATCTGCTTTTAATAAAAGGCTCCCTTTAAAGCATGAAATTCCCCAAATGCAGAATAGGCAATGAGTCTCATTTTAGGTGGAGCCTGCTTCTTGGCTGGCCACTCATTGTCATGGAGTCTAAATATTGCTCTGGGAAACAATTTCTTTTTGCTGATGTAATTAGTGCTCTAGAGTCTATAGAAGTTTATTGCAGTGCTATAAGAATAAGGACTATAACCTGCTTGCTGTGCACTTACCCACGAGTCATTCCACTGCCATAACAGACTGGAATTGCTCTGTCTGCATGCCACTTCCTTTGACAGAGCTGCCATTCATACTCCTGGTTCCAGGTGGTGTTCTTTCAACTCCTGTCTGCTCTCCTGCACTCTCCCTATGGTCTTTTTTTTTAATTTGCTTTTTTAAATAACTTGTAAGCTGGAACACTTTCCTCCTGTTCTGGTTTTTCAGGGTGTGCACAGCCTGTGGAGTTAGTTCGTATCAGTGTGCACATACTACACTTCCTCACAAGCCCAGACTGAGAAATGTCAAAATGTTTATGTATCTGGAGCAAAAAAAGTCTGTATAGAGCATCAGCACAAAGTGTTGTGGTGGTGGGTTTTTGTTGTTTTTTATTAAGTTGAGTATTTCTCAAGGTGTGTATTAATATGAATTTAGTAATTCCAGAAGTTGTGTACAAATCGAGTGCTCATGAACAGGCAGGCAGTCATGCTGGAGATGAGCTGACTGGTGTCAAAGAGAAAGCCAGAGACTGTTGAAGATAACTCTTCTGAGTGTAGCAGGCTGCTAACACTGGTTCAAATGCAGCTTTTAACTGCAGCAGATTGTATTTCCTGAAGACTGAACGCTATTCCTGGTCCAGACCAGAATGCGTGAATGCAACTTTCAACTCCTTTTCCAGAACTCGTTTCGCTGTAATCACATGGAGTACAGAAGGTTAATTGTCCTCGGTTTTCTTAAAATCTTGCTAGATTCAACTTGGAGGTCTTTTAGAGGAAACAGGCCATTGTCCTGAGGGTTCAGAGGAGAGGGGAGAGTCATTGATTTAGGAAGTAGTGTCCTATTCCTGATTCAGCTGCCGAGAGGGATCAAAAAGATTTAGTGGATTAAGTTTGGAAAGATCTGAAAGTAGGGTGGTTGTCTTTTCTTTCAGAAGCACTAGGGATGTGCCATCTACCTTGAGTGGTTCATTTGTTTGTTTTAAAGACAAACGGAGGGGATAAAAACTCAGTGAAGCTACTTACAGTCTGCAAAGGGCAGTCTCTTAACCCATTAGCCTCTACAAAGTGTGAGCTGAGAAAAACCTTAAATGTGTAAAGTTTTGGCTGGCTTGTGTTGTTAGGGTGGGGTCTGGGTGAGATGAGGCACCTCATTGCTTATCCATATGATGTATGTTGTGAAGGCCCAATGGGACCGGTACAGCTCTGAAATAGAAACCAGGACTAGGAAAATAAAGGAGAACTTTTTAAAATACAGTAAGGAAACATGGCACTTTTTTCCTGCACTACTCATCTACAGGGTTTCCAAGTTACAGTTCATCTTTAGTCATCGCTTAGGCCCTGGCTTAAGCCATTAAATCCTTGGGAACCTGTGCTGCACAGCTTGCAGATTACTTTCATGCGGCTTCCCCTGTGTCATTTCTTTGGGTTGGGCTTTTGTTTGAGCTTTCAGTGGTGACAAATGTGTGCAGGATCATTCTGGAGAGCTCGTACGCAAAGCTGGTACTGATGGTATTTCTCCTTTCTTTCCCTCAGACCAACGAGTGGAATAAGAACGATGATCGGCTGCTGCAGGCCGTGGAGAATGGAGACCCTGAGAAAGTGGCTTCACTGCTGGGTAAAAAGGGAGCCAGTGCCACCAAGCAAGACAGCGAGGGCAAAACTGCGTAAGTCCAGCTTAAACTTGTGATTTAGGCACCAGGGAGAGGAAAACCCCAGCCCCAGGTGCATGTGCCACTTCCATGAATAAAGAACCTGAGGCTATAATAAAGAGGCTATCCTGGAGATGAAGGTTTCTTTTTCTTCTGAAGCACAACACATTCTGGAGAGCTGCTTTCTGGTAGCCCTCACGTGTAATTCTACATTTAAAATGCCATTTCAAAATCCTAAACCCATTGAGGTAACTTGGAGATTAATAAACTAGTGGGTAGATTTGGACCATTTTAGGACAGGGTATTTTGGAATTTCAGGGCACACTGCAGATTGCACACTCCAAGAGGTATTAATCTTTGGGGCTATTTTTTCCCATGGACATTATTTTAATAAGACAGAAATTAAGATAAATTTTCATCCTAATGGATTTGTCTGAAGTGAAGCTGTGGTGACAAAGTTTTAAAATCCTGCAGATGCCAATGATTCACTAAGTGCTCCTTGTTTTGGTTGAAGTGTGGCAATGAAAGTTTTGTGTGAACAAGATGCCTTTTGCGCTGTCAATATATTTCATATATAGCATTTTCATCTTCTGTTCTTCCTCTTGTTGTCCTGTGAACATTCTGAATTGTGGAAGATAAAAGATTCCACTAAGAAAATTACAGCCAGAAGATTGCTATCTTTAAACTTTCTTCCTTATGGCACAGAAAGATGATTAAATGGATAAATGAGAAGCAGGCATCCCATGACAGAACCAAAACCTTCATAAAATTCCAGATAGATGTGGACAAAGGAAGACGGTTTCTAGTCTTGGGGAGGGCAGCTCAAGGCAGTTTATACCAAACTATAAGTTCTAAAAATTGCCTCTGGGTTACATTTATTGAGTCATACTCTGCTTCTTTCTTGGTCTGGTTCAATTTCCTACATCTGCTCTATTTCTGCTCTGCATCTGAGGAAACCAAGTGATGGATTGACTCATAATGACCTGCAACTTCTTACTGCAGAAGTCCAAGTCATCAATTATGTCAAGTGGGCTTTCTCCTCCATACTTTAATAGTTTTTTGATTTTTAAAAGTTGCATACATATGTTTTTCTTTTGGCCAATGAATCTTAAGAATCACAGCTATATTTAGCATTTCATGTTTTTACAATCAGCCTAACTTCAGACCTCGATCTTTAAGCTGCACTCTATACAGTGTATCCAGTGTAACACCCAGTTTGCAAGTTTCATGTATAAATTGATACTATGAATTTTTCTGGGGAACCGCCCAAGACTGAATTTATCAATATCTCTTAACTCTGAGAAGGTAGCTAGGTATTGGTGCGACAATTTTCAGCTTTGTATGGATGCCATACAAAATTCCCATTTTCACTCTTTATTTGCAACTACTACAAAGTCAGTAACCATATATCTATATGAATGATGCTCCTACTAATAAAGCAGTTGCAAGTGCTTCTTCCAATTGGTTGGAACAAATATGAGTTAATGCTGTAAAGATCACTGTTTCTCCGTGTTCTGTATGCTCATTTAACTGTCATTTACTCTTCAAATTTTTTCTGTGTAGTGGTTTCAAAGACAGCTTGAGTGAGAACAAAGAAAAGTAGCATTGCTGTGATGCAGAAATGCAGCATGCCAGCTCTCATTCTGTGTCCAGTGCTTTGGGAAATTCAGCAGACCTGCTCAGGTTATTTCTGCCTCCCATTTGAAAGATAGAGACTGACAGGTGTAGAAGCAATGACACTAATCTGGAGAGACAGAGCTATCAAAGATGGCCCAGGAATGTTCTCCAGCATGGCTTATTAGTAATGGCTGTGTCTTGCTTGTGTTTTTATCACTCCAGAGTACTTTTTTAGTGTGTACAAAATGGAGTACAGCCATCATTTCTGTATACACTCGTTTCTCCTGTGTTTGCACTGTGATGCCAGCACTTCATTCTTACCCTGTGTCTGAGTGCCTGACACAGCTGTTTTGCCTGGTCTCAGAAGCTCTGCTTAGAGGCATAGCCCCTTCTGCAGCCCAGCACTGAGGTCTGTTGGTGTGCTGCAGAAGCATGGTGCTGGTTTGTTAATGTCAGCAGCTCCTGTGCTGGGAAATGGCAGTCTGCAGAGGGTTTCTTGGGAGAGCTTTCTACCACTGTGCTCACATTTCATAGAATGGTTTGGGTTGGAAGCAACCTTAAAGATCGTCTCATTCCAACCCCTCTGCCATGGGCAGGGACACCTTTTACTAGACCCCATCACTCAAAACCCCGTCCTATCTGGCCTTAAACACTTTGGGAATAGTTCTTCCACAACCTCCCTGGGCAACGTGTTCTAGTGCCTCACCTCTTCCACAATAAAGAATTTCTTCCTACTACCTCATCTAAATCCACCTTCTTTCAGTTTGAAGCCATTCACCTTGTCCTATCTCTGCATGTCCTTGCAAAAAGTGTCTCTCCATCCTTCTTGTACTGGAAGGTGCTACAAGGCTCTCCCTAGAGCCTCCTCCCATGAGCCTTGCACATGTGAAATCAGGCAGTGATCTGTGATAGTCAACACGGCTTCGATAAAGGCAAATAATTGCTGGCGGATTTGTTGGCCTTCTACAATTGGGTTACAGCAGTGGTGCATGAGGGAAGAGCAGCAATGTCGTCTGCCTGCACTTGTGCAAAGCGTTGGACACTGTCCTGCACAACACTCTTGTCTCCAGCCTGGAGGGACCTGGTTTTGCCAGATGGATCGTGCTTCAGGTGGGGTCTGGTGAGGGCAGAGTAGAGAGGCAGAATCGCCTTCCTTGCCCTGCTTCCCACAGAATTCTTTTGATGCAGAGCAGGATATGATCTCTGGGCTGTGAGCTCACATGTCTGGCTCGTGTCCAGCCTCTTGTCCACCAGCACCCCCAAGTCCTTCTTGGCAGGGCTGCTCGCAGTCCGTTCTCTGCCCAGCCTGTGTTTGTGCTTGGGTTTGCCCTGACCCGGGTGCAGGACAATCACTTGGCCTTGCTGAACCTCATGAGGTTCATGTGGTTTGGCTGATTACATTTTAGAAAGTTATCTGCAGTGCTGTGTGGGAAGGGAGCCCTTTGGATGAGTGGTCTATTGATCCCTGCGAGCATATATTGATGGATTTGTTTACATAGTTAGGGTGAAGCTGACTAACCAGAAGAACATGATGGATTCAATTATGTAACAGAGTGCATGATGTGATTAAAGACTTTGGAATGTGCTTGAAAGCAAAAAGGAGAAACAATGGCACATTGCAATACAGGTTTGTTACGTCCATCATTGTCTGTTCCCTTAAGATGTGACATGTTTCTTTTAAGACTTTTCTTTTTCATTCTTTTTGTTAACAACCCTATAAACAAAATTTTCAATACTGAACCAGATTTTTAGTTGAGATATAATAATAAAGTGCACTATTTTAAACAGAAGGTGGAGAGGGTAATTTTTCATGCTTAGAGAGGTACTTTTTAAGATTTTGTTTTATAATCAAATGGCTTCTCATTATAAAATGCTTGAACTGAGAGGAACAGACACCAGAACCTAGGATTTTCTCTATTCGTCCTGTTGAGTACTGTATGTGTCATCCCACTGAGTCCTATGGTGTGTTCCAGCTCTGCCTCAGTTTAGGACACTACCACCTTAACTTCCTCTTTGTGTCCTCTTTAGCCCCTGTCCATTAGGACCTTTACTTTGTGACTTGTACATATGCAGTAAGATGGAGATGCTTAAATTAATGAGGTCTAGGTACCAGTAAATTTTTTAAAGGTAATACTTAACAAATTTTCATTAGACGGTTTAACTCCTCAGCAGTACCTCTTTTAAAAAAAGTATTTAAAAAACATTGTCAGGATAATGAAATTATGTTTTTTTAAGACCTGCTTGACTGTCCACACCATCACCCTGCCTTTGACTAAGTTCTTTCTATAAACAATAAATCAATTTTAAGGCCATGGAGCAAATCCACCTTTGGCTTGAGTTGACACAGTCCCATTGTTGCTCCCACTTACATAGCAGAGACTATTGCCAAGCAGAGTTGTAATAGAACCTATCTGGAAATCTGACTCTGTCATTGTAGTCTGATTTTGCCAGATAGGTTGGTTGGGGTTTTTTTGGCCCAGCTTCCTTAAACAACAAATCGGGGCTTTCCAGCTTGGAATTTGATCATTTAAATCCACTTAAACTAACAAAAAAAGGGTTTTCAAAGAGATCCCTTTCAGGAGCGATAGGATTGGAGTCATTCATGTGCTGCACTTTCCACAAGATCAAGTGTTCAAATGGGCTGTTATTTTAAGAAGCTACTGCCATTATTGAGGGGAAGTGGAGGGACGGGGGTGGGGGAATGACTTTGGAAAGGATTTACAGTGTATAAATGGTAGCACTTCCTTGTCCTGAAGTTATTTTGTCAGTGTGCCAGTCCATTACTGCCATGTTTGCAAGTTTCTGCAAGGTACTAAACTAGAATTAAATGCTTTTGGCTATTAAGTGAAACAATAGATCTCTGTACATTTTTTTTTAACTCAATTGAATCAGCTGTTGTTTAATAAAATGAGTCTGACTATAGTACAAAAAAAGCTTTAGAAACCTCCGCAAATTTGCTCTTTAAGAACTCTCTCACAAAACTACTGCCAATAGCAGTTAATAGAAATTATATATTTTCATTTGAAAAAGAATGTTCATGCCTTGGAGGCTGAACTAAAAATAAATTTTGGAGCATATTTCAACTGCAAATACTTTATTATGTACATAGTATTCATTTTTGTTTTCTTCCTTTCGGATCTTACTGTAAAAGGAGGTGGGGGTCAGTGGCATGAAGAACATCAGTTTTCAAAAAGTAAATAATGTTTTAATTACCTTTGAGAGAGAATGTTTCCTTGTGTGTAATAATATTTATCTTAAAAGAAGCTATTGGAAGAATTCGTCAAATGATAGAATAGTCTGCGTTGGATGGGACCCACAAGGATCATCAAAGTCCAACTCATGGCCCTTCACAGGACACCCCAAGAGTCACACCATGTTCCTGAGAGCATTGTCCAAACATTTTGAACTGTCAGGCTCGGTGCTGTGACCACTTCCTGGGGAGCCTGTTCCAGTGCCCAACCACCCTATGGGTGAAGAACCTTTTCCTGATATCCAACCTAAAACTCCTCTGACACAGTTTCAGGCCATTCCCTCGGGTCCTGTCACTGGTCTCCACAGAGAAGAGATCAGTGCCTGCCCCTCTTCTTCCCTTCATGAGGGAGTTCTGACTGCAGTGAGGTCTCCCCTCAGTCACCTCTTCTCCAGGCTGAACAGACCAAGTTCTGTCAGCCACTCCTCACACGGCTTCCCCTCCAGATCCTTCACCATCCTCTTGGCCCTCCTGTGGACACTCTCTCACAACTTAATATCTTTTTTTAAATTGTGGCACCCAAAGCTGTCCCCAGGACTCTAGGTGAGGCCAGCCCAGAGCAGAGTGGGACAATCCCCTCCCTTGCCTGGCTGGCCATGCTGTGCCTGATGCCCCCAGGACAGGGTTGGCCCTGCTGGCTGCCAGGGCACTGCTGACTCGTGTTCAACTTGACATCAACCAGGACCCCCTTTCCACAGCACTGCTTTCCAGCAGCTCCTTCCCCATTCTACACACACAACCAGCATTGCCCCAATCCCAGGTGCAGAATCCAGCATCTATCTTTGTTGAACTTCACATGGTTGGTGATTGCCCACCTCTCTAATTTGTCAAGGTCTCTCTGCAGGGCCCCTCTGCCTGTTTGGGAGTTAACAGCTTCCCCCCAGTCATCTGCAAACTTGCTCAGTATCCCTTTGAGTCTTGTGTCCAAGTCATTTATGAAGATAGTGAAGAGCACTGGGCTGAGGATGGAGCCCTGTAGAACCCCACGAGTGACAGGTCCCCAGTCTGATGTCACCCCATTCACTGTAACCCTTTGTGCCCCACCCATGATCCAGTTGCTCACCTATCCCATGTGTTTATCCAGCTGTGAGCTGGACATTTTGTCCAGTAGAACACTGGGAGAGAGAGTATCAAAAGTTTTCCTGAAATGCAAAAAGATACAAATTACATCAGCTGGCTTCCCTTGATCAGTTGGTGGGTTACGTTGTCGTGAAAGGAAATCAGGTTTGACAAGCAGGACTTGCCCCTCATGAAGCCGTGCTGGCTGTGAGCAATGACTGCATTGTCCTCCAGGTGTTTTTCAGTATCTCCCAGAATAATCTTCTCCATAACCTTACCAAGCCCTGAAGTGAGACTG
This sequence comes from Amblyornis subalaris, assembly GCA_018881555.1. Taxonomy (NCBI): domain Eukaryota; kingdom Metazoa; phylum Chordata; class Aves; order Passeriformes; family Ptilonorhynchidae; genus Amblyornis; species Amblyornis subalaris. Next base: position 852,448 of record JACAXG010000173.1, on the reverse strand, counting down.
ACAGGACTGTTGTTTCCAGGGTCATCCTTCTTGCCCTTTTTGAAAACTAAGACAACATTAGCCAGCTTCCAGTCAGCTGGGACTTCTCTGGATTCCTAAGACCACTCAAAAATCATTGAGAGAGGCCTCGTGATGACATCAGCCAGGACTTTGGGTATTCTCAAATGAATCCCATCAGGCCCCATAGATTTGTAGGGATCCAGCTGGAGCATCAGATCCCACACAAGTTTATGGTTAACTGAGCATTTATCATTCTTGAAGCCATGGTCCTGCAGCTCAGGCCACTGGGAGCCCCTTAGCCTGTTGTTGGTGTTGGAGATAGAGGCAAAGAAATCATTAAACACACCTGCCTTGTCCATGTGTCTGTTTATGAGGTACCCATCCCCATCCTGTAGCAGGCTGATCTTACTTCTGCACTGCCTCTTGCCATTAATGTATTTAAAATAACTCTTTCTGTTGTCCCACATGGTTCTGGGCAGCTTCAACTCCAACTGAGCTTTGACCTCATGAATCTTCTCCCTACAGCGGCAGTATCATCTCTATATTCTTCCCATATCACCTGACCTACACCGGAAGGTGGACATACACCTTTTTTTTCACCTTAATTCCAAGAGAAGATCCCTGTTCAGCCATGCTGGCCTTCTGTCTCGTCTGCTTGACTTCCAACACATAGGAATTGCCTGCTCCTGTGCCCTTCGGAGGTGATGTTTAAAAACTGACTGGCACTGATGGACCCCAGCACATTCCAAGGGAACTTTACTCACTAGTTACCTGAGCAGTCTGAAGTCTGTTCTGCTCATGTCCAGGGTTGAAGTGCTGCCGGCACTCGTCCTGCTGTCAACAGAGATTCTAAACTCCATCACTTGGTGGTCTCTGGGGCCAGCTTTTCCTGGAGGCTGATTTTACCATAAAGCAAGGTAAGGTCAAGGGACCCGCTCAGGAAATTCAGTTTTTAGGAGTAAAATGGCAGGGTAGAAGTTGTCAGATTTCAGTGGATGTGGCCAACAAAACAGCAGCTATGTCCCCACCAACCAGCAAGAAGGAAACACAGACTTTCCTAGGCGCTGTGGGTTTTGGGAGGATGCATGTTCCAGAGCATAGTCAGATTGTCAGCCCTCTCTGTCAAGTGACCTGGAAGAAGAATGATTTCAAGTGGGGTCCTGAACAACAAGAAGCTTTTGAACAGATCAAACAGGAGATCGTTCATACAGTAGCCCTTGGGCCTGTCAGGACAAGGCAGGATGTGAGGAATGTGCTCTACACTGCAGCTGGGGAGAATGGTCCTTTCTGGAGCCTCCGGCAGAAGGCACCTGGGGAGACTCAAGGACGACCTCTCGGCTTTTGGAGTCTGGGATAGAGAGGATCTGAGGCCAGCTACACCCCATCTGAGAAAGAGATCCTGGCAGCCTGTGAAGGGGTTTGAGCTGCCTCAGAGGTGGTTGGCATGGAAGCGCAGGTTGCAGAGCTGAAAGCTGTCCTGCTGGCTTTGGATATCGCTGAGCGAGAGAAATGGACAGTGCTCTGCCTCTGCACTGACTCGTTGATGGTAGCAAACACTCTGTGAGGGTGTCTGGACTGATGAAAAAAGTCCAGTTGGCAGTGCAGAGGGAAACCCATGTGGGAAACCCCATGCTGGATTGTGGCAAGGCATCACTGCCTGGGTAGAGAAGTTGACTGTAAAAATGCACGACGTAGATGCACACATAACCAGGAGTCAGGCTACTGAAGAGCCATACGTCATTGATTTCATCTCTGAGGAAAAAAAATATTTTTTCGTTTACTTTTATCTCAGTATTTCATTTATGATGGTCCAGATGGTCACAATAATGTCTAGGTTTCAGAACATGGACAAAGTAAGAAAGACCACAGGGATCTCAACCTGTGTTTTATCTCTAGTCAACAGATGGCTGGAGTCTGGTACTTATTCCAAAATTTCTGCTAAAGTTAATTTCCATGGGAGATCTGGGTGTAAAAGCTTTTGTCTCCAAATCTTTCCTGAAGTTCTTTTCAGGTTCAAATAATGATTGTTCATTTTTTGTGTGTGTCCATCCCCCCCCTCCCCCGCCCTGCAGTGCTGTTAGGAATATAATTTAATTAAGATGTTGGTATTAAGTTTCCTGAAAAATTGCTTTCCACTTTAGACAAACACTCAGAAATGCTAATGAAACCCGAGGCCATGGTTGGACGAATCTGTCCACTGCCAGGATACTAAATTGGGCTAATTAACTTTCTATTATGTTCAGTATGAGCAGATTGTTAATGTATACGGAGAAGAAATGCTTTTATCTCCACAACAGAGGAACAATACTTAACTTTGATTTTATAATTTGGCAATACATTAAAAAATCCAGATTGCCTACAAACATCACTGTATTGACAATCATGCAGGCTTTTAAATGAGATCCATACAGTGGGATTCATGATAGTGGTTTGCTCCTGGCTCTTGACTGAAATTGTGTAGACTGTTTCTGGTGGTTTTGAGCACATGACCCTTTACTTAGAGCTGGAAGACCTCATGATCCAGTTTTTAGTTCTTGCCTACGCTTTTGACGGGACTTGAAATCAACAGCATCCAGGTTCTATAACACACATTTTTGAAGCAATTTTAGAAGACATTTTAGCATTTTTATACCTTCATGTTATTACAAAAAAAAAAGAGAGAAGAGGCTGTCTTCTGAAGAGACAGAAATTAATGATCTTTAGCTGGATTTCAGTTATGAAGATTGTAAATTTCTGGCAAATTGAAACTTTTTCCTTTATCTCTTTAGTGATTCCCTGTGTTGTAAATCAAACACATTCCACGTATTTAAAGAACAAACTCCCTATTCCACATAAAGTTCTTTGAGCATTGGGAAGCCTCCTAATGCATTTTGCATCTTCCTTCAGATGATATCTAAAGTTCAAAGACAAAACAATCAGTCTGCAATTTCTTGTAAAAGCCAGCTTGTGTCTTCTCTTCTGTATTTGCTTTTTGACACAGCTAATGGCTGTTCTTAATAACTGTTGTGTTTCATTATCTGTTGGTAGGGCTGTCATCTCAGAGAGAAGCAAATCCTCTTCTGAAGGGCTCTTGTACCGATGTTTGGGTAGCCTGTGAGCCTCCTGCTCACGGGCAGGATCGCCCAAACCTGTAATGCAGCATCAGGCAGCTGCTGGAATTCCCTGTAAAGCAGCTCCACTTGCAGAGTTGCCAAATACCCAGATTTTGCCAGACCTGGCCAGCTTTCAACAAGTTTGTCGGTTGCTTGGATCAGAGCACAGCCTGGATGGTTGGAAGTTTTTGTATGCCTGGGTTGGAGCAGCTGCAGTTTGGCTCACGTGGAGGCAGAACCCAGCGCCCCAAATTCCCCGTGGGGAACACTGTGTCTGCTCCTTGCGCTCATCCCATCGGAGCTGGCAGGAGGGCCAAGAGGGAAGCGTGCCTCTCGTGGCTTGGGCCAGAATCAGCCTCTTTAAGGCTGGAGGGGACAGGGTTAATGCTGCAGTTGTTTTTCAGATTTATATCTACATAATGGGCTGCAGTTGTTTTACATGTTTTTCAAAGACTTATGCAACCAAATGAGCTGTATGTGTAGATTTTAATTTTACCCACTGGCTGTTACTGGCTTAAAAATGTGCTCTGATCTAGGAAGGGAAAGGGAGCAGACAGCCGAAACAGAGCAATGTGCAAATGTTGAAGTTATTTAGTTTTTTATTTAATGTCAAACGCAGGTCTCAGGCAATAGACTATGCTGGTGGCTGCTTATTTATTGGACTTACGTTTCGCTCTGTTTTCTGCTACCGTCTTTACAGGTGCATTCTGTATTAGGAAACTACCAAAAAGTAGCTGGAAAGTAACTGAAAAGTGTAGAAAAGGTCTGAAACTGCCTTTTCCTGCATGTGCCAGTCGCTACTCCTCCTCAGAAATATGGAATCTTAGGTAGTATGGTTATTCTGAAATACAAAATAAAGATATATTGCCATAATAATCTGAACAGTTTATAAAAAAAAATATTGAGGTCATATTAATCAGTGGTCTCTGAAGAATGTGTTACAAGTAGATTAATTAGTATAACTACATATTATTGCACTTGGTTCGCAGTTCTGCTATGAAGTAAGAGAAGTTCATTTTGTACAGCTTAATAAAAAAATAAGTAAATCCAAACAGTTCTGTTGCTTCAAATCTGAAGACATGAGAAGTACTACGAGTGTAAAAGGTACAGAAACATCCAGCACAACACAGAACCCTGAGCTATCCTTTGTCAGTGTCCCTTAGGTTCATAAGGAAATCTGTGCTCGTCGGTTCTTGGAGCACTAAGTGCAGTTCTTAAGCTTTGCCGGATTTTCATGTAACAAAAATATTTGTGTTAGATTAACTTTTACTCAATTGCCCTCACTCTTTCCAGCCTTTTCCTGGCTTCTTGTGCCAACATGGTTCGGGATTTCGTTGCTCTAATATTCATAACTTTCCATATACTAAGGTGATCATTAGCAATTGCTGGCCCACAGGCAGCAACACCAAGTGAGTTGTGTTGGAGGGCAAAGGTCAGAGGAGACAGTAGCCATTGCTGTCATTGTTGGGCTTAATTTTAGCTTTGAACTCTGCTGGGCCTTGGAAGCACTGCAGATGGCTAGCTGCTTTTACCTAGCTTCAGCAAGGAAGTTGTCTTGACCTGGGCACATCCATGGTATCCTCAGGGATTTCACCCTTTGCTAAAAAGGCATGTATATTGAGAAGGTAACTGTGCACTTGCTTGGGCTTTGTATGTGGGGTGTGATCTTAAAGAAACTATCAGAAGGAATCTTCCCTACTTGCCTGCCTTCCTTATCCCTCTGTACTTGGCTTTGGAGGCTCAGGCCACACTGCACAGATTTCTAGGCTCTTTAAGCTTTTTAAGACTTCATTGTTTGTTGTACTTTGTTAATTTTTCTACTCTACAACTCCAAAAATGAAAGAAGTATGTCAAAATTTCAGGCTTTCTGTCAACACCTAGGAGTGCCCTGAAGCTTGTTCTTGCAGAATCTCTGTTGCAATTTGCTGACATTAGTTACTGAGGAATTTTAAAAATAGATACTGTGCAAGAAACTTTATGTGATAAATCTAAATTGTGAGCACTTATGTTCACAATTAATGGTATGTGGAAGGAAAGTCCATACATTTCAGACTTGAAGTGGGAGTTTGTGTTAATGTGGTAATAGAGTGTGCCAAAGAAGACTGTATATGAAAATGGAACTGCTGGAGCACAACCTGAGAATGAAAAGTATAAAGCTGCTGGGGATCCCAGAAGTCTCCCTGAAGAGCAGCTGGGTGGATATTTTGCTGAGTTTGAAGGCTAAAATCAGGAGTCTGTAGCTTGCCAGCTGCTGTGTTGCATGATGCAATTGCTTCTTTTCTAATAAGAAAGCAGCCATTAAAGAGTCTTGCCTTTTATTAATGTCCCATAGCTCGAGGTGTGTATGATTGAAACAAGACTTTTCATGCTATGATGCAAAGCTGGAAACTTTATATGAAAACTGCATTTGTTTTGGTTTCAGTGGTGGGTTTTTTTGGTTTTGTTGGGTTTTTTTGGAAGCTGTTCCAGAATACATGCTAACACAGAAGTGGCATACGGGGTTTTTACCGGAGGGTTCTGTGTGTATCGGGGCAGGGCAGATGCCATCTCATGTTAAAGCAGAAGAACACAGGATGTGTGCAGCACTTCACTTTGCAGTGGCTGGTGCTAAAGGGGAGGGAGGGGAAAAAATCTCCCACAGCTCCTAGTAAATCCATGCCTGCCTATGTCAGCTTCTTGAAATCTTAGCTTGCCTGCACTCTAGAAGTTCTTTGCAGCAACTCACTGATTGAATGTCTTAAAACCCTGAAAACATAATTTTCCCAGCCGGTACTCGTGCCAGCTCTGACTTGAAAACAAAATGTATTTCCTCTTGTTTTTCCTAAGATGATTTTTGCACTCTTTTGGCTGCATGTATGCAAGTGACAGGATAATGACATGGACTGCCACCATTATTGAAAAGCCACATTTATTACACTTACTCTCAGGAGGAGATATAATGGATGCAGTGCAAAGCTGTAATTTTTATTTGTTTAAAGAAAATAATAAAAAACCCTAAAGAACTAGTAAGTCTTGATAGTGATTACCTGTACATGTCTGATTTTCCCCTAAGGCAGTCTGATCTGCCAAATATCTGTATGGCTCCTCCATAATTAAATGACTGGTTCTTCCTAAGACATATATTGTCTCAAATGAGTGACTATATCTTGATAATGCAGTCAGGAAAAGATGAAGTTTCTTTGACTTTCCTAGAGAAACATTCATGGTTTAATCTTAGTTTTTAGGTTTAAGGTGAAATTCTACATGCTGCTCCTTCCTTTTCACTGACTGCATGCATCTGTGGTGTGTGGTGAAACAGTGGAAGGCAGCTTTGGTTTTCAACTGGTTTTGTTCCCTGTGTCAGCTCACCAACCACACAGTTACCTACCTGTGCTGGGGCAAGGAAGAAGCAAAACCCAGAGAGGGCTTGCGGAGGAAGGCAGAAGACGCCTCCAGTTTCAGGACCATTCTGGGACTTTGCCAATCATTTAACCTGTAGGTGGTAATTTTTCTATTATTAGGTTCAGGGTGTGTCAAAAAGGGCTTACTTTCAAAATTGTTTTAATGCTGATAAAATCTCAAGCCCTTCACGGATCGGTGACCTGTATTCTTCTACCATGACTGGTCGTGGTACTACAGGTGAGAGGAAATCCACACTGGATTTTCTCCTGCGTGACACCAGGTACTTTATTCATGCACAGGATGTGCTGCTCTAGTGGTAACTCATGGCCCTTTCTCCTCCAGGTCAGGTCTCGGGAACTTTAGCACTTCTGCCACTCAGCCTGTGGTGGAAAGCAATCAAAAGCCAGATATCATCTACTGTTTTTATTTTAGCTGTTGTTATTGAAGGAGGAGTTGAGGCCTTGAGGGATAGCATGGTAAGCTTGGTGCTGCTTCTAAAATAGATAAAAGCCCAAGTCGGTACAGAAAGTCAGCCAGGTTATCAGCAAGTCACTTTGTGATGGAGATAGCTGGTGAATTGCTTGCCTGCCTGATCTGGTAGTAGCAAAGCTTAAATGTCTTCCATTTCTATATGGGTTTTTTAAATCACCATTACAAAGTCTCTAGGCAGCTCTGTATCTTTATTTTGTCATTCTTGTTTGTTTGTGTGAAGGTATTGGTCGGCTGGGAAACTATAAATCATCAAACTGTTGGCAGGCAAGTTAGAATTTTAAAAGTCAACAAAGGGTTGACATCCATTAGAAAATGAAGAAGAATGATCTGCCCTGGGGAGGGATGTTTTTACTCAAAATAAACCTTGACAATGAGTGTATGTGAGTTCATAGTGTTTTTCAAACATTCTTGCACTTAAAATATTTTCAGAGCACTCAGATTAAAATGACAGAGAACAATGGTATTAAACGCTTGCATATAAGTTTGACTGGGTTCCATGTTTGTCATAATAGGAAATAGCAAATACAATATTCACTTACCATCCATAATTCAACCATGCTCTTTATTTGCTTTGGATTTTGGTAAGTAGTGTGTCGGACTACTTTCAGGCCCTGGAGAAAATCTGTTTTACAGAGAAAGCTAATTCTGCCCAGAAAAAAACTCTGGAGCATGACCTTGCCAAACAGAGATTGAACCCTCTGATTGGGTTTAATTTTTCTGCTTTCCCCCGCCCCTCCTTTTTCTTTTCACAGATAAAAATTTCCTTTTTAGAAGGTTACTGTCTTAAATTAAGACTAGATACTTATTTTTTCTGATTTTATCATGTTCCACTATACTTTTGTGGCACTTCCCCTAGATGTATGGACCACCCAGTTGTTTTAAGCCAGCTGTCAAAATAACATTCAGTAAGAGGATTTGCAGGAAATAGCTGTACAAATGATTAAGCAGAGAACCTGGATATAGCAGACCAATGTCTTATTGCTAACACCACCTTAGTAATTGCCATCAGCTGCAGTTTTACAAGTTTAACTGCTAAATGTGGATTATTTCTGTTCTTCTACCTGTGGTGTAATGCTTTGTAAAGAAATGTTTTCTGTGAGCTAAGTGGTAAAAATTACAGTCCTTTTTTGTTTGAGTTTGACTGACATTTAAATAATTTCCGAAAACACTCAGTCTTTTGACAAAGACTGGCTCTATCTGAACTCTTACACTTCGTCTGTCAGATGCTGGTTAAACAACTCTTTATTCCCTTGCTGGCTTGACATTGTAACCAAAATGTGGAAAAGGTCCTTTGCCCTTAATAAGGGATGGGCTTGTTCAGGACAGTTTTAAGTGCTTCACCAGTTGACGTCTCCTATTTGTATGAAACCTGCTGCTTCAGGGATGTTGTACACAGCTGTCCCTTCTGTTCAGCCAGCAAGCATCATAAAAAGCATCTATCAGTGTGGAGGTTTTATTTGAATAACATTTCAGGTAAAAAAAATTGAGGTCCTGAGAAGACTTTGAGGTGACAGTCTTGTAGCTGTTCTTCAGCTGACCCTGAACCTGATGAAATGAGTTCACTCTTACTCTCAAGGCGTGTCCACTCCAACTGGGCTTTGCATTCCTCCCAAAGAACATAATTTTTTTGCTTTAGCTTGTTAAGGACTGAGTAATTATGAGACCTCTACATTCCCAGTAGGAAAAAGCAGTGTCAACCAACCGACCTTTATCATCTGCTGCAGAGGTGGGCCTTGAATTCTGACCTGCTTGATTTCTGAATCCAGTGAGAAAACCACTGGGAATGGTAGCTGCTCCTCTGCTGCACTGAAACGTCTGGATACAATAATAAAAGACCATCCTGCCTCTCAGGAAGAACAGAAATGTTTTACAGCAATAAAAGAAATCTATCTCAAATCAGTTCAGGCTGGGCTATCAAGATGTGGCTCTAAGTGGTAATAACAGGCTTATCTACTGTGAAGGGAAAGTGAACTATGTTGTAATGGGATTTTCGGCTGAATGAGAATCCAGCCCTCAGTGAGGCTCTTGGTCCAAATCAAGCCTTACATGTTTGTTTTTGTTTACCTAAGTCATTGCACAACCAGGAAATGGGAGAAAAAGTTGTTTGCTTTCATATCAAGGAAAGTTTGTTCTTGGAAGATGCAAGTAAAATGCCCCACTCCTTAAGGCATCCAGATGGTGAGAACTCCAGTGTTTGGAAACCTGCAGCTTTTGCCTCAAATATTTTAGGAAATTATGTAGCTTGTAAAGAATTATTCTGTACTGAAATGAATGTCTACAGGCTTCTCTGTTTCAAGAGCCTCCCTTGCTACATAGGAGTCCTCAGTATCTACTACTCAAGTGTTTGGGTTTGGGGTTTTCTTTGTTTGTTTTGGGTCGGGTGTTCTGTTTGTTTGGGTTTCTTTAATTAAAAAAAAGCCAAAACAAACCAGGGGCCATTAACTTCAAAATCAGAATCGCTTCTTAAAGGGGAGGTTTTTCCCAACACTCTGTAAATAGTCTGACTTAAATATGACTGTAATAGGTTCATCCCAGTCTGGAGTTGTTCTCTTCTTTCCTGAGAAGGACTTCTGTTTACTAAACCAGCAGCTGAGTAACCATATCCCCCATTCCCCTACCAATTGCTTTTGTATTATTAAGAAAAAATTTCTCACTACAGGTTTATGTGAGCAATGAAAGCAGTTCAAGGGTGTAGGGGGGAGACACACAGCAAGCAATTCTTCGTGAAATAAAGCATCTGCGTGTGTGATGACTTGTTGAGAACTGCCACGGGAATTGTTTTTGTTTGTGGGATTCATGTGTTCATAGGAGCATAGCCTGAAAAGAGTTAATTTTTCTTTTCTCTCATACTTTTTTGCAGTTGAATTTTACCTAAATAAAACTTCTTTAGCACTTGCGTGTTCATGTTGCATTTGGCACCATCCTACACAGTCTGTCCATAAAATCTCTGCCCCAGATTTAGCCAAGTTATTATTATTCAGGTATTTATTATTACCATGAATATTGTCAAATGCAAGTTAGCCAAGTGCATGCTTCACAATTTTCCTAATATATAAGTGAATTTGATTGTTTTTTGTGTTTACACACAAGTATCTGAGCATGTTTTGGTATTTGCTGGTATGTTGTGCTGGCTAAATTAGAGGTGTTGGAATTTGTCAGACTCCTCTTGTGTCCCTCCCTCAGCCATTCTCCCAGAGCCTGAGAAACCACTTCTTTTGAAGAAGAATATTTACACAACTTTGCATTGGTCACCAAGAATGAAGTTTTGATTTTGAGTGACTGGAGAACAGATAGCAGCAGTGCTTCTTGCGCTCCTGGAAGTGTTAACTCTTCAGTTTGTTTATGGCAGTAGTAGGCACAGGATGAACACACTGAATATTTTGTATTTGCAGAGAATGGTTCAAAGCTTAATCGCTGCCTCTCTGCCATTTGCAGTCGGCACCAGCCACTGTGGAAGGAAGGACTCCTTGTAGGAAGTGAGGTGGTTGCTGTACCTGATAAAGGGCTCTGTTACAGGAGCTCTCCTCATTAATTCTCCTTTCTTTGCTAGCTCTTGTCTGTAGGTCTCTCTCTCTGCTGAGTTTTCAAGAAGGCTGCAAGGAAGTCTGTGGCTTAGAGAAATACGGTGTTGCAGTTCACAGGCTCTGTGCCTGAAATACCCATTTCATTCCTGCCTGTTGTTCCAAGTTTCCCTGGTTAGCAGGCTGAACGTTCAGTGTTACTTTTAACACTTAAAGGAAGCAGTTGTTCAAAATGTAAACTCTTAAATACAGTAGTTGATGTGGCTCCATGATTTATGATGTTCCTTTTAGATTCCAGGGGAAAATTCCTTTTACACAGGGGTGCGGGATGTTAAAAATTAACATCTCCTTTGAAAGAGATCAGAAACCGTCCCAGGAATACTGGCTCTTTCAGTTTGGGGCATGTTGATGGGGTTCCTAACTTTTCACACACAATGTAATAGTAATTGGAAGTGTTTTGTCTTGGATTTGTGTTTTACTTTACTCCCACTGAAAAACTGCTCTGTGTGTATCTGGCTGATGTTGGTAGGACCCACATGGTAGCAGGATGTCTGCCAGTGCTGGGCCCATCTCTTCAGACTTGAAGACATTGGCATGCTATGCATCAGGAGGATATAAAAATTCTCTGTTTTCAGGAGCTTTTCCTTCAATTTGGCTTCAGGGCAAAATGAAGTCAGCAGCCTCTCTGTAGCACTGCTTCTGTGAGTCTCGCGGTGCCCAACGTGAGGATGTCAAACATGAAATTTCAGCTGTAAAAAGGCTTGAATTCGGTATAATTTCTTTGGTTTGTTCTGTAATTATATCTTAGGTAATTGATGCTGTAAAGTGCATCCTGCCGTGGTGTGGTTGGTAACCTCTGCAGTTTCGAACAAGCAGGTGCTTGGGGTGAACAGCAAAACCAAAAGTGGAAAAAATACATCCCTGACATAGTCTCACAAGTATCCAATAGCTTTGATTTCTCCAGGTGATGCTCACAGTAAGGTGTTTTCCCCTACCCACACGTGAAGGAAAGATGAGCTCTACAAAGGACAGTGCGGAAGCACAACTTGATATATTCTAATTAAGGAATCACAGAGACACATCTTAGAGGAACTAAATTTTGTCCACTGAAAGGGGAAAATCAGGATTTACTAAAATGTCTAGAGCAAAGTCACTTGTCATGACTGTTTTCTCCAATAATTCCCCAAGCCCAGGCATTCTTTGAGGATATATTACATCACTAGGGACGTAAGTTTAGAAATTGCATGGGACTAGATGTACATAAAGTACATGATATAGGTTAATGAGACAGCAGCCTGTGTAAAATTATTGAGTCATGGAGTTGTTCAGGTTGGAAAACACCTCTAAGATCATGGAGTTTAACCATTAACCCACTAAACAATGTTCCCCCACAAGTGGCACATCTACACGTCTCTTAAGTATGTCCAAGAGCCTTCCAAGGATGGTAACACCACCACTTCTCTGGGCAGCCTCTTCCAATGCTTGACAACTCTTTCGGTCAAGAAGTTTTCTTGACATCCAATCTAAACCTTCCCTGGTGCAGCTTGGGGCCATTTCCTCTCATCCTATCCCCAGTTAACCTGGGAGAACAGTCTGACCCCCACCTGGCTACACCCTCTTTTCAGGTGGTTGTAGAGAGTGATAAGGTCTCCCTTCAGCCTCCTTTTCTCCAGAATAAACATCCCCAGCTCCCTGACCTGCTCCTCATAGGACTTGTTCTCTAAATCCTTTGTCAGCATCATTGCCCTTCTCTGGACATGTTCCAGCACATCAACATCTTTCTTGTAGTGAGGGTCACAAAATGGAACACATTATTTGAGGTGTGGTATGCAAGTATGACTACAGAGTCTTTTTGATGTGCCAGCTCACTTCCAGAGCTGTTATCTTCCTGGGAGGCAGTGGAGGGATGCCGAAAGATCTAAGGACAGGGAGGGAAGAACTTGCCAAACTTGCGGTTTGTGAGTGAAAGAGAAAAAAAAATGTTAATAATAAGAAAAGTGACATGTAAATGCTTTTCTTCCAGTTTTCACCTGGCAGCCACGAAAGGGCATGCAGAGTGCCTCAGGATCATGGTGACACATGGTGCAGATGTGACAGCCCAAGATGGTGCAGGTATGCCTCTCTGAACCTATGTGAGTAGCATAATACACTCAATTTACTTATGTGGTTCTTGATGTGCTGAGTGAAACTACAGATTTGACAACTTAGCTTTTCCCCACACACCATGTAGGAAAAGCAGTTGTAACACTTGCAGGTTTAGGCATACTTCCTTTCCTGCACAGAGAGACTCTAAAGCCCTTAAAAACTTTTGTCTTAATACTATAAATTTCAGGATTTGTAGTGGACTCCAGATGTAAAATAGTTGCTTGATTTTTTTAAATTACTATTTTTAAGTTAAGTTAAAAAAAAATTCTCCTCCTCCAACTCTTCTTATTATTACAGGTTACATCAAGATCTTCAGTGTTGCTTTTATGTTTATCCAGGCTATTAATCCCATTAACTTTACAGGAGTTGCAGTAAGACATTTCCTCAGGATTATGACATAGTGAAAACAGCTGATGCAGGCCAAAACAGAGCTGAGAGCTATTAAGTATGATGTTTCAGTTCTCAAAAGTCCTATGCTTAATTACTGCTCCACTAGGAGAATGATGGGAGCTGGACTTGAAACTGGCAAACTCTTCCTGATAGATTTCAGTGGATTCCGTGCCCAGCGTTTTCTCTGGCTAGCTGAGCCACCTGGATGACCTGTCAGCATTCTGTCTCTTCAGTACTGATCTGTAAATGCTGGGCTCATGGGTTCTGTTTTGGCCACTGATAGCAGCCTGAGGCAATTTCCGTCATATATGGGAATGATTTGCCTCTATAAAGAAGAAGTGTCTGTGATAGAACTGGAAGAAGCACTCATATTTTACATAATGATAAGGGAATAAATGTACCTGATGTAGACTATTATTCAGAATTCATGCTTCACCTTGCCTGATGATTTATAAGTTGTTTGGATAATAAGAGGTTGCCTGCCTACTTCCACCTGAGACTGTCGACCCAGTGCTTGTTAGTGAAATCCTTCTCTGTAAAAGTCACATTATTTGCAATGAGAGCTTCCTGTCACAAGTGTCTTTGTCTTTATTGAGTACTAAATCTGGCTCCTTCTTTTCTTAGTTACATGGATAATTTGTTCTTCTGCTGTCTTGTCCTCTTCAATTTTTCAGATGCTCTGTAAGATGAAGCTGGAGAGAGACTTCAGTCTTTCATCAAAAATCCATAATCAGTAAATCATGGTATTGCATAGCTAAATATGAGTTAAATAAATTACCTGAAATGCAAACCGATGCAGATCTGTGTTTGATATGTGCTCACAAGTGCTATATAAAATAATGGGGAATAAGGAATCTAAGAGATGCAAACTAAAGTAGGGCTGTGTTTGTGTCTTCTATGTGCACTTCATGGATGATACAAATTTAATACAGTTGTAGCTGGTGAATTTGGCAGGTTTTGCTCTTCATGCTGGGTTACTTTCTCATTTCCAAATAGCAGAAATCATGAAGACACCAACAGACATCTGTGTGCAAGGGAGGCTGAGTAATATTGGAAAATTGTTTTCTCAGAAACAAGACATAATGTACAATCTTAGACTTGCTTCTGCCAAGGTGTAGTCTGACATAATGTTCGTGTCACTCCTTTATATGAAGCAAGACTTTAAGATTATTCTGTTACCTGTCTGAACAACAGTCTGTTGTAAAGACATTTTGCTTGATGTAGGTTTTTGTTTTACTTTCTCTACCTTTACTTCTTATGTGTCCTGATAGGAACAAGATGGGTAATTCAAGATTTTGCCTTTGTCATGGAAGAGTTTATTCCTGCGCTTTGGAATGATTGAATAATTAATGTGCTTTGCTTTTATTCATTTAGGGCACAGTGCTTTACACCTTGCAGCAAAGAACAGCCACCCTGATTGTGTTAAGAGGTTACTTCAGGTAAAGGAAAAATCAAATTAATTTTGATTTTTGAAATTTTCATTCAATTCCTTTAGATGTTGACATATCTTCTACTAGAAATCTGCACCACACTCCTGTACTCTTGTCCTACCTCCTTGACATCAAGAGAGGTACATCAAGATTTTTAAACATAAAGGATTTAAAAGACCTTTCGGGCACTGTGAATGGATGATAGAAAACAGAGTGGTATCTTGCCTGAGTGGTCTGCAGATACAGTTTTCCATGTACAGCTGAACTGACAGAGCTTGGTCGGGTTTCAAGCAGGTTGCAGCTTCAGTCTGACTTCTGTGTTTTGTCTGTGTGGTTGGATGACTTGGAATTAGGTGGATTAAGAGTTACAGGGGAAAAGGATTTTTCACTTCTGGGGGGATTCTGATAATGTTCCACTGGAATGCTTTCTATCTGTTCACCAGAGAAATGTTTTTCAAGTTTAAAGTCAAAGAGAGAAGAAACCAAAGTAGTTTAGATCCTAAAATAATATGGAAATAATCGAATCCTCTGTGAAATGAGGTAAAGGACAGTGAGGAATTAGAAGGAGAGTTAAGAGAAAGGGGAGAGAAAATAAAAACAGAAGTGAAGATGAACACAAGATTCTCATGGTGTTGAAGCTGGAAGATGTGTGTTAGTAAGCAGACATTGTCCATCACAGCTCAATTTCAGGAATATGGGGAAGTGTTCATGGAGGTGGTCAGAGGAATGGAACAGACTTTTCTAAATTCGGAGTTACCAGTAAGTTTCAGGTGAAATAATGAATACAGACTGAGAAAAGAGATGAAATAATGAATAACAACCCTGCTCGAACACAATTGTACAGAAAGAGACCGGATCCTGTATCTCAACCTCTGAATTCTTTTTCCGTGGTTACCCCAGGGCTCTCCATCTGTCCTGTGCCCGACCTCTGTCAGCGTCTCTGACAACACTGGGTCCAGTTTCACTGCTTCCCACCTCCATACTCCTGCCAGGCTGGCTCCCCCGCTGCTCCACACGCGGGAAGGGTTATATCCTTAACCAGGGAGGCTAATCCCATTGCCAGGATCTACATCGCCATCAGGCCGTGGCTGGTGGCATCGCAGGCAGCAGCACCAGCAGCCCGGAGCTAATTGTGTTAACACCAACTATCTGCTGCCCTGCCGCTGGCCCGCTGCAAACACAGACTGCTTTTGTGGATATTTTTCTAGTTTTATTACGATATGCAGATTTCTAAATACGTTCCTAGGTGCAAAACCCACTGGTAATACTCTCCGGTAGTTCACACTCTTAGGATTACCTTCTGTGGTCCAAAGTGTGCGTGTGAGGAACTGGTGTTGAGCTAAAACAGGCTAAATAATCGCTTTACACGGGCAGAATCTTGACGTTTTTGTTACAGAATGTAGTAATCTATGCGATCCTAGATAACCATGGCGTGTTGGAGACAGTGGTGCATCTAAAAGTCAAAAGTTTGTTTTTTAGAAACGCATAATTTCACGGTCCTGTCTTCTCCTGTCCAAAGGAAAGCATTGCAGCTGGTGAAGGGTTTAGAGAACCAGTCTTTGAGGAGCAGCTGGGGGAGGTGGTGGCATTTAGCCTGGAGAAAAGGAGGCTCAGGGTAGACCACGTTGCATTGAGACAAGAGGAAATGGCCTCACGTTGCACCAAGGGAGGTTTAGGTTGGATATTAGGAAAAATTTCTTCCCTAGAAGAAAGCATTGAAGAGGCTGTCAAGCATTGAAAGAGGCTGCCCATTGGAGTGGTGGAGTCACCATCCCTGGAGGGATTTAAGAGATGTGTAGATGTGGGACATGTTTAGTGGTGGACTGGGCAGTGCTGGGTGAATAGTTGGACTCAATGATCTTGAGGGTTATTTCCAACCTAAATGAATCTAAGTTTCTATGATATTCTCTCTTTGTTGCCAAAACCAAAACAAAAATCTTCTGTACCAAGATGAGTCTTGACAAGGATTTAAATTATTTTTTTCATTCTTCCAATACTATTTATTTTACATGGGCATGTAGTGATAGGACAGGTGGCAGTGGTTTCAAATGGAAAGAGAGCAGGTTTAGATTGCATATTAGGAAGAAATTCTTTACTGTGCGGGTGGTGATGAACTGGAACAGGTTGCCCAGAGAAGTTGTGGCTGCCTCATCCCTGACACTATTGAAGGCCAGGCTGGATGGGGCTTTGAGCAGCATAGTCTAGTGGAAGATGTCCCTGCCCATGGCAGGGGGTTGGAACAAGATGATTTTTAAGGTCTGTTCTAATCCAAACCATGCTATAGTTCTATGATGGAATGAAATAATGCAGGATGAATTGCCTTAGGACATGGTTGCTGTGGCTTTTACTCTAATGTTAAAAAACAATAAATATTTTCTGAGGTGGAGGAGAGAGTTTCTTTCCTTTTTGGTTTCCTGATTTAAATTATTCTGAAACTATAACACCTTTTAGGGATAGTTCTCTTGGCCATGAGGATTCCCTAGAGCTTCAATATAAGCTGGTACCAAGAAAGGAAAGACCAGATTGGTAGAGAGGGAAGCTGTACCATCCTTCAGTATTCTTTTCTGAAGCAGCACATAAGCCTTTTCACAAAGATGTTCGGCACTCTGTCAGTATCAAACATATGTTTTACTTTCTTTGTATTTCTCTAATTGCTTTTTTTCCTTCTCCTTATTGAATTGTGCAGAGTAAATGTCCAGCAGACAGCACTGACAATTCTGGGAAAACAGCTTTACATTATGCAGGTAACTTCTTTGATGGAAGTTTGTACTCCTTTGTTGTGCTTTATATTCCTAGCTCTTCAACCTGGAATTTGTTTTTTGTACTCCACTAATGCTGCAGTATTGCAAGTGGAAATGTGGAACACAATTTTTGAAATTGGGGTTTGATGGATTTTCATGTTTGTCCTGTTTTTTTAATTTAATTTTATTTGGTTTTTTAGCTGCATGTGGATGTCTTCAGGCAGTTCAACTTCTGTGTGAACACAAATGTCCCATTAACATCAAAGATTTGGTATGTACCTCTTCTCCTCTTGTGTACTGCAGCTACTTCAGAGCATTTGCCACCTTCATTCCATGCAGTTGCCACTTTCCATCTCCAGTGCAGCAGCTCAAAGCAATGCTGTGCTCATGTATCTTCCTGGATTTCTCTGCTGGAGGAAGTTCCTTTTGCAGCTTGCCATCGCAGAGGTGTGGAAGCACTTCACAGTCCGATACTGTAGCGGCAGGATTTGCTGGTTGTTAACTTGAGATATTGGTACAAGTAGCTAGAATCAATTCTTACATGTTTAAAACATAATTTAAAGTATTTCCATTGACTCCAGTAGGCTTTGGAAAAGGCCCAGTATATGGCCATGTGCTGCAAAATGCTCACAAAGCCCAACAAGAATATGATAAGCCTGAGGTGAAAAAATATACTTGATGTATTCCAAAGGCTCAGAGACACTACATGCACTACTGTGAAATGTCTACAACCAACCAGGTCTGGTTTTGGGAATGATGCAACTGCCTTACAGAAAACCCTCTAATGATCTGACAGAAGTAGAGCACAGGCCAGGCAGGAAGGCATAAAAATACTCAAACTTGTTTGTTTGTTTTTGACTTTGATCTATCTCCTTCTTATCTGGTCTTTCTAACAAAAACAAATATGTCACAGATGTCAGACCTAACATTTCAGCAGATGCACTTTAAAGGCATAAAAGGTTTGTTCAGTCTTAAGAAGAGAAGACTGTAGGAGTGTCTTAAAAACATCCCTTGGTCATAGGAAAGAGAGAGTCAGACCAAGCTCAAAGGTGCATGACAAAATGATAAGCAGTGGTCAGAATTTGGGCAGTGAACCTAATTGGGAAATTCCAGACAGGTACTAGGAAAAAAATAACCTCACCTTGAAGGTGGCCAAACACTGGAACTGGTACCCAGAGCTGCGTCTTTACCTTTGGAGATGCTTAAAATGTGACTGGACAAGTCTCTGAGCAGTGTGCTGTAACTTGAAGTTTGCCAACCTTTGGATTGAGAAATGCCAGATAACCTTTCCCCTTCAAAGGGGATAACCTTTGAAAGGTGTCTTCCAACTATGTTATTCTACAACTTTATCAAGTGTTGTATTTTTGCCTTGTACTTAGTTAAAATTATAATTTTTGTTGTAAAGCTACTGAAAGATATTTTGTATTTTCAAAATCATTGTGTTTTAGCGTTGAGCCAACAGCAAAGGGAGTACAAAAGCAAAAAGCATTCCTACTCCTTATGCTTTGCATCATCCCCAGTAGACAGGAAAGGAATTACAACAAACTCAGCTACGTTTATGGTACACAAGAAAAATGTACTGATAGCAGCTCATTTATGCTATGTAAAGGTAAAATTAATAGTTGACTTTAAATCTCAATGTGTTTTTGTAAGTGGATGGAATATAGTTCATAGTTTCTTTATATGCACTTCCAGGATGGGAACATACCTCTGCTGCTTGCAGTACAAAGCGGTCATACAGAAGTTTGCAAATACCTCCTGGATCATGGAGCAGACATCAACACCAGGGATAAAAATGGAAGGTACAGCAGGTTAACATGTTGACCCTTCACCAAGGCTGTCTGTCAAATGAAGTTTTCTTCTCAAATCTTCCCCCAAATAGTTGATGTTAGGTAAAATAATGCTTGCTGTACTAGACAGCTTATCCTGATTGTTGAGAAGGCTTACAGAATTCTGCCTGAAGTGAAAGATGAAACACAAACTATGTGACTGTAAAACTAATGTGCCTGTAAGTTTTCCCTTGGGCTAGCAAAGCAGTATATCCCATTTTTAAATGATTCCTATATGAATCTGATTGATAGCACTTACCCACACATCACTTTCTAAATGTCCCGGTTTGAAATGCTGCTCTCTTCTTGGTATGAGTTAACACCTCCAACTTAAATCCTTAAAACTGCTACATGGAAGCAAAATCTGTGGAGGATTGGTTTTTTCTGCCATAATGCAGCCACAGCAGCAAGAAAAAAAATACAGTAAAGCTTTATAGTGGAGATGCTGTTGTTTTAGAAGGTGCCAATTAGAGATTTTTTGTGTTAATAGATGGTGCATGTATCAGAAAACTTTTTAAAAAGCAACATCCTTGTAGTGAAAAATGCACTTGTTTTGATGATACTGACAAAGATCAAGAGTCTTAGAAAATTATGGACTGTTTTATAAACAGTTGGTTAAACTGTGGAGGTAAAGTAGGATACTGAGACTTGGCACTTACGCTTCATAGCAGTTTTGATTACTCTGTGTGACACAATGCTGACATTGTTCTCTGGCGGCACCTGTGAGTAAAAGACTGGGCCCTAACTTGTTTTTTATCAGTCCAAAGTTCATTAGTGCACTCTTTGTTTTCAGTTGTCTAGAGAAAACCCCTTTGTTGTCTGTCAGTTTGCACGGCCTCGTCGGTGCTTTGAAGCTGAGGTGCTGCACACTGGGACCTCTGCCTTCCCCTCACTCTTACTGTTTCATCAGCAGACAGTGTTAAGACTTTCTGCTTTAATTGGATGAAGGAGTTTCTGTCATAGATAGGACTCACTTTTTTGTATTTTTTATGATAGTACTGTGTGTATTAGCAAGCAAATGTTATAACACAGAATATACTAGTTTACTTCTTGCTTTCATTGTGCTAAGGGGACTGACTAACTCCTGCATCTCATGTTCACAAAAGTAGTTAAGGTATTACTGAAATAGGAGAAACTTTACTGGGAGAAGAAGAAGATAACCTTTGAAAATGGCATCTCCAGATTCCTATTGTGTCCAGACTAAGTGAATTATTTTGGTAATCTAAAACCATCCCTGTGACTCTGAAGGTGTAATCCAAGTTATCATTCACCACTGGTTTTAGCACAGCACTGCAACAGCACCACTTTTCCAAGGTTCACCCATTATAAGGAGTATGTTTAGTTCATTAGTGAAATTATTGTCTTAATATTTAGCAAGTTATTACTGTAGTAACTTTTCAACTTCATGTCTGCACTGAGGAATGTGTTTGGCAGTAAACTTGGCCAACCCATTAGACATGTTTTCATGCTGAGAAAGGAGAATTATGCCCACGCAGGAAGGCAGTATTAGAGCATGCTTGAAAAGTGAGATATTCTGTGTGTTTGTAATTATTCTGTATGTCTCTTACGACCCCTTCAAATAATTGAGAAAAGCAGATACAACCTGTTAGGAACAGATTCCTTCTGGGTGCTGTCCTTACTCTAGGAGCTGTCACCATGCGGCTGCCCTGTGTTGGAAAGGGAATTGTTTGTGCTCTTATGAACTTACTTATTTTTTTCTTTTTTTTAAGCTGACAGTAGTACAGGGTTTGAGGTCAGGCCCATCTCTTGGACTCACTGAAGATCTTTTAGATTTGTTTGGCTTTTTGGTTGAAATCTGTCTGTTTTGTCTCAAACACAACACGTGAAGGAGAACAGCAGTGAGATAAAGGCTTTGATGCTGTACCACGACTGTATTTGGAGTGTAGCAGTGAGGGCAGTGAGGTTTGTAAGTCTGACTTTATCCTGCAGCCATGTCTATCTGTGACTCTCCTCTTACACTCAGGAAGCCATTTTTAGAAAAGTTTGGAGACCTGTATTTGCAGCTGGAGTATATGAGGAACAGGAGGAGAGTCTGACAGGTGTTTGTAAGGAGAAACAGCAGTTACATTTATGTACCAATAGACATGCTGATAGAATCTTGGACTTCATTGTACATTAACTGTCACACTTTTTTCCCTGAAAAAATGAGCCACTTAAAGAATATGCCCTTGACACTTGCTCTCTGTGTTTTGGTTTTTTTCTCCTGCTCAGAACTGCTTTGATGATGGCTTGTGAAGCCAGCAACCTTAACATGGTGGAAGCTTTCCTTAGGAGAGGTGCAGATGTCAGTTTAGTAGATGTCTTTGGACAGAATGCCCTGCATTACTCCAAGCTCTCCGAGAATACAGGGATCCAGAACCTCCTGTCGTCGAAGTTATCGCAGGATGTGGGTATGTGAGAAAGGCTGATCTGTCACTTCTTGAACAGGCTACATGTATCCTTAGCACTGAACAAATTTACTTCAAGCTATAGCCTGAAATGTTGCAAAAGCCATTTTCAAGATCGTTTGACTGAGACTTCCCAAAAGATCTTTGCCATAGATGGTAATATTTAGCATGGGATAAAGCCCTGGGCAGGCCAAAAAGAGGTGTTTTGGAGAAAGAAAAGATAAGCTGATGTAGCAGCATCATGAGGTTTGCATACAATTTGGAATAGATTCCTTTTTATTAAGTGGAAGTGCCAGTGGAACATGTAACTCCTCGGCACAGGACTGGAGAAGGAACTAAAGCAGGCAAAGGGTATTATGGTCGAACTACAATGGATTTCTAAAGTAGGAAGCTTAATGCATAAGAATGGTGCAAGATTATAATAGAATAAGAATTGTCGTGATTCTTCAGATTTTATCTCAGTATGAAACCAGACAGTAGCAGAAAGGATGTGATTGAAATGGAATTTGCAAATTGTATTTCTTAGGTTTCAGACAGGAATTCAAAAACCAAACCATTTATCTGTGGGAAGTACAGCTGAGAGGTGGGTTAAGAATGGCAAATAACTCTTCCTTTGATAACTTTTCTTTATTCCACTTCTTTTCTGCTTCACAGATACAAAGTCACCAACAAAAGCGAAGCAGGTATTTGTCCTTTTGGTTTTGAAAATACTCTGATTATCTAGACTTGTAACAAAAGAAAAAACAGTAACTGGAAGCACTAGTAAATGTCACTATGAGATGGGTTGCCATGACTACTATGTGATGTAAAGGGGTTTTTGTTGCTTAGTTAAGAAATGTGTTTCAGGAACATTACTTCTAGAGTTAGCTTCTCTGTGTAACAGCAGCCAGCACCCTCGTTGAGAGAAGGAAGGGAGGGCGAGCGTGTATGTGCATGTCTGCTGGGATGGTACCTGCTTTTCTCATGTGTGATGCAGGAGCTTGGCTTTTGGATTCCCTGTCTCTTTAAACTGTAGAAAAGATGATCTAGAAAAATTCCCTGTTTCTAAAACGTAAAATTGAAGGTTATCCCTGGTTGCTGGAGACTCTTTCCTGGGAGAATCTCAGCAGATTTAGGCGAATAAATTAGTTTCTTACCTTTTTTATTTAGTGTCATAGCCTGGAGTGCAAGTAGACCTTGTAGACCTGCTGGTGGCTGTAAAGTAGACAAGGGTGCAGTGCTTTGGCTCATTCCTTCTCTGAGTGCAGAGCTGGGTTTTCCAGGAGGCTCAGGCAGAAGCTGGTAGAGAGGAAAAGTGGCAGCTTGTGAAGATTGGCATGACTGGGCTGTGTATGAGTGGAAGTATTTTAAGATCACTGGTGCTAAACCTATTGTCAGCTTTTGCTTTTTCACTAAATATTGTTTGTTTTCACTGAAGCATGGATTACAATGGAGCAGATTCTTATTGTCAGGCATGTTTCATATCTGTGTGTTAGTAGAGTTGTGGTCTTTACATAGGGAAAAAAGGCACTGCATGAGCTGCTAAAGTTGATATTAATGTGGGATTTTATTTTATTTTTTTTTTATAAAACAACTTGCTCGGACTTTACTAACCAAACTAACAAACCTACCTTTTCTGGCTGGTGAAACTTTCAGCATGATCAAGGCTCTAAATTAAGTTCAGAAAGAAGTGGAACTCCAAAAAAACGCAAAGCCCCACCTCCTCCTATCAGTCCTATTCAGGTAAAGAAAAGACCGATTTTGAGATGGTTTTAGGGGATGTAAAGCATTTTGAGCATTATCTGAATTATGTGGGCTGGATTTTCTCTGTCACTGTTATTCTATATGCATGTCTTACCATGAATGCTTTTCCTGACATTAGGATGACACAATGAAAGCACATGTTGGTTAGGTTAACTAAGCAAAATTGCTTAAAATACGGCATGGTCTAAGATACAACTATACAAATTTTACTGTACAACTGCTTCTTCCAGCTAAAGTTGAAGTTGTCCTTTTTGCTGATTTCAATAAGTAAATAGTTCTGTATATTTCAGTTACACACATATGTATACACATTATTGTATGCATACATGCATATCAAAGTAAAATACTTAAACTGCATTTTGATACTATAAAAATCCATTTAATAGTTAGGTTTAATCTTAAACCGGAATGCTACCTGTGTAACAGCTACACTCCTTATGTAATACTGACTCAGAAGGGCACTAAATAATTAGGTCTGTTCTTTGGAAGTAATCTAGAATTGTGACTTATGTTAATGCAGGTGAAAGCACTATTTAAGGCACACGTGTGCATATATAAATATATATATATATAGGGGCACATGTTAGAGAGGTAGCTGTATGTGCATGCACGTATATATACCTATTTATATAAAATTTTTTACAGGTTAATGATTTGTCATCTCCACACTCATCAACTTCAACTCCCATGACTGGAAAAGGGCAGGCTTTCTTTGCTGATCAAGTGTGCAAGGTATCAGTGTTCTGTTCTTATGAGCTCAGGGAAGGAAAGTACAGGATCTGTTTTGCTTAATATTCTATTTTGCTGAATATTTGTGACTTAACTAGCTGAATTTTAGGAACAAAAATGAATGCAAATCTATTTCAAGGCAATTTATAAAACAAGTGTCAAGATTACTTTAATGTTTAACAAATATGTATATAGAAATAGTCATAGATGAGTTAGTGTTTAGGAGGATAGTTATGAAAGTAAGTGTTAATGCTCCAAGAGTTCAATTCCTAATACCAGCAAACTGCATGGAATTGGGCAGTGCAAAAAGAGACCCTTTCACCAAAAGACACCAGTGAAAAGGTTTAGTGTGTTCTCTCTGATCTTTACCTTATGGCATTGAAGATTTTTTTTTTTTAATACATGTCAGTATATTGTTTTTATTTATCACAGGGGCTACAGTCTTCCAAACTATCTACAAAATAGTTGCCTATATTTCATTAGTATTTATTGGGAATTGGGCAGTGGAACTTGAATGGCTTTAGCAGACTTTGAAATACTGGACACATGCTGCAATTAAACAAGATCTCGGAAATAAAAGACATCCACTTTGATAGGCTTTATCCAGCAGAATCTGTATTGTCTATAGTGCTTTTTGGTGAACTGTCCAACTTTACATCTGCTTTCTGTGAAAATGTTTTCTTTTGATGTCTTAGCAGGAAGAATTCAGCTCCTTGCATAGAGATAGTAAAGACAGACTGAGTGACAGCACAACAGGTATACAATTAATCCTTATTTTCATCTTTGGTTAGGTGTTTTAGGTGGCATGAAATGTTGAAATCATCTGTGCCTTTCTGCTTAGAACATGAGACACACTAAGTATTGAGAGTAATGTTTTGTAATTCCACTAGCAGCTTCCCACCAAAATGTCCTGCTTCTGTTGAGTGAACTTAGCTCATTCTTGGGGAGTTTATAGGAATAGTTTGCTTGCTGACTGCATTCAGTGATCATGGGAACAAACTGTTTAATTTGAAATACTAGAATAACTAACTAGCTAGCATTTCAGATTTTTGAAAGCTTTTGAATCCTTTTTTTTTCTCCGAAGGTGCTGACAGCTTACTGGATGTGAGTTCTGAAGCTGACCAACAAGATCTACTTCTGTTGATGCAAGCAAAAATTGCTTCTTTGACATTGCACAATAAGGAGCTGCAGGACAAATTACAGGTGGCGTATTTTTGTGCTGTTCTGGTGCTCTCTTAATCTGCTAGGCAGAACAAAGAGCTGCTTACTGTTTTAAAGAGATGTACTGTGAAGATCTTTTAACAAGCTTGTTGGTAAGATCATGGAAACACTCTGCCCCAAAGGATTAAATCAGTGTTTTGATCTTCTCACTTTTCCCATAAATTACTGAATAACTTTGTTTATTACGATATCCACATTCTAAAAGATGTTGTTAACAGTTGTGCTAGCAGAATTTTAATTTGCATAGCTTTGATTATTAGCTTATGGAGATCAGCCCAGACTTTCAGAGGAGCTTGGCACTTACTTCTCTCACTGTAGATGACTAAATGGGAGCAGCTAGGTTCTGAATTTCTCTAAAACTTTCTTCCATGGTTCTTTAATCATCTGTCTCTGTAGGATGTGGCAATATTTTCTTGCTTACTCTATTCTAAAAAAATAGAATCATGTACTTGTTTTTATTGTGCAATTGTTTGTGTTTCTTTTCGGACAGGAAAGAACACCTAAAGAAGGGGATTCAACTGTAGAATCTTATTCAACTCAAACAGAGTTTGACCAAACAGCAGATAGACAAAATGAGTTCTTGGCACAGGAGCTGAAGCCTACAATAAACGCCGCTCAAATCCAAGAAAAGTTGACAAGCCCCAGAGAAATAAAAATGAAGTACCCCCAGGAGGACTTAAAGGATGTGCAGAGGAAATCAGAGAATTCTGAAGCCAAAAGAAAGCACATGGAAACTCAGGTCCAGCCTAGAGTCCCAGAAACAGATCACTTAAATAGCCCAGACATTTCAGAAAATGGTTCTGATCTTAACCTGAAGTTCCAAGAAACTCAAAACAGGTATGAGGAAGCTGTGAAAGAGGTTTTGAATGTACAAAGGCAAAAGAAGCCAGGTCTTGTTCCTTCTGAAAGTGAAGAAACCATTTCTGATCTGAGTATGTTGAAGGTTACATACGGAGAAGTTGAAGCACTTAAGCAAGAATTGAAGAAAGCATTGGAGGAAAGTGAAAGACAAAAAGAAAAAGTGAGAGAGCTACAGAAAAAGTTTGAAGACAGAGAGCAGAACGCAGCAAGCAAATTGTCTGTGGAAGAGTGTGAGGAAATGAAGAATTCGTATTGTTCAGTTATTGATAACATTAATCAAGAGAAAGCATTGTTGATTGAGAGGTACAAGGAAGGGCAAGAGGAAATTAAAAGGCTACAGGAGAAGCTGATGAGTCAGACACAGTTGCAATCTAGTGTGGAAACTGGAGAAAGGAAAGATGTGATGCACAGAATGATAGATGAGCTCAAGAGACAGCTTAGTGAATTGTCTCAGTTGTACAAAGAAGCACAAACAGAGCTTGAAGACTATAGGAAGAAAAAAACTCTAGATGATATAGCTTTGGACTACATTCCTAGAGATGAACATGAGAAACTGATGGAGGTAACAAATTCTTTGAAATACAAAGCTGAAAGTGAGTTATCAGAAATGAAATCCCAGTACACAAAAGTTTTAGATGAAGCAGAAGAACTAAAGCAACTGTTAGACACCCAGAAACAAAACTCTTTGCCAATTACTGAGCACCGTGAGGTGATCAATGCACTCAGAAATACTATAAAGGAGATGGAGGAAGAAATAAATGAGCTCAAACGACTGCTTAGCAACAAGGAAAGTGAATTAAGAAACTTGGAAAAGGCATTACTGGAAGAAAAAGCTGCAATTAATGAAGCAATGGTACCCAAGGCCACGTATGAAAAGCTCCAGTCTTCACTAGAGGGTGAAGTCAGTGCTTTGTCATCCAAACTGAAGGATGTAATCCGAGAGAAGGAAGGTATGTCCTTAGATGCCATGAAACTGAGAAATGAAATTTTGCACTTGAAAGAAGCAAAAGAAGGTATGCATACTCTGCTTGAAGCAAAGGAACGGGAGGTGACTGATCTTCAGCAAAAGTACCATCAAGTTCAAGAAGCTCTTATTGAGATGAAAAACTCATCAAAACTAGAAGAAGATAAAGATAAAAAGGTCAGTGACTCACTACGGTGGAGGGCTGCGTGAGTTCAAACTGCAAAATGTGTTGGCTGGTGCACAAGTGACCTAATAGAAAACGTTGGTTCAAGTAACTTCTGAGTGCCTTTGCCCATCTGAAAATACCAGGTATCGAAGTCAAAGTAGTTTCAGTACATTTGACTTCGCAGTGGGTTTCTCTCCCCTGAGGAGATACATATGATCTTTCAATTTGCCTCTTTTAAGTTCTGCTTTGGTTGGGTTCACACTATTCGGGCAATTGAAGTCAAATTACAGCAGGAAGAGATTCCAGAGGAGACAAGAAAACAAAATATCAGGGACTTGCAAAAATTCACTCTATATCATCTCAACCACAGCATGACTTGACCAATTTTCCTCTGCATCTACCATATCAGTCACTACAAATTTCTTTATAAAGAGCTATGCATTTTGCTAGCAGGGAATAGCTGGCCTGTGTTTGGTTCAGCAGCAGAATTTGTAAAGGTGGTAAATGCAGTCCTTCTTGGTAAATATTGCTGACATTCAGAACAAGGAGTGCAGTTTGAATAGACTGGACTAGAATGGGGAACAGAGAAGTATTGTAACTCTTTGCTTATGTGATGCCTCTGTTTGTCCACAGAGTTTATTTACAGTTTGGTTTTCCCCACTTCCTAAAGTTAAGTCACAAATAACTCAAAGATGAGACACACAGGAACACAGTATGCCTAGCATCTTTCAATGAAAACCTGGTTTTTTGCCTCCCTAGATCAATGAAATGTCCAAGGAAATAACCAAATTAAAAGAAGCATTGAACAGCCTTTCTCAGCTCTCCTACTCAACCAGTGCCCCCAAAAGACAAAGCCAGCAGCTGGAGGTGTTACAGCAACAAGTGAAGCAGTTGCAAAACCAACTGACGGTAAGTGTGATGATTCGTACACCTAACATTAGTCCCAGCTCTCCAAAGAAACACATGCTATTCTTCACTCTGCCTTATTTAAAATGGAGTACAGTCAATGAGCACACAGAAAGGAATTTTCATCCAGAAATTCTGAATTTCTCTGTTTCTCTGAAACATTGTAGGAATCTGCAAGTCGTGAATAGCACTTTAGAAGGAGCGTAACTAAGGAAAGCTGGTTTTCCACATGTTTTTCTCAGATCAGTAGAGAAACAAATCTCTTGTACTTGTAGTAGAATGTAGTGACCAGACCTGCTGCTGAGACCCTAATTTGTGGAAAAGTGTGATCCAGTGTGCAGATTTTCAAGAACATTCATCAGCTGAAGTTGTTCTGGTTTTTTAAGCTTTTTGAAAGAAAGCATGAGGTTTCAAATCAAGCAAATTCATCTCTTCATGGGAGGCACAGTTTATTCTCTGAAATTCTGAACTGCTTACAGATTTTTTTTTTTTTTAAATTGTATTTGTACATGAAAGGTCTGGTCTTCTAAGCTGAGTTGAGTCATAATTGATATTTCCAAAAGCTTGCCTGCCCAAAGGAGCACTTAATTCACTATTGAGGATCAAAAGAAAATATTGTCCCCTGGAGGCCTTTGTTGAGGGATCTGAAGTGACTCTGAAAGGAGAATTCCCAGACTGACATGTTAAGTGGTGTCTGCTTCCTACCTTCCCCAGCAGAAAGAAGGAGGAGTCAATATGCCTGTGGGCCAGAAAAATTCCCTTGCAGTGGAGAGAAATAGTAGGCAGACAGTTACATCGTGCATCCTGTCAGTGTAAAGGCCCAGACTGTTTCTTGTTCCAGTTCTTCCTGTCTGGAAGGACCCTTAATCTCCCACTGCTTAAGGACCAGCAAAGTAGTGTAAAGTGCAAGGTGTGCAGCACATTAGGAAGGTGGGTAGGATTTAAAACAGGAGAGAAGCACTCTTTCCTTCTCATAGGTTAGCTTTCCTAACAGCTGCATGTTTATTTGGAAAGATGGGTTCTGTGTTGTGGCAGTCTGTGATCACTGAATAGGAGGCTGGCTTTCATTAAGGCAGGGTTTCATGGGGTAGGACCTTCACAAGCATCTCCTGTTCCCTGGGAAGGCATCAGCCCCGACAGATGGATCACGGCCTTCAGGGAAGATCTGAGTAGCAGTTGAGAGTTGATTTGTCAGAGTAGTGTTGGCTTTCCTCAATTCTGGTTGCTGATAAGCTTGGAAATAGAGTATGTGCTCATTCTTTGCAGCTCAGTACTTCTTACAACTGGTGATCTCACCAGCTCTTTTACTGGGATAGGTGGAATTACAGCATTTTGCTGGACATGCTTCCAAGCAAATTTTGATTGCCTGGTGACACAACACAGTCTGAGCTGGTTTCAATCAATGCATTGCGTAAGACTATGGTTTGTAGTTTCCCTAGCCTAAATCCAGTTGAGGAGCTCTGAATTCAACACCTCTGAATGCTCTGTGCCTTTCTGCTTCACTGTTTTCTAGGAAACAAAAAAACAACATCAGGAGATCGTCTCGGTTTACAGGATGCATCTTCTCTATGCTGTGCAGGTATGGTTGCATGTTGTCAGTCACACAGTGTTAGTATTTTAATAAAGATGTGTCTTCTGCAGATCTAGTAAGAACTTTGCATGTTTTATCTAAGACATCCCTCACATAAGGTGTGACAGCTCAAGAACAAAGTTAACACTGCTTCCACTTGGGAAATCAATCTAATTACTATACCTCAAAAATAGTTAATCAATATTCCTAAAGACTAGAGCTGCATGAATTCAATCATTTTTTTTTCTCTCTCCCCTTGTCTAGGGTCAGATGGATGAAGATGTCCAGAAAGTGCTTAAACAAATTTTATCAATGTGTAAAAGCCAATCACAGAAAAAGTAAACAAAAAAGCCAAGGAAAACTCTCTTTTTTTATTAATCCTGTTATGGTTGTTTATCTAGATTTGCCTTAACATAAGATTTTAAATTGGCAATTTGCTGCTTTTGTGTTATTGTGCTGTTTGTGAGGGGGATATATTTGTCTGTCTGTACCACTTCCATGTGCATTTCCATGTGCAGTAGCTAAACACACGCCTG
This sequence comes from Amblyornis subalaris, assembly GCA_018881555.1. Taxonomy (NCBI): domain Eukaryota; kingdom Metazoa; phylum Chordata; class Aves; order Passeriformes; family Ptilonorhynchidae; genus Amblyornis; species Amblyornis subalaris. The sequence continues at coordinate 822,323 of JACAXG010000173.1, read as the reverse complement.
CTTTCCATACCCAAAATGCAAGTATGTTTGTTCTTCAGACTTTTTACATAGGCCACTCCACGTCGTGTTTGCCCTGTAAGTAGTTTTCCAGCTTCCTCCAGTAGAAGCAGGTTAACCTGGAGGAAAGCACTGGTGTTGCCTGGGTAAAGGTGAAATTCTCTGTGAGGTCTTCTGTGCTGATTATAAGCTGCATCTTGTTGCTGGGTATGTTTGATGCTGTAGCACTCAGATTCCTGACATTTTGCCATATGCAGTTTTTGGCAGAGCAGAAGTGAGCCTTGCAGCAGTGAAGAGTAGATATTTATGCTAAGCCGGAAGGTCAAACAGCTACACTTCCTAGTGTAATATTATTTAAGATGAACACACTAAAAAGTAGCTGCCCCAATTCACCCAATGCACTGAGTACACAGAAACCATACCATACTTCATAGTTTCCTTAACTACCTGGTAGTGGAATGAAACTATTTCAAAAGGTGAAAGCATTAGTTTATTGAAGTTACGTACAAACAGAACTGTCTATATAAACAGCCCTTTATGATAGGTTTGGCTGTCTATGCAAGTGTTGGCCATGAAGCTCAGGAACAAAACCAGAACATATACTTTAGACAAGGGATTCTAGTGAACACAGGATGTTTACAGTGAATGTCAATGCCTCATACTTCCTAACCTCACTTTTGTAAAGATCTTCTCTTCAGTATATTTTTACTGGCCCTCTAATGAATTTTTTTGTAACTAAACCATTTTTTCTACATAATATTTGCATTAAGCTTATTAACAAATATTTTTAGGTAATTGTGTCTTAGAGAGTTTCTTTTTATACCCCCAAGTATTCAGTAATAGTGAAGCATAGTGAAGTGTGTTCAGTTTGTAAGAGATTTGTATGGAATAATAGACCTGCCTGTCAGTGTGGTCCAGAGCAGTGAAGTGTAAAATGCAATTCAGCCTGCTGTTCCAAAAAACTTCAGAAATGATAGGTAGAGAGAACAGCAGAAGGTGTCAAAAAGTTCCATATGTTGTTTCTAGAGGCTAGGGGCATCAGTAAAGCCTTTTTCAGCACTTCCGCATTTAAAGTCAAATAAAAATGCCTGATGTGGGATAGAATGAAACTATGAAAAAATGTTTTAAGCACACACTGCACTTGAGGGTACAACCATTTTAACAAGCTTGCGGCTTCAATATGGTATTGTTTTTTTAATTCTATGGGGATATGTCTCTATTAATAGAGAAATCTTTCAGAGCTATATAATCTATGAAGTTTATATAGAGTCATAATATGACAAGAGTCAGCAGTGCCTCAGGCTGACTGGACTCATAGTGCACTTATATCAGATAATTCCTAACTCTGGCAAAACTAAATGGATTTTAAAAGCAAAAGGAAGAACAACACCTTTGCATCAGTTAGACCTTGGTGTTACTTTTCTTGAGTGGTTTAACTAATGCCGGCTAACTTTGAACAGTATTTTATAGTTAGACAGCTTTGAAAATGCTCCAAAGAAATGTGAAAAGAATTTTGCTGCATCACTTCAAAAAGAACAAGATTTTAAGCATGCTAATGCTGCAAGTATAAAACTTGATGAACCATTTTGTAGGTTGCCTGATGGATTTAGTCTTCTACTTTGGTTTGGTTTGTATATTTATTACAATTATCTTTGTGGAATATTGGAAATTATATACTACAGCATAACAAGTTTCTTTATATGTAATTTACAAGAAGTTTCCTTATGCAGCAAATAAACTATTTCCAATTTTTTTTTTCACTTGTTGTCTTCATTTACTTCTTGTATTGAGGGCAATCTCACTACACTGTTCTAAGGTAGTACAAATTGTCTATCTTATGTTTAGATAGATGTCACATGAACTGGGTTTTCCTCCTGGAAATTGCAGCTTCACTATTAGCTATCTTGATCTGTTGGGTAGAACAGAACACAATCCAAACCCCACACAGTGAGTTTTGCAGATGATGCCTTCTATCCGATTGATAAGTTCGGAGCTGTTTCTCATGTGAACATCTTGCTAGAGGTAATACATGTTTCCCATTTGCCACTGGATTTATTACACCTAAGTTTAAAATACCTTAGAGCTGTAGCACAGATTGGTGATGTCCCACAGTTGTCCAAAACTGTGGTTCTCTGTCAGTTAACACTTCAAAGACCTACAGTGAAAATATATGTAAGTGCATATGCATATGGGTATGTCTGCTTTTTAAACCTGGTTACACAGTCAGGCCCATTGCCTTTTATCATCTCTCCTCGGTTTTATTTGAGAAACTGTTTTTTCAATAACTGGTTTGCTAGTATCTTCTTGGCCGAGGGAATTGCATCTCTTGTGATTACATCCTGGGGCTCCAGCAGCTCTTAAGCCCCTTGTAGGAAATTTCTGTAAGCTACCCAGCACTGGGTTTCCTTTGAAGATGGACAAACTGACATGCAGAATCTGGGCCTGTGGGGTTCCTCTGCCTAAGCTGCTACTCTTAAACCTCCACACCTGTTTCTGGCCTCCTGCGTGGTCAGTCATGACAACATGGGCAGCATTTTCACAGCCAATTCAATTCCTTTCCCTCTCGCCACTAAATGTAGGAGTACCGGGAATGAGCACTCCTCTTGTCAAACTCGCTTGCTGCAGTTTGCACACAACAGAGAGAATTTGGTCAGAGAGCTTGAGCATACTGGCTCTTCTCACCCACCCTGTGCCCTGTCACAGTAGGGGATAGTGACAAATGATGGTAGCAGACTTAAGATGGAATTTGGAAGGAAACAACATCCTAGATCTGCATTAAGATCTTTTTTTTTTTTCTTTTGGTCTCCCTCTGGTGCTGGATAAACTAAGGACAAGTTCTCGTAACCAGGTGTTACCCTGGTTATTTAGGATCTGGCTGTCACAGGCCCCCTCTTTTGCCAACTCAGCTGGACATGAGAAGATGGTGAAGGGTGGAAACCTAGGAGATTTCAGCAGCAATCAGGCAAGAACTTGTTGCAGTGTGCCATGTCTCCTTGACGGGCAGACCTTTTGTCTCCAGCAGCACAGAGTGGCACATAGCCAACACCTGAGCTCAAGGGTGGTTGGTCCTCTGAGATGAGTCTGGGTTCCTGGGCATGCTGCACAGCAGATGTCCTGCTGGAGCCTAATGGATAGAGGCACAGGTAGGGAGCTAATCTTCCCCCATGCTGGCTGAGCAGGCGGCTCAGGGATGGTGGAATGGCCTGCTGGTTTCCTGCCCACCTCTCCTCAGGTCAGCTAAATGGTGATGTGCTGCATGTCAGCACAAGGCAGCAGAGCCCAGAAGACCAGCCCCACACTGCTCTGTGCTGCAGCAAACCACACACATTGCCCCAGGAGAAGCAGCCAGGAAAGGGCCAGTGGAGAAGCTGGCGAGAAATTCTCTGACAGATGCCACATCACTGTGTGGAGCTTTTAAAACCCACTTCATGTTCTGTGAGTCTTCCTGAAGAGTGGCTGGCTTGGGGGAAGGAGGTAGGTGGTGTGATTTCACTGCCGAGTGTTTCCGAGCTACATAAATTACTGCTGTGGTAGGTATATTGTGTTTAGACCATACATCTGCTCTCTGGGGGGCTTTGGCTATGGGGGGTACCCACCTGGAGTGTGCAGGAAGGAAGAGAGTAAGCAAGGAGGCTGGAGTACCATATGGGACAGGGGATGAGAGCTGGCTTAAGGCAGTGGAACAGAGGTGTTCATGTGCCCCTTGCCTGTCTGACCTTCCCCAGGGAGGCTCTTGCTTGGGTCAGCCCCAGCAAAGCATCCTGAGGCTTTCTTCACGCTGAAGCCATCGTATGAGCAAAAAGCAGACACAAAAGGCTGAGGCAATCTGCCCTTAAACGTGGCAGAGGCCCAAGTGCTGCAGGGAAGAATCGCTGGCTCAGGTGGTGTGGTCAGGCCACCAGGTGCAGGGCAGGTCCTGGAACAGAGCCAGCCTCCCGTGGCTTTGGCTGTCTGTGGGGTCAGGGCCTCAGCCTGCTGCTGTGGGACATCTTGGGATCCAGGCTGCAGAGCAGCTGTGCATGTTGGATAAAGCTGTGCAAAAAGCTCGGGGAGACTTAGGTGTGGAGGTTTCAGAGTAGCATAGGCAGACATGACATAGCCCAGCATGTGTCCTGCAGGCACAACCATAATACAGTAATTTTTTTCAAACAAAGAGGAATGGGTGCAAGACTTTTAGGACGGTTCAGTTACTTAAATCCTCTATTCACTGTGCGTTTGGTCTGCCACAGAGAGCACTAGAAGTGTTCTGAATTTAATGTCAAGCCACAGTTCAAGAGTTTAGTACCTTGAAACCTTCATCTATAGCACCACTTGGTTCTGCACAGGTGGGTCACTGGGGGTGCTAGTGGGTGCTCGCCAATTCTCAGCAGAGCATTTCATAGAAGTGAAGTTTCAAATGCTTTTCTTCATCCCTGCTTCCTCCTCCTCTGGATCCTTCATGATCCTTTTGAACATAAGTAATGAAGATACTAAGAACAGACTAGAACTGTACTTTATTTTGGTTTTATACCTGTGTTCTTCTCAGGGCCGTAACAACTCCCTACAGTCATTTCCATAAAACCCCTGTCTTAGAATTACAGGTGAATTGCAGCTGAATCAAAATCAGTGGTTTAATAAGTTTTTGCTAATTTGAGGAAGCCTGAGTTACAATTTTTATAGCTACAGAATAGATATACCAGCTGGGCCAGCTGTTGCTGGTGAGAAAGCCACGTGCTTTGCCAACACCTGCAAGTGTTGCCAAGTGTTCCCCAGGCTACGGCAGTGTGTCACAAAAAGTCTTCTAGGGGAAATGACAGCCTCTGTCACACTGGACACAGTGGTGGGATCCTGCATGGAGTGTCACTAACATGGCTCCTCTGAGGATCAGTTTTTGCCTTTGCACAAGCAGCAAAGGTTTGTGCTTTTAGCCTTGCAGATGCCAGTCTCCAGTCCCACCGGTGGCTTCAGGAGGGTCTATTTTGTGGTACAACACATAATTCCTGGGAGATTTTATGGCAACACTGTTTGCAAACCTTTGGCTGCCCTGACAGACTCTTAATTGATGAGTTTAACACAGGTATTTACGCAATCATTGGGTTTTCAGTCTATTATTTAAAAGCCTGCTTGCATGCTGATCTGGCCAGATTCACAGGGTTGGCCCTCCTTGTACATTTTCCAACAGCCTGAAATGCTCAGACAGTTGGTAATGGGGCCTCCTACCAGCAGCTGGAGATTGGAAACAGGCACATCTCGGTGACATCATCTCCTGCACGGAGCTCAGGGCTGGAGCCTGTCTCCCGGTGTCCCAGCGGGTGGCCGTCTGCTCCTGCCTGGCTGGCTGGGCCGGCACGCTCACGGTGTGCCGGAGTTAACCCTGCCCAGGGGGAATGCTGCAGCTGGTGCCCTGCATGCAGTGACCCTCAGAAGACAGGCATCGCCTGCATGGAAACACCGACGTGCCTCTGTTGCTCCCCTATAGTCACTCTTCCCTTTGGGATTAGCCAAAGTGCTGCTTAGTGATGGCTGGGCTCGGGCCCACAGCACTTTACTTGCACTCCCTGTCCTAAAGCAGCAACAGTCCCCACCCGCTGCATATTCAGAAGCCCTGTCCAGAAACGTTTGGATGCATTCGCTCCTCTGTAAACACTTTGCTGCCCACCAGGAATCATCCCCCAAAGAAGAGTCTGGGGAGCAAGCAGGGGGGGGTGTGTGTGTGTGTGTGCTGGATTAAACTGCATTTTCCAGACAAAAAGAAAATAAACCCAAAACATTCCTGAGCAAGAAACCTGGCATTCCTTCCTCTCGGAGCCTCCCTCGCAGCTGGAAAACTGTGGGGAGTGACAACTCAAAGCACAAAGGTCTGTGCTGCCCCTTTCCCAGAAATAGCTCCTCTGGATTCAAAGTGCAGCTCCCCAAAAAAGCCGCACTGCGTTCAGCAATTGGTGGGGCCACAGCTGGGTGTGAGCACAGCTGGACAGATGTTGCAGAGCCGGTGCAGACGTGCCGGTGCAGATGTTTCAGGGCCGGGCGCCTGCAGGAAGGTCCCGGTGGGGAGGGCAGGTGCTCCCTGGCCATGCTGCTCCAGCCCTGTCCCCCGCACGCGTGCGGAGGGGCTAGGAGCGGGCGGTGGGAGCGGGACTCTCCCGAAGCCCTGCCCTGCCTGAGGGTGGCTGTGTGGTTTCCACAGCGTTTCTAAAAGTGCTGCCCTTGCTGCCCGTGAAGAAATCGTGTCACCGTGCGATGGTCCAGCGACCGGCGAGGGGCAGGCTGGCGGACTTTCCTCCGCAGATGCTTTGGCTGGTGGGTGTCCGGCACCGTGTTCCCTTGCAAATATCTCCATAGTTAAAGCCATGTGGGATCGCCCAGCCTGGGTTGCAGCGCGGAAGAAGAGGAGGGTGTGCAGCTCCAGTGGCTGCCCTCTGTGCAGCCCGTGCCTCTCTGGCAGCTTTTCTGGGAGCCTTGGTCGGCGCCGGAGAGGGACTGCTTGGAGGTCGCAGCCTGGGTATACCCCTCCTCCTCTGGAACCTGTTTCATGCCACTGTTTACCTTATTCGAAGGGTGAACGTCTCCAACCAGCTTGTTTTCCAGAAAAATCGGATTCGTTACCCAGAATGCAACAAGCCAATAAGTACACACTCGAGAGAGACCTTGATTATTTATTCCAGTTGCACGAGCCTCGGTGCTCAGTGGTATTCCACAAATCAAGCACACAACTATCAAAATTTCTTATTATTTATGCATTTCCGTGTTAAGGAAACTTCCCAGCCTGACCCATTCTTGAGACTCTCTAGCAGTCACATTTCCAAGGCCAGAGACTTTCGCAGCTGCGACAAAAGCTCCTCCACCACGGGCAGCTCCAGTGACCCGAGGAGCCCCCCTCCACTCCTGCACACCCCACTCACAGACCAGGTTTCTCTCCTGGTTCGACCCCGGGTTTCCCATAGCGGATCTCAGATGTCTCGTTCCATAAAACTATTTATTCACAGCGCAGTAACACAGAAGAAGCTCGAGCTGATTCCTCCGAGGAGGAACCCCCAACAAAGGAACCCCTGGGCTTTTATCCCCTTACAGTCTATTGGAGTCAGAGTCTCGCTCTTCCTCCCTAGTCGGCTGCTCCCCACTCTGTGTCCATCCACGTTGCTGGTATCAGCGCTCTTCACCTCCTTTGTTATCCAAAATGTCGGCAATTCCCTCCTGCTTTGTCTCCCTGCTTTGTCTCCCATTCATCTGGCTGGTTTCACCGGTCTTTGTGCCCTTTGTTAGTCAGAGGGTTGGCAGTTCACGGCCTCTTGTCTCTCCGGGCTCTCACCCAGAGCTCAATCTGCACCTCGAATTCAGCCTGCGAACCCAGCTACCCGCACCAGATGTATTCCTCAGCATTAGCAAGCATAGGCATAATGTTCGTTGGCTACAAGTTACACAATACTGTTATTAATTAGTAGTCTATCTTCTATCCATTAATAATTCGCTCAATTCTTATGCTGATTAGTCCGCACGGTCAGTCTTCATCTTCTTTGGACATGGTGGGCCGTGAATCTCTCATGATCTCTCCCTGCTCGAATTCCTTTTACCCACTCGGAGCCAATTTCAGCACAGTTGCTGAGTTGGCTTTATTAGTTTCTTCCTTATTTTGGGAGTTCTGCCAAATGTCCTTGTGGCCCGTAAGTTCTGCATTCTTTCTGTCTACCTACTATCAATAGCACATCCTTCTTCCTAAGCTTTGTTAGTCTCCCCCTAGGCTTGAGATCATTGAAACATGTCAAGCCCTAAACCTAACAAGGCAATTCTACCAACAAATAATTTATCTTTCTAACACCTGGACATAACTTCGGGCTTGTTAGCTGCTATCTGTTTCATTAAGTCTCCTTTCTCGTTGATTAGGCTGGAAAGTGCCTGACTGGGTGGAGTGGCTTCACGCCTCCCTTCGTGCAGCAGACCCATTACTCCACTCCACTGGCATTTAGGGGGTAAAATCCAAACACGTGTGCAGATAGATTTGTTATCTAAGGCCTCCAGCTTTCTGCTCGCTTGCTCTTTTTTGCTCAACCCCATGGTCCCATGTGAGCTGGAAGGGGTAGGAGGCTGCTCAATTCTCCAAGGAGAGTTTTAATCCACACACAGAAACACACACACCCCACAGACACCCCCACCCACTACGCCACCTCAAACGCTGATGCGGTGGGGGTGAAAGTGGGAGTGAAATTCCCACTGTTTCTCTGCCCAGATTTCTAGCCGTGTAACAACAGGGACGCTTTTCCTGGGCAGTGCAGCTCTTTCTAGACTTCTTTGGATGCATACCTCCAGGATACTTGCACAGATGGACGTTCCCAGCCGTGGTGCACATTCAAGCCCACTTCTCACTCCTGTGAGTCTGTTTACTCCACGGTGATCAGAGCTGTGTGGGGCACCTGATTACATTTCCCTCCAACAGTCCTTGCCTCGAAGAGCCCTTGCAATTAGCTGTAGCAATGCTAATGCACTGCCCTGCTGTCCTTAGAGCATGGCAAAGGACAAAAGCAGGGTACAAAGAGGCTGAACCCACCTGTTGCTGCTTCCTTTTATATCTAAGCAGTCCTGACCCCCTCTGAGAGTCACATAAAAATGAGTTTCTGTCTCAACAGGAAGGCATCGAGCAACTGTACTGTAATAGTTCCATTTTAAAAATAATTCTGTATTTGTTCAGTTTAATGTTACTGTTCTTTCAGAAAAAGCACTCTCTAGTGCTACCATACACAATTTCTACATATTTATTTTGGTAAGACCCACCTGCTGGATCCTTAGAGGTTTACAAGCTGCTAGAAAATGAAGTTAAAAACAGATACCTACAGGAAACAGCAGATGACTTCGCTTTTCCAGCTGCTCCACTAACCTCACTGAAGACACATCTAAGCAAGAATACAAGAATACTATTGCTTTATAAATCCTTGTGTTATTAAATATTCAACAACTGATTCTTTCCCTAACTTTGAAACAGAGGTACGGAACCGAATTCCTTTCAGGGAATTTTGTGCTTTACAGATCCAAATGGTTTTAGAAAGCCAAGGAGACACAAGAGCTCAGTGTGCTGGGAGGCAGGAGACAACATTAGCACCGGCATTGTTTTGTTGCATAAAGATTGTCAGGACCAGGAGCCAAAGGCATTATTTTGACTTCTGAAAACTTCAAAGACTGGTGGGGACCCAAGGCCTATTGGCAGTGGTTTTCTGGTAGAATCAAAGAAGGGCCTTCCTGAAGACCTGAGGTCAGTTCTTACTCTGAAAAGCACAAATCAAAATAACTGGAGGGAAAATCACTTGGTAGTTTTGTGGCCTCTGGATGTGGAGTGTCCACATTCCCCAGTTCTGCCCATCAGAGCTGCCAGGCAGAACCTACCACAGCTACACTGAACCTGGGTGGAAGGCACTGGTCACAGCTCCCAGCCCAGGAACTGGTTTAGTTCACACGACCAGTAATGCTGAGTACTTAGCAGGTGGCAAAATCTGAGTTATGACAAAGTCTCTTATGTGATACTACTAAAGGAAAAAACATGACCTAAACGTTTCTTCTGCTGCAGATTTCCCGTAGTCTGCAAGGGAAAAAGTCTCGTTAAACAGCAGAGACAAAATGTACTAAAGGTACTGTAACCTGGGTTCTGGATCCCAAGAAATCATTAGAAGTACTATTTTAAGAACTACCACAGTACCTGTGTAGTGAATTACATAAAAATTCTAATGTTAAGCCACAGTTCCTGAACACAATACAAAAAACTTGGATACTCTAAAATAAATCACACCAAGAAAGTGGTGTGTTCTGCTTAATTTTTATCCTGTCACCCAGGGATTATGTAAATCATCCTTAACACTCAGTAGTCAGGGATAACATTAATAATTCCCAATGAGACCATAACTTTTTTTCCATTGAAGAAATTGAGACAGTAAGCCAGAAGGAGGTTCATTTATACTGAATACTTTAGTTTGGAAAAAAGGCCCAGTAAATAAGAGTAGCTTAGAATCTTAGGTATCTATGTCAGCCCTGTAGTTAAAAAAGTCGTAATTCTTTACCAAATGTAAACTTTATTGCCATAAATGGATGATTTGCACAGAACACAACAAAAGTGAACTGCTAACACTGTGCATTCTAAAAGGATACTCTTGCTGACATAAGCAAGAGGGGAAAAATGATCCACAAAATAATTTTAAACTTTAAATAAACCCAAAGGGTTCTGTTGAACCGTGGAGCAATCAACTTGATAATGTAAGAACACACGGTTTTCCACAGAAAACAAAGCAGGACCTCATCTGACAAACAACAAAACTCGACCACAGTGTAAAGCTGTAGAAACCACCTGCAGATCACCAGCTCTTGGATCACAGCCCACAGCAGGGAGGCAGGGAGGGCTCATCTCCTGCAGAGGGGTTTGCAGGCTCTGCATCCAGTCCAGTACATGGCTGGTCCTGGGTACCTCCCGTTCTGAGCAGGTTGTTTGCCAAGGAGAGGTGTGAAAGGACAAGTGGACTTTTGACCTAAACACAACCCACCCGCTGTTCTGCAGGTGGGACACTGCAGAAAACTGCCCAGAAACAGCACTCCCTTTTCAGTACAAGGTCAGCCCCAAATTTAGCAGTGACATGAATACACCACTCCATGGGACACAAGCAGATATTCCCTTGCTTCACTTTACGAGTGACACCTGTTACTGAAAAAGGCTACTGAGAAGGCAAACAAATTCCATAAATAATTTTAAATACGAAACTTTTCTCTCTTACGATTTTTAGCAGCATTAGTGGAGAGCAGCAGGGCAGAACAGGGACATGAACATACAGAAACACTTCAGCAGCAGCATTCTTGCAGATGTGTAATAAATTACTGATCCAAAACAATGATGTTGCCAGAACAGTTATGAGTAATGAGTAAGTAAATCCTGGCTTCTATATCAATTTACCAATTCAACACCAGTACTGCAGACAAAATGGTATACTGATGTCAGATGAAATTCCAAGGAATTGAGTTATATTCAGAATTAATCAAGATGAGGAGCCCAGTGGCTTCACTGACAAAACATGTCAGCATTTGCCAGAAAGAAACCACCTGCTGCTATTAAGAAATCAAATTGAAAATGTTATCCTCTTTCAAGACAAATTTGGTTTTAAGTCACTGAAAGTTAACTGGCTAATATACAGCTAGTATTCAGATTTTCCCTTGTGTAATTGCTTACTAGAAGCCAAAGACAAAAAAAAACCACAAACAAAAATTCTTGGAGAACACTGTAAAAAGCACGAATATATTACACAAACACTACTTTAACATCTGTGCTGGAAGCAGTGTCTATAGCACATCAATTCCCCTTTTTGCTTTTTCAGCTTCAGTTTCTTGGAGTCAAGGCTAAGAAATGTTTGCAATGGAAGAAAATTAAAGTCTTCAGCTTTCTTATTCCAGAGTTAAAAAAAAAAGGACAATAATAAATCTATCAATCTTTACAGCTTTCGTTTAGTTTCGTAAAAAAATATAGTCTTTTATATAACCAAAAATATATTACAGATGCCAGCACACACACCTACAGCTCTTCAGTGATGTTCTCATCAGGACAACAATAGTATTCCACAAAACAGATCTGTCCATCTTCATTTCTAATCATGTACTGCAGTGAAAGAAATCCTTGAGCATCTGTTCGAATGGACACCTTACAAGACAAAGCCAGTGCCTTTGTGGATGGCTTAAGCAAAGAAATCTTGTACCTGCAGGAGAAAAAAAAAAGTAATCTGAAAAAAATACATTGTGCAAAGAGGAGCTGAAACATTACTCCCAAAGAAAGCCACAAAATAAATAAAAAATAATTAGGAACACGCTTATTTGGTCTTTACCTGATAACAACATTGCACTGTCATTGTCAGCACTTAGCTTTTGATTACAGACACAGACTTTTATCAGATGGGAAGTATTTTTTCCCCCATACTAGTGAAATAAATGTTACAGTAATGCAAAAGCACTTTTTAAGCTTTCCACCAAGAATGCACGACCTGGGACAGATGACATCAGTCACAGACTTCCTAACCTGTTTGTCTGGGTCTGGTTACAGTGGAATGCTTCCATCAAATCAGAATCCCTAGGGTAGTCCAGATGTGCACTTCCAGCATTTCCAAAAGTGGATAACCTGGAAGACAAACAGCACCATCTCAAAATACCTGATCTTTTTTTTTTTTGTACGCTATAAAAACTCATCAGCACAAGTCATTGTGCATACCTCAATGACTGTTTCACAAAACACTGCTGTTTATTTCACTTTATTTGATTAAAAATACTAAACCGTCTACACCAGTGTCACGTTTATCATGCTGCCAAGATATTCATTACTATGTTAATTAGATCATATACTGTGATTTGCTATATTCATTAAAATTCTTCCTGAAATGAAGCAGTATCCTCCCTCTACACCCTGAAAACTCCCAGTCCTCACCAATGGAAGCCAAGCATGAACACTGGAGTTCAAAGCACAGCTGCCAGTACCTGAAGTAGGGTTTATCTGGAGACATGGTAATCTGCAGAACTTCACTGGTCATATCCAGTTCAGCAAACGCTTCTCGTAGTCCCTCCGACTGCAGGATAATTTTATTAACAACCTTTGTACTGCAGAAATCAAAATCTAACAACTCATCAGGTTCTTGAGTGTTAATTTTGCACACTGTCACTACTCCTCCTTCTTCCAAGAACAGCATCAAAGGATACCCATAGCCACGATAGCACATTCTAAGGGCCGTTGATGTTCCTGAAAAAGAGAATGAGATATACATCCTGCAGAGAGCATAGCTAGGACATTTGATCACTTTAGAAAATTCACATTTTTCTGGCACAGGGGGCACAGATCAATTTGATTCACCACGTTTGGTCCAGTCTCCAGTATGTTACTGTAGCACACTTAGTGCAGCCTCCTACAGACCCTCCGAAGTGCTAATGGTTATGCAGCAGAATTAAATTACTCGTGTGTAGACAGCTCAAATCCAAACAATTTCACCCACCAAGTAATGCCAGCTGTGACAATGGAAACTTGCTACAAGTAGTTCAGAGGAGTTGGAAAATCCTCCATGCTCCTGTGGCTCTCTCTGGCTCACACCATCTTTCCTTACTACTCTTGTTGCTTGTGCAACCCAAACTGAAGTTAACGCAGCTGAGCTTGCACTGTGGTCACACCCTCCTGCTGCAGGTAGTCACCACCTGAACCTCTGGTTTCCCAAAATCACAGTGCTGTTTAGTACATTTGATTTAGGTCTTTCAGTCAGCCACAGCCAAAACTGCAGAGGTACGTGGAGCTCAACACAGAGCTGCAAGGGTAGAACTGCCCCAAAAGCTGTCACGGTATCACTCCACTCCATCCGAGTACACTCTGCATCCTGCAGTGCCCACACAGCCTTGCATACATTCATGGGAAATATACCATACCTGGCAAGGAGCTGGTTCCAAAAATGGTCAGGCAGTCAAGAAGAACAGACAAACTGATCCGGAACATCACCGATTCCTCCTGAACAGAAAATTCCTGAAAAATTTCTGCCTGTAAGTTAAAGAGATGAAAAGTGAGGAGTTTCTGCAATTATTTTACAGTGTGCACTTACTTCCTTAAATTCAGAGCTTTCCCTTTCAGAAATCACTGCAACACAGAGACTTCTACATGCAACACAGCATCGATTATAGAAATATGGGTCTTCATCCTCAAAACTAGCAACATACAATCAGGTCACAGCTGAAACAAGGTAGCATGGCATAAATGTGAAAATCTAAACACTTGTCTTTTACGGTTTAAGAACAAGCTACAAACAGTAAAGCCTAAATAGAAGAAGCCAGCTCTGCCTACTTCTGGAGCTGGAAACATTCATGGAACTATACAATGTGTCACCCTTCTCCAGTAACAATATTTACTTTTCTAAACTCAGAGCACGAATAAACATTGCAAACACTAAAAGTATGTAAGAACAGAACAGTGAGTTCACTAGACTGAAATATGTGCTGAATCCTGCCTTTGACCAGCCTGATGGGGGTAAACTGTTCCATGCTATCCTGTTTGCCCCTGGCAGTCCCTGCTTTGTGGCACCTGCAGGAACAGAGTATCTCAGAATTAAAACAGGGTGAGATGAGCTGCTTTTGGAAAAGGAGTTTTGTATTTTACTGGCAGCCCAGAGGGCAAACCTCACGGCCAGGAGGCTTCAAGCACAGCACAACCATCCTCAACCAAATGTCTGTAAATCTGTACTCTCTCATGGCTGACATAAATCCAACCCTTTGGCTTTGGGATGAACATAAAAAAAACACTTAAAGATGGATACTCTTGAGAGCTTGCTTATGCAACTAAGCACAGCATGGCCAGAAGGAGCCATGGGTTTGGCAGGCACCAACACATAAAACAAGGGCACAAGCCCACCACACTGTCAGGTGTGCAGGGATGCACTGGGTGCAGGATTTGGAATTCCAGCAGCATGGACACCCATAAACAAGGGCAGCCTCACCACGGCCCTTCCTCCACGCCAGCTCATGCACCTGGGCCGTGGTTCCAAGAAAGTCTCCCCTTCTCCGTGGGTAAACACAGAATCATGGAATTGTCGAGGTTGGAAGGGACCTCTGGAGATCATCCAGTCCAACTTCTCTGCCAAGGCAGGGTCACCTGGAGCAAGTGACACAGGAACGCGTCCAGGTGGGGTTTGAATGTCTCCAGAGGGGGAGACTCCACCACCTCCCAGGGCAGGTGTTCCAGTGCTCTGCCACCCTCCGCGTTAAGAAGTTCTTCCTCATCTTGAGGTGAAACTCATTGTGTTTTAATTCATGGCGATTGCTTCTCGTCCTGTCACTGGGCACCACCGGTAAGAGTCTGGCACCATCGTCTTGGCACTGACTTTGAGATATTTATATACATTATTGCGATCCCCAGGCTGAATAGGCCCAGCTCCCAGAGTCTCTCCTCATAACAGAGATGCTCCAGTCCCCAAACCATCTTTGCGGCCTCCGCTGGACCCTCTCCAGTAGCTCCTTGTCTTTCCCGCCCCGCGACACACGCAGTAACCGGGGCCGTTCTACGGCCTCCCAGCAGCGGTGCCCTCTCCCTCGCCGGCCTCCCCGTACCTGGATGAAGGCGTTGGCCTGGATGCACTTGGCATCCTCCACCGTCACGCGCAGCCCGCTGGCCGTGGCGAAGCACGTGGCGTGGTCCTGGAAGTGCACGGCCCGCAGGAGGCTGGAGAGGTGCCGGGCGTTGTCCAGGCTGGCGGACAGCGCGTAGCGCTCCTCGCCGCCGGCGGGCGGCTGCGCCGAGAGCGGCATCGCGGGGCCCGGGGCGCGGCGGGAGCCCCTGCACGGCGGGCGGGAGCGCAGGAAGTGAGGGCGGAGCACAGGAAAAGCGAGCCCAGAGCGAGCGAGCCCAGAAAAAGCGAGCGCAGGAACAGCGAGCCCAGAAAAGGCGAGCACAGGAAGTGAGGTCACGGTGCGAGAGATGTTAGAGAAGGCGGACGGCGGCGCGTGTTCTCGGATGGCGGCCAAAAGAAAACGTGGAGCGCTGGCTCCGGCGAAAGCGAAGCGCGCCAGGAGAGCCCCGGGGCAGCGCGAGACGGTCCCGGAGGAGCAGAGCGCCCCGCCGCAGGAATACAGCATCCCGCCGCCCGTGTCCCAGGTACCGCCGCGCGGCCCGGGGCGCTCCGCGTGTTTGAGTGAACACGGCTGCGAAGCCGGGACAAATCCCAGCACAAGCGAAAGTAACGTGGCGGCGTATTGTTCCCGTGAGAGTACGCGAAGAGCGCTGTTCTGGTCGGTGTCGATAAAATGTGTTACCTCAATCTCAGAAGTATTCGAAGGAGTTGGCTGATTCTGTTGTATACAGAGGATATATGGAAATTGTGCCTGTCCCATTTAAGAATCATCCGGAGAAGGTTTCGGTAGTTCCCTTGTTTACAAGAAAAAACAAATATTTAGTTTTCGCAGTACGCCTATGTAGGTAGGAGTATATATTTCGCCGTATATCGATCGGAAAAGCTGTGCTGTGGGGCTGTACCTGAGCTCATTTTGCAGGAAATAAGGGGTGTCTTTTGTGAATAAGCGATGCGCGTGGCTATTTAATACTTTGCTGGGAGTGAAACGCTGTGCCTGGGAGCACGCTGGATCAGGATGAGGACAGTTCCTCGTGTGAAAGCAGTGCCCCTCCCATTCTGTAGGGAAGTCGTCACTCTTGTTGAGAGGGTTATTCTGTGTGGATGGGCAGATAAAAACAAAGGTTCTTGCTATGTCTTTCTGTATTTCTTGTCCAAACTTTTGTTTTTGATGTGTTGTAGTAGTATTAAGGCTGGACGCTTGCCACATAACTGTTGTGTCTTTTTCCTAGGGTAAATGGAAAAACAAGGAGCGAGTGCTGATATTCTCCTCTCGTGGAATTAATTTCAGAACAAGGCACCTAATGCAAGACTTAAGGACATTGATGCCTCACTCTAAAGCAGGTGGGGTTAGACATCATTCCTGACTTATATTTTGAGAATACTTTTAAGCCAAGAGCTGCTAACGACCTGTTCTTTTTTTTTTCCCCTAAATGTGGTAAAGAAGTGTTTTGATGAAACTTGTGTTGTGAACAAACACCAAACCCCTTTTGAGCCAACAAGCACAGCAATTGTTGTTGTATCTTAATATTTTCTGGGAAATTAATCCTATGGCATCAGTCCTGAACATGCACAGTTAGTGGTGTTGCCATGTTTATTTATTCCATGACATGACAAAGTAGTTGATCTGATAGTTAATCTTTCATTTATAAAATAGTAAAATTTTTGCAAAAGACTGCTAAAAGAATCTCTTGTATTAAATTGGTTTTCCACCTTTGTAAATATTGTTTTTGTCTTCCAGATACTAAAATGGACCGTAAAGACCAGTTATTTGTAATCAACGAGGTAATAAAGGATTTCTCTAGTACTTCTTTATTTTATTTTCTATGGAAGTTCAGTGTGCAAGGGAAAAGAGCAACCAAGTTCAAAGGATCTCAAACTAGTTACAGGAGTTGTGTAACTTCATAGACAAAAATTATTGATATTCAAAAAGCACTTGTGTTTAAACAGAAAGTTGGCTTTTGATTAATAAAACCAGAATGAAACTTCTGATCAGATACAGATTTTCATCATGGAGAAATAAAGCATAATGTGCTTTTCTGTATAGGTGAAAGGCATATTACAGCTTATACTTGAAGAATGCAGGACACAAGTATGCAGCCAGCCCAAATGTAGTAGTACGTGGGTAGTTCTGAACCTAAAACCTAATGTTTCATCGGTTGCTCTTGTGTTTACATCCTGAGGAGCTTATCAGGCTGTTTGTAGCTTTAATGAAGTTATTACTCCTTCTAATAAATATGTGAGATTTAAAAAAAAAAAACAAAACTGAAGTTTGGGGATCAGTAGGTGTCATTTAATAAGACCTTTGCTTTTGAGCTTGCATTTTAGAGAGGGGAAAATACTAGAGATGAATGTGGAAAGTTTTCCAAAATGTCTTCAGAATGTTTGTAAACAGCTAATTTGATGTGTCTTGTGTAGGTGTGTGAAATGAAAAACTGCAATAAGTGCATCTTTTTTGAAGCCAAAAAGAAACAGGATCTCTACATGTGGTAAGGAAATGTTATATTTTGTTACATTTCTGTTTATAGTTGCAGATGCTTCAGTTCTAGCTGAAGTTTCTTGCTGTAACAGTGAAGATGCATGAAATAGTGCTGCTTAGTTAAATCTGTTCTAATATTGCACTTCTGTGGATAGTGCAAACTTAAAATGCATGACCAGCTTTTCAAGACTGTTTGCAGAAGCACTTTACAAAATTATTTAGAAAACAACTGTTTATGAGTATGTTAAAGGAACTCAGTAATGCTATAGAAGCAACAGAAATTACCTCCGTACAGGAATAACTAGCTGGGGTGTAGTGAGGAAATCCAGCACGTCTTTTGACTGCTGTTAACATTTTTCTTTTCTCTCTTTCCCACCACCTGTCCTCTGCAGGCTTTCAAACACACCACAGGGACCATCTGCTAAATTCTTGGTGCAGAATGGTAAGCTGGTTGACATTATTGTGTTTGTATTCTTGCTACTTTGAACAGTTTTCTGTAAGTAGTAAAATAACCTTTTTTTTAAAAAAATCACTGCAGTTCACACACTGGCTGAATTGAAGATGACAGGAAATTGCCTTAGAGGCTCAAGGCCCCTTTTGTCTTTTGATCCAGTAAGTACAGATTTTATTTCATTCAGTATGCTTGTGTTCTCTTTGCATGACTAGTGCGTTTAGTCTTGTATGTAAAATTACTTTTTTTTTTTTTGTAGATATTTGACAAGGAGCCACACTATGCCCTGCTAAAAGAATTGTTTATTCAGGTCAGTCTGTAGTTCTGCTGTCTGGTGTTTCTTCCCTGGAAATACTTTTTGGCAACATATTTAAAAATCTCGAGTGTTTTTTTCAAGTAGCAGTTTTACACTTCTGAACTTTGAATAAGACACTAGTTCTTAAGTTTTGGGCTCTGAAGTGTAGCCTGGGTTTGGGATCCTAGTAAATTAAAAGGAGTTTAAAGTGAGTCGTTTATGTTTGACCTCTTAAACTACAGATATTCAGAAATGCTGCCTTTTATTACAGATATTCAGTACCCCGCAGTACCACCCCAAAAGCCAGCCTTTTGTCGATCATGTTTTCACCTTCACTGTTACTGATGAAAGGATCTGGTTTCGCAACTACCAGGTCAGTGGTCTCTCTTAGCTCTTCAGAAGGAGCTCAGTGGAGTAATTTCATATAAAATCCATAAATCAAAATAAAAGAAGAATCATTATTATTGTTATCGGGATATGCCAACCCCTAGTGCTGGCAGATGCAGTGTCCTGAAACGATTTGCCTTCTCCCGTATCTCTGGAGAGATCTGGTTCAATCAACTTCAGTCAGTGAGTTGTGTTTCTGTGATGGATGTCATAGTAACAGGAAGTGCTACCCAAAGCCTAAACTGTGCCTTTTAATCTAAACTGCTGCTTTGACCCAAAGTGAGCTAGAGCTTACTTTCTGTGGGAGAAATTCACGGATACCTAGTACTCCAAAAGCTTGCTTGAATTTAAACGAACTGCTTTATGTACAGAACTGGGTTTATACAAATCTCACTAATCAGGTTCAGTGGCACTGTATCTTGGATTTAAATTCAGTTGTCTGTTACCATATGCAGGGTGCCTACAAGGTCATATGCTTTGATTCAATCTGTGAGAAATTAAGTTAGTTTTCTTTTTATTGCAGATAATAGAAGAAGATGCATCTCTGGTGGAAATTGGGCCTCGTTTTGTCCTGAACCTCATAAAAATCTTCCAAGGTAGCTTTGGAGGACCAACTCTGTATGAAAATCCTCATTACCAGTCCCCAAATATGGTAAGCAGCTCTGTCTTTGTTTTCTCTTTCATTTAGCAACTAATTTGAAAACCAATCTTGCAGTCAGTCTGTGCATGAGCATCAAGTATGCCTTTCCCCATGACCCTCTGTAGAAAAGAGTACCCAAACAAGAGTTTGGGAATAGTAATTTTGTCATCATGAAATGAAGGCAGAAGTCATGTCACTGAAAAGATAGTATGATACTGAGGATTTTGAACATTGAGCAGAGAAAATACCATGCGTTTCTTTAATACCAGATTTCTTCCATCTTGCTTATTTGAAACATCATGAAATTTAACTTATTTTTATAGCATCGCCGGCTGATAAAATTGTCAGTGGCAGCTAAGTTTAGAGAGAAGCAGCAAGTAAAAGAAGTGCAAAAGATTAAGAAAAAAGGGACTAAGGTCCTTGTTGAAGAAGATCCTACCGAAGTAGTCTTTGAAACTCCAGCTGAAGAGAAGCCAGTGGAAATACAGCTTGTGAAACCAGAGTCAAAGCCAATTGTTAAAGATAAAAAGAAGCTACGCAAAATTCAGAGGAAGAAGCAAAAAAAGCTATTCAAAATGGAAGGATCAGCATAAATGTTACAAGGGATGAAACTTGATACAGTATCAATGGAATATTGTAAATATTTGAATTTACGTTGTTCAGACATCTGAACTTCAATTTTTAAGTAAACAAAATACACATTTCTTTATAAAGATTGAGTTTGTGTTCTTTTATTTTCTTGTGGGATTCTGGGTTTTGAAAAATACCATGGCATCCCATTCGGCCTGGCCTTTAACACTTCCAGGGATGGGTCATCCACAGCTGCTCTGGGCAGCCTGTTCCAATGCATCACCCCCTCACAGTAGCAAATTTTTTTCTAATATCTGTAGTCCGATTCCAAGAAACTTTTCTTGACTGATGGTAACG
Source organism: Amblyornis subalaris (assembly GCA_018881555.1). Lineage (NCBI taxonomy): Eukaryota > Metazoa > Chordata > Aves > Passeriformes > Ptilonorhynchidae > Amblyornis > Amblyornis subalaris. Next base: position 802,070 of record JACAXG010000173.1, on the reverse strand, counting down.
AGTAGTTACAGACCTCTCGAGGGCTATTGCTTCATTACATACCTTCAATCTACTTCACAATTTCTGACCTCATGACCTGATTCTTCCACTGACCAGTTCTGTGTCCCTGTTCACTCCCCCAAAACTTTCTTGTGTTTCAAGGTCTTGCTCATGCCCTGTTTCTATCTGATTCCTCTGTTTGTTTCAATTTCCAGCATAGTCCTGAAAAGACACAACTGACTTAAGAGGAGGCTGACTTGTTATGAATATCACCCCACCCAGGAGGGCAAGAGAAATCCAATATGACTTCTGCAAGGAGGTGGTCTGTGTGCCATATGATTGGATAGAAAGACTGGCGAGTACAGGCGTGTGCTCGGTTCATGCAGTCTAATACATAGTCATAGTTGAGTTGGAAGAGACCCCCACGAGGATCATTGTGTCCAACTTCTTGCAGAACTATGTAACACAAAATCATATGACTATGGTCATCATCCAGACCCTCATTAACTCTTGACAGGCTTGTTGCCATGACCACTCCGCTGGGAACTGACCACTCTCTAGGTGACAAATCTTTCCTTGGTGTCTAACCAGAACTTTCCCTGACACACTGTCATGGTTTAACCCCAGCTGGCAACTCAGCCCCACAGAGCTGCTTGCTTGCTCGCCTCTGGTGGGGTGGGGAGGAGAATTGGAAGGATAGAAGTGAAAACTTGTGAGTTGAGATAAAGACTTTAAAGCAAAAGCCATGCACAGAAGTGAAGGAAAACAAGGAATTTATCCACTGTGTCCTGTGGGTGGGTAGGAAAACAAGGAATTTATCCACTGTGTCCTGTGGGTGGGTAGGTGTTCAACTGTTCCCAGGAAAGCTGGGTACCATCACCTGTAACAGTGACTCAGGAAGACAAACGCCATCACTCTGAATGTCCCCCCTTTCCCTCTTCCTCCAGCTTTGTGTGCCGAGCATGATGCCATGTGGTATGGGATAGCCTGGGGGTCAGCTGTCCTGGCTGTGTTGCCTCTCTGTTTCTTGTGCACCCCTTGCTGGTGGGTGGGGTGAGAAGCAAAAAAGGCTATGACTCTGAGCACTGCTCAGCAATAATGTAAACATTTCTATTATTACCAACACTGAAGAAAATTAACTCTATTCCAGTCAAAACCTGCTATGACAAAGGTGTACACTGCAGTGAGGTCCTCCTCCAGCCTTCTCTCCTCCAAGCTGAACAAACTGTGTGACCTCAGCTGTTCCTGAGTCTTGCTCTCAAGACCTTTCTTCATCTAAGTTGCCCTCCTCCTGATACACTCCAATAGCTTTATATCCTTCTTATGTTGAGGTGACCCAAAGCTGCCCCCAGGAACTGCGGTGAGGCCGCCCCAGTGCAGAGCAGAGCAGGACAATCCCCTCTCTTGCCCGGCTGGCCGTGCTGTGCCTGATGCCCCCAGGACACAGTTTGCCCTCCTGGCTGCCAAGGCACTGCGGACTCGTGTTGAACTTGACGTCTTTGGATCAGACAGTGAGATCAGGACCTCCAGATATTCTTGTGAGATCATGGCCTCCAGATCTTGCTGTCTGATCCGAAGCTCTGTTCATGTGGTGCCCATTGATACACACCTGACCTAGAGAAAAAAGCAGCTTGGGCCAACCCTAAGATCTCTGAAGAGCACAGGTATAAAAAAAAGCTACCTTGAGAAGGGGTGCTGTGCTGGCTGTGCCTCTGAGTTCCTCAGCACCCACAGGAATCAGAAATACCTGTTTCAGAAATAGTGTGGCCAGCAGAACTAGGGAAGTGATTCTTCCCCTATGCTTGGCATTGGTGAGGTCCCACCTGAAGTCCTGTGTTCAGGTCTGGGCCCCTCAATTCAGGAAGGACTTTGAGGTGCTGGAGCAAGTCCAGAAAAGGGCAACGAAGCTGGTGAAGCACAACAAAGCCTGGAGCACAAGTCTTAAGAGGAGCAGGGGTGTTTAGCCTGGAGAAGAGGAAGCTCTGGGGCGAGCTTATTGCTCTCTATAACTCCCTGCAAGGAGGTTGGGGTCAGCCTTTTCTCTCAGGTGACTGGCAATAGGACAAGAAAACGCAGCCTTAAGCTGTGCCGGGGGAGTTTTAGGTTGGACATTAGGAGTAATTTCTTCACAGAAAGGGTGATTAGACACTGGAATGGCCTGCCCAGGGAGGTGGTGGAGTTACCGTCCCTGAAGGTGTTTAAGAAAAGCCTGGACGTGGCACTCAGTGCCCTGGTCTGGTTGACACGGTGGTGTTCGGTCACAGGTTGGGCTGGATGATCTCGGAGATCTTTTCCAACCTAATGGAACCTCTGAATTCCAGCACAAGGTACCTGGTTAATTGGACACCGCGTGACTGCAGGGCCCAAACCCGGCCGCGGGCCGGGGAGAAGCGTCCTCAACGTGCTGCCGGCAGCCGGGTGACACCACGGCGCAGGGCCCTCCCCTCCCGCCTCGCTCCTCCCGCTGCCGGCCTCGCTCCTCCCGGCGCCGGGCGGCGGTGCCCGGTGTCCCGGTGTCCCCGCCCCGCCGGCCGCCGCCGCCATCGCCATGAAGTGCCACTACGAGGTGCTGGGCGTGAGGCGCGACGCCGCCGAGGAGGAGCTGAAGCGGGCGTACCGCCGGCTGGCGCTGCGCTGGCACCCGGGTACGGCCCGGGCCCGGCCGCGGCCCCGGCCCCGGCCCCGCGCGGCGCGGGGGCACCGCGCTGTCGCCCGGCTCGGTGCCGGGGGCGGCGGGGCGGCTGCTGCCGCCGAGGCTTGCAGCCGCTGACACGGTTTCGTTAAATTGTCCTGCAGATAAAAACCTCGAGAACGCGGAGGAGGCGGCGGAGCAGTTCAAGTTGATCCAGGCGGCGTACGACGTGCTCAGCGACCCTCAGGAACGGGCCTGGTGAGCGGCGCTTGGCCTGGGAGAGGCTTCTTAAGCCCTGGCTCTGTCGGGGCTTGTGCTGTGCTGCTCGTGGGCCTCGCTGCAAGTCAGCGCGGGCATCCGTGGGCAGGAGCAGCCCCTTGGCTTTAGGCTTTAGAAGAGCTGAGAGCCGTGCAGCCCCTTGGAGAGGCACAGCTCCGCACGCACACCTTCCTCGTGGTGTTCCGGGCGGTGATGGGCCCTGAGGAGCGCCCTGGGAGCAGCCAGGCTCGGCCTGGTTCCTCCTCCCCGAGCAGGAGGCAGCTTGCACGGCAACGTAGGTGCCCCTCTGGTCAGCCCTCAGGCCTTGGGAGCGCATACAGGTGTTCAGTCCTAATTTGAAATGCACACACACATCTCTAAGAGATTGCTGCTCTAAATATTCTGTGTACCTTGTTTTTCACATGGGCTGAAGCATCTACCAGGTTACATGGCCAAACCCACCTGTACTCAGTTTGTCCTCCTTGAAAAGAGAGGATAGTTTTTCGGGTTTTATATGCTAAGGTATGATTTGGGGGGTTTTTGAGTGTGTGTAAGTATTGGGTGATTTAAATAATGCCCTGCCCATTTCTGAAAGCTTGTTGAGGCATCTTGCTCAAATGTGATTACTAGCCACCTGTTAAGGAATTACTGCTATAGATATTGCAGATAAAGTAATAGTAAGTAAATTAAAGGTCAAGAGAGAATATTTACTGGGTTTGTCATGTTTTTCTCTCTGAAAAGTGAGAGAAACTTTGGTTTGGGTGTGAGAGACAAATTACAGTCAGTGCGTTGAGCTATGCATTGATGTGATAGGTGTACTGTGTTAGTTTAGCAGCACTGTGGAGAGTTCTGTGTCTCTACATCCTTGATGCTGTGAATTTTTTCCAGGTATGATAATCACAGGGAGGCTCTGCTGAAAGGGGGAGTTGATGGAGACTATCAAGATGATAGTTTAGATCTGCTGCGCTACTTCACTGTTAGCTGTTATTCTGGATATGGGGATGATGAAAAGGTAATAAATTAATTAATCTTTAATGAATCAGTTTAAATGTCATTATAAGTGTTGGCATTTGTTTTTAGTTGAAGTTATATGTAAAATTGTTAGCACGGCTTATGCAAATCTAAGACAAAAATTATGCTCATGTTTAGGGAAGCTTGAATTCCTGCATGCTGTCCAACAATTGCTTAATCATCATTTCCAGCTATGCTACAGAACTTTGCAATACCATCTGTTTATTCAGAAATACTTTTATCAAGCTAGAATGCTTAAAACTGCGAAAAAGTAATGTAAAAACAGTCTTTGGGGAAGATGTGCTTTCTATAATTGAATTCCCTATTGGATTTTGAAATACTCACCATATATTAAAAAGCTCCAGGTGATTGGAAAAACCTCCACCAGAGAAAACAGCTACCTGTCTTTGTGTTACTGTACTAGGAGTCAATAACATATTAATTTAGGAAAATATAGGATATTTAATAGTGAATTTTATATCTGGAACTTCCACAGAACTTGATCTTGTGTAACTGGTAACTTAGCACCATCTCCAGCATGCTGAAACCTTTTTCTTTTTGAGTTTGTATTTGACTACAGGTGTGAGAGGGACAGAGACTATGTGAAGGAGGTGGGAATAAAAGGCATGCGAGATCATGGAACTTTTTTAAGAAGGGTCTTGCTACCTAGAGCAAGTGCTTACAAGGCCTTTACCCTGGCTTTGAGTTGCTCTTGCAGAATAGCAGTGTTTCTCTGACATACACAACTGCACCTGAGCATTTGTACTTCTCTTATTGAGCAGTGCAGAATACTTTTTTATTTATCTATTTCAGGGATTCTTTACAGTCTATCGACAAGTTTTTGAACAGATTGCAAAAGAAGAGTTGGAATATATGACCCAGGAAGATAGTGAAGAATTCCCTATGTTTGGATATTCCCATAGTGACTATGATACGGTAAGGGCAAGTGTAAATCTGAACTGAAGGTAACAGAGTTAAACCATTACTTTGTACCCAAGGAAAGGCTCCTGCTTATCTCTGAGGTGAATGAAAACCCATGTATCTGTGGTTATTTTCTACTATTGTAGACCATTACTGTAAAGGAACTGCATGTGCTCTGATTCATAATATTTAGTGAATTAAAATTGGTATTTCCTGTTGGACTATAGTATTAGCCAGGCCTATAGGGTGAGTTGTCAGATGAATACTTCATGAGGCCAACCATCAATTATGCCAGTGGAACTTAAGTGTAGTGCAAGACCTATAAAGCAAAAGAATGGATGTTTCCTTTGCTTTCTCATGAGAGTAGTTTACCAGTGTTTAACACACATTACAGAAAGGGGTATTGAGCTGTTTTTTTTTTCCAATAATATGTAGTATCTTGCTTCACATAGGAAAACTGCATAGCTCTTACTGCATAGCACAGCCTTTAGAGAATAGGAGATGTGGTGGTTGACCTGCAGTGTGAGCTTCCATTATGATTACGTTGTCGTCTGCAATTAGCCTGTAGTAAGATTTGATTCAGAAAATACTGCATGCTTTCGTTTGTGAAGGAGGAAAAGAAAGTGTATGGGGACTAGTATGACTTGAATTCTTGTCTGCTGGTATGCCAACTATTTGTTATAAACTATCAGGCTTAGGATATTTTTTTTAAGGTTACCAGTATTTCTGTGTTGAAATTAAATAATGAGGTAATAACACTTTCCCTAGGGAATAACTCCACAGTCTCAAGCATACCCAATTGTTGCTCCTAGTTTGGTACTTCTCCCTGTATGTCTAATTATTTATGAAATTTAAATTGATATATACCTTGAAAGTTAGTAGCTTCAATGGTACAAAACTTGGCTGGAGTTGGAAACAAAAGTTACAAATCAAACTTCCTTAAGAAGTGTCCAAACGGGTGTGTGGATGCGAGGAAAAGTTAGAGGATGGCTTAACAACTGGAAATCTTTCCCAGGGAGAATATATAGTTTTTAATATTAATTTTTTAATGTAGTTATCTTGAAACATCTTTTGGAAACCGCTTGGAATAGATATGATTATAGACTCAAAATGGTTTTAATGCTTATGTCAATTAATAACTGCAAAAAGGGCTGGCATGCTAGCACCAACACGCTTTGACATCTGCCTTGTTCAAGCTGTTCTGGAAGCAGAGTGCTCACTTTCTTTTACCCCCGGGGATTCATAGGTATATTTTATAGGAAACAGCCTCTATTAAGCAGAAAGGTAATTTTCCCTGTTGTCTTATATTCAGACAAAGAGGTTACACTGTCGGAGGATTCCAGCATTGCAGTGCTCACTTCTCAGTTGGAGTATCGTGGGAAAAGAGTTTTAGAAGGGAGCTACAAAAACTCTACAGAGGCTTCAAAATCTGTAGTGTGAATGCCCTCTACTCAGTGAATTCACAAGAAGCTTGAAAGGCTGCTTGATCGGTGCCTGGCAGCCAGGAAAGATACTCTTAAGGCCATGAGTTCACAAGCCTTCATGAGAAGAGAAGAATTGTAGGTCAATTAGATGCAGAAACAAAAGCAAACAGTTCCAAGTATGAGCGGCAGGCAAAACAAAATCCACTTGGAGTTCAGCAAGAGCTGCTGTACAGACTGCTGGAGAATGTATGTCAGAGATGTGCAGGTTAAGGTATCTGCTGAGAAGGGGGAGAGTCTCATACACCTGGTGAAGGGGAGGATGATCCTGTCATCAGTTGATGTGTGTGCATCCTTTTGCACAGAAGTATCCTTTTCTGAAGCAGAAATCTGAGATAGGTAGTCTAATTTCTCTTAGGTTATTGGATGAAATATGAATATCTATTGGTTATTATAGAGCTGTTTTTTGTGATAACAGAGAAAAACTGAAGTGAATTACCTGCCAGAAGCCAGACATGAACTTCGCATGTTGATAGGCTGCTGGAAATAATTGCGAGGTGTTCATAGTTGTAGTCGATATGAATAACAAGAGCTGAAGGAGAAAAGGAGTCACTAGAAGAAAATACACTAAACCAGTAGGTTAAATACCTTTATGAGGTATTCCAAAATATGAGCAATAGGACACAGAGGAGTGAGTAGTAAAAAGAAAGACTAATGAGGCAAGTAATGTAAGAAGGGAGTTTAGGCATGTCTTGATTCCTGAATATACAAAATGCTGAAGGATAATAATTATTTGGAGAGAAATAGAGAACAAACCCAAAGTAATTATTATGCCATGTTATCAGTCCAGCATTTATCCATGAATAGTAAAAGGGAGAAGAATAAGTAACAATCACTTACTTTTTCTTTTGATGTGAAAGCTAGAGGGCATAATTTTAACCTACAGTCATGTAGTTTGCTAACAAAACAGGAGTAAATGTATCTTCACATAGGCCCTTGTTAAACTGTGCAAGCCACGGCTCCTTGCTGTTGTATCATCAAGGGCTATTCATTTATGTCTTGCTCTGGAAGCAGAGGGATTATACAGGGAAGAAATAGCATTATGTTCCTGTATTTATTTTGCTGCCTTTTTTATGCTGGTCACTGGGTGCTGTTGCAGATGTATGGCTGACGTTTGGTGTAGTTTAACGTGGGGGTTCATAGGCAATATGTGCATACACCAGTTTGCAGGCAGCATGTCCAATTCTGATTGTGCTTTCAGTTTGACAGGAAAAATACAGCACAGCTAAGTAACTGGACACTAGTGTCAGCATGATCCAGTCCCACAGGGGGATATTTTTAGAAGTTGCAGTTTGTAATAGTTTAGACGAGGTTGTTGAATTGACATGCTTTCAAACTTCGAGGGTGATATTTGAGGTTTCTCTAAGTCTTCGTTGCTCTGAGGCAAAACTGTGGCCTGTATAGAACAAAACCGTTACAAAAGTCCTGAATTATTTCTATGGGTTTTTTGTCTCCTGCTAAACAAGTGACTTAGTTAATTTTTTATTTTTTTCTTACAGGTAGTCCACCCTTTCTATGCATATTGGCAGAGTTTCTGTACTCAGAAAAACTTTGCTTGGAAAGAAGAGTATGACACACGACAAGCCTCAAACCGCTGGGAGAAACGAGCTATGGAAAAAGAGAACAAAAAAACGAGAGAAAAAGCAAGGAAAGAAAGGAATGAGCTGATCCGTCAGCTAGTAGCCTTTATTCGTAAAAGGGATAAAAGAGTACAGGCTCACAGAAAACTTGTGGAAGAACAAAATGCAGAAAAAACTAGGAAAGCAGAGGAATTTCGGAGGCAACAGAAGCTCAAACAAGCAAAGTATGTAAATGCGGAACAAATATTTTCTTTATAACTTGGAGAAACTATCCATGGGGATACAGTATAGACATAGATTCTAATAGTAGCTCCACTTGCTCTTTTAAACATCCTTGAAAATTTTAGGTATTAATTTTGGTCTCAAGTCTGAGCTTTTTAAAACTCAAGTGTCTGCATTGTACTATCTTGTAGAGATCCAAGATAACTGGAGAATAGTTATCTGAGTGCTGTGGGTAGCTGGTTGTAATAGCACAGAATCCAGTGTGCTTTTACTTAGCTGGGGAAATAGAATTTAATTGTTGTCTTTGTTCCTTTAAAGAAAAAAGAATGTAAGTTTTAGAATAAGGCAGAACAGGACTATGACAACCTGGACTTAGATCACCTTCATCTGCCTTGGCGCTGTGCCTGCTAAAAAGAAAGAGGGGAAAATGAGCTTAGCCTTGCCTTTCCTTTTGCCTCTTTGGAAAGGATCCTTCCACTGGACTAAATGCAGTGTGTGATGCTGTTTTCCCAGAATAGGAAGAGGTGGTCTCCCAGGTATAAACACGACTTATTTTTTCAACTAGAAGAACTGTTTGCCTGCACATGCGAGGGAGGAGTTTAAATTCTTATTCAGAGTGCACTTGCAAAATAACAGCATATTGATTAAAATTATATAATAATATAGATGTAGTATATTATGTGCTGTTTTTCTATATATACATATATACTTTGTCCCTTTAGGGACAATAAGGCAGAGTTATGCATTTACTGACAAGTGGCTTGATAATTCTGAGGCCAGAAGCCAGCTAGAGCAAAAATGAGCTGTTCCGTGATGCCGTATTTGATAACTTGGGGCACACTTAGATTGGGAAAACTGAGCTGGTACATTCCCATAGCGCACAGTCGAGGAGAGGAGTAATGTGCTTGTGGATTTTGTGGTCCTGTATTGTTTGTGAGTTTGAGTCTTAGAGCAGGATTGAGCTGACTTCGTTGCTGTTGGCTTGGTGCTGACCATGCTGCACAGCATGTTCTGCCTGAAATTCAGCCAGGACCCACCTACGTTAATCTCTCTGCTTGCAGCGTAGATGTGCCCACTGACATCAGAAATTAACTCCTCAGATTTCCAGTTGTTTGCTCCATCATAATAGGTTCCTGAAATACTTGAGAAGAACAAGTTATCTTTAAGTCATACTGTTCCTGTAGTTCCTATCTCTTGGACACAGTGTAGAAGTGACTGTATTATTCTACTTGCAGGCTTGCTGAGCAGTACAAAGAGCAGAGCTGGATAACTATGTCAGATCTGGAGAGAGAGCTACAAGAGATGGAGGCACAATATGAAAAGGAATTTGGAGATGGATCAGGTGGTGAAGATGAATTGGAAGAGCAGGACACAAAAGGCATTGAAGGTATGGTAGGTCAGGAGATGATCTATACTGAGTCACTGCAGCCTGAGTGTGGCTCACTTACAGCCCCAGATTCACAATTGTGACTGTAATGCAACTCACTGCCTCCCTCTGAGGGTGCTGGGCTAGTCTGTCCTTTTCTGGTGTTTTCCTTTGAACATGAGAAGACATCAAGCTGCAGCTGTTAAATCATGCTAATGTCTGATTTGTTGAGGTGGTCTTGATCTGTCTGTGTGTCAGTAATACTGAAAAAGTTGAATGTCAGTGCTGTGACTGTTTTCTGGGGCTTAAAGAGCAGCTTGCTCAAAAATTGCTCATCTGACTTTGTCTCTCTGATCCCCACTGATCTCTTCAGACAAACTGAATGATGAAACTGAAGAAGCTGAATTTGTTGATGGTCTGTACTGCCCTGCTTGTGACAAATTGTTAAAAACTGAGAAAGCGTAAGTGCTTGTGGTTGGGGATTTGGGGGTGGGGGTGTTGGGTTTTAAGTTCTTTAAAACTGCATTTTAAAGAATTTTTAACTTGAATAATGGTCAGTGTCGTCTTTCCAGTAGAGACATTGTCAGTGCAGAAATTTCTATACTTAGTAGTGATGGATAATGGGCCTGTAATTAATTTATATATAAATACAGGAATGTTTGCTCAGAGCAACCTGCAGTAACAATCTGGTCTTTACAGCATGAAGAATCACGAAAAATCAAAGAAGCACCGGGAGATGGTATCACTGTTACGGCAGCAACTGGAAGAGGAAGAAGGGAAATTTCCTATATCTTTGGATGATGCAGATGGAATACATACCAAAGAGGAGGAAGAAACAGATGACATGCCCAAACAGAAGTACTTTAAATTGGTTTTAATTTTATCATAACTCATGATTTTCTGAGTCTTAGTGGCCCTCAGAAGGAGCTTCTGATCATTTGCAGTTGCATTGCTCTCCGTATTGTGCAGTTTGAAATATGCAATCAGAGTTCCAGAACTCCTAGCATCAGAGTTCCAGTAAAACACAAGTATTTGTATGACTGCATTCAAGTGCTGTAGAACAATAGACTCATGTTTTCTCTGCTGCCTAAAGTTACGTGTTAAGGAAAGGAAGGGATTGTTATTTTTCAAGCAGAGAAACTTCCACAGAGCCAGTGCCTGTTGATTTGGTACTTACTTTAAGTTGATTGCTGGCATAAATGGAAAAGTGGGAGTGCTCAAAATCAGAACTGATGAAGTAAGTTGTACAACTTCGTCTTTCAAACAGCCAGAGCATAATCTCAACTATCTCAATAGTGTCTTTGGGTTCTGAGCAGAATAAATGTTTTACTAAATGCAATTAATAGTTTGGGAGACTTACTGTTTTAATTTCGGGCATGAGTAACTTTCTTTTTGTGGCTACTGCCTCCCTAATATGTTACGAGGATAAGGGAAAAATATAGCTTGGTAACTTCTTTAGAAATTCTCCTAGTTTTTGAGTTTTTTTAATAAAAAGAGGTATTCTGAAATTATCTTTACAGACTTTCAAAGAAGCAGAGGAAAAAACAGAAAACAATGAAGGTATGTAGTCGTAATGATACTTTGGGAATCTTACAATATAGTTCTGTTATCCCCTAACAACTGGTTTTTTGTCCTGCAAAATAGGAGAACTTGAAACTCCACAGAACTGGAAGACTGTTTTAAAATATTTTTAATTCTTCTTTGACACCAGAATAATTTTTATTACACTTACTATATTTTATGATAATAAGATCACAGACCTCACTTTGTTCTGTTAGTGCAGATGCTAATATGTGGTGCTGGCTCTAAAAAGGCTACAGTCTAAAGTATAAGGAAAACAGATGGAAACATGCAAACAGGGAGAATGCAAGGAATTAATCAAAAACACCAGCAGAGGCCTTGGTGCATTAACAGCTTAGTTGTTTGGTGGTTGCTTTTGGCTTTAGTTGTAGGAGTCGGTATAATGTATTGTTTGTTAATCTCTAATTTAGAGGCAGCCAAAAAGACTGCCTTGGCTTCCTACTGACACTGTAGCTGTTGGAATGAACACATCCATTCCACCTTTCTCTTGAACTGTAAACACAAGTAACACCAATCTGTTCAACTCCAGGATCTGAATTTGTGCATAATGTGACAGATCTGTGCTGACAGCAACAGGTGAAATTCACCAAGTGCAAGCTGTTTCAGGCTTGAGTGCAGGAGTACCATAGTCAGCACAGTCTTTTGTCTGCCTTCCTCAAGCTTTATCCTTTTCAAGTCCTGCTTCTCTGCTTACTCCTCAGTCCTAGCCTTGTTCCAGTGAGCTATCTGTACCATATCCTGCCTCTTCCATGCTTTCCTCTTGAGTCTCCTGTTCTCTATTCACCTTCTCTGCCGTCTCCCACTCCATCATTATCTCTTGTTCTTGAGAAACTTCACCTAGACTTTCAAGCAACTGAAATTTTCTGGCTTCACATTGGCTGGTCCAATTGCATAGTCCAAGTCAGTATTGGCTTAACCTTCATGTTTCTGTGCAGGCCATAAAGCTCCAGTTAACTGTTTCCTCCTCTGTTTGAGACCAGAAGGTCTGTTTTCACTGCACAGGTGGCCCCGAGTCACTGTGGCTCTGTTTCATCAGTTTGCTGCAGCCTGGACAGTAGGTGCCACTCTTGCATAGCTTGAGCTGGAATCTTGGGCTGAGAGATCCTAACCTCCATGCTCTGCCAAGCATTGTGGAGTACAGGCAATCTCTGGGGTTTTTGTTTTCTCCCTGAAGTTAAGATTAGGCAAATTTTTTCAGCTGAGACTGTGCACTAGAGATGATAAGAGTTGCATTAATGTGGTGTTGGGTCAAATTTGTTATCCTCTTTTTGGGAGCTTTGCTGTTCTGCTTCAGACAGGGAGTTGATCTTTTGCCAAACTGCATATATTGAGTCTAATCTGGTACGTGAAAAAGGCTGCCAGTGTTTGTAATGAATGGGAAGGAAAATACAGCGTGTCTATCTAATTTCAGTCAGCTCAGTTATTTTGGCACAAGTGTCCTAATGCAGTTGTCTGGCACAGAAAACTTTAGTCTAAATAATTAACATTTTGCAACGTTATAAGCCAAGCCACTATCTGTGAAAATGAGAAATGGTGGTCAGAACAGAATGACCCCTGTGTATAATTAAAAGCTACCTTCATTCTCCTCTTCTGTAGTTTCAGAGGCTGTTTTATTGGTGTTTCTTCCCTTCACCACAGGTGGCCTCATCTTTCAAAACAGGAGAACTAAGGTTTTACCTGTTACAATCTCACTGAAAACACAAAGTAAAATTAAGAGGGTCCATGGCTTTCTGTCCTCTCAACCCACCCATGTTTGAGGTAAATGAGTATAATACTATAAATGTAGTCACTAATGAACTGAAAGTATTTAACTTGGATTTCTTCTTTTTGGACAGACTTACGAGGACTCTCTTGATCAAAGTGCTGATGAAGAAACAGTTGAACAAAAGGAGATGCCTGTCATGGAGAAGGACAGTGGCTCAACAGAAGAACTGGTAAATGATGGCCAAAGATGTGCTGTGTCAGAGGACATGAGTGTTACAGAGGATGTCAGCCAAGAGAATGAAACAAGAAGTGAAGCAAAAAGGTGTGTTGGGTTGCAACACAGCACTCATTGTGTCATTCTGTTTCATGTTTGATGCTGTCAGACAAGTCTAGATTTACTCGCAAATGTCAACTCGGGGGGCTACTCACTAAAGCAGGTTTGAATAAATGTGATACTAAACAAAGAGTGTAGGAACTTGTTTGGAAGTGGCATTTGACTGCAGATTGCTGCTGTATCACTTCCCAGGAGCTGATTCAACACCTTGAGATTAACAATTGATTGTATAAATTAAACATTTGTTTTCTGGATACATTTGCATTGTGCTGTGTGAAGGAAGAACAGGGGAAAGCAGCAGAGACATTGATCACTGAAAAACATCAGAAGCTTGTAAATGTTGAATGTTCCTGTGCACTGATCTTGGTTTCTCTTTGTCTGTTAGCAGCGCTAAGCCTAAAGGAAAAAAAGCCAAGGAAGCAAAAAAGTCTGCTAAGGCGTCTTCAGAGAGCTCAACAACGGTATGTCAAATTGCTTATGCTATTTAAAATAGAATCATAGAATTGTTAAGGTTGGAAGGGACCTCAAAGATTATCTAGTTCCCGTAGATCCCATTGCTCAAAGCCCCATCCAGCCTGGCCTTGGACAGTTCCAGGGATGTGGCATTCACAACTTCTCTGGGCCAGTGCTTTGCCACCCATTCAGTAAAGAATTTCTTCCTAACAGGTAATCTAAACCTGCCCTCTCTCCGTTTAAAACCATTGCCCATGGTCCTGTCACTCTGCCTGTATAAGAAGTCACTCTCCATCCTTTTTATAAGCCCCCTTAAGGCACTGGAAGGCTGCAATGAGTTCTCCCTGGAGCCTTCTCTTCAGCTCTCTCAGCCTGTCTTTATAGGAGGGGTAAAAGGGGGGTCATATTACTACAAAGAAGGCTGGTTGTTTGGTCCAACAAACAACCAGTTCCAGTCCACAAATTCTGTCCCTGTGATCTTACTAGAACTGGAACTTCAGCTCTTGTCCTCACAGAGAAATGCAGGACTAAGCTTCAGTTCTAAGAGTTGCTAAAGTTCCATATACAAGGCAGTCCAAATAAATTAAACAGCTGAGGACAGAGCTGTTGTCACCCAGCAGGTGACAGGCAGTACTATTTACATCTTTCCCAATATGGATGCTTGCCAGAGAGCAAAACTGTGTAGTAACTACAGCTAAGACATTAAATTCACTACATCTCAGAGCCCAAAGGATTGCCTGTATAGTTAGCTGAGATCAACAGTGTCCTTTAGTTTGAATTAGATTTGCAAGGCTTCCATTCTTGTTCTTGGTTTTGCTTGGAGCTCTTTGAAGTTTCCTGAATTTGTATTTGCGATCTTTTTTTAAAAATATGTATTTAGTTGTTAATCAGTTATGAAATACCAATGGTGGAAACAAAGAGAAGCTGCATACAACGAATTGGTGTATTGCACTTATTACATATTCAATACAAATGTGAAGCCTTCTGTTTCTTTTCCTCATTGTAGACTGAAGTTCCCATCCACTGTGTAACCTGCAACTGTGCATTTCCATCCCGAAATAAATTGTTTGAACACCTAAAAGCCACAGGACATGCAAAAGCAACAACCACACCAACTGTAAATGGAGCTGTAAACACCAGAAACAAAAAAGAGAAACGTAAAAACAGATAGAACTTTGCTACAGTGACAGTCTTCAGAATTGTACATTAACACTCTTCCAAAACTGAAACATGCACATTGCCTGTGTCTGGAGTTAAACAAAGAAGGCAAGTACCAATTTTGGAAAAAAATGAAGATGCAACAAAAGGAATACTTTCTTGTGAAGGAATCAGTGTTTCTTCTGGTTTTAACAGCCTTTCTGTAATCATAGAATGGTTTGGTGGCATGGCACGGGCGGGGGTTCCTTCCACCAAGCCATCTTGCCCTGCAGCAGCTTTCACACCATGGGTGGGGAAATAGGAACTCAAAGCTACTCACCTTGTATTCCTGTAGAAACCTGCATGGATGAACTACCCACACAAGGAAAAGAATAAATTATTTTGACACTTGTGTTGCTGATTTTCTTCTGAGAGGGCTCAGCTGAGGCTGTGTGTAGCCAGTAGCAGGGCCTGTGCTGAGTTGGTGAGAGGTTGGTGCTATAACACCCAGGTTGTGGGTTTGATACCTCTGTGGGCCTTTCACTTAAAAGCTGAACTCAACGATCCTTGCGGATCCCTTCCAACTCAGAATATTCTGTGATTCTGGAACCTCTATCAAAAAATAAAACATTGCCAACACATGGAGAAACAGGGACTTTTCTTCTGCTGTCCTCAAATTACTTAATTACATTAAGCAGCAGACAGAAGGGAAAGAGTAAGATGAGAAAGCTGTTTAATCAGTCGTGACAATTCCTATTTGTTTTGTACTTCTACCTCCATGCCAGGTGCTGAGGAAAAAAGTCTAGTGGAACAGCCTTACTGGAATAAGTGAGGGAGAAACACGAGTGACGTGCATGAATTTGTTCTGATTTCTAAGGAAAAACGCTGCACTTCTGTTCAAATGCATGATCTACCTGATCTTGAGTAGCACTTAAAAAAAAAGGTGGGATAACAAACACCTGATTTTGGAGTGGAATTGGGTTGTACACAGGAATTGTCAATGGAGTTGGAGAAGGCAGTGCTCAGCAAAGGCTGTAGGATATTGTTTAGGACCCATAGAATAAGATTTGGAGAGGCACTGATACTGTGTTACCTAAGTTCCTCTACAGTACGGGCAGAATACTGTCCTCCCCCCAAGCTGACATAGTACTTTACTGGGTCAGGGATTTATTCAAATATTAAAATTGGAATAAAAGTAAAATGATAAATATACAGTTCTTGCTGACTGTCCACAAAATGTCTTTTTATTGGAAACTGAAGGCAGCAATGACCTTACACATTAAAAACAGTGATTATGTAAGAAAGAAAGAACATCTTACTCTACCATCCAGGGTTTGCACCTTTACAAAAGCAGCAGGAGGAAAAGAGAAGCATATTTTGGAAAGGATGATGACTGAATTTCTTATCCCCATGATAAAAATACTTACTGTAATTAGAAATGTCTTGACTTCGTACAAATGTTTTGTAATGCTCTAATTACAGTGTATCCTTGTGGACAGGATAAACAGTTTTAACTCTGAAACTTCTTCTCCAAGTCCTTCTGTCACTCTTTCTAAAAATTACCGATTTTGATATGACTTTCACACATAAAAGAAGAACATATGTCTGCCTCTCCATCTGATACCCTGTAATTCCACTCAGATTATCATTTTGATAATGGCAAAATAGGTGTGCAGTTAATACAAATCACCACTGTAGAACTGAAGTGTACATTTACAAAACAGATTAGAGCATGTCCTTTGTTAAACACTGGATCTGTCAGAATGCTCTTACAATATTGAACAAGTATGTAATCATCAGACTATGATTTTATTTTCCTCTGTGGATTAGTGCCCGGTCTGGGTCGCAGGTATGGGGTTGTGTGGGCCTCGTGTAAGGAAAGGAATCAAGTCTATTTTGCAGCTGCTCTTTCCATGTGTCTCTGTAAAGCAGTATGAAATACTTCCACAGCAAAGTCGGCATCCCTTTTAGTAATGCACATAGGGGGTTTAATTCTAAATGTCTGAGGAGAGAGAACAAAAAGAAAACCTCAAATTGTATGGAGAGAATGTTTTCAAGCAGCCTATCTGGGTCAGCACTCCCCTTCCACCCCAAAAAAGTGTGGAGAAAAGGAGAACAGCAGAGCCGGCACTGAGACTTATGATAAATGCACTCAGAAGTGGAGCAATTTTGAACTTGACTGCATTGAATTACATCTGACTCACAACCCCCTCTTGATAACCTAACTGCCTCCACAAAAGACCTAAGTAGAGTAGGTCGTGTCTGCAGCTGTTACTGCAGACAGAGTAAAATCTCAGATGGATTTGTACAAAGAAAGAACAGAGACAGATGTATTTTCCTTTCTTGCAGCTTTACCACAGGGAAAAGTAGTATCTGCTGAGAGTGGGCAGCCTCTTGCATTGTGTCGGCTGTTTTATCATAGGCTTTTTTTAAAGGCTTTTAAGAGAATGTATTATGAATGAATCACTAAATACTATCTTTTTGTTCGGGTGCTATAGCTGGAAAGCATTTTGATCAGGAAGGGATATACATACAGCTAAACTTGTCAAGAACACAGGCTCTTAAATCTGAATGTTTGATCTCTGTTTCCAAGAGTATTTATCTTCCATAAGAATCTTAAACTTCAAATTATTCTGTCATCACATCACAGGACTTAAAACAGGAAGAGAGGCATAATGATCTTTCCCACCCACAGCCCCCACTGAAGCAAACACTCACAGATGAACAGCCCTCTCATCAGAGAGAATCAGATTTTACTGCACTGAGCTGCAGCTTGTTACCTGCCTCCTGGTCTGTGATTTGCGGAGGAACTGATGAGGTGACAGACGTAGTGTCTGGTTTATTTTAGCTACCCTCCTCCATCCATCTCACATGGAAGCTGCTCCCTCTGTGCCAGAGGGCTTCACTGACCCGATCAGCCCCGAGGCAATTCTGTGCCATTAACTGAGCGCTGTAGGGAGCTGGTGCAGTGTCCTGGGTACAGCATGGTGTACATCCTCAGCTGGTCCCCTCATCCAATTCTCTCTTCCGTGCTGTTCCTGAACTTGCTGTCAACAACTTTTTTTTTAATTACTGTGCAAGTAGAACATTACCAGCTCTTCAGACTGAAAGAACTACTAGTTTTGTACAGACAGAGCAAGTGATAACCTAAACTGTACAAAGACTTGGTCCTGAGTATTGCTGAGTTCTTCTAATTTACACAGACTGTAGTACCTTGGTTTTCTAGGGGAAATCGTTCCTCTAGAAGAAAACAAGCTGTAAGCTGTTTCAGCATACTTGAAAGAATCAAATAGCTCCTGCCCAATTTAAAAATAAGCAACATTAAACAGAGATAGTTCCTAAAGGTATACATTTTCTAGTTCATTTACTAAACTGAAATTAATTCAGCTGGTGGGAAATGGGGATGTAGTTCACAGGGACAGAAAACAAGCTTTATTTATAACTAGGGGTTCAGTACCTGACTGTAGAGCCCTCCTCTGCCGATCAGGATCCCCATGTCTTTACAGTCCTCCCAGATGTGATTAATTTCTTCAGCTGGAAGAGGGCGTCGACTGTCCTAAGGGAAGTGAACATTAAACTTCACTTAGATATTCTAAACTAGTTCTGTGAAAAAGATGTGTATTCCAGTCTTTCCAATAAATCCCACTCCCACCTGAAGCTGAAAATGTTAGATGCATAACTTGCCTGCTGTCATGAGTTTGGTGCATGTCACTGTTTACTCAAGCCTTGTGAAACAGCTGAATGGTGGAATGTTCTGGTTCATTTTTAGCCAGAGACATGTTTTCCCACTTCACTGTCTGCTTTTTAACAGGAAATGTTTCTATTATTTCAACTGAAATAAAATGTGAGAAAACTTTGAATGGCACTGCAAATGGAAAGGAATAAAGTCACTAACCTTATCTGTCACCATTTCTACTCCGATCATAAGTCCCTTGCCACGGACATCTCCAACGATCTCGAATTTGTCCCGTAGTTTAGCCAACTCCAGTAGCAGGTATGTTCCCACATCCTCACTGTTTTTTTGTAGTCCGTCTTCTTCAATAGCCTGGTTAAAATGATGTACCATGACAGTGCTGCAGGAAAAGCTTTCAACACATTCTGTAAATCCCCATTGAACTTGACACTGTATTAATCTTACTTCCTTGCTATGTTCCTTCACTACCTCAGTGCTCAAATTTTCCTCCTCTTAAAATCCTCTTAACAGCATCAGGATAAAACGGAACATAATACTTTGATGTTTCTGTGGCATTTTTAACATTTTACTTATTACTTAACGTTTAATCCAGTAATTCCTACTCACATGTAACTGGAAAATACCTGACCAGAAGGATTATTTTCAAAATATTGCCAAAATATTTTAATTCTTCCTCAGCCTCGTGAGAAGAATATAATTAGACAAGTCATATCTATGTGTAATAGGCAGCTTTTTAGGGAACAACTTGAGTGCTTTAATTATATTCGTCTACAACATGCTTTTTAATAACAATCTTTTCTTCGTTCTTTGCTCTGTCCTCCTTAATCAGAGTTCTTATTTGCAGGCACATATTGACACCTACACACAATCCATTAGATGAACTTAATATCTGCATTAAGAAAAATCACATTTAAAAAATAATTACAGCAGATAAAGTGGTTCTTGCTAGGTTGTTTCTAATTTTCTCTTTTTTTTTTTTCCTTTCAACTCCATTTTATTCTTCCTGTCTCTAACAATCTCCTTGGAATTATTTCAGACCCAGATTCCAAGTTACTTCAGAGTCGAAAAACCTCAAAACATGGGTTCTTTATACAATCATCCATCTTACAAATAGCTTAAAACCCCAAAACACTCAGGAAAATAAACAGTGTCTGCTGTAATGAAGTGAGCTTCAGGAATGAATAGTCTGTACACAATCAAGACAAATTAAATAGCGACCTACTACCCACTGACTGATTTTCTACTGGATAATAAGTGAAATACATTGCAATTTTTTCTATTTATTTTTCATGAGGGATTTTTTTTTCCAAAAGGAATTCTAGCCTTAGGTATTTTTAACTGTTTGGTCATTAAGGTTTCTTTAAGCATAAGTAAAAGCTGTTGAGTTAAATTTTGTTAAGCATTTGTGCTAGAAAATAAATTTGCTTTAGCTGAGGATTTGTGTAGTCCTCTGAAACAATTAGCTAATGCTTTTGAGAAAGTACTCTCCTACAATTTTATTAACAAGGTAAAGAACCTAAGGGAGATAAAGATGATTCTGAAAACATAATTAGAGGTCTCCTTTCTGGAGATATGAAAATTTTTGCAATTAAACTAATCAGGATTTTTTCCTATGCACAGGGTACATTGGCCATGCATGCAGAATGCATGCATATGTTTATGCACTTTATAAAGTTATTTAAGAAATTGCCCACAGAGAAATTTATACATGCAAATATTTTTTATCTTTGATACGAAAAACCTGTGGTTGAGATAAATTTATGTAACGTTCTCCCTACATCAAGAACTGCAGCTCCAACTACGCAGGCCAAAGGGCTTCCTCCAAACGTGTTAAAGTGAAGGCCTTGAGCCAAGGAACTTGCAACCTCTAAAAGAAAAAGAACAACACTGATTACTCCTTCAGTTCATAGAATCACAGAGTCATAGAATCACAGAATGGTTTGGGTTGCAAAGGACCTTAAAGATCATCCAGCTCCCACCCCCAGCCATGGGCAGGGACACCTTCACCTAGACCAGGTTGCTCAGAGCCCTGTCCTACCTGGCCTTGAACACTGTCAGGAATGGGGTGTCCACAGCTTCTGTGGGCAACCTGTGCCAGTGCCTTACCTCCCTCACAGTCAAGATATTTTCCCTAATATCTAATCTAAACCTAAATCTCTTTCAGTTTAAAGCCATTCCTCTATGTCCTGTTATTCCATGCTCTTGTAAAAAGTCCCTCTCCACCTTTCTTGTACTGGATGGCTGCAATATAGGTCACCTCAGGCTTCTCTTCTCCAGGCTGAACAATCCTAATTCTCTCAGCCTTTCCTCACAGGAGACATGCTTCATCCCTCTGATCATCTTGGTGGCCTCCTATGCCTTGTTTGGTAACTGTACTTAATTGCTTTAACATTTGTTACAGTATCAACAATTGCATTTGCTGTGGTTCAACTCTGATTCTACTGGAGACAACGCAGCAAGATTTCCTGAAAGCAGTCTGTGCAAAATATGAGTATTACCAAAAACTATAGTGTCTAGCAGATGCCAAAACAAAAATTTTTTTAAAAAGTCTAACATATGCTGTCATCTGACATCTACAGATTTTCCTGACTAGATTCAGCCAGCCACTTGTATGAATCAAGCAGCTGGGTAACATGCTGCCCTATATACTCACAGTATATTGATCAGTAAAACAGTGAATTCAGTGAGGATTTCCAGGCTCTGTTACCAGCTCTACAAATGACTCACAAGTTAATTCCTGCTTCAGTTATACAACTAATCCCATTTAAGTACACCTTTCTGCTGATGTGGCACAACACATGGTAAAACAAGTGAAGTAATGAGGATCCCATTCATTTGTCTAAAGATAGATTGAGACAAAGCTTATTAGTAACACTCAGCATTTTAAACATACATCTCTCAGTAAGTAATTATCACGTATTATGTTTTGAAAATATTTTAAATCATAGCAGAATAGAACACTTATACCTTCTGTTGTAACAACAGCTGCCATTGGGAAGCCATTGCCAATTCCTTTTGCCAAAGTAACAATGTCAGGGACTACACCATGTGTTTGAAATCCCCAGAAATGGCTGCCTGTCCGTCCAAATCCTGTCTGTACCTTTCAAAGGAAAAATTCAGAGAAATCCCCGTCACTTTCTCAGGCTTTACCATACAGTTTCTTTTCTTGTCTTTCTGTTGCTACTGATTTGTGTTAAACTGCAACTACGTCTGGAGTCAGCTTGTATTAGGATCCTTATTCAGATGGCTCTGCACAAAATACTATTTATTGTAATTGGGCTTTTCTTTCATGTGATAACATGTCATCATGTCTCAGGCCTGGTGATACGTACAAATAAGGTGCAGCTTCCATTTCAAAATGGAGAGGAAATGCAGATGCTTATCACAGTTAAAAGCATTTGAAGCACTTGATACTATTTTAATATAGTTTTAGCTAAGAAAATTCTATTTCTAAAACATATTTGCAGAGATACAGCAATCAACCCTCTTCTGTATTTTATGCGTGTCAACAACACTCATAAGAGGAAGGGTTATTTTGACAAACCTCGCATCATAACTGGCATTTGTCAGCTTCACATTTGTGCAAATTTACTTCTCCCAGAAGGCAAGAACTGAAGTCTGCTATAAACATTACCTTTGCCTAAAATGATAATAAAGGCAGTAAAAACTGGGAGGCTCTTATGCTTGGAAAGATGCAGTTTAACACCATGTTAAACTTTAGCTATAAAGTGCATAGCACTTCATTTAGATTGTTTCCAGGATCCACTTGGATTCTTTTACGATAATTTTCAGAGATACCCCGAACTCTAGAGCTCTTACATAAAAAAAATCCAACTCACTTCATCTGAAATGCAAAGGCCCCCTCTCTCCCGTATCAGCTGATAAGCTTCCTTTAAGAAATTTCTTGGGTACTGAACAGCTCCATTAACACCCTGCCAAAAGAGAAACACAATGTCTTCAGGAACAAACAAGGAAACAGGATTTCCACCTGATAAAAAACCAAGCAGCCCTCAGGTAACAGCAAGGCCATGATCACTGCAAGACCAGGTCAATTAGCAACAACCCACCAAAACAAGGACCTTGAAAATCTACACACAGTGAAACCCAGCAACTGTGTCTGATGACAAAGCTGACCTTCCTTCTTTGGTTCACATTCCTTCTTTGGTTAATTTGTTTAGAACATTAGTCCTCAATTTCTTTTCATCATGACAGCTTTCATTTGGATTGGAATTCTACCCCAGACCAGGACCAGAACAGTTTTTTAGACTCAAGTACATAAGTGCTTAAAAGACAGCAAAACCAGAGAACTGCTCCATTTTATCCTGTGGTCACAATTGTCACTTTTTTTTTCTTGCCCAGGATAAATTCTCCATTTTTCCTATTGAAGAACCACATATACAGCAATTCTGAATGTAGAGTGAAACATTGAGAGAACTAGTTCTGTGGACACCACTTGCTGAAGAGCTGTCAAAAATCTAGTGGTCAACATGACTGAAAGAGGTGGAAGGGGTGTTGAGTTAAAAGTTTACAGAAATAGTAAAGAGAAAAGCAGTATGAAAACTGAAGGAAGGTTTTAGAAACCAAGCAATAGCATGCATCATACTCACTATTTAAATGCAGAAAAAAGTATGCCTATTTAATCATGATTCTGTGTTTAATTTCATGAGCAAAATTCTAGCTCCACTGAAATCAGTGACAAAAGCTGAAATTTCAAGGCAGTGCATCCAATCTTTCAAACATTTAAGGTGTTTAAAGCATTAAAAAATTATAGTAGAAATCAGCAAAAGTCTATGTTCATGTTGTAGCTAAAGAATATCAGATTTGAGTATTTCACACTATTTGTGCTATCACAACTGAGAAAACGGCAAACTACCTACTTGAATTGGTTCAGCAATAAATCCAGCTACTGCCTTGGGCACTGAGGTATTCAGAGTATCTTTGAACTGTTCAATGTACTGGTCTTTTGCAAAGCATACACCTGTTTACAGGGGAAACAGTTTGAAGGGAATATAACACAAAACTAGCTTCAGAACGCGAAATTACACATCTAAGCAACAAGTATTATGTGACTGCATGGTAAATATCGCCTCTCAAATACACAGTAAAAAGCTAAACATTAAAGGAGAGAGTCCCTTCTTTTCTCTTAAACCACGGGTACTCTATGGTTAGCGCATGTAGGAGGATTCTGGAGAATAGGGCTGCATATCAGTCTGTACTCAGGTAAAAACAGAGCAATTAGTATAGCTAATGTTCCCATTCAGTAGGGAGGGCAAAGCTAAAAAGAAAACATCCTGTTACATATGCATGTGAATTAAAATACCAGAGTGCCTGTTTAAACAGTGGAAAAACTGATTGTAATTGTTGTTTACAGCAGAGCAGTAGAGGAGCTTTCACGTCGTGTTGTGTACGGAACGTTTTTGCCCCATGTAAGACTTTCACCTATTGCTGACTTCAGGTTGCCCTTACTATTTGCCTTAATCCAAAATAAAACTGTAAAAACTTCAGAAACAGCAGAAAACACCAACAATGTTTCTGTTCTTTCAGATGTGCTTAAGTGAGTTCCACAGCTTCCAGAGCTGATCACGAAAAATACTGGAAACAAAGACTGGGATATCAAGAAGAAATCTGAGAATATGGCATCATCCGTCCCAAATTTTTCTCACTGGGATGCAGGGTCCTGAGATTTTCTGCAATATTTTCTTTTGTTGCCCTTGGAAAAACTAGTCAGACATCTACTTTTCTTGAGGAGGTAACTATAATCTATTCTCACAGCCCTCTAGTACTCTGTAATTCAAAAGGATAATTTTTGTCATTGACCAACCTTCAGCACAGCTGCATTTTCGAACCGTTTGCACTGGAGAATCTCTGCAATGGCTGCCTCCCCATGGACCACAAAAAACATCTGGTAACATTGTCTGTCAAATGTAAGAGAAATAGCTACAGATTTGATGAAACCTGTCTAAGAGATCTTTTGATCTAATGACTAATGACAAAACAAAAAAAAGTCTGTTTAGAGTCAAGGGGCAAATGCAGTTCAAGCAACTGGTCTGAAGAACACTTGGGAATAACACCAAATTTCCTCCTCACAACTTGGTAGAACAGAGACAGTTTTGGAACCAACAACTTTAGACTATTCCAGCACTAGTCACTTAACTGATTTTTTTTTCCTTTTTTTGGTCGTTAACTTAGTCAGCATATTGGTTATCTAAGAGTGAAGCCAGCATTTTAAGAGTTGCTGGTAGCATTTCCATAATCTGAAGTCTGAACAAAACCTACAAAATAGAGGGAGGCAGGCAGATCTAACAGAGTGGATTCCAGCTTTCTAATCCTTGCTGCTGCTGAAATACCACATGACTTCAGGCAACTCACTGAGACAGGCTGGGAAGCTGCTATAAATGAGCTTTCTTATGGTGAATACTGCGGCTGAGCTATCACCTGTAATGATTGGAGTCACCAATGCCGGCTGCTCGACTGAAAGTTACTCCCATCTGCTCAAGAGCAGGGACATAACAGATTGCCATTTAACCCCCGTGGATCTCCATAACAGATGTGTCTCCTGTCTGGCTGAAAGAGGATTTCTATTCATTACAGTGAAGGATCTGCTTCAGACTATCTGAATGCAGCTTTGCACAGATCTGCTAAAACAAAGTTGAGAAAAGGGGTTCCGAGCATTCTGAGCATTATTATTTTGCTCCTTACATAGACTTCCAAGCAAGCATCAAGCATGACTAAAGAACTGCAAATCATGACTGCTCATGTTATGGCTGTCCCAACTCCATATTAGCCCCAGTAAATAACTACACACAGAAGAAAAGGGCACTCTGGCTCTTGTTGAATTTACACAGCAGAAACAGCTACATTGCAGTTTTGTTAGTGACCATACAGCACATGAGGGCAGAAAACATACCAATTGCTGAAATAGTCAAACAAACTGTTAGTTACTTAGATTATTATTTAAAAAAAAAATAAAAAATCTCACTGTTGTACAGCCAAAGCCGTTGGCAACACCATGCTTATAAGGAGTCAGAGATGTCAAACCCAGCGTGTAAGGGCTGCTTCCGTGGTATGCTCCTCTGTTCAAACAAACAAAAGAAGATCGACATCACTCATTTCCAAGAAGTGTCTGGAGCAATATTAGTTCTGAGAAGGCATGCTCCTGAGCTACGAATTCTTGGGAAAAATGTGCATTGTTGCACTCAAACTAAGAAGATTCCTACCGCCATTTTTTTGCCCTGACTTTTGACTCTGACTACAATTTCAAAGGTTAAAATTGTGAAGTAATGTTTGCAAGGAGAAGAGTACAATGCTTGGAACCAACAGCAATTCAGACAGTGCCTCATGAAGTTCTGCTGTAACACCTGATCCCTACAGATCAAACACCCCTGTCCTTTGAATCTTGGAAACAGCCGCTCTCCCCAACAGATGCTGCCAATCGTTAAACTAGAAGGTGGTTTGCTGTCAGTTTCATACACAAATCAAAAGTTCATTAGTGAGAATACACCAGCAAGGTAAGTACCCAATGTTCTGTTGAAGGCAGTAACAGAAAAATACAGCTCTTCATTAACGCAGCCTTTTACTCTAATATTTGAGGCCCCTGGGATGCACAGTAGAGTGAACTGTTTACACTGGTGTTTACACGGTACTGGTGTTCAGCCCTGCTCCATCCCTGTCATTAAGCCAGAAGAGCTGTTTGTGTACCTGTTCAGTGAACTATGGTTCAGGGCTCTGACATAAAAACAAGGTAGCAAAACAAACAGAACAAAAATTAGCTTTCAGCCAGAGCAGTTCCCTGCTGCAGTTCACTACGCCACTGTTCCAGAGGTACCTTTGCACCCCCACAAAGGGGCATTGCAGAAGTGAAAGGAAGTAAGAAAGCAGCAATTGCTGAATCTTGCCCTGGCCCTGAGCAAAAGCACACCCTGAGCACAGACACCAGGCCATTTTCTAGGTAACATAAGCAAAAATCGCAGATTGAGTTTTAATTGCAAACTAGTCCTAACATACTGTATCAAAACTTCAACTGCTGATTTACTCCTCTTTGTCAAAAAAAGTGATTTTGTAGCAGCCTCCTCTGCAGACCTGGGTTGAAAGAGTTCCCTGCTATTTCATGGTTTAGGCATACAGAGACTGACGACCTGCACCGAGGAGCTTTGCACGGATCTGTCGGCGTTACCTGAGAGAGATGATGTCGAAGTTACGGGTGTGCAGCCTTGCCATGAACATAGCTAAATCATTGGCTTCCGACCCGCTGTTGGTGAGATAGACCACCTGTGGGACAACACCGGGCATCAGTGCAGCTCAGAAACACCACCTTCTCCTTCAGCAGCAGACCATGTCACTCAACAACGTGAGGAGCCGCAGCCAAGCACTGCCACAGGGTGACCCCACCCCAGTAAAATTAGCGTTGCCCTCACACTACAGATCAAACTGATGTGCTCAGGGAGAGTACAGAAAAATCTCAAAGAGTTTCATTTTATAGGTTTTCCTAAGATGGAATACTGACTGAAAGAAATTAAAGTGTTTGGTAACACTAAGCCCGATATTTTTAAATTTATTCTTTTTTTACTCTCCCTCCGTCTTTAAGATTGCAATAACTTCATACTCTTCCGCTAGCTCAATTTCATTTTATCATCGGTTTATTTTACCAGAAAACAAAAATTATTTTTGTTGCTGTTTCTCTGCATATGAAACATGACACTTATGTGGTTTATTTATTTAAGTGCCAGTAAAGCTCACTACACAAAATACTGTCAAACACTTTTCATTGTGAATTTTCATGAGATCAAGAAAATTAAGGCTGGCTGCATATGAGAATAATCAACACCACCTTAGTTCCTTCAGTAATGTTTAAGCTGGCAGTAATGTTTAATGCCTCTTCACAAGAACAAGTAGAGGGAGAAAACAAACAAAACAGGAGCTTGGGATATTATGCTTGTCTACATCTAGGTCTAAAGGAACGGCCCTGAGGGCCCTCATGCTCTTTACCTGACAGTTAGTAGTCCCCATACAGCTTCTCTCTATAGAGAATCAGGGCTCTCAATTATTTATTAAATACTTCTTATAAACAGACACCCTCTTCACCAGCTCTTGCTCCCATCAGAAGAATTTACCTTCAGTGGATCTGGAAAAAGAGAAGTCAGCTTTTCAGCATACTCATGGATTGGCGGGTGCATGTAGATATTCGTGGTATGCCAGAGGCGAGCCAGCTGCTTCTGGGTAGCCATAGTTACCTTCCTGCATGCAGCCAAGGAGAGACAAAGAGATTGAATTCCACACACATTCCACACTCACACACATACATACCTCTGTGCTATTAATTCCAAATGCAGATGCTGCACCATGTGCCAGATAGATGAACAAGTAGATGGAATTAATGAATTCTTCAAAATGTAGCAGAAATAGAACGTAGTGCAAGTGATACATGACAATTCAGTAAATTATATTCCAGTTTTAGGCTCACGGTGCTATGGATCAATGAAGAACAAAACCACCACAGGTGTCTCTCCCTGTATTTTTTACCATAAATCAAAAAGCAACATACTTACGGGTGACAGTGTCCAACACTGACAGTGACAATTCCAGCAAAGAGATCGAGGTATCTTCGTCCTTCATGATCAAACAACCACTGCATGTGTCCCTGGTGCAGCAGCAACGGCTTCTTGTAATACATCCGCAGCGAAGGAGCAATATTTTGTTCACGGATCTTCTGCATACGTTCATACGGGTAGG
Organism: Amblyornis subalaris; assembly: GCA_018881555.1. Lineage (NCBI taxonomy): Eukaryota > Metazoa > Chordata > Aves > Passeriformes > Ptilonorhynchidae > Amblyornis > Amblyornis subalaris. The sequence continues at coordinate 773,988 of JACAXG010000173.1, read as the reverse complement.
ACTGAGTGGAATAAAACAGTCAGTATCCATCTATGCCTTCCAGAGATCCAGACTAATGGAGCTGTAGTGGATCACGCAGATTATGCAGCTGTCTACAGCTGTTTTTCGCAGGACTAAGATCCTAACAAATTCAGCACATAGAAGGTTCTACGAACTCCTGAAACTCAGCTTTTTGAAATAAGACTGATGTTCTGCATCTTCCTTAAATGTTTTCAAACAAATAATATAGAAATTACAGATTTGTCACACAGGTACATCTGCAGGATTTATGCTGGTTGTAAGAGTTGGGTTTTGCCCCAAGAAGCAAATTTTGCAATTGTATTTAATGCATTGAGTACTTATAGCAGATGAGCTTATCATTCAAACTTAGTAATGTGGTTTTATTTAAATTCAGTGTAGTATGCGCGACTTACTTCATATTTTTCAGGTACAAAATCACAAGGAGGCATTTTTGCTTGTGTGGAGACAGAACTTTTCCATTTCTGCTGCCTAAAGGCAACTACAAAACAATAAGAGAATTATCAAACACTTAGCAAAGTGCACATCTAAAAGATTTGCTCAATAAGCTTGTTCAGAGAATACACAAGCTACAGTCAAAACAAGTTTTGGAGGGTTTTTTTTGTCTGAGAAAATTTTTTTGGGAAAAATAAGTAACATCTTTGTAAAGGCAAAATATATGTGTTTTATAAAAAGGCGTCTGTCTCGCACCCACTTAAACTCAAGTTTTCGCTTTGGCACGGATTTCTATTTTGACAGAAGAAGACTTAGAAACAAAAAAAGTGGTTCAATACAAATTCTTATCTGGAAGCAGTGGGTGAATGCTCTACAAGGGTGTGAGTCAGGAGGCCAGGGTGACTGCAGCTCAGGCAGTGCTCCCAGGGAGCAGGGCACAGGCCCAACAGACCCGAACGAGGTGGGCAAAGCAGGGTTCACTGAGAATGCCCCACATAAATGGAACTGAGTGAGGTCCAGGGTCCACCCAGGGCGTCCAGTCAGGAGCAGCCGCAGATGGGGCCAGAGACAGGGCTGGAGACAAGGCTACAGCCTAAGTCCAAGGTCCACACAGGACACACAGCCAGTGGTAAGGCTCATGGCACCAGCTGAGACAGGGACTGAAGGCCCAGTGCTGAGCTGAAACAGGGCTCCTGGGCTGGGGGTACAGGCAGAGGCCCCCCATGAGGCTGCTCAAGGCAGACCAGCTGTGCTTAGGGCCCTGGCAACTCCCACTGACACGTTTCACCGTCACTCCAAAATCCTGGGAACATCACACCGTCCTGCCTTTCATTTAACTATAAATGCAAATCAGCAGGTATCAGAAAGAGATACCTGATTGCCAGAGAGGTTGTGGAGTCTCCCTCACTGGAGATATTCAGGAACTGTCTGGGCACAGTCCTGTGCCATGTGCTCTAGGATGGCCCTGCTTGAGCAGGGAGGCTGGACCAGATGACCCACTGTGGTCCCTTCCAACCTGACACTTTCTGTGACTCTGTGATTCTGCACGGAATTATTTAAAAACATTCTCTTTCTGCACCCAGAACACAATATGCTGAGAGCTACACATTTGTTTTTAAAAGCCTAAGGTTTTAAACAATTTCTAAAACGCATTAAAATGTAAATGACTGAAGAATAAAGTTTTCTGAAATTAATAACATACACTGTGACTTCCCTTACAACCACTTACAGCACTAATGAATCAAGCATATGCAAGAGTCTAGTGTCAGAAAACTAACCGCAGACCCATCAGTTAGGTAAGTTCTGCCCCTGGAACTCCTTCCAGGGGATCTGCAGCTACACCCAAAGTGCTTCTACCGCGCACGGCGCCGCGTACAGACGCGGCGCTGCCGTCCACCCCAACCCCTTGCGGAGCGGGTGCAGGGACCCCGGCGGCCCCGGCCAGCCCAGCTCCGCCAGACGCGCCCGCCCCGCTGCCCGCGGTCCCTCACCGCTGCCGAGCCTCCGCAGCCGCCCCGCCATGTCCGCCCGCCCCGGCAGCGGCAGCGGCAGCGGCACCGCCCCGGCACGGGCGCTGGGAGCCGCCGGCACCGCGCCCGCCCCGGACACACCGCGCTGCCCCCGCTGCCGTCCCATCTTGTGCCTCCGTTGCCAGCCTGCGCTGTGCCCCCGGTGTCATCCCGTGCTGTGCCCCTGGTGTCATCCCATGCTGTTCCCCCCCCGGTGTCATCCCGTGCTGTGCCCCTGGAGTCAGCCCATGCTGTCCCCCCGCGGTGTCATCCCGTGCTGTGTCCGTGGTGTCATCCCGCGCTCCGTCCCTGGTGTCATCCCGTGCTCCTCTCTTGGTGTCACTCTGTGCTATGCCCCCAGCGTCATCCCATGGTGTCCCCGTGGTGTCGTCCCGCACGGTCTTCTCGGTGTCATGCCGTGCTGTGTCCCTGGTGTCATCCTCCCGTGCTGTGCCCCGGCGTCATCCCATTCTGTGCCTCTGGTGTCATTCTGGGCTGTCCCACTGGTACTATCCCATCCTGCTCTCCTGGTGTTATCCCATGCTGTTCCCCTGGTGTCATCCTGTGCTGTTCCCCAGTGTCACCCCATCCCGTGCCCCTGGTGTCCTCCTATCTTGTCCTCATACTGTCATCCCATCCTGCTCTCCTGGTGTCATCTCATGCTGTCCCTTTAATGTCATCCTGTGCTGTCCCATCCTAAGTCTTCTTCTGGCACAGTCTGACTGTGAGCCCTTCAGAAGGGCCTCGAGAGGCTGGAGAGATGGGCAGAGAAGAACCCTCTGAATCTCAACAAGGGCAAATGCCCCTGGGGAAGAATAACCCTGGGCACCAGCCCAGGCTTGGGACTGACCTGCTGGAAAGCAGCTCTGCAGAGAAGGACCTGGGGGTCCTGGTGGACAGCAAACTGTCCATGAACCAGCAGTGTGTCCTTGTGCCAAGGAGGCCAGTGGAATCCTGGGGTCCATTAGGAAGAGCACTGCCAGAAGGTCGAGGACGGTGATCCTGCCCTGCTGCTCAGCCCTGGTGAGGTCTCACCTGGAGCCTGTGCTCAATTCTGGTATCCTCAGCACAAGAGAGACATGGAGCTCCTGGAGCAGGTCCAGCACAGAGCTACCAAGGTGATCCAGGGACCGGAGCATCTCTATTATGAGGAAAGGCTGAGGGAGTTTCTGTTCAGCCTCAAGAAGGGGTAACTGAGAGGGGACCTCATCGGTGTCTGTCAGTGTCTGCAGGAAGGGGTCAGAGGATGGAGCCAGGCTCTGCTCGGTGGTGCTGGGCAACAGGACAAGAGGCAACGGGCAGAAACTGAAGCACAGGAAATTCCTGAATATGGGAAAAAACTTCTTTACTCTGTGTGTGACTGTGCAGTACAACAGATTTGCCTCTGTCTCCCTCACTGAAGATATTCAAGAACCATCTGGATGTGATCCCGTGCCATCTGCTCTGGGATGACCCTGCTTGAGCAGGGAGATTGGACCAGATGACCCACTGTGCGCCTTTCCAACCTGACCCAGTATGTGATTCTGTAAATTCTGTTATGTTACATACAGCTGGGTGGATGAGGAGAAACTAAGAGACATTCTGAGAGGGATAATTGACCTATTTTTTTCCGTTTTTCGGTTTTGTTTTGTCAGCAAAGAGATGTAGCACAACACCCTACCAGCATGGGAGAAATGGGAAGTTCTATTGCCTTCCTCCATTACCTGCCATCAGCCAAGCCCCACGCAGCCACTTGCTCACTCCCCCACCAGTGGGATTGCGGAGAGAATGGGAAGGGTAAATTCTGGAAAACTCATGGGTTGAGATAAAGGCAGTTTAATAGGAAAAGCAGAAGTTGCACACACAAGCAAAGCAAAACAAGGAATTCATTCACTACTTCCCATAGGCAGGCAGGTGTTCAGCCATCTCCAGGAGAGCAGGGCCCCCATCACATGTAACAGTGACTTGGGAAGACAAATGCCATCACTCCAAATGTCCCGTCTTTACTCAATACTATGTAGACTGAGCATGATCCCATATGGTCTGGAATATCCCTTTGGTCAGTTGGGGTCACCTATCCCAGCTGTATCTCCTCCCAGCCTCCCATGCACCCCGAAAAAGCCTTGGCTCTGTGTAAGCTCTACTCAGCAACAACAAAAACATCTCTGTTATTATCACCGTGTTCAGCACAAATACAAAACACGGCCCCAGACCAGCCACCATGAAGAAAATTAGCTCTGCCCCAGCCAAAACCAGCACATCCTTGTAATGATTAAGAACCCAAGGTGGCATTTTCTGGAATGGTAATTGGCACATACTGTAAGTAGACACAGTTGCCAATGTGAGGTATTTCACAGTGGTTTTGGTGACTCTGCCTGCTCCTCATCACACCTAGCCTGAGGGGCAGCCCCAGTTTTGCAGGAAAGCTGCCCAATATTGGTGCAAAAGGTCAGAGATTTGTACCTTCTACTAAGCAGGGCAGTGCTTACACACCTTAGGATGCCCAAACGCTCAACCTTTCTCAATCAAACTTTACCTTTGCTAAATTGAAATTCCTGAATTTCAGTTATGAAGATAATTTTCATCAACTAAGTGTGCCGTAAAGAAACATGAAAGTCGTGACCTGGTGCGTGAAACATCTGTGTTAACTGGTTCAATTGCTCAGTGCATACAAAGTCAGATAAACACATCTATCATGGAGCCTTTCTCGTGGAGGATAGCAAGATCCTGCCCTACCAAATGTGTTGGATGTCTGAATTTTCCTTTTTCTTTCTACACATTATATACTAGAAGGGCTGCGTGTCATGAAGTAATATAGAATTTGTGAATTTTATTCACGAACTTTTATTCAACTGAAATGCGAACACCATTGCAAAGAGATTTCACAATGACAAAAGATTGAAAAATTCATCAGAAAGCGACAGACTTCATAACAATATTGATCTTACAAGTAAAAACACTAACAGATTTTAGTAAAGCCAGCATTTTCAATATTAAGAACTTAAAAAATGCATTTGAAAGCATTTTCCATTAGATACACTTAGAAACAATGAAGAATTCCTGAGCAACTACTTTTGTACCAGTATTCTCCAAACAATGTACATACTACGTATGAAATCTAATTCCTACAATTTCTTACATTTTAGAAATTTACAAAAAAAATTTGGATCTGGTTCATAGAATAATTGTGCTTAAAGTCATTCTGTTGCTACAGTAATGACACTGTGATACCTCTGATGTTCCACATTTCATACAAATTCTGAAACTGTAGTGGAAAAATGCCTAGCTTGTATTGCAAATCTACCAATGACATGGTTTATGCAAATGGAAATAAGTTTGCTCTAAATATCGGATCATCTCTTTCTCTGCTGAAAATATCCTGTTTATTCTGGATATTATTCAGAAGATGCAATTTATGTTTCTTTGGGAGACTGCTGGCACAACTAAAGGCAAGGAAGTTCCAGAGACTTTTACCCTCACTTAACAGCACGGCGGAATTTTGAACAAATACAATTAGTTAATGACTGCTATCACGTTTTTTCTGGGCTTTACTTTTTCATAACAGTGCCCTCAATATTGCTATCTCTCACACAATGACTAAACAATATGCAAAACACAACATAAAGATTTCAGAAGCTGAGATAGTGCTGAGTATCTCCGAGCAATATAACACATATATGAAACTGATGGTTGTACTGTTTCAGATGATGACCCATTTTTGTAGTCAGAATAAAAAAAATTACTTTTCAAGACGAAAAATAAACAATACATAAAGCAGCCCAGGAGCTCTTTCTGAGCAGAGCTGAGCAGTGGTTTACCCTTCCTTTTGGAATGAAAGACATAGGATGAGAATTAAGAGTAGTCTACAGCATTATGAATATTAAAAAATATGATCTGACATCTCTATAGTTATGCCTGTAGAAAAATCTGCCTTTTTCTAGACATGTATAGTTTTCCATTCTACTGAAAGAATATTTTTTGCAAGTGACTTGTACAGTGATTTCCAGCATCCTCTGAAAATTCTACTCAGTGCTACAAGTCTCTTAAACTAACCATTGCAGGTACCAAAGTGAAATCTTTCAATTTTTACTGATCTCAAAATAAGGTGAAGGTACTCAGCAGCTAACAAAAATAGATCCAAAAGCAGCATTGTTCAAAAAAATAGTTAAATAAAGACAAGATCCAAGACAAGCAGCATCACCAAGTAGAAAAGGGCAATAAACCTTCCAAAAAGAGGAATATATAAAAAAGACTTTTTTGTATCTAACTGCTCTACGCACCAACATCTTGAGTATAAGATCAGCTTTTAGCATATCAGCACTGTGAGAGGCCACACAACTAATTCAGGTATTTTTCTTAACTACTTCCAACAGATATAATAGTGCCTCTTAAAAACTTAACATCTTGAAGAGATGTATTTAAAGCCTAGCTTGGCAATTTTCTGAATTTATCACCAAGATAGGGACTGTCTGATTAAGGAAAATATCAACAGATACATTGTCACAGGTACAAACTAAAACAATGCCCAGAAATGCCAAGAGAATGCTTAGTAATATCCCCAAAGAATTTTTTCTCTTGGAGCTTCTAGGTCATTGCATTATATATACTAGATAAAAACAGAACAATGCTTAAGAATGGTAGGCGTATGTGTGGGACAATGGAAGTGGATAAACCTACCTCATCTGTATATCTGTCTGAAAAACGGAAGGTTGCTTCTAAAAACAGTGTGGTACACTTTGTTTCTCTTGATTTTTTTCCTTAGAAATGTAGGAAATGCAACAGCAGATCAGATGCAGAGTCTAGCTCTTCAAGTTTTGTGTTTGCCTGGGACCAATGTCAGATACGGGGAAGAAAAATCCCATAACTGATAGAAAATGAATGACTGCTTCTCATGTATAGGACTTTTTCTGCTCGTATGTAACAGCCGATCCACAGTAGCTGATTTCAGCATTTTGCCAAGTCTTCAGCATTTTGTAAGGTTTTACTGCTTTTGCGGAATATATCAGGTAGTTCTGCATATTCCAATTTTTGATATAAAAGTATTTTCTTCTCTTCCTTTCTTTTCCTCACTAACTCATTTATGACTCCTCTCAGTTCTGCTAGTTCTCATTCTTTACCGTCTACCCTTACATTTGACTCTTTCATTTTTTTTTCTTTCCCCTCTCTTCTCAGCTGTAGTCAGAATGCATTTTTTCTCTCATCATCTACCATGTACCATCCCACAGTGACTGTTACTTTTCCATTCTGCCACATGCAGCAACCTTGTCCCTCTTGCAGTCATTTAGTGGTGGAGTTGGCAGGACTGGGTTAACATTTGGACTCTATAACCTTAGAGGTCTTTTCCAGCCTAAACAAATCTATGCTTCTATGATAATTAATCTCTTTGTATCCCCATGTATTATGTATTTACATATCCATTTATCTTTGTTTTCCTGCTTGACAGACACTGGAAATATGAAGAAATTCCCTGATTTGTTTCCAAAGATTTTTCAAGGCAGGGCCACAAGGTTGTTCAAATTAATGTAATTCAGTCCATCTTTCCACAAGCACAGGAATGGAAGCCTGATTTCAGTGTGAGGATTTGAGACAGTTGAGAGCAGGGCTCTCCATTTTTGCCCATTTAGAGACAGAATTGGAAGATTTGCTTCCTAGGCACTCAGTTGGAAACAAGTAATTCTAAATAGCAAGTACTGATAAATACTAAGCTCCATAGCTGAGATCCAGAATGAGAGCATCTGTGGAAACTTGGCTCATTCAGTCCTAGTGACCTGGGAACACAAGTAGTGGCAAAAAACTTCTTGGGTCTGGAACGGGACTGTTGCTTGACTGCCAATCTGGGCAGCATGACTTTTCTTACAAAATGGAATTTTCTGTGGGTTTTTTCTTTTTTCTTCCATATTAAACATATTTCATTTTGCTACACATCTCAAATACCCCATCCTCATACTACCACTGCAACACAAGTGATGATTCCATGACAAGCTGTTTGTCAACAAAAATAATTTGAACTTACAAATAAGATTTTTTAAGTCTCGATAGAATGAGTCACGATTTTACACGCACAGCAAAATGCTTTTGCCTGCCTTTTAAAGGGAGCAAAGAAAAAAAATCTGAGGTGGCAATTATTTGACAATGTGATGCCTGATCTCATGACACTTTGTTCACTCCATTTGTGTTTATGGCTTTGCAGAGGATGTCTGATGTCTATCAAGTGGCTTGCATGACTTCGGTTTCCTTGCACAACACCTTCAAATTGTTTACAGTTACCATGAAATTACAAAACACACTTACAGGCTTCATGATGTAAACCCCACATATACAATGCTTCAGAGAGCACAAAAAATTTCTGCTTATTCATTTTTAACACCTGCTGCTACTACACTTTGAATACTTAAATGACATTTAAAGCAACTGTCTATTTTTCAGCCATTTAAACATAGACACACAGACAGATATACTACAGAATTCACTGGTTTAACATAAATCATCATTACATATTTGTTTTACAATTTGCTCCATAAACACATGTATCCTCCTACTAATATTATATAAGGTTAATTTACTGCATTTTTGTTAAATAATCTTTGTAGTTACATAGTATCATCAAGACCATTCTTAAAGTCCTCATCATATGTGACATTGAGCTTTATGAGCACATGTGCCAAATCAACAGTTTGTATTTCTTTAGAAGTCTGAAATATTACACAGAAATACTAAAATTTTACACCAAATAGGTCTCTGCTAAAAAAAAGCCTAATTAAAAAATTAATGATAATGAATCAGTGTGCCAATACTGAAGAAAAAATGATAATAAAATTAGTCTGAGTCAGAAGGAAAAGCAATTAATCAAAAATATATATGTTCAATTTGATGAATTTTGTAAAGCTAATTATACTGAAGAGTCTTTATGCTTTCTTTTAGGGTTTTTATGCTATTACAAAGTAATTCCCACTACGAATGACACATAGATAACTTTGACATTGAAAACATCATTCACACTCTTGAAATAATTATTTTAAGTGACAAATTTGGCTAATGGTGCACAAGCTAGAGGCTAATCCCTGTTCCTGGGGTAAATTCTGTTGTACGCTTCATCACTCTGGATATCAAAGGAGGTGTCAAGAGCCTGTTTTTCCCCACTGGTGTGTCATAATTTTACACCAAGTGACTGTGTACAACTGCTGCAAAAACTCAAGTACTTCCTAATAAAAAGCTTAAAGAGCTGCAAGCAAAAATGTTGTTGCAAACAGAAAGAATCAAGTATTTGAACATTCAAAGGACCAAACACTTAGCTGAAGGTTATTTTGATTTTACAGAACATTAGTTTATTATTTTTTTAATGTACTTTCAGATGTTTAAGGTCACTTTCAGAAGCTGTTGCTTTTCCACTGAGAGTAACAGGGTGTTTTGGAAAACATAAGCAAATCCAAGGGAAAATCAATTAATCTGCGCATTTGTTCAGCTTCAAGATTTAAATATATTTATGACGATGTGTTCAAATTACATTTAGCTAGCAAATCCCTCAAAACTTCAGAGCAGCAAGCAAATGCCCCTTTTCCTCTCTGACTGACTTTCTCTTTTCACAGAGAGCCATGATGATTTGGCATCTTGAGACATTCATCAGCGAAGGTGGGAGACGCTCAACACCACACAGTGTAATTTAGGCTACAACTATTTTGCAGTTTCAGTACTAATGTGTGGCAAAGCATAGAAACTCTTTGTCTCTCTTTCTGTGTGGATTATTTGCAGGCACACACGCCTACAGTTAGGCAGGATGAATCACACACTTGCTATCTGCTAAAAGTTGTGTCTTTTTGTCTCAGGTGGAAAGTAACCAGTTTGACAGGAACAGCCTGTTGCTGTCTTGTATCTGTGTGGTCACCTCCTTTCTAACCTAAGAAATCTGCTACATAAGGAACTTCTTTAGGCTGTAGGCTTGCTAAGATACTATAGCTCATAACTCAATGGTTTCTTTGCAGCACTTCTAGCATCTCTAGAAATCTGTAAGTGTACTACAAACAGTGTATCTGTGGTAAAATAGTTCTGTTAACTATAACTAAACAAAGTTTTATGTTTGGCTGACAACTGGAGCAGTCACTTCGTGTCTTCAGGTGTTAGATAAGTGGCTGAATTAAGAAACTAAGATACATTCAGCACATTCAGCAGAGCACCCAGACTGCTCTCAGACTCTGAAAGCGGGCAGTTGCCTTATAGAGGACATGGGCTCTAAATCTGATGCCACCTTAATCTTACAGTCTACACTACCACATATGTTTATAGACACACAGATAATTATCGAAATTCTGAAGTTCTGCCTGTGGAAAGGCTAGGCAGCTCAACTGGTCTGTGTTTGAGCAGTTCCATGGCTTTGAAGGTAAAGGGTGAGAATCTGATTAGCCAAATTAGATGTGGTTTTCTGGGACCTTCAAAATCTGAAAGCCTCTTTTGTCTGGCTCTGCAGCAGGTATGGGATACCACAGGAGGGCTGGCTCAGTGCATAAAGTCATAAAAATATGGAGAAAAGTAAAGCTGTTCAGGAGGGAGAAGAAAAAAAGAGAGCCCATCTGTCAAATACACTTTCCTTCACCTGTGCAAGACCATTCCCTCTCCTGAAGTTTCCAATTTCCCCCGAAGCTAGTGATGCTGGCTAAACACTTGGCCCACTTTTAATCAGTCATTGCACGGTCATACTTTTCTGGAGTAAATTAAACTTTTGTTTCAAAATGGAAGGACCACAGTAACTTCACAGCCACTACAGTATCACTTTGATTCTTTGGTTACATGGGATATAATGGATCCTTACTGTTCCCACTGCTCTCCTGGGAACATACATCCAGGCCAAGTACATGGACTCCTTTCCTCATTCCCACTGCTACTTCAGTAGGGCTCTGACTCAGACTTTATGCCTCTTATCTTTGACTTTGGAGGCTGGGTTCCAAAACTGATGTTCATAAATTCATCATGAAAAACCTGACTTCAAACTTTCCTTCCGGGCTCAGAGAAAAGTGCAGGATACAGGAGAACCCCATTCCATTTACAACTGGCATGAGAGTAAAATTCAAAGGGAAAAAGCTCTGCTCTCAAAACCTAAATTCTATTTTAACTATATAATTACAGGTGATAAAAAACCTGTGAAAGAAATAATTTACAATTCAAATAGTAATATATCTGTAATATATTAGAAATATAGTTTAAAAATTTCTTCATATTCTTAATTAGTATAAAGTTTAATTTTATGCTTTGTATAGAAATCATAGCTTTACTTGTTACTACCTCAGCAGAAGGAAAGAGAAAAGTTCTTAAGTAGCTAAATAGCACTGGGAAATTAAAAAATACTGTATTTTGCTCTTTTTTTGGTAATAGAAAAATAGCCTTTAAAAATACATTGTTAAACATATGGGCTTATACTAAAGTAGAATTTTATATTATATACAGTAAGGCAGCATATCAGATAATATCCTGCTATCTTTTTCATTTTGGTTTGACTGGACTAGGATATGAATGGGATGCAAAGTTTTCTGTCATTTTGAAACAAAGCAAAAATATTTTTAGAAGAATTTGTTATTTTGCTGTAATTTGTGGAATATATTCTCTTTTATATACGATTTGTCATATAAAGAGCTCCTTTTTTCTCAAGGATTGAGAAAAAATATAAACTTATATGACTTAATCTAGTGTCAGAATGCATTCAGAAGAAAATACATTGTAGGTAGGAATACTGTTGTGCAGTGGTTTACCTAAGGTAGGAACCGCTCAGATCACTATGGTTTGCTGACTGACCCAGAACAATTTTCATCTTTGTTTAATCTGCAGTATTTCCTCAGGCTTAATCAATTAACAGAAGTTTTGCAGAGCTGAACAATTATTTTACAACGTATTTTTCATGACAGACAAGATCCATTTCCTCATTTCACCATGTCAGAAATACGTGCTAATGATCCAGGATTTACTCCCATGACTATTACCTCAACCCACAGATGATTTTATTATCTGTACAGTACACATAGGAGGCCAGGCTTTTGGAGGTTAGGCTTTTTTAAAGAACTGTTTGCTATGTGATTTTGCTTTCCTGTATGTAACTACTAAGTACGTGCTGTGCTAAAAGGTTATTTAAAGGAGGGCATAAAGGAAGATGGGTCCATGTAGTCTGATCCACTGTTGTCTCTTCTGGGGTCGCTTGGAGCTGTCGTGCTCTGGCTCGTGTTTTTCTCAGCTTGACTCTGCTGAGGGTTCTGAGGTGGTTCTGGTACAGGTTCTTGAGATACAGGTGGGGGCTGGGCGCGCTGATCTGGCAATAATACTAAAATGTGATGGTCCACAACTGTTGTGACCTTGGTATATTCTTTGCTGGTTCCTGGACCACTGTTTTTTTTGTTCTTTCCACTATTTTCTTTCTGTTTCAGTAATAGCGTGGGTTCCTCATCTTGTCTGACTTTATGAACTTCCACATAGTCCATTAGTTTAGGATTCAGGAAAGGTGCCTTGTCATTATGTGGGTTTTGTCTGACCTGCACTGTGGTTTGGTCAGTCCTGGAGTTCTCCGTCTCGCTTCTCTGTTCCATGTCGTCATAGACGGTTTCAGCAATAGGATACAGTGACTGACGGTTTTCTTCATTTCTCACCAACACTGGTGCAGTGTTCACATTTGGGGTATTCAGTGTTATCTTAAATGCCTCCGCAGTGCTGTGGTAGGCAAACATGGCAGGCTGATTACTGGGTAACTGAGCTGCGAGCCATGAGCACGACGTTGTACTCTCGCTGCTGAAAGGGAGCGTTTTCTGTCCTGAGGCTGTACACCGAGCTTCCCGGCTGCCTCTTGCTCCTCTGTTTTCTTGAGCAGCTCTTACATCTTGTGTTTGAAGTGTGGATGGAAGGGCACGGGGTTCCCTGCTCTTCACAGGGAGCAGAGAAGGGCTATCACAGCTTCCTCGGCCGGAGTCGCTGTCTGTTTCCTTGAGTATAATTCTTGTATTTTTGCTGGGAGTCTCATGCTTTGGCATGAGTTGCTGATCCTCACCGTCCTCTACCTCCAGATATTCTATCAGTAGCTCCTCACAGTCTGATGTTGGAGGGAAACCATGGCAACCAAGAGCACTCAGTAATTCTTCAGATTTTCCTGTCTAAAGGTACAATAAATAGGATATAATTTTTCATTGTCATAAACCTTAGGGTTTATCTGACTAGAACGGTTTTGAACAATCTACATACTTGATATACAAACACTTCAATAGTTATGTTGCTAGACCTAAACCTGATTTCTACTACTGCAGAAAATATTGAAAGAAGGGAAGAAAAGTTCCTGAGTTCCCTCAGTGGGGAGACACAATTCCAAAATTCATGTTTCTAAAATGGGAGGACCAGAGGGCTTTTGGCAGGTATGGGTCTCCTGAGTTTAACAAGAAGGAAATGAAGGAACAAGAATGACAGTGCAGACACGTCCTGCCTCTTCAGCATGGCAAGAGACTGTGGAGAGCAACTTCCATAAGAACTATTAGGAAGTTCACAGAGGCATTTCCTTGTGTCCCAGGAAACAGTTGCAGTCACAAACCCTGTTCTTACACACCTTCCCACTGCAAGTGTGAAGCAAAACTCTGACTCACACATACTCTCCACATGATCAACCTGAAAGTGTTGCTTGTTTTCAACATTGATAAATGGAAGCAGTTTTATACTTTACTATGGTAATCGTGTTTGCTGGTACATAAGCTGGAAAAGTGAGTAAAGGTGAATTCTTGTGTTGTTAGCTGTGGTACTCACCTCCAGCAGATGTGTATCTATGCCTTTTATCTTCGGTCCTGGAACTGGTGGCAGTATAAAGGCCATCATTCTAAAAAAACACCCAGAACAAACACACCAGGTGTAAATATGGGCCCTATCTCAATATTTGTTCTCCCATTTCCTCAGAATGTGACTGAGATTTTAAACACTTCTCCCGTATCTCATCCTTCCCTGTTGGACCTCTGTCTCCTGTCTACCTCTCAAGCTGGGTAATTCACAAGCCCAGTTACAGCTCATAAAGTACCCGTAGATGTTTTTATAAAAAACCCCAACAGTACAAAAGCTATTCAACTGGAAAAGTAAAACTGCTAATACCCTTTTAATTGTCATTTGTACCTTAACCTCCAGTTCTATAATACCACTGTAAATTCATCATTGGCAAGAAACAGCAAGGTGGGGCACAATTCAGGAGGGCTAGTGGGCCTGTCTGTGCATCCTTGACTGTCTGCTGACTACTGATAGACAGGATTTATGGTGAAGGATGTGGATTTTCCAGCCATAGTTTCTATCTCTTTCTTCTACTCAGCCAGTATTTTTTGCAAGACTTGTACAATAGCGATAAACCTTGCAACATCTTTCTCTCTCAAATTTGATTGAAATTAGTCAGCATTGTAATAAATCATTTGGGGAATTGACAGAGAGGTGGGCAGAAAGACAATCTCATAATATAACCTTGTCTACTTCAGGAAATTATGACAAAACCTTCTACAGGAACAGGGGTACTCCAAGTGATGTTTGCTGAATATTTACATGGCTAACCAAGACTGTTAGATCTAACAGAGGTCTTCGCCAACTGAGAATCTAGCCTTGTTTCCCTAAGGAGAAGCAACACCACTTTATCAGTTTTAAATTAAGTCAAACACCTATAACTAAAAGTTTATAAGAGAAGACAAATGCCATAGGAAATTGAATCAAATATTAGAAGTCTATTTTGGAAAAGTTTTCTGTGATTTTGGTCTCCATGCAATTGTGAAATTGGTGACTCACCTGTACCCTTTTAAAATCATTGTCCAGCTCATGATTAAACATATAAGGGATGACAGAACACCAACGACGATCCACACAACCATATCTTTTACTTTAAAGTCTAAGAAACAAACAGAATTAATTAAAGACGTACATCTACCCTATGCATAGTCAGCATGCCAAAAAAGGTTGCAAATTACTTTTATTTTTAAAATTGGCCTAAACTGCCGAATTTGGTATTGAATCTAGAGGCCTTCACCAGCGCAGATGGTTATCAACAATCTCTGTAATATCTAGCAATGAATATAATTTTTACTAATGGTGCTGCATAGGAAATAAACTGTCTTGGAAAAATTATACAAAAATGTATGAAGAGGAAAATTTTGTCACAGCCAATTATACAGATTGGGTTCAAATCCAGTTGTACCAAAACTGTAGTCATTTCATTATTAAATACATATCATACAATTAATTAAACGTGGGGTGAAGTGACCTAGGATTAGATATTTTTAAGGATTTTTATTGTAACATAACACTTTTTATACTGAAGTGCTTATTTCATATTAATTCCAGATAAAGAATAATGAAGAGCTGTTACTGTCTGAAGGCAGTTGCTCTTTGTTGTCTGTGTCACAGTTTTAGTGCAGTTGCCAGTGTTCTCTTAATTAAAAGCTACCATCATGAGAACAAATGAGGCAACAGACAGAAAGGACACGGTTTAAATAAGCAAAGAAATTTATTCACCTTCTTAACTCCATAAAGTAATGAAGGGGAAAGCTAACTGGGTATGGTGCAGGGATGATGAGGATTCAGTTACCTTAGCAAGGATATTCTTGCAGGTCCTAGGGAAACTACGGGATCTGGATGGGTGCCACAAACAGCTAACAAACAAAAATACAACGTGAACTTGCATGTAATAATTACCGAAGGGGTACCTGGCCACTCACCAGTAGGGATCTCAATATACATTTCTGGGCTCCACTCACTCCACAATCCGTGGTGGTCTGGTTTGCAGTGAATCTGTACGATGTACCTCTTTCCAGGATTTAAACTAAACAGTTTACATTGTGTTTGCTGTCCAACAAAAATAGTCTGGAAATTAAATAAAAATCACAGCTAAGGTTTTGGTAACCAAGACGGGAATATAGAATGAGGCCAGATAGCTTTTCCTAATAATTGTTAAGCAGGCATGGAATAATGGTATATTTTTTTTATTTCTATAGTTAGCTCTCTAACATATGTGGGAACGAGATCTGGCTCTGGCATACAGCGCAAATTAAACTGCTGTGAAAACAGATAATGAGCACATGGCAAATAAGGAGGAGCTGTGGTACCAATGGGAACTGCAATGGTGAGAGGAAGAGAAGAAGGCAAGAAACAGAGATGAAGAAAATGCAGAGAGAAAGAGTTGGTGGAAATGCACAGGGTAGTGAAAAGCAGGTCTTGCAATGGCCAGAGGGCTGGGAAGTGCAGTGGTAGGGGGAAGGAAGGAGAAGATACAGAGGTGGTTTGGAAGTATTGCAGGGAAAAAGTGGATGCAGTCAAATAATAATAGCTGGAGTCTTTAATTCGCCACTCAGTTGTTTGAGTTGCAGATCCTGGCTATAGAAAATTATTATTATTATGTGGCCATTACAATTACCACCTAATGGCTATTTATATAAATTTAAATTATTTTATATAATGTCACTGAGCTTTTTGTTATCTAAGAAGTGCTTGTGGTTAAGAACAAATTATCACAAAAGAAACCTGACTAAGTGAGAATGAACAATTTAAACTGTAATGCCAATACGATGAATAAATAATGACTACAATTTAAAGCAAGTGCTTTATCAGCTGCTATTGTACAGCAGCATCTGAGACACCGGTGTTCTTAACAGGAAACCATAGGTCACTAAAGCACTTCTGAAAAATGATGAACTATTTAGTGCATCTGCTTCGTTACATTCAGGCATGGGACCTGGCTTACAAAATCTAGCTGGTCAGAAAACACTATCTAGCAAAAACTTGCAGCATCCTTACCTCCCATTCCTCCCCTTCTTCAGGCTTTAGTCGCAATTCATATTCAAGGGTAAGCCATCCAGACCTGACATCAGCTAGTGGGGGTGGAGACCATGTCAGGACCAGATATGGTTTTCTATTTATTGACTTTTTTAGTTCCAGAGTTATATTCACAGGAGGATCAGGCTGTACTGTTAAAATAAAAGAACTGTCAATAAGAATGTAAATGATTTTTTCCTTGCATCTTAGGAAGAATTATAAAATGATGTGAGTGAAGAGTTGCCACCTCCATTGCATCTAGTAATTTAGAACTGATGCTGGAATACAGGAATCAAGAGTTTCCAGATAAAGTAATTATGGATTTATGAATTTGGAAAAACCCCTGAAGAATAGTAAATATGTTGAATTCACGTTGAGATTTGCCTTAATCATTTATCATAAAAAATCTTTTTGCCTTCACTATCATTCACTGTTACTTTTCCCCACAGCTATATTTCAAAGTTGACATCTTTAATGTTGTGTTATGAAAGTTGTGTTCTACCATAATCTTATCAAAGCTTGGCATAAATACTTAGCAATGCTGAAAACATGGATGTAGCTAATGAAATTAGCTACATCTTTCACATTCAGAAAATACAACAGCGTGACCCCTACATTTATATGTAAGGATATTTAAAAGTAAAGCAACACAGCAATATTCAAAGTCTGTCTATATATAAAAAATAACCCAAAATGGAGCACAGATTTCTGCTGCAGTCAGGCTTGCCTCTTCCTCAGTTCAGAGATAGGGTTTCTGCATATTATGCATGTATTTTACCACTGTCTGATCAAAGTTTCATCAGGTCATGGCATAGAGGTAAAATATAAAGCCATTTCTCCAGCAGCCCTTTTCCAGTTGCCAGACTCCTGGCAGCCAGATCCTTGACAACAAAATGGTTATCAAGGATAATGTTCCGTTCCCTTAGATAAAACCCTAATTACTTGTTCGCAGTCACTCTCTAGAAAAAGTCTGAGAAAAAGATTATCAGCACACTGCTATAAAAAGCACTAATGCAGCTTCTCTTGGGTCTGGAAACTACTTTTAGGTAATAATCAGATATAAGTATTATTAGTTAAAAGATCTATTTGATTTCTGTTGCTTGTACAGTGGAAAAAAGATTTTAGATGGATGATGTTTTTTAGGGTTTGACTGCAAGAAATATGGAAAACCAATAAATGGTTATCTGAACATAGTTTTAAAGCTTTTAGCATTTTTGGCTTCTTCTGGAAATAAAATGGTAAAGGGATGGATATTGATTTGTTATTACACCAGAGAGTATCTTATTTGTACAAGTTTTTAACTTGGATATAACACCATCTATGGAAAGAGCTGGAATTAAAATTCTTGCGTCAAAACCCATGATTCTGAATTATTTGGTTCCACAGAAACTACTTTTTAACTCTTACCTATGTAAGTCACATCGACATAATGAGGATCAGAGACATTACTTCCCATTTCATTAGTTGCCCTCACAGTAATATTGTATATGGTCCAGAAAGAGGTGTGCTTTTTATTGAAGTAGCACGAATTGGGGCCTGCAGTTTTGTAATCTGGACATTCATAAACTTTTTCTTCTCTGAAATGAAAGAATCCCAGTGATTAGATTACACAGACTAGAACACTTGATTTTGATTACTAGTACTTCAGGGTTACTTAGGGCTGGATCTGAAGATGTGAAGAGAATCAGAAAACTGCTTCCAGACTAAAGAGTCATTGGATGATTCCAGAGGCTATAGTAAGAATTTTCCCCACAAAGTAAACATTAGAAAGACTGAAGAATTTAGGCTGTTGTAGATGCAGCTGTGGACTACTACAGCACAGCTCTTTTCTGAAAGCCATTGTCCACTGCCTAGCCCAGAGCCCTTACACGTTCCAGAGTGTGCATAGAGGTGATAGCTGAAGTCTTCTAACCCATCTACTAAAAATGACGTATTTCCAATGTTCATTTCACACTTACAAGTGTTCTTCATATTACACTAATATGCTTTCAGAATTTATTTAGCCTTCCATCACTTGATCATTAAAAAATAAAATCTATTTTGTACCTGTCCTTCAAATCCATTCCCAAGCTTCCCAGAGTCAGAGGTGGGACAGGAGATAAAGTTGAGTATGTAGTACTTGTTTCCACCTCCTTCTGAGATGCACCATAACAAAAGAGAAAGTTGTGGATGTGGACCTCTTACTCTGCCATACCTGACTGTACCACGTCTTTTTCCACTAAGACCTGGCTGTCAGCTGACAGTTACAGAGTTTAGTATCTAGCTGGGTCATTGCAGGGTTGAGCAGTTCTAGGCGAACCAAAAAGGACCTAAAAAAGATTCACGAGACCTAAAAAACTTTAATGACTCTTTCTTTAAAATTAGTGCTTAGCACTTGGTCTAAGCTCCGAGGAAAGATTACTACAGAAAACAGGAGGCATTCATGGCCTATGAACACTAATGCAAAATAAGCCTTATCAGAAGATAAAAATTTTAGTATCTGCTCATTTTGTAAAATTTTATTTCTACGACTTCATGACTGAAGGGTTATAGGACTGTGCATTTGTGTTGCTCAGTTGCTGAGCAATGGCGAGTTTCTAGACAGAATTCAGGGCAATTCACCTGACATTATAAAGAGATCAAGATTTGAGATTTCAGTCTTAAATTTGTTGCCGCTTTATTGCTATGCCAGAATATGGCACTGGACAAAACCATGGACTACAGAAAGCGACATCTCCCTAAATGAGACACCAATGAGGATTGATTTTTCAGTCCTTCCAATAAAACACTGTATAACTACACAGAGCTTTTTACCCCTCTTTGCTGTAAAGCAAAGTGTGGTTAGTAGGGAGTCCTCCATCTGAAGCAGGTTTCCACCAACAAGTAAATGTTTCCTTTTCAGGAGAACGGCACTTTACAATTGTAGGCTTTTCAGGAGCTGACCGTCCTGCAAGAGAGAAAGAAATGAACTAAGTAGTAAGTTTAACGCATCAGGTCCACCTTGAATTCATAAAACGATGTCAAGAAGAGAGCAGGAAAACATGAAAAAATAAAAAGTTTTGCTTCACAGTAGTACAGGAAAGGAGGGACTGTTCAGTGGTGAGGACAACAACCTGCTACTTTCACCTGGATTCAGAATTCTTTCTCGCTGCAGCCACATTGAAGAACTGTTCTAGTTTTCTGACTGTGGCTTTCTTCTGCCCCAAAATCTCATCAGGAGTGTTGAAATACTGTCATAGCAGGATCTATAAAATTATTTCAAATACACTCTACTATCCAATCTGTTTTCTATGCTGTCCTGGTTTCAGCTGGGATAGAGTTAATTTCTTCTCAGTAGCTGGTATAGTGCTGTGGTTTCAATTCAGTATGAGAATAATTTTCACAATACAGGGATGTTTTGTTGCTAAGTCCTTTATCCTACACCAAGGACCTTTTTGCATCTCCTGCTCTGTCAGTGAATAGATACAAAACAGAAAAAAAAAAAGCCTGGGAGCTAGTATAGCCAAGATAGGTGACTCGAACTGGCCAAAGGGATATTCCACAACACGGGACATCATCTCCAGTGTATAAATTTGGGATTTATCTGGAAGTGGCACTGATCAGGATTCAGGAATGGTGTCTGGCATTGATCAGCAGTGGGTGAGCAATTGTATTGTGCATCGCTTGGTTTGGTTTTTTTTTCCTTTTTATTATCATCATTACTATCTACTGTTATTATTACATTTTACTTTGTTTAAATTATTAAACTGCTTTTATCTCAACCTACAGGTTTTACTTTTGATTCTTTCCCCCGTTCCACGGGGGTGGGGTATGAGTGAACAGTTGTGTCATGGTTAGTTGCTGGCTGGGCTTAAACCACTACGTACAAAAAAATTCCTTTCTTCAAAAATTGTGTTTTAAGATGATTCTGATTGTTTCAAAGGTATGCTGTCATTTGTCTTGGCTTTTAGGTAAAAAAATGAAGAATGTAAATGTTTGACTATTTGTTTATGTTCTTGCCAGTAATTTTCTTCTCAAGTACTCCAAAGATAAAAAGAAGCAGCTCTCATATTTCACTGTAGTGTTGTTATGTTCACCACTCAAACCACTTGCATGATTGCTCCTGAGCAAGTCTTCATAGTTTCAAGCACAGCACTTAAGAGTAGGGTGGAGAAAAATGCTTAAATTTTGAATAGGATGATGCTAGTCAAAACCCTGAAGTGATTGAAACTTTTGCAGTTATGTATTTGTGGCAAAAATATGGTCCTATTACATCAATAATATATATTTTCTACTATGTAGAGCAGAGACATTGATTTTCCAAATTTCTAATTGCCTAAGGCAGATCTGAAAATGGGACATTTAAAAAATATTTTTCTATTAACAGTACTTCAGCAATCTCCATGTCAAATAATGAATAATACAACTAGTAACAGAAGAAGAAGGTTTGAGACAGCTTGGCTAAAGTGTCTGGCAACAAGATATGATGTAATGCATATTCAGCGTGTCTACTCCAATCAAGAAAACACAGAGAGTGATTTCCATGTGGTAGTACCTGAAAGTGTCATGCTCTGTTAGACACATCAGTGCTTTCAGTCCAGGTTCTTATACAAAACCCACTACCTGATACCTATAGCTACAGATAAAATGAGCATAATTTTTAAATAAAGGGACAGAGACAATAAATTATTTGGCATGCCTGTATGAGAAGTGACTTCCTACTAAATCCCATCTTGTGTGTCATAGCCAGTTTCAGTAGAGGATCCTGAGCAGATCAACAAGACTAAAAAACCAATTACACAGAAAGTATGGCAAAATGCACTGAGACCTGCAAAGTATGTGTGAGAAGCCAGGTTTTCAAGACTGCCATTTAGGCACCTTTCACAACACTGAACCTGCTAAAATTTAAAAATAATTTACGGAGCAGCAATCATCCACTCACCTTTGGGGATCTCAATGCGTATCTCGGGGCTCCACTCGCTCCATTCTCCGAGGTCTAACATGCAACGCACCTGGACAATGTACTGCACCCCAGCCTGCAGGCTGGTCACCTCGTAGTGTGTCTGCATCCCTACAGACAGGGTCTGGAAAAGAAAATGTACTGGGAAAATAGTAAAGAACTGGACCGTTTCAACAAATAAACCACACAGGAACAGACGTGAGTTACTGACTTCTGAAAGACAGGAATTTCAGTTAGGTATTGGTAAGATATGAATTACAAAGAAGCAAAGGTAGTGACTTAGCAGAAGAGATCACTGCTGATTCTGAGACTCAAGAACATACTTAACTGTAGACTTTCTAGCACTCTGTCAGATCCACAATGCAAGGAACACTCCAGCCAGTCCAGCCCACATATAAACGTGCTGTGCAATTCTTCTCTGTGGCTTTAGGTGCCTTTCTCAGACCCTTCTAATTTCTCCTCAGAACCCTTTCAAAATGGTTCTCATCCAATGGTGCATCATTAAGGCACCAACAAGCTAGGTAGCATTGAGGACATGTAACTGTAATTTCAAAATGATATTTTATCCTGAAAACTCAGCTGTTGCAGTACAGTAGCTGATTCCTAGAAATATGGCAACAGTGGGGAATGTCAGCAGAAATGGTGCGTGTGAGCAGGACACAACAAAATTTCTGAGGGGTGGGTTGCCTCCAGCTGATCATGTTGAAGAGGATGATGATAACTGGGTTTTGTCTTATATGACATTAGGATGATTATGAATGAATTTCACTGTCTCTACACACCGCTATACTATTTTTCTTTCTTTAATCATATTTGGTTACGTTAATTTTTTTATCCTAACATTTTTATAGTACCAATTAAATTGAGACAAGAGAACTCACTGAATAGAGCATTTATAAAATAAATCTATTTTTCCCTTACCTCCCACTCTTCAGTTTCCTCAGGTTTTAGTCGTAGCTCGTAGTGATATTCAAGTGAGTTAGAGCTGACATCAGCTAACAGAGGTGGAGACCACTGTGCCCAGAGGTATGACATGTTAGCAGATGTGTTTGCTTCGAGAGAGAGGTTCACAGGAGCATCTGGCTGAACTGTATAAATGAATGAAAAGTGTGCCATTAATGATTTAATTTACTCTCAGAAAAGACACTTCCTTTATGAGTTTGTATTTCATCACATTAATTTCAGATAATTCAGCACTTCTGTAAGGGAGTAGCAAAGAAGCCTCCTATTTTTCCTTTCTCCCTAACAAGTTTAACTAGCTACTGATTTACAACAGTATCAAATCTTACAGTTTACTCTGAATCTGTCAGGCCAAGGAAATACGAATCACAATTTTATTAGGCTACTTTTGCAAAATTAAAATAGCTATTCCATAGCTAAAATATGGAATTATATGGTGCATTATAATTACAATGCAGAAAGTAGAATGGAGTCGGGAATATAAAATACTACAAAAACCTGTAGGATACTCAGGCAGTCAGTTTTACCCTTCCAACACTGCAATGCCAGCAGTCAGAAATATTTTTACATGTGAAATATTACGTAGTTTAACCTAATTTGAAAATTTTATAATCTACTTTGAGTCTAATTGAAATACTGCAGACAACTAGAAACTGAAGCAAATTTTTCAGCCAAAGTTAAAATTACAATCAAGTATGTAGTTACTTAATTTACAAGTAAAATGCACTGTTCACATACATTTAAGATGCATATTTTAGAATATCTGATAAACACTTCTCCACAGCAAGATTCACATTATGAGGAAAGAAATCTTTTACCACTACCTATTCTGGGATTAAAAACTTAATAAATCTCCAACTAGTTTGTTTTCCATATTATTAATTCATTTTTACCTATAGAGGTTATATCCACATGCTGAGGATCTGAGCTGTTGCTTCCAATCTCATTTGTTGCCATTACAGTGATAATATATGTTGTCCAGGGATTAGTGTGGTTTTTATCAAAGTAGCAGGAATTGGGACCTGATGTTAGGTAGTCTGGACATTCATAGATTTTTTCTTCACTGAAATAAAATGATTTAAAAGTTTAGGAAATGAAGCAAAGCAGATAATATTCTAGTAACAGCCTAGGTTCAGAAGAGAAATCTGAAATGTTTATATATAATCTTATGTTAAATATATAAAATATATATAATCATGTATATAATCTTATATGACGTGTATCTATGATCCCATCTCTTGGAAACATTTTGGTACGTGTCAAATGCTATTACCATAAATGCTGCATTGATATTTTTACTGCAGTTGTTCTGATGAATGCTTTCACCCTCTTTTTATACATAGGAATATGTCAACAAAAGAATAGAAAGAGAAATTTCCAGAGACAGGACAAGGCGATTTTAACAATATTTATAAGCAAGTAAAAGGGAAATGAAAAACACTTACTTAGATTAGATAAGAAAAGTTGTTAAATGGTTTCTTTGCATATTACCCCCCAAAATTAACCTGATGGGCCCTATGGCAGAGATCTGTTTCATTGACGAGTTTTTTTTCAGCAAGATTAGTTAAGAATCACTTGGGTTGAAGAAGACCTCTAAGATGGTCAACTCCAAGCTCTGACAGCCTGGTCAACCAGACCATGACACCAACTGCCACATCCAGTCCTGTCTCGAACACCTCCAAAATGGTGACTCGACCACCTCTCTGAGCAGCCCAATCCAACGTTTAACCACCCCTTCCATGAAGAAATTCTTCCTGAAGTCCAACCTGAACCTGCCCTGGCACAGCTTGAGGCCATTTCGTTTCATCCTGTCACTTGTTTCTTGGGAGAAGAGCCTGACCCCCACCTGGCTACACCCTCCTGTCAGGGAGTTGTAGAGAGCAATGAGGTCTCGCCTGAGCCTCCTTTTCTCCAGGCTAAGCACCCCCAGCTCCTGCAGCTGCTCCTCATCAGACTTGTGCTCCAGCCCCTTCCCCAGCTCTGTTGCACTACTCTGGACACTCTCCAACACCTCAAGGTCTTTCTTGCAGCGAGGGGCCCAGAACTGAACACAGGATTTGAGGTGTGGCCTCATCAGTGCTGAGTACAGTGGGACAATCACTGCCCTGGTCCTTCTGGCCACACTATGGCTGGTACAGGTCAGGTGCCATTGGCTTTCTTGGCCACCGGGCACACTCTGACTTTGGTTCTTTGGTTTCTTTAAAAGGGGGATTGTTTTGTACTAAAAGCTGACCTGGGTGATGTAGTCACAGCCTACCCCAGGTGTGAAGAACTACACAAGCCCAAAGTATCAGCTGATGTGGTGCAAGAGTACATTCTAGTCCCACTGTTACGATCTATGCATCATTTGAGGCAATTTTGCCACAGTTCACAAAGAAAAGATGGGAGTAAGGAGACTGCACCTGAGAGACAAGGAGCCTATAAAGGCAGCTGTGGCCCAGGTCTGAAATGCTTGGCAGTGGCTGGGTTCAGGAGATTTAGTGAAATTGATAAGCACTCCTATCACTGCATAAGCAGGACTGCTCTGGGCAGTGCTATTTATGACTTAAAACGTTCATCAAACTTTTTGATCAAGACTGAAACATCTCAGCTTTCATAAAATAAAAGCTCTCAAATCATTGTTGAGTGTGATAACTTCATTAAAGGCTGCATCTTTCCTGCTCAATTAATGCTAAAGGATTTGGAATATTTAATTGAAGCAGGGATGCCTGAGGCTTTACCTTATCTATTCTGAACCTCACTGGATTTATTAAAAAAAAAAGTAATCTCTGAGCCTCTCTCCTTACTTGTCCCTTTTCAAAGACCTCTTGTTTGCTGGAAGGTAGGGTTATACAAAGATGCACAGGTTAAGCAAAGTTGCCAAGCATATACACATTTTATTCCTGAACAGGAAGAGGGAGTCACGGATTTTACCGCAACATTAACTCTTGAGATGTGATACCCATGTCTGATTTCACTTCATTTTGGGAACCACTGACTACGAAACCAAAAGGGGAAACAATGACTGTAGTCCAGATGGGGGTTTGGCGTGCATGCTAATGGACAAGTTCCTTGGCAGGGCCCCAAGGGCACCACCAGCCCTTACTGCTCCTGCCCAGCCTCCCCACGCGCTACCTGGGTCCCAGGTGCCCCTTTCAGCTGGTCAGCCCTGCCCTTCCCAGTCACAGGCCCTCCAGCCAGCCCCAACCGGTGGGCTGATATCCTGGCCCAGCCCAGGAGGTGACCAATGCCCAGGTCTGGGATGCCTCCATCCTGCCTTGCTCCACGGCTGGGGTGGTGGGATGGGCCCTGGGTCGGAGCACCCGCGGCCCCGTGATGTCCTGATGCTCCACTGCTCAGAGGAGACCCCATTCAGCCGAAAGCTGTGTGCCTCCCGAAAAGATGGGCAAATGTGCCGTTCCCAGCACATCTTCAGACAAGAGGGATTTTCGGCCAGATGAGTTTCAGGAGGGACAGGCTGAATATTTGAGGCTGGCAGTGGTCACATTTTTTCCAACAAGGGAAGCCACCCATCTCATGCCGCCCTTGTTGGCTATCCGAGGTTAAAATGGATTCATAAAAACAACTTTACAGATTAGTGCTGTCATTCCCTCATTCTGTTGTAACCACCGCTCGATCACTTACACGATACATGTGCACCACTTGTTACCTGCCCTTGCTGTAGAACAGGGTGTAATTGTTAGAAAGTCCTCCATCTGAGCCAGGCTTCCACCAACAAGAAAAGGTTTCCTTTTCTAGGGAACGACATCTTACTATCTGAGGTTTTCCAGGGTACGATTGACCTAGGGAAGTGCAAAAATCCAGCTGGTGAAATTTGAGGTGGACAATGCTTTTGGTTGTTATTGCTGAATGATAAGTCCACCAAGGAATGCTTTTTTAAAAACAATAAAATTACCTGAATCTGTGGACCAAACTGAGCCAATAACTCTGCCTGGGAAAAGGATCAAAATTCTCAGAAAAGTAAGTATGTTTTACCTTAAACTTCTAAAATAGCTACTAGAATGATTTTGCTTCACTTTTTAGTATGAAAATTTATTTTTTACCTAAACTCAAAATTGTGTATTTATGTCCAAATTAAACTACGAAGATTGGAAGTAAACATATGACCTTTGAGATTTTTTTTCCTAAAACAGTAAAATTTTTTGTCTTCAGATCATTTTAAGATTAAATTTCACCTCCAACTTTGCAAGAGAATTAAAATTCCACTCTTTGTGCATATTTAGAGTAAATGATAGGTCAGACAAATAATACAAAGGAGGAAGTCAATGGGCTGGATGGAGTTTGTTGTGTACTGGCAACCTGAATGTATTCATTAACTATGTGAATATTCCCTGTTAATCCAAATACATTTAAGAATGTTTCCTGTTACTTGTCATTAACTTACACCAAGAACACAGACCATAAATTTACATACATTTTAAAGTGAAAAGAATGTGACCTTTTAACCTAAGCTTATATTTATTTCATTAAAGTTCCACATAATTATCTCAAATAGTGTAACTATTCATATGCTAATTCCCAAGAAGGTGACAGGCATAAAGTGAGTATAGGGATGGAATAAGTGCCTTTCAGCATTGCCACCACACAATCCTTAAATTAATAATACAAAAAGAAAAGAGAACTCCAGCCATTTTCAAAATTGTCATACAAAACTTCAGAAGAAAGTAATTTGAATAGGCACAGGCTCCAGTGGTGGTCAGGATAGATTGGGCAAAGCCTCAGACTTTTCTAAAGAAAGTATCTTTAGGAAAAACAAGTGTTTGAGGAAATGTTGTACTTACCAGTCAGACCTACTGTAGTCAGAGCAAGTTGCAAAATAATTTGGGCTGATGAAATGAATCTCTGCTTCATGATGTCTGTTTCTCCTCAGGGGGAAATACGAGATCAAGGGCTCGCTGAAAAATATGCCATCGTGCAACAGTCAGTAACAATGCCTAGCATGTATTACGTACCACTCGACTTGATCAAACTCCTTTTTGAATTGCAGCTAATTGATTCTTGTTCTCTCTCAAAAAGGTGAGGCAACACCAACAGTTCCACTTCGGAAGCTGAAAACCTGAATCCTAGGGAAGCAAGTAGGTCTTCCCAAAGGTCTTGGAATGGTTAGCAGAGCTAGGATTACAATTTCTTAGCAATAACAAATCTTGTGTATTTCTTTGGCATCTTGGGACACAGGGTTCTTAGAGCTCTAACTTTTAGATTAATTAATTAACCTAAGAAATCAGCCTTTTAGTAACAAAAATATATTTTTATCCCTATGGATGCAAAGGAGAGGTCAACATATTTGAGCTCTCAAAGTCCTGAAAACAGAAGGCAAATAGAAAAGGTTCAACATTTATATTCAGAAGTTTATGATTTTCGATCCAATTTCATGACTTCTCAGTATCTGGGACTGTCAATGTTGAATTCAGGATAACTTGAGCTGAAGGATGCTGCTCTTTCTGTTCATGCAACTAATTGTTTCTACTACATTGGTAATTGTGGTTGAAATACAGAAATGGGAAACCACCAGCTGTGACCAAGACCCTGCACGTGGGCTGACACCACTAGATGTCCTCAGAATTCAGGTTACAACTCCGGGTGCTCTGGAGTCCCTGTTGCTGCTAAATCTGTTTGCTTATCCCGAAGGAAAGACAGCATGTCTTAAAGCAAAACTCCTGCTTCTCCCACCAATACGCTTCCTGCTTGGAGACGATGACTGCAGCCAGCTACTGGATTCTCAGCAGCCAAGCTCACTCGTCGAAACAGAAGAAGAACAAATTACTATCTAAATAGGGAGCTCCTTACCTCAGCTTTCCACCCCTACCTAGCACATTTGCAGGTACTTGTATGCTTGCAACCCGTTCGGTGGGGCACAGCATGGGAACAAGCTGTGTCTTTGGTGAGGAAGAATCCTTCGTGGTTTATCAGATGACTCAGTTTTCAGTATGCAATTCATTTTCTATATCCAGCAACTGCAATCCATCATCATACACGTGTTTTTCAAGCGCAAAGAGAGATGAAGTACCAGTTAATGTAGCTAAGCCTGAAACATGTTTACTGTGGGCAATGTAGAAGGCAACAACAGTTGGCTCCATTCCCACAGACCACTTCTGAATATCCAGGCACGTTTCAGGCGTGTAGCTGGGCTACAGGCTGCAAAATTGCATCTGGGTTAGTTTTAAACTCACTCAGAGCATTTTGTGCTTACACAGACAGTGAAGAGAGAACCACTCAAACATAAATTCCAGTTTTGTGTAAGCACATGCCATTTTTATTACTGTAAACAAATGGCAGGCACAAACATTAGTGTTTGACTTCAGAAATTAGCTGAAAACTTGGTGTTATATAATGAGGAACAGTGATGATTGCACCCATAAAAGGAACATTTTTCTCAAGTGAAGGTGAAATAATGGAACTATAAACAGTAACTATTTAGTGCACATATGATAACATTTACTGTATTGTATTATTTCTAAAAATAGATTAAACATTTGCAAAACACAGTACTTTCAAACTGAGACTCGTATGGATGAGGAACTAGCCCCATGATTTAATATTTTACTTCTACATATGTACCTTTCAATGTGAAGAATTGACAGGTGAGAGAAACAGATTACAGTGGCTAAAAGAATGAAATTTTCAATACAACAAAAGAGAGGCATCACCAAGAAAGATCCTTACTAGAGAACTCTTCACGGAAAATGGGATGATTTTGGAAACTGAAGACCTAAAGAACCAAATTAATAGCAAGAGTAAGAAACGAATGCATTTAAATCCAAGTATTTTTTCTCTGGAACATTTGAAAATGGGATGATTGTGAACCACTTCCATAATGTGGCCGTGAAAAAGAACACGAAAGGAATATGGATCCGTGCCAGAGACTAAGCTCTGTGTACAACTCTGGTAACCTATGCTTGGAAAAAAAGAACTAAACTGATTTAGAACACAGCTACGAACATGACGCAGGGGCTGTCTCCTGATGGTGATTTAAAGAATTGGCGTTGTACTCCATGCAAGGGTGGTTGTAATCTGTAAACATAGCAGGAGATAAGCATCAAAAGAGGGAAAATAAGAATGTGTAAAATAAGAATATTTCCACGGTTGCTTGCTATTTGGTATTTGTGACTCAAACAGAGCTTAAAAGGCTTCTGTAGAGATGTCTTGTTTTTTGAAAATACTTGCTTAATAAAAAGATAATGCCCACTTTGTCATAACTGTGTCTAAAGTGCATCTCACCTATCTATGACATGAAAATGTTTTCATAAAAGGGTAATTAGCATTATTGAAGATATTGTGAGGAAATGTCTCACTTTTAGGACTGAATGCATTCTTTTATAAGGAATACAGTGGACATTGACTTGCCACAATGTCATGCAAAAACAAGGGTTGAGTAATTGATAATTAAAAGGTCATATGCCTCCTTTTGAAAGTTTTGATTTAATTCCAACCAAGTTTTTGCATTATGACATTCTAGCTGAATTCTTCCCTTTTAACACAGCTGTTTGATAGCATTGAACAGCTGCACATCACATGACAGACAGTGCTCCTTGATGGAAATGGAAATTATTACTGGTGTTTTAGAATGCACAGAAGAGATAGATATTCCTGTAAAATAATGCTGCTCTGGAATTAATAATATAATGAGATTGTAGGTTTGAAAACTGTGCTGACAATGCTACTAGAGGAAGCTGAAAGCTAAACACCAATACTGAAATCAGGTACTGTGAAGCAGGGTTGAAAGAAACATGTCCTTGTCCTAATTGACTTTTAGTTCTTGCATTCTTTTCTTTCTTGGCTATGCTGATGGATAAATTTCTTGTGATTGATGGAGAAGTCTTTACTCAGTTCTGCACAGATGGAAAAATTTTGTATCTGCAATGTTTTCAGGCTTGCAGGAACAGGAACAACTGTGTATCAGCCACTGGCAATTACATTACGTCCAACACAAGTTCTGCTTCTGTGGCTAAAGAAATCAGAAGCCAAAAGTACTTTACCAATCTCTACTGAAAGAGTTTGACATTTCCATTAGTCACGACGATAAACATCTTTCAAGCCTGGGGGAAGGCAGTTGAAGGAGTTCTCAAAACACTGTAGCTCACCACCATCTGAAAGGCTGAACTACAGCTATATGAAACCAAACACAAATAAAGAACAGAATAAAGCCAGACTGTGACGGCCTGTTAGACCATCCAGAACATTCAGCTGTACTGTGGACATCGCAGGAGTCTGCCTTCCCACACGGATCACAAATGCCAACAGGGATGCTTGTTCTTAGCCCTGGCTTGAGCATCCTCTCTAGATGTGTTTCTGATTGACAGTGGTGGTTGGGATTATGCTGCAAATTAAAAGCTGTAGATGTGCAGTGTGACCAGACCCCTGCTTTCTCTCTCTGGATGAGCCCTAATTGGACGTCTCTCAATCCCTCAGGCACCCAGTACTGCCTTCATAGTGAAGTACAGGCTCCAGAGAAGATAGGGAGTTCAGGCATGTCTCTGATCTGAATTTCTTGTGACTGATTCCAGCTGGCTGCTTTAAGCAGATAGGTTCTGTGGTGTACTTTGTGAGGAAGCTTAGTGCCTGCTGCTGGCTGTGTAAGGGAACATAGACATCCAGTTAATGTATCGGGACTAAGGATTTCCTGTTTGTGTGTTGCAATGGCAAGGACTTTTAGATTTCACCTGAAAAGCCTATATACAGGCTTATAACGTATTTTTCCCAAATTTCCCTCTTAAACAAATCACCCCCTAACAACCTTTGGCAGTCCTTCCTTTGATTAGCAGTCAAGATGTGATGATGAATGGAACCACTTCCCTCACCCATGGAGATATGTTCCTCAGTCTGCAGTACCTGAGTCGATCTTGAAAAAGAAAAATCACAAACCCCCAGAATCTTGAAAGCACTTTAGACTCTTACATCTCCATCATAGTATTTATGCTCTTAACTCCTATTGATTTTACAAAATTGAGTCTGAAATTCTCTTAAAAACTCTCGCCATCTAAAAAAAATAAAAAGCCAAGAGAAGAAGAAAGTACCATTATTCCTACTTTAGAATGGGAAACCAAGGCAAGGAATGACCAACAGACTCATACTAGAAGTGTAACAAAAGCTAAAACCTGATCATTTTCTACCCTTTTCCTTTTCTTTTCTGAATGCCACCTCTACTGCCTTTGTTTTCTTACTATAACATGATTTAGCTAACAGTAGTAATCTTTCTTTACCAGTCTCACATCTCCTGAATATTCCATTTTCTTCCCTGGTGGTTTGTATGTTTAGCTGTAATTTCAGGATTTATTTTTACAGCAGTCTCTTACAGAAAAGAAAATCGTCTTACAGAAGTCTCTTACAGAAACGCTCTAAAGAGTAAAATTTTAGAGTCAGAAAGCTAGAACTTACATTAGAACTTGAAATATGATATATATTCATCTCTACCAGCTACCAAGCCCAACTCCACAGTCATTATCTCCTTATATTTATTTTAAGTAATTTTTATATATAGCATAGTCATGAAATATAAAATCAAATTTCCTACCTAAAGGATTCATCTCTGTGAGGAAGCTTTTTATTCCTCTTTCGTGAATGTCAGATCACTTGATAAGTTGAAAAAAAAATTCCGGGATTAGTATGTTACCGAAAGTATCACTACTTTATCCCTAAAAGATAAAGAGAAAGAAAAAAGGTCACTTTTTGTATGAGCTGCTGCAGATACTGACGCTTTAAGTCAATACACTTGGACACTGAAAGCAGTAGAGACAGTGGTAAAATACTGTGCTACTGTACATGCTTTCCCTTATCTGTTTCAAACAAAATTTTATAGCAATGAGCTTCAGATGCAGTTTAAATTTACTCAGACTGTGCTAGGCTACTCGATTAAAGACTAATCAACATCTGCACAGGCCGGGACACGATCAGATAAAAACTGACAGGGCCGGGGGAGGAACCCTAGGAGCCTTACCAGTGAAAATCGGCTGCAGAACGAGGTACGCCTGACTACCAGAGCACAGCCACACCATTGTCCTCGTGCCCACCAAACAAATCCCCTTCCCCACATGACTCATTGCCTGAAGGGGGTAGAACACTCATTAAGGGATGCAGTGGGGGAAAAGATTTTGGGGAGAAAAGGAGCAGATCAAAGCCGACTGGCGAGAAACAAGAATGGAAAACTAAGGGGAATAAACAGTTCAGTTCGGTGTAAACTGGTGGCTAGTCAGACTGAAATCTGTGCCTGATCACTGTAGTCTACTCTATACTCTCATTAAATCTTATTTCTAATTACCTTCTGTCTAGGTGGACTGTTCTGAGTGGTAGCTTTGGACGCTAAGGAACTTTCAGCTGGATTAGCCAGTGAAGAGTGGGATTGCAAACCTCCATGTTCACATGCAGCTCTCCCACAACTGGGGACAGCAGAGGATCTGGGACCACCTACTAGGTCAACAGAGCATCTAAAAGCAGCTCCCAGAGCAATCCATTTTTTAATGTGCAAATGCACACATATATGTGTAAATCTACATGTTACGGCTTTGTTGATGTGCGTGGGCTCTGTGTGGGTTTTGTGTCCATGCACCCACTGCTGGGAGCAGCTGCTCAGCCTTGCTACAGGCAGAAACTGAGGATACAGACCTACAGCAGCCTCACATCTATGAGGCTACCTGATGGAGCTGACCCTAAGAGACTGACATCCAATGTTTTATCAAAAAACCCCTACTTTGTTTAACTACCTGCTCTTTGTCATCCCATCCAAAGACCCTATTCTGTGAAGAAAGAATTTAGATGAGCTTCAACAGGGAACTTACCTGCCAGAAGAATAAAAACTACTTTTACATTAGATTACTAACTTCATCATGCTATTTCTAACAAAACCTCTCTGTAAACAATAAGAATGGTCTGTATCTCCCAAAGACCAGGTGGGAAGACATAGTACTCAGTTACCAGGATATTCTTATGTCTGGCTCCATTTCAGTAAAGCTAATGAGAGCAATAAAAATACCATGAAGTTCTTTGGCAGCTAGACATTATACCATTACAGAGGAATGGATTTAATTGAGGGCGATAAGCAGGGGGGTTTTATGTGCCTGTTTGAAAGGGCGTCAATAACATGCAGCTGAATATGGCAGAAATAATGTTTGCAGTTACTCAACCACAGCATAAGGTGAAATGTAGTTTAAAGACAGAGCTCAATAAATTATTCCTGCTTTAGAGAGGACAGAAATCTGGTTGACAGTGTGCGTGCTGGGAACACTGACTCAAGATTGGCTAAACAGAATTTTCTATTACTTGGTACTACATCAAAACATACAATTCTATCCTTCCAGCAAATATTATTCTGCTTTCATGACTTCCTTCATCAGGAAGTGATATTATGAACTAGTGGCATGTCCCTACATAATAAGACTGACACAAGACTTGTTTTTACCAAAGTTGCAACAGTGCCATAAGCACTGGCTTCATCATAACTCTGATTGGAAAAGATCATGATAGAATAAACGCCAGCCTTCTGCAGTAACCAGATCAATGACGCTCATCCAAGTATTTCTACATCAAACAATCATTATTCCAATCATATTTATTGTGATAGTCCCAAGAACAAAGACAGCATCCCACCGTCTTAGGTACAAAGAAGAGTTTCTGCTCTTAAGAACTGAAAAGGTAAGTAGCCAATTAATAACACAGAGTGGAAGAAAGGGATCTAAAAAGCAGATCAAAACTTTGATATTTTTGGTTTGAGACTAAAGATTACTTTAATTGTGAAATATTTTTGAAATATCCCATAAACTGGAAACTGCCTATGAAGGATCAGTTTTAGAAAATTCATTTCAGAGTGTCACAAATTCTTTTTCAACCAAAGACAACACATGCAAATTTTCAAAATTCCACAATGAGCTAGTATCACCAAATATCAATAGAAAGCATTTTACTTTGAACTTTGCCAGTATAAAATTTTCTGAAATCTAATCAGATAATTGCATTTTTTTATAACTTCCATTTTCCAATAAAATCGTGTTGTGATGAAAGATTTCCGATAATCTTTAGTTACACGCAGAATTTCAATGAGTAATGCACTGGCATGAAAGTCTTTCTGTTTTGACATTTCTGGGGGAAGATGCTGGTGTAGAGGTGAGGAGGTGTATTGCAGAGAGACTAAAATTATGAAAACTTTAGAGGAAGCAAAGGAACAGGATTTTGAAAGTAGTAAAGGGAACACAGTAATGGAGACAAGAGCGAGAGGTTAGAGGGAGTAAGAGAATAAGAAATGACACAGAAGTGTGAAAGAACAAATAATCTGTTGGGACCAGGCAGTAGAAGCTCAGATGAAGTTGTAATTTTGACTGTATTCCATGATCCCATTAAAGTTGGGATGCCAACCACTGGATGCCACCCACAAATAGACTTTTTTTGGTGAACACAGGCGGTGGGGTTGAGGTGGAGGAGAAGCATCTCCTGCATCCTAGTCCTTGCAAGCATCAGTAGGGCAATGCTGAACAAAGCTGTGACCTTAGCTCTAGAGCAGTTTATTTATTTCCTCATACTGAGACAGCTCATTTTGGCTGAGTCTGGGTCTGGAGTCTCTCTTCAAAGCTTCATGACTGTGCTAAGACTCCAAGAGAAAGAACCTGGCTGCAGGGGAGCGATTTTTCTTCTTCAATCACAAATATGCTCAGCAATTAACAGTGTCAGTGGGAGCAGAGAATAACAATCGTTTTCTGTTTCCGTGTTCTCTTTTTCAGGAGGTCCTCAGCATGAGGTTGTAAAAGCAACTGTTTCTTTGTATTTTTCTGAGTACATATTGTACATTTACACTCGGATTGTTTAAGTGACTGTAGAGTTATTCTATAAAAGAATGCAATTACCAAAAATTACTACTCCAATCAAACTGATAAAAACCCTCAATGTCCTATTATTTGTGAGCATGAACATTTCTCAAACATGTTCCCTAAGCTTCAAACTTGTTGATAAAAGAGCTTTGTGGTTGTATGCTAAAGGCCACCACTAATGCCATGTACAGATTATGTGGCACACTGGTTAGCTAAAGGAATGAAACAATGTTATACTGGTAATCTAAAACCAATTATTTGACCAAAATTGATGACGATAATGGGAATACTACAATATTAAACTTTCAGCCTTCAGTGTACTCAGCTTAAAATAATTAAACTTTTGGCACTCTCAAAGCATTATACCCCCTTTAATACTGAAATATGTGGATATGCAGAGAAGTATCATTATCACACCTAGCCCTAATCTTGGTGGCATTTTATGGATCCCCTCGGTTACCTAAGTCCTGAGTAGACTTGTGTTTAACACGTTTGGTAAACAGATTATTCTCTACAGAAGCTTAGATAGGTGGCATTTATCTCAAACGTCGGTAGAAGACACACAGCGTCCTCATGAGGAGAGTGTTATTACAGAAAGTCAAATGTTCAAGCTACTGTGAACTCTTCCACATGTTAAACCAGTATCAATGCTGCTCTATGACAGCCCTGTTGAATTCTACATAGATTGTCATCTTCCAGAAAAGAAAAAAAAGAGCATTTTGCCGTGGAAGAATACTGAAACTCCTAAAAGCTGCAATATGCAGCTTTTCGACCCTGAGGGAATTGAGTTCAACCTTTGATCAGGAGCACAAATTTCCCTTATGATTTCTTCACACTGAATATATAAACTGCATGAAGTATAGCACTAACCTGATCTGCTTCCCATCTTCATCCCAGGTTGCTATGCTTTGGAGATTCTCAGCTATTGTGAACAGTTTTTTCCTTTGATTTTCCCTTTGTTTTGAAGTATAAGGAAGTGACCCCGAGGCTGCAGGCTGTGAGATTTTTATGTAGTTGTTCACAGAATAAAGACTAACACTGCAGTCTCTGGAGGTTAAAGGTAAATTTATTAATGTATTCATTCATTAACCCATTCATTCATTAACTCATTTGCTCAGCTCCTTAGAAACTGCAATGACAGCACTGTGCCTCCTACCGATGAACGGCAATATTTGCATCTCTGACCATAAATTAACATGTGTCAAGAACCTGTTTGAAGAGATTCATATTGCAATGAAAGAGAAAGCTCCATTGTGCAGCAAAGGCAAACAAACAGCTTCACAATGGATCAACTAGGTGTGGGATATTAGGTTCCAGACTACGGATAGTGTTTAGTTTTAGCAAACTAAGGAAAAAAGAATGCTTCTCCCTTACCTCTGCTCTAACAAAAAATGTGCCCGATTAGATTAACATGAATGTTGCAGTTTGCCCTGCTCCTCTGTGTAGTTTGCACACTTCTTGGTTAAATAATGAAGAAATAGGTACTTAACACAATTTGGAGAAGAAAATATTTCAAGGATTAAAAAAACATGTTCTGCACTAGAGCAAAATCTATTTCATCACTTTTCTTTGGTGCTGTTTGGTGAAAAAAGAATGAAATTAAGAAATTTTGGTTATAGCATGTATCAATGCATCAGGCTACACTTGTTTTTTCAGCAAACGTTCATGATTCACTGTGTATTGTATAGCTTCAGTGGCTGTGAAATTTCTTATTTGCACAAAGCCCCAGATTGGACCTACGGTGTGTACAGCAATTGCCAGGTTTTATAGGCCTTATTATACTGTGTAATGGCTTAACCTTGGAACACTGGAGTCAACACTGGAGTCCTCTGGCCTTGAGATGGCATACTTCAAGATTATAAATCCACATTCAATTTAAGGGCCAAAGGGGAAGGTGTGAAGTGGGGTATTGGAGTGATCATTTCAGAGCTAACTGCAAGCAAAACCATCTGATTTTCACCTAAAAGAAACTGACAAAATTTAAAAGTTTCAGTAACTGCAGGTAGACAAAGATGATTTTTTTTTTATGCCCAAGCACGTGAAATGTCAGATCCCCATGTTTTAATCCTACAAAGGCTATCTCACAAAATCGTAATACCCGCTCCCTAAATTTGAAGTTAATAAATCTGAAATAGCAATGACACTTATTTTGGAAGTATTTAATAACTACAAAGAATCAAAGAAAAGGCATAAGTGTCAGGAACGTTCATGCTTGTCCTTTGTAGGGTGGACTTCATGGTACGTTGCAGCAAACTAGGAAATTCTAGTAACAGCTGAAATAATTTTAAGCATGGTAATTTAGATCATTAGAAATCAATTATCAACCTCTATAATTAACCTATTTATAATTAACCCATATGAATAACCCATTTTGTTTCATATTCCAACACAATCAACTCTAATTTTTAGGTTTTTTGTAGGCACCCAATCATATTTCAAATGGTAAAAACATTCATTTTCCCTGTAATCCACTATATTTCTTCCACAATCCCTGGAATAAAAACCTTATGCTGACATTTATGAAATGGCAGGAGGAAAAATGCTGTAACTGTGGGTATTACTTTAGGTAATAACAGCAAGGCTTTAAAATCCTTGCTTGCATAAAGGCTGACCTTTTCCGTTGATATAAAAGTAATTTCTATTGGAGCTTGGATCCACCCTTTAGTCATTATTGTTACCTGCATCTTTTCAAGTTACTTTTTCAGTGACGCCTTTATATTCATATGTCTGAATCTGCTTGGCTGCATGCCCTATGTCACAGCATATTTTATGTCCTTTAAAGGGAAAAATCAGTGAAGAATAACATAACCATGTTTTAAATTCCTCTTTTAGTTTTATCTTTGGTTTGCCCCATTGACAGTATGTTGAATATATGATCTGACACTGTTAAAAATACTGGCACCAGATTTTCAAATCCAATTCAGGTTATTTTTTAATTGAGCATGGTAGAAACCTCGAGCCAAAACAGTTCAGATTTCTGTCTCCCTGTCTCCCTCTGCTTCCTCTTGAAATTTGTGCATCCTGCAGATGGTTACACCTCCGACCAAGCTGTCAATAGCCCAGTCTTGGGTAAGGAACACCAGCACACAGAACAGAGCAGACGTGAAGCAGCTCAGAAAAGACCTCTGAGATCATCAAGTCTAACCTGTGACTGATCTCCACCATGTCAACCAGCCCATGGCATGAGTGCCATGTCCAGTCACTTGTTGCGCAACTCCAGGGACTGTGACTCCACCACCTCCCTGGGCAGCCTGTTCCAATGCTTGACAGCCCTTTCCATGAAGAAATTCTTCCTGATGTCTATCCTGGACCTTCCCTGGCACAACTTGAGACCATTTCACCTCATCCTGTCACTTATTGCCTGGGAGAAGACACCAACCCCCACCTGGCCACAGCCTCCTTTCGGGAAGTTCTAAAGAGTGATAAGGTCCCCCCTGAGCCTCCTTTTCTCCAGGATAAACACCCCCAGCTTCCTCAGCCACTCCTCACAGGACTTACTCTCTAGACCCTTCACCGATTTCGTTGCTCTTCTCTGGACTTGAGCACACAGAAAATACTAAGGCTCTAAGAAACATCCACAAAAGTGCATAGAACAGGCAAATTTCCTTTTGTCCTGCAGAGTTTTGTCCCAGGTGCAGCTCAGAGGGAGAAGGGGACTCAGCTTGCAAAGCTGATGTCTGGATGAAGAACAGGATTTGAGGGTTGGCCTGAGATGATTTTTCAGGACACAAATAGCAATTGGACCTTAAGAGGGCAAATCTGTTGCAGACAGTACAGACTCAAAGCTGAGGCATTTTGAAATCTTTAGATGCAAAACATACATCTTAGAAATAAGTAGACCAAGTGAGTAGTGGAATTCCCTTGTGTGTTTTAAATACCATATTTCCACTTTTTTTTCCCTCAGCTTTCTTTAAACTGATTTTTACATCACTTTCAGAGCCCCATCTACATTGAAATACTTGCTGTCTTACTTTTCATTTGCATATCTATGTTCTGTGAAGTATGTTAATTGGTACAAAAATTATTAGGTGTTCAATAATGCAGACCATTTCTTCTTCATAGCTAAATGCTTCTGAGTAACAAACACTTAGGAATATTCTCAGTTCGACAGCCACCTCTGTGGTGTTCCTAAACTGCTTCAGATGCCTACAGCCTACCTCAATTCTCCATTCTGGACTACAGTGTGAACTCCTCAGGATGCACAGGCATCCAGAATCACACAGATTGAGAGTCAGCCACAGGCACACAGATCTGAACACACAACCACTAACCTCGTGTACGGATATGTAGGAAACCTGCCCTTTGAGGAAGCAGTAAGTGCAGTCAGAATGATGTTCTACCCTATCCAGATAACAGATAGGCCACAATTGTTGGAAGGTTTGATAAACACAGCACAATTCAGTCACTTCTCACAGCCCATTTAGCCTCTGATACGAAAAAAAATCAAGGGGACAGTGCTTTTAATAGAGATTCCTGGAATATTCCTCCTCCAGAGGTGCAAAAGGACAGTGGTTCTGTATGTTGTTGATGTGCCCTGCATTTCAAAATCC
Source organism: Amblyornis subalaris (assembly GCA_018881555.1). Taxonomy (NCBI): domain Eukaryota; kingdom Metazoa; phylum Chordata; class Aves; order Passeriformes; family Ptilonorhynchidae; genus Amblyornis; species Amblyornis subalaris. Next base: position 734,045 of record JACAXG010000173.1, on the reverse strand, counting down.
GCTCCGCTGTTTCAGTTTCCCACTCCAGTTGATCAGCTCTTCAACCGCGTAAACAAATTTCATTCTTTGAAAGGTGAAACTGGTACTTGAAAATACTGACGTGTGCATAGATGCATATGAAAGGAAAAGGTCATGGACACTCTTTTAGGTCTCAAAACCTCTGACTTGAGCAAGACTCCTTACTTTCCATACCTGTGTACACCTAGAGGAGTTTCACAATTATGTGTATACAACAGTAGAGACAAAGAGAAAATCTCCAAGTCAACAAGTGCACAGCAAGAACCATGCTGCTATACAAAGTATGACCCTTTATTCTTCAGGAATCTGGAGGATTAGTAGCAGATTCTCAAGGTCTGCTTTGCTGTGGAATTAAATTCACTAGTATACACTCTAATATGAAATCAGTTTTACATCACTGAATTCATGCATTTTTGCCACTCAGTGATTTAAATATATACAATCAATTCTTTACTAGAAACTAAAAGGGATAGGAATTGATTTGTTCTTTTGGTACCATGACAGGGCAAATACAACAGATTATGGGGTAAATGCATCAACTGGATATGTAAACAACCAGCAGGATTCACTGCTGCACCACTAAGATCAATAATTTTGTTAAAAAACAGAGAGCAAATGTTAAAATGAGATGCATTTCTGCATGTTGTCTGCAAGTGAAATTGGTAGGAATCTTCATTGGTTCAAAACCTTTGAAACTAGAGTCTCAGTTCAGACATGTGCTGCTACTGTACAAAACCTGGCATTATTTGTAGTTTCCACCATGCAAGTTCAGGTTCTGGAGCACAAATCTCTGTATAAGAGGAGTAAAAATAAAATTAAGAGCAGAGGATCATGGAAAACACCACGTCTTTCAGGTCATCCAAGAGGCTGGGAAGACAGAAGTGAGTATCAGAAAGCACATGTGTGTTCTGCTGATGAAGACGGAGAATTAGAACTCAGCTCCACAGTTCTGCTCCCATCCCTTCAAATAGCTTAGTCTCTGACACCCTGGAAACCCCTTGTCCATCTGCAAAAGGGGTGGGCATCTCATTGAGATGTGTATCTTTTTAACTACACTTCTAATTTCCATGTTGATTGAAATTAATGTTTCCAAGGCACGCTGAGGACTTTAGATTCAAGGGAGTATTCATGAGATGAATTATTAGTAGTAGTGGTTTTGTTGTAAATAATTAAAAAAATAACCAAGTGGCAGAAATTTTAGCAAACATTTCAAGGAATCACAGAAAGTATGAAGTTAGAACACCCTTGGAGGTTGTCTAGTCCCACCCCACTGCTCAAAGCAGAATCAACTAGAGCAGTTTTGTCAGCATCATGTCCAGTTGGGTTTTGAATATCTCCAAAGATAGAAATTCCACAACCGCTCTATACAGTCCTTTTCTCTGTTTGACTACCCTTACAGTAGATAAGTTTTTTCTTATGTTTAAGAGGATCTTCCTATGCTTGGTTTGTGTGCACTGTTACTTGTCCTTTCCCTGGATGCTACCAAGAAAAGCCTAGCTCAATCTACTTTACTTCCCCATTCACCCATTGATGAAGTTCCCCCAAACCTTCTCTTTTCCTGGTAGAACAGTTCCATCTCTCCATGGGACAGATGCGCCAGGCCCTTAATTATCTTAGACATCCTTTTCTGAACGTACTGTGGTATGCCCATGTTTTTTTTGTACTTGGGAGCCCCAAACAGAACTCCAGGTGCTTTAACCTGAGACTGTCTAACCCTTCAGCACATTTGAAAAACAAAGCTGCATATACAACTAATTCCATTGAGTGAGGAAGGGAGAGATAATGAGGCCAGCTCTAAGAACTTGGCTTTACAGCTCTGCAGTGCTCATTTTCCACTGGTGTATATGTATAAGAACTGGCACTGAGGTTCAGGAAATTCTGGTTCTAATCCTCAATCTCTTTCTATTTTCTTTTATGTGATATTTTTCCATTAGTCAAAATATGATTCCTTTTTTAGAGGAAATCTGCTCATAACAAAGGCATCAGCCAATGACTGAATTCCTTTACAAACCACTTTATTTTTGACTTTACAGCCAAACCATTAAATAAGTCGTATAAATTCTCAACCTGGGAACAAACTGTCATTCTTCAGAAAGTTCATCTGTTTGTGTTTGGCTAACTGCATGGAAAATAAAAGCTTTGTCATTTCTTGGTATTTTTTTCTCTCCCTCCATTAGCATTCAGGTTGGTAACCCCTAACAAGAACGACACGCCTGGCATTTCTATTTGAGTGTCATTTTCACTGATTGCAATGAAACTATATCCCAGAACATCTTAATGATAATCACTTTATAAAAATCTTAGATTGACAGCACACATCTTATTGCTGGGGAACATGAGTCTTCGTTCTTTAGAGCATCCACAAAATATGCAGGTCTGTTTTTCCTGCAGCTTTGCTTACACAATTATGTTTGACACTAAACCCCAGCAAAACCCATTAGTTACATGATCAAAGTAGCATCGGTTATGAAGTCTGGGTGGAGCACCTGACTGTGGAGGGTTGGCCCTGGCTGGATGCCAGGTGCCCACCAAAGCTGCCCTGTCACTCCCCTGCTCAGCTGGTCAGGGGAGAGAAAACATGAGGAAAGGCTCCCGGGTCCAGATAAGGACAGGGAGAGATCACTCACCGATTACTGCCACAGGCAAAATAAATTCGACTTAGGGAAATGAGTTTAATATATTACCAATCAATTCAGAGTAGGATAATGAGAAATAAAAATAAATCTTAAAGCACTTGCCTCTAACCCCTCCCTTCTACACAGGCTCAGCTTTACTCACGATTTCTCTACTTTTCCCCTCCCAGCAGAGCAGGGGGATGGGGAATGGGGGCTGTGGTCAGCTCATCACACAGGGTGTACTCCTTACACCCTCCCCTGCTCAGCATGGGGTCTCTCCCATGGGACAGCGTCCTCTACAAACTTCTACCCAACATGAGTGCTTCCCATGGGCTGCAGTTCTTCATGAACTCCTCAAACTTGGGTTCCCTCCATAGGGTACAGTCCCTCAGGAACAGCCTGCTCCACTGTGCGTCCCTTGTGGGGTCACAAGTCCTACCAGCAAACCTGATCCAGTGTGGTGTCCTCTCTCCATGGGCCACAGGTCCTGCCAGGAGCCTGCTCCAGCACAGGCTTCCCATGGGGTCACAGCCTCCTTCAGGCACATCCCCCTCCTCCAGTGTGGGGTCCTCCAGGGGCTGCAGGTGGATCTCTGCTCTCCCATGGACGTCCAAGGGCTACAGGAGCACAGCTGCCTCACCATGGGCTGCACCTCAGGCTGCAGGGAATCTCTGCTCCGGCACCTGGAGCAGGTCCTGCCCCTCCTCATTCACTGACCTTGTGTCTGCAGGGCTGTTCCTCTCACACATTCTCACTCCTCTCTCCTTCCTGGCTGTGGGTGTGCAGCACTTTTTATCCCAGAGTCGCTGCCACTGTCACTGGTGGGCTCAGCCTTGGCCAGTGGTGGGTCCACCTCGGATCTGCCTGGCATTGGCTCTGTTGGACGTGGGAGAAGCTTCTGGCAGCTTCTCACAGAAACCACCCCTGCAGTCCCCTGCTACGAAACCCTTGTCACACAAACCCAATACATTGACTAAGGATATTGTGAATTGAGGAAAAGGGCTCTCTGCCAGCTCTACCATGGCAGCATAGAGGAAGAAAACACTCATCCTGTTTGTTATAATGATTAATGTACCATCCCTCTTCTCAAGCCAGGAGATGAGGTTTGAATCACAGACAGCTGGTATGAAACAAACTTGTTTTCAAATAATTCCATTCTACACAGTGGTATTGACCTTTGTTGATGGTGTCAGGGTATGATGAGTGGCTTTGGACTTTGCTTATCCCTTACACCCTCAGCTGCATTGAACACTACTTGGCCACTGATAACACTTTCTGCCCTTGAATATAGTAAGTCTGTAATTTTGTGAGAACAAAAGCTCTCTTAGTAACAGTTTTGCAATACTGACTCAACAGAAGTTAAGCTCTAAAACGCGTCAATAACACATGATTAAAGTCGAGACCAGCCTGGAAGAAAAAACGTTTTTCCATGCAGTGGAGCTAAAAAAGCCTGATTTTCTAAGAAACTGTTTCACCTTGCCACTTTAATACCAGCTTCCTTCTTCCTGACGTCCTCTCTGATACTTCACTGGGCAAGAGAACAAAAGGCTGTGGCTGGGCTGGAGATAAACTTATGTCAATGGGTGGCTTCTACAGAAGCTGGCTTGAGCGGCCAGCATGCATATGCTGACAGTCTAACAGGCTTTTGCCAAAAAGCACAGTCTTCCTTTTGCATGAGCAGAAACACTAATTAGAGTATCTCTTTTCCATTCATTTGACAATTTCCAGAAGAAAAATTTTGTTTCTATTAGCTTGGGGAATTTTACCTACTTTTATATGTGATTTATACTGGACAACAGTATAATACAGTATTTGAAGAATGGGCCTATATATTGTGAGATCGATTAGCCTCACTTCCTCAGTAAACCAAGAGCAGTTTCACGTTCCAAATCTCCAATTATTATTTTTAAGTTTAATTTTATTTTTCTGGTAAGCCTGTAACAGTGTTTCTGTTCACTCTGATCATGCAGTTCTCTTTTTATGGGTTGCCACCAGAGTATAGAGAGTATAGGCTTTTAAAAAAAACGTGTGGACTACAAATTACTGTCTCACTTGGATAAAAATGGATCTGTTTGGTCATTTGCCTGGAAACCAGGAGACATAAGCTAAATTACCATCTCATTCTAGGGAAATCAGTCCCAAATCTCTTATTTCTTACGGCACAGAGTGATCTAGGCTAGAATTGTTCTCTACTCCTCTTGTTTGCACATGCAAGAGTCAAAATGAAAGAAAAAAAATATAACCAGGACAGAATCTAACTACGGCTTAGTGTTTAAGGTATTTGGATGGGAAGGAATGAGGTTTGCTTGATCCTTGCTCAAATTTTCTCTGTATTTTAAAGCCGCAGCTTAAGTAAAATACATTAAGAGATCTTGGGGAAGAAAACACAATATTTTAGAATAGCAATGGAAAAGAATGTGCAAGATAGCCTGGATTTGAATTCAGATGTGAAAAATTGTTTGCTGCTTAACTGGCAGGGTGGTTCAGACTGCTACAGCAGTTAAGGAAGAACGTGAAAAACTAGGAGCTTTGTGTGATTGATTAGGAACTGTCCTTGAGCCCTCTCAAGCCTGCTCTGCTGGTGACAAATTCACAAAGAAATGTCAAAGAGACAGGCCAGTAGTTTTGTTTGGACAAAAGTCAGAAGGAAAGGTTTGGAGATGTAGATTCATTAGCAATCACTACAGAGAAGACAGATGGAGTTGTCTGTTCAGATGAAATGCAGAATAAGATGTGGAGGGAGAATGAAAGAGGATCAAGAGCAGAGACAAATCAAGAGCAGCAAGCCCCTGCAGAGAAAGAAGAGAGAAGGCATGCTGTAGTAGGAGAACCGTGGAAGGCAAAGGTAAAAGGAAAACTGTCTCCTGTCGTGTGTGTGTCTGTACGTGTGTGCATGCAGAAGGGAGGAGAGCCCGAGAAAGAAAAGACTATGGTAGGGGAAAAAGGACAAAATGACTTTTCTTTGCAATTTTTTTTTGGAGAGAAATCAAATACTTGGCAATTAATTGACATTTCACAAGCTGCGTGTGAAACATTGAAAGTTTGCATATAAGGACTTGTGGTGTCGCCATCCTGGTAGGCTGAAATTAGCCAACTATTTCTGTTTGTCAAATTAGACATGCAGAAGCATGTATTTGTTTAACTTTCCTTTCAAAAGAAATGTTCTAAAAACATATTTTAAAAATGTTCTTGAAGGGCAAATCAGTAGTGTTTGCCTGAACACAAGTAAGAAAGGCAGAAAAGCTAGGTGACCTTAACTCTAGACTTACACCAGCTGTTTAAAACAGGAACGTGGAAAACCAAGTACATGTTCGTTTAGAACTCCGTGAAATACTGTGAACGTTTGCAGCTTAAATGTTTGAGTAAACAAACCTGCAAGATTAGGAAGATAAAAGATCCATATATTCTCCTGCATGTGTTAAATTGCACCAAGTTAGATATGACAGGTAAGTCTTATCGCTGAGACTGAAAAGATCACTTAAGTACAAGCTACTTCTTACTGAGAGCACTGCTAGTGAAGGATTAAAAAAGCAGAGGTAACTGTGTGGACATGCACACAGGAATCATTTAATTCAGGAAATGCCGCACACAGAAAAAGACAATGTGTCTGTATGGAAGCAGATTGTAGAAAAAAATGCACTAAAAATGGAAAACAAAAGCAGTAGAAAGACCCAGCAGTATCACCTAAATTGCATGGGACCTGTAAAGATTTAGTAGAACAGCACAAACGCACAGCATCAAAGAATAATTCATGTTGGAGGATCTCTAATCCATCCTCTGCTGAAAGCACTTACCCACGAGACCAGAACATGTTGCTCTGGGTTTAATTATTCACAGCTTGAAAATCTCAAAGGATGGATACTGCACAACGTCTCTGAGGCAACATGTTCCACTGCCTGACTGTCCTGAGGGTGAACAAGTAGTACCTGATATTCAGTTAGAACCTCTCTTGTTTCAACATATGCCTGTTGTCTTTTGTCCTCCTACCATGCACTGCAGCAAGAGCCTGCCCTCATCCTCCCACTAACTCCCCCTGCAGGTACTGGAAGACTGCCATCAAAATGGAGGCTCGTATTTTTCTTTCCTCTTTATAGCTCTACTGTCCTATTGTCACCCTCTGGTTGTAATCCAGACTGCAGTTCCTTCAGTCACATTTGGCTAAGTGTGAACAATCAAGGAAGAAAAGAAAAAGCACTTGACCTTCATGAGAAAGAGCATGCCAGCACCAGCCTAATATGAATATCTATAGTTCTCCAAAAGGAAGCAAAACTGAAATAGATAATGAAAATGAACCCTAATGAGCTACTGCTGTTTCTTCTAAGCAGTCTCAACTTGAAACAATAATTTTGTTTAATTTTTCTGGAATAAGTTTTATTAAATGAAAGAAATTTCATCAGCTTCCATAGAAGTGTCAATAGGACAACAACTAGATCTAAAACCCCACCAAAATGCTAAAAACAGTTGTGTGAGATAATTACCAAGTCATACTTTGACAATGAATTATTAGCCTTGTTACACTGTGCATTTTGACTTCCTTCTGTTCATATTGTCTGTGTATGGATGCAGTTAGAAATCCACTTTGTTCCAAATGAACTGGGTGGTCTCAGTAGGGAGTATAAACAGTACCAGGGGTTCAGCAAAGAGTGTGAAGCAGCCTGTGGGCTCTCACACTCTCAAATGGCTGACAATAAAACAGCCTTTAAATCAGGGATTTTATTACAGCCTCAGAAAACGAGCCTGTAATATATTTTGACTGGTGTACATTTTGACTGGTGTAGCATTATCAATACTATCATCCCTAGCCAGTTTGGGATGTACGCTCCAAAAGCTGCACAAGAACAAGTAGCAACAACAACAACAACAAAAACACACACACACAAAAAAGCCAACCCACTGCTAAAACAAAACCTATTCAAACTTTGTGTACAAAAGAAATAGTTTGAGAACATTTCATGCTTGGGGAAAAAGCAATTCTGAAATTGGCAAGATTAGAAAGAGCTTAGCCTGATGCAGCTGCCTATTGTTCCAGATGAAAAAGATTAGCATAGGTGGAAATGCATTTTTCTCCGCCATTTTCATGAGCGGAGAACACCTGCATGTTCCCAGCTCTAGTGCATTCCTTTTAATGTCACCCTCTCCTGTTGGAGGAAATGCCACATTGCCTACTGGCCTATTAGAAAAAGATTGTTTGCCAGTTCAATAACATCACTAGACAATAAATGTTTAGGTTTACAACTATTGAAATGAATGCTGTTCTATCAATAACTAATTATCACTTCCTTGTTCTTAGCCCCCAAGGTTAGAGATACCTCCCCATTGCCCTGGGAGCACATGCATGATTCTCTTCAGTGAGGCAAGAGACTGATGTTACTTCCTCAAGGATGGATGCCATAAAGGTTGATGGGTTGAGAAAAGGTATCATCTTGCCCTTACTCAGCAACAGAAAATACGGTAAGGTTTTGAGATTCTCGTATGTTTTCCCACTTTTACAAAAAATTGTTTTGGTTTTGGTTGTGTGGTATAAGCCTTGCAAGTTCTGCTGATGTTGTTTTTGCACTTGTATGGGCATTGCAATGCCCTTTTTCTCACACAACATGTGTATGTAAGTATACTGTGAATACTCGCGAAAAACTAAAGAAATTGCACTCTGACTCAGAATCTATTCTAGATCATGGTAAATATAACATCTTTACTTTAAATAAAACAATGCTGTTTATATGGAATAACTCTGGAAATGGGCTTAGAAGGTTTCTAATATTATAATGCAGCAGAGCTCCAGTAGTACCTTCAGTGATTAAACTGATTTGAAGGTAAATATATTAATCTCCCTATTTTTGAGTTTAAAAACTGAAATGAAAACCCATAAGTATTCATAGTCTTAGAGTTCAATTCTTAGAGTTTCAATTCTTAGAGTTTCCCCTTCATCACAGTAAATAAACCATTAAGATCTCTACCTGCCCCATTTTTGAATGTGAGTAACTACGTATTATTCTTTCCGCTCTCTGCTTGCATTTGTCTACTCTGTATTTTCTGAAAAGGCACTTATAGCATTAGTTGGCATAATTTTTCAGATGCTTGCCCTTATTCAGATAAATAAGGAACTATTGATATAAATAAGTGGAGAAATTGTATATCTCTTATAGTAAACAGCTGATTTCAGCTCCACAGAGGAAATTCCAATACAAAAATTAAGAAGTCAGTACAACTTACAATTTTCACTGCCAAATTTCATGAAAGCATCACAATTTCTCTCATACCTAATCAACAGTACAGAAATTACCATTATTTTTATGTTTTATGATGGCACAGTGAGTAAAATACACTGAATACAGCTGAAAATGAAACTTGGAAGGTTATTTCAGCATCAAAGCTCTTATGATAAATACTGTATGTATTTTTTCCTGCTTAAAAAAGAAAGATGAAGTAAAAACGTAACCTTTCTTTTAAAAGACATTTTTATCACCTTTTGCAGTCTGTTTTTAAGATGATGTACAGTTAGATTTTTAAGGATTAGAATGAGCTCATGCAAACTATTTTTGCACAACATAATATTCTTAAATGAGCTGCTGATAAAAATAATTTGTGTAACACTGCATTCTTAAGTATTATTTTTCAACTTCAGGTTAAGAACCATTCTTTCAATTAATGCCTTACAAGCTGAGGAGGATCAGGCAGAAAACCACAAATTAAGAAGCAGTTTGGAAGAACTTCTAGAAGAAATAACTGTTGATAAAAGTATTCTTGGAAGCCAACAACAATGACACTGAGTCTTTCACAAAAACATCGATGAAAGAAATAAACCTGAATATAACAAAACTCAGATTATAAATTTAAGCCTCTACTGCCTGTCCCAGCCAGATGAAGTATTAACTTGTCCCTTAAATGTTTTTTCTACTGTGGAAAGAAAGGAAAGACAAAGTTTATGTTGACCTAAATGTATTTGATGGGAACAACAGCAACAATAATCTTGACAGAGGATAGCACGAAAGAGTGGAGCCACAGGTTAGGGAGGGGTTTGTGAGTTACTGTACAGTCCTCAAGGGTGAGGTCAAGTTGCTTAAATGCGCTTTAAGGAAATAAAGGGCCTGAGTGGACTGACTCCAGGAGAAGAGGGTGAAGCAGGAAAAGAAGCTTATTTTAAGCAGATTCTATGCAGGAGCTGCTTTACAGTAGCTGGATTTTTCTATGAGGAAAAGGAGTCTTTATATTCTGAACCATTACTGTATGTATAAAATATAAAATTCCAGGTGTCATTTTTGCAGCCAGAGGTGAGGCACTGCTGAATTTGAACCTTCAGCTGTTTTATGCTTGGCTGGATCCACGTGCCGTAGATAAAAGCAAGCACTGTTTACTTAAACCATAAGCTGGCTACTGACCACACATACAGTTCTGTTAATGATTTACACATCCAGGAAAGGAAACCCTCAGATACACATACATTACCGCTGTAAAACAAATTTACTACAAATTCTGCAGCCATGCAGTAACAAAGAAAGTATTCTCTTTCACTTTGTGACCCTACAGAAGCAGCAAAACCCTGCCCAGTCAGAAAATATTTGCCTGCCTGCTCACACCAATTTGAGCTGCTTTAGAGGAAAGCAAGCACCTCTGCTCCATCATAGGATAATGTGCATCAACAAGGTAAGAATGAGAAGAAACCACCAGGTTATCTTGGTTATTCCAATGGCTGGAATAACTGGCTAAAGGAGACCATGTAGACAAACACAATTCTGAAAGCAAAACAGCAGATCAAATTAAGGAAGCTATGGGGGGAAACAGCAAGAAAGTTAGGAAAGACGTGCAGAAAGTACACATAGATAAAAAAGTATACTTGATACTAGGAACAGAGGTTGATTGTAGCCTAAAAATGACATGGAAAAGTGAATCTCAGCAGCAGGGAATTCTGTGCTGTATATGCGAACTTCAGCCCTTCCCACAACAGAAAAGAAGACTGCTGCCTAAAGCACAGATCTGAAAAATCTTGTGTCAAAAAAATTACATGTACTAGAGGTAATTGTTGCTTGGGGTTTTAAATTTTCAAAATATTTCCTTTAAGTTTTATGCTACGGATCTGAGACTTGGTCACAAATGCATTGATCTATTCAGCTTAATCTATTTTTTCTCAAAAAAATCACTGAAGACAATGCAGAGTAATACTGTTTTAGTGCAGGAACTCTTTCAGCTCTGAATCTAGATGCTTGCCAAACAGGTGACCATGAAACCACATAAAATACCTATGAACAAACAAACTTGCTATGAAGTATTTCAGTTTTATTACCATGGCATGCGAACTTCCAGGTGTTTTTTTTTTTTTCCTATATAGAGAGCTGCCACACAGAAAATACAAACAAAAAAACATGGGCAAGCTGCTGGGAGGGAAAAAGGTTACTTTAAAATAAAGGTGGCACAGTTAGAGACAAAATACTCAAGTCATTGGATGCCTTACATTCCTGAAATCCTTGGAAAATACCAGCATCCTGTTAACCTTGGTTTTATTCAACCAAGATTATGAATAAGGGATGAACTAGGACCTACTGCTGGTATCATATGTATGTACTGGTATGTACATACATATGATATGTATGATTCTATACATTACAGGTCATTATTTAAAAAGTTATCCTCTTGTATTCTTCTGGAAAATACTGATACTGTTATTAATGAGACTACCAGGAAAAATATGGATCTCATCTAAATACTTATAATAAAGATTAGTGTGATGCAAGATCAGAATATCTGATCTTAGATGAAGATATACTTATCTGTGTACATGCATACGTAGATAAGTAACTGAGCTTCAATTAAAATAACAACTACTTCTTATGTACTGGTGAAACAAAGAGCTTTTGTTGGCTGACAAAGCATATCTTACACTCTTGAAGAGGAAGAGATATTAATTAGGTTTGTTTTCACTTGTCCAAAAATTCTGTCGACTTTAGATCCCAAGTGTTGATTTTATTCCACTGTATTACAGGTTGTGCCTGCTAGCGGAAGAGCGGCAGCAAAGGCAAGGAACAGAGGCTCAGCAGGTGGGTACAGGCACAGACCAAGCCCCTCCTGCAGGTCCTGCTGTTAATGCTGCCCAGAAAGGAGAGGTCTCCAGCTTGTGAGGCAGCTGGGGCTGCAAAAGGAAATGCTCAAGGAGACTGGTACATGAGGGGGAGAATCAAGCTCTGTTACTGTCACACTTCTGCAGATGGTTGGACTTGATCCTGGACGTCTTTTCCAACCTCAGTGTTTCTATGATTCTACAACACAGGTCCCAAGGTTTGATCTGCCAACTGCAAGGGCATGATAAGAAATTATTTTCGGTCAGGAGCACTCCTAAATAATGGAGGCATTTTGTAACTGTGAAATGAGAAGCTATACTGTTGGTATGAATTAGGTTTTCAGCATGCTAAATAGAGCCAGTCTTTATAGACATTCCAGGTCATTATTTAAAAAGTCATCCTCTTCTATTCTGCTTGATTATAATGATACCTAATAATGAGACTACCAGGAAAAATATGGATCTTATCTAAAACACTTACAATTAAGATTGGTACGATGCAAAATCAGGATATCTGATCTTAGATGAGTACTTGAAGGAGAAAAATTTTAATTATGATATGGCTTGGCTTAAATACAAACCCTTAAAATGTCCTAAAGTTTGTATAAATCCATTTTTTTTGAAAGAGCAACTGTTATTTATTAGTAGTACATTTATACAGTGAATAACATTTATTTCCTAGTTATGTAATAGGAAGAGAGAATCTCCTTCTTGCCCACTCTCTTTACAATTAGGCTAGATATTAATATCCTGCATGACAAAAGAAGCATTGGATTTGAAGCACTCTTACACCAGAAGAGTGGCTGCACCAACTGGAGCTCAGACACACTCCAACAATGGCACTGCAAGAAGCCTGAGTTGCCTGTAAGACTATGTATATAACCTGCAAAAGTGTCTGCAGCAACTATTGGTGTTAAAATCAATGTTAGTGACAATAAAAAATGGCAACTCTAGATGAAATAGAAAAAAAAGTTTACCAGGAGTATATACAGTGAACACATACATTCAATTTCTTCAGACCCAAGATAAAACTATTAATTGCAGATTTACTCCTTCCATGACATTGCCAGGATTCACTTTTAATGCTGAATACCAAATTCAGTACTAAAATTTTCCATGAATCCTGAAAAAGATCTCCAGCTTTGAATCATAAAATAAAATAAATTCCAAAACAGAAGACATTGGTGCCTTCATTTTTTCCCTTGTATAGTTGCAAAGCCTTTATTTGATTTATTTCGGTTTTATTTCAATCTTTCAGTGTCTGTGAATGAAAGCTTATGATATTTCCATCGGAAAAAAGTAGGATACAGAAATGATACTGCTGGTTGGCTAGCACAGGCAATTAAGTCAACTAAGCTTTGTAATTAACGTGTAAAGAATAGCAATAATGAACTTTGTTTTTAACCAATCTATTAAGAACACTATGTGGCAGGAAAAAAAAATCATATCCATCCTTCTTTTGTAAATGGCTGCACTTTCTCTAACCATTATCTTATCTCTAACCATGACCAGTAATAAAAAGATGGCAAGCAGTCCTGTAAGTTAAATATTGAGTTATTTTACCTGCTCTATCAACCCCATGGATGCAGTAATCTCTTCTGTTCTGCACTGTCCACATTCAGATTAGTATATACAAACAAATCTCACTGAATTTAACATTAGCAGAAGATGCACATCTGACATCTGACTGCTAGACAGTAGTTTTCTGCTTCATTGGGCAAAATATAAAAACCCCGCAAAACTCAAATTAACAGTTTTCAATGAAATAGAATGCCTGAAAACCTTGCACAATTAAAGAAAAATAAAATTACAGAGTCTGATAGAAGACCAAGAATATCCTGCTGATCTCACTTATGCCAACATTAACTGGAGTGATTCTAGCGTGGTAAGTAGCAATACATCTTCAAGCAAGAGGAAAAATGTGATGCAAGAAAATTCCTCACAAGTTATGAAACCAACCCTGCAAAGACTGCACACATAACAACACATTCAATATCATCCTTGAAAAGAAAACTTTCAAGTATTCGCTAATTAAAACGGAATTTCAAGCAAGGTTTTAAGCTGACCAAATTCATTTCAAATCATCAACCTTTTTCTCATTCTGATGAATTGTTACTCATGAAAATTAACTGTGGAGGGATAATTTATGTAAAGGTTTACCAAGTGAACAAGAGCTTCAGCACTTTTCTTTAAAGAATGACCACGCTTTGAAAAATTGCCATAGCTATATTGCATTTACTTGACAAGCAAGCCCACATATTCATTTGATGTAAGGCTTCCTATTTCTTTTTTTGTGCTTACAGATACTTTACATCACAGCATCTGTGGTCTAGGATCAAATTGCATCTCTAATTCAATTCCATTTTTCCCTAATGGTGTAGCTGTCTTCTACTGTAGCCCTGTGGCTCTGTACACACACTATTGCCATTGGTGATGACAGGAAACAGACTGTCCTGACTTTGCAAGTTCACAGGACCAAGGCTTCTCAGGCTTCCTTTGAAATTTTCTTGGTCCACCTGCAGCTTTTTGGGGGGTTTCTTTAGGTGAAGTAACAACTTTCCTAATTTATTTTAGTTTTTGCTTCTCTTTTTTTGTATGTTATAACTTTAATTTTGTATGGAATAGTAACACGTAGTTATTCTGATATGATGAAATATTTAATAATGGCACAATTACACAATCTAGAGGAATACAAGCCTGGTCTGATGTGTGAATAAAGACAGAGAATAAGGGCAGAGGGTGCAGAGCAAAGCAAGTCAGGCATGAAAAGATATTATAAGAAATGGGGGACAAGCTGACTCAATCCAAGGTCTGGAAACTACTTACCAACGGCCTGTTAATGAATCTCCACAATGAGCTGAGCAAAATGAAAGTAATGAAGAACAATATCCAAAATACATGAAACCCATCAAGCAAACTTTGATGTAATGTAAAACATCTGACCAATGACTAAGTAGCAAAGTGCCAAACACTAGCAAACACATAAAAATGGCTCCAAGTGTATCCTAGGGAAGGGAACGAAGAAAGCAATGACCTATTCCTCCTAACAGAAAACAACAATGACCACAGAATCAATATTTCACTCCTGTGAAAGATCTGGAGCACTGACTGTCTGTTGCACTGCTCCCCTTTCACCCCTGCCCGGGGCAGACCAGCGTCATGCCATTGTACTGTGCACAGGAACAGAAAGTCCATGGCAAACACAGGAACATCCTATAACTGAGTATCCCAGATATAGGACAGAGGTACACAGGCCATCACAGAGAACTTCTGGTTCTCAGGATTTGCCCACCTTTGAAGCACGGTTTGTTTCTTTTTTTCATTGCATGCATATAGAACTGGTATATGCACTTGCATGAAAAAAGAGGAGGTGAGAGATGTTTGTAGGATTTATATGCGGAGCTCAGCATATGGGTTCGGTTCTAAACCTATTCAATGTGACCCTTTCTCATGCACATTCTTCTGCTGGAATTACTGATAGAGTCAATTATCTGTTTTAGCATTCATTTCTAATAGTCTTCATAATGTGTAAACCATCCTTTAGAAACAAGACATTTGCTGGTCTGGACTACTGACTAATGCATAGTTTAGTGTGATGTTGCTACAGCAACTAACAAGATGAAATTACATATCATATATCATTTACACGTTGCTTAGAACATACAGCTTTCTAAAAGCCATTAATGAAACAGAGGTGCTGTGATGGAGGAGACAAGGATATTTTAAAGCATTCTGAAATATCTTCCATTGTTCTGAAGGACCAGGGGAGTAAATCAAAGTAATAAACAGCACAAATAGGAGTGAAGTATCTGAAAATAAGAGACCCTTTCTTTTTAACCTGATACCAGCATTTCTCAGGGTCCAGTTGCCAGAAGAACACACTTCTAGATCATGGACAAACAACCTAGACTTTTTACTTCAGATTTCTAAGAAGTGAGTGTTTGTGGCCCACGTCACAGTGCGCAGATATCTTTGCAGACCCCGTGTTGCCCATAGGAAAACAGCTACTCTGAATGAAAACTCATGAGGACTTCAAAAAGGGGGCTTGATCTTGCCCCAGTGGACCTCCTCAGCAAATACATGTGTCTTCATTAAAGTAGGCTTGGTCCTCCAAGACAAGCTAATTACCTCTCGTACTCCCTGCAGGGACACAAACTAATATGAAGATGAAACCAGTATGTGTTTGTCTGGTGTTAGTGGTGGTGATGGATAAATTTAGCAGACAAATTGGGACAATTCAAATTGGCATATTTCGTGATTTAATGAAGTTAAATCTGAGTTTGAAAGCGATCTCGAAAACACACAATTTGTAATGTCACTGTGAATAAAAAGTACCCAGGATTGGGTTAAAATTTTAGATTCACCAACAGGGTGCACATTTTGGATAAGAAAGTGAACAAAACATCTGGGAATGAGTCTGGGGATGTTTTCCAGACCACAGCAGAAAGATTAATGACCTAAGTCTGTCAGGCTAAAATGGAAGCTTACTGAGGGACTGGATAAGGTTTTGATTTAAGAAAAAAGAAGAAGAAAGAAAAGCAGTAAAACAATCTATAGAGCGGATAGGCCTGCTGCTCATTGTCAAAAAGGGTATAATTTTTTGCTTATGTATAAACACAAGGGAGTTTCATAATTATGTAAAAAGGGAACATTTTGTACTGCCAACAAGAGGAGAAATTCTGTAAGCAATGGAGGATGCCCAGTCTCTTTCTGTATCTGAAGTACCAGAGGGTTTCTGGCAGTCCTATTCAGAAGAGACGCAAGTTTCTGCACGTTCAATGCACTCGCCAAGAGCACCAAACACTGAAACCTCTTGAGTGCCCAATGCTCACTCTACTTTCCACAGCATCCTCCTGCACAGTGGAGAACATGCTGCAATACATCACTTGGGGGCTGGAGACAAAGACAACGTGAATCCAGCTGGACTACAGCACCTTCCTTATTTTATGTAAGACATCTGTGCAGGTAGGATCGAGTTTTGAAAATGCCACCTACTAAGTGGACATCAGTGCATACAGGGCATAAATGGACCGGGCAAAAGTGCAAAACTAAAGTACAGAGACTATGACTATAATAAATCTCAGTACAGAGACAACTGGGAGAGGAGCGGAGAGGAAGAACTCTTGTTAAACGTCCTCGAGCCTATAACTGTGCATGAATTCATCACCTTAATGTGGTAGAGAGGAACACAAAAAGGTCTGTAGATACCTCCCCAGAAGGCAGAGGTAAAGTCTCTATTCACACATCTCCTGGTATCCTTTTACCGTGGTACACCACTGTTTCAAATAAATCTTCCACATCAATTCATCTAGGTCTGCAATCCAGAAACAATGAGGTACAATTACCGGCTGATCCATCCAGCTGGGACACTCCTTCCTCCTCCTGGCAAGGCATATTAACGCAACGGAGCTTGTTGGCTCCCACCCATCCTTTGCCTCACACACAAAGAAATCCCCTTCCCTCTGGAAGGATCAGTCTGACAAACTTTAGCCAACCGTGAAAAGAAGCAGAGCTGCAGGGAGCCTGTCTCATTATCACCTAATATAAAGGACAAAGATTCAAGTCAGTGCGAATAGATCACAGTTCTGGAAGGAAGGCATCCTTAAGGATGGCAGAAAGGACGGGGCACCCTGCTGAAGCAGTGGTTCCCAGGCACCTGAACAGTGTTCAGCACCGTGCCTAGTCATGCTCTCACAGCGAAACCTCCACTGCAAGCCTTCCTGAATGTGTTTTGAGTCACTACGGAAAAACACTGTATGCGAGCAAGCAGACACATGCAAGGCTGTCAGAGATGCTCTGGCCAAACGAAGGAGGCTGATTAGAACGACAAGGACTGGCAGCCTTGCCCCGTGCTTTCTCCAAAGAATTATTTCAGACAGAGGCCGGGGACCCTGCCGTATCATGCCATCTTTGCTTGTAAGGCATTCCAGGCTGCAAGCATAAACTCTTCACTCAAACACTGTTAACCTATTGCCTGGAAAAGGGAGTCCTGGCTTTGAGTGAGTGCACCATGAGCTGAATTAAAGGCAGGCCAGCAGTGTCCTGCAGAAGACAGGGCAGCACCAATTGTGCATGCTAGAAATAGCAGAGGAAGAAGATGGAGGGCAGTAGAGCTGGGTTACAGTGTAAGGACTGGAAAAGGGGAAATATGGATGTCTTCTTGGGTCTCTAATGACTTGCCAGCTATTATAGAAGCTGCTTATTTGGGCTTGACAGAAAAAAAGAGAAAAAAGAGAAAAAAACACTAACAGGAAAAGTCTGGGCAGCAATAAAAAAAGAAAGAAAAAACCAAACAAGAAAAAGCCCTGCTGCCACAAGCTATTGGAGGCAAAAGCTCGTTCAGATATAGCCAAATGTCCTGTGTGTCCATTAGACTGCATCTCGGGCAGAGCATTTTCTGAGCTCATACAGAAATTAAGGCTATCTAAGCATTATTGTCAAATCCAAGCAAACCCTCTTGCTTATCATAAAAAGGCTGACATCAAACCAATGAAAATGCCTTTTTTAAAAACGAGGTGGGTGACCTTGGTCAGTTGCCGAACAACCAGGGAGCCACTCTTATGCCCCTCTTCAACAAGACAGGAGGCAAAATTAAAAAATTGGTAAGCTGAGATGAAGACAGGGAAATCACCCACCAATTACCATCTCAGGCAAAACAGATTAAATCTGCAGAAATTAATTTAATTTAATTTTTTGCCAATTAAATCGATTTGGATGGTGAGAAGAAACAAAGACAAAACTAAAATAACACCTTCTTCCCCCCCTCTCCTCATACTGCCATGCAATGCTTCACCCTCTCTTAATGCTTCACCCTGCTCACCTTTTACAGAGGTGCCACCAGCTTGGCTGATGGGCTCAGTGCTGTCCCACTGGGGGTCCGCTGTGGAGCCAGCAGGAAGCAGCTGTGTTTGGCACAGGGCAGCCCCTGACCTCTTCTCAGAGAGGCCACCCCTGATGCTGACACCTTGACACCTACACCCGGTATGTCCTCTGGCATTCTGGATCTGCAGGCAGTAAAGTCTGTTCTGGCTGCCTGGCTCTATCTCTTTTCTGCCCGTGGCTATGAAAATATGGGCACGAGGAGAAAGGAGAAAAATGAAAGAAGAGTTAGCAAGGGGTGAAAAGAGTAGATTTAGAGGCTCAAGACTAGGTAAAAGGCAAGAACAGTCGTGGTGCGCCAAAACTTAAGCATGATCTTTTTCTCTCGGCAACATCTTAGATGTGGGCCAGGAGACACAAACAGCTAGGGCCATTGCTCTTTACTGTCCTTTCACGGACTGCAAAGCATTCAGCTGCTTTCCATTATTTTATTCAGGCTTGTATAAAGTTGATTTTATGGACAATATCAGTAGACCTTAAACAATCTGGTAGTGCAACCAGGTAATTGGTAAGAAGCTGTCTTCAGAGTATGGGGTCATTCCACATGGGAGCAGAGCTGAGCTCATGCAGTAAGAATCAAGGTCAGAACATTCATTTTTTGACTGTAAACCTCTGCCTGGGAACAAGCTAACATCACAGCCTACAGGAAGACTGTAGGCATCTCTGTGAAGTCCTGAAATGTGTGAATCACACTGTTTCACGAAGTATGTAATAAACCTGAATACGAATTGCTCAGAGTAACTTGTAAGTTACCACGGTATGACGCAATGTTGTCAGGACTTCTCCAGAGAACAGCTATAGTTATAAATTTCTTAACACAAATTCTGGCCCAGCTGGTAATGTTGCCTCTGTGGAAAAAAGAGTGATGTTAGGACAGCAAAGATCACTGAAATGCAGTTAGTGGATGAACTTGAGCATGATTGCTACAGGAAAGGTTACAGGATCAGAGCTTGCCAACAGTAAAATAGCTCCAAATCTCTAATGAGTACCTTTTGGTCAAATGATGCCTACTGACTTCTCGGTCAGTAGGAACACTCAGAAACACCTCTAAAAAGGCAGAACAGCTAATTCAGAATGCACGAAATAAAGCCCAGCAAGACCTTCCACATTCCCAAATTAATACCCCATCAGGTATTAGTCCAATACCTGAAGATTGATGTGATCTATCTGCAGATGTTATTAGGTTCACAAAAACAGGGTGTTTAAGTACAGGAGAGACTGAATTCAAGGAAATGGTCTTTCCTGGAATTAAGTCTTTTCATGGCTTTCCATGGCTTCAGATTTTCCCCTTAAGCACTGAGACAGCATCTGCATCTTCTGAAAACAATGGTTTTGGTGAGCTGTTAATAGGCAACTTCTATATAGCAATGCATTATCTCTTGGATTGCCTAATCCTAAAAAGTCCATTTACACACTACTTTTCTCTAAGCCCTATCAATCCCTGAGAGCAAGGGAAGGCCTCAGCTGCTCTCAGATAGCTCTTCAGGACCTGAGACTGTGAGACCACCACCTGACAAGTACACCTTCCCCTTTCCTTAATACAAAAAAGTTTTTTTCTTTAGTGCTCTTTTTTCCTGTTTAATTCCAAGACCTCACGACACAACTATGTCACTCCGGCAGAATCTTTGAAACGCATTACTATAGAGAAAGCACGATCCTCAAATGCTTTGTTCAAAGATGTTACGACACTTGATTGTGTTCAGGTTTATTCTTCTTACAGTTCCTTTAAAGCTTGATGAATACACACAGTAAATTCACAAAAGCCAATCTGTAATAATGGCACTTCACAGACTTAAGTATATGCAGTCTTCATAAAGCCATTGCATTCTTCTCAGATCATTGTTCAGCAGTCCTCTATGTATCATCCCCTTTTCCTGACCCAATGAAATTTAAAACCGGGACAACTCATACTTACACAAAGAGGACCAGATGTAGACATGCCAAGGGTTGCTGCTCATAGATCATCCCGTTCCAACCCCCTGCCATGGGCAGGGACACCTTCCACTAGACCAGGTTGCTCAAAGCCCCATGCAACCTGGCCTTGAAAACTTCCAGGGATGGGGCATGCACAAGTTCTCTGGGCAACTTGCACCAGTGCTTCACCATCCTCACAGCAAAGAATTTCTTCCCATATCTAATCTAAAGCAACCCTCTTTCAGTTTGAAGCCATTCTCCCTTGTCCTGTCACTACAAACCCTTGTGAAAGTCACTCTCCCATTTTCTTATATCCCCTTTAGGTACTGAAAGGTGCTATCAGGTCTCCCCAGAGCCTTCTGTTCTCCCAGCTGAAAAACCCCAACTCTTTCAGCTTGTCTTCATAAGAGTGGTTCTCCATCCTCCTAAACGTCTTGGTGGCCTCTCAGGACTTGGCTCCAGCAGGTCCATGTCCTTCCTGTGCTGGGACCCCAGAGCTGGATGCAGAGCTCCAGATGGGTCTCACCAGAGCAGAGCAGAGGGGCAGAATCCCCTCCCTCCCCTGCTGCCCACAGGGCGCTGGATGCAGCCCAGGACATGTTTGGCTTCCTGGGCTGTGAGTGCCCATGGCAGGGGCATGTCCAGCCTCTCACCCACAGCACCCCCAAGTCCTTCGGGGCAGGGCTGCCCTCAATTCATTCTCCACCCAGCCTGTGTTCGTGCTTGGCATTCCTCCAGTCCAGGTGCAGGACCTTGCATTTGGTCTTGTCGAACTTCATGAGGTTTGCACAGTCCCACCTCTCCAGCCTGTCCAGGTCCCTCTGGATGGCACCCCGTCCCTCCAGAGCACTGACCACACCACACAGCTCGGTGTCCTCAGTAGACTTGCTGAGGGTGCCCTCAATCCCACTGTCCAAGTCACCAACAAAATCGTTGAACAGTGCTGATCCCAACACTGATCCCTGAGGGACACCAGCTGTCACTGGTCTCCACTTGGACATTGAGCTGTTAATCCTGCCAATTTCTTAACCACCGAATGGTCCATCCATCAAATCCATGCCTCTCCAGTTCAGAGATAAGGAGGTTGCGTGGGACAGTGTCAAATGCTTTGCACAAGTCCAGGCAGATGATGTTATGCCAGTCAGTCTTCCTTTATTCACCAGCACTGTAACCTCAATGTAGAAGGCCACCAAATTTGTCAGGTGTGATTTGCCCTTAGTGAAGCCTTGATGGCTGCCACCAATCCCCTCCTTATTTTCTATGTACCTTAGGATAAGTTCCAGGAGGGTCTGCTCCATGATCTTGCCGGACACTGAGATGAGACTGGCCAGCCTGTAGTTTCCAGGCTCTTCCTTTTTCCCCTGCTTTGGGTTATGTTTCTCTTTTTTTCCAGTCAGTGGGAACTTTACTGAGCTGCCATGACTTCTCAAATGTGATGGTTAATGGCTTAGACACTTCATCTGCCTGTTCCCCCAGGACCCACAGACGCATCTCATCAGGTCCTCGTGCACCTTTATGTTCCTTGGATGTTCTTGAACATGATCTTCTCCTACAGCAGATGGTTCTTCATTCTCCCAGTCCCAGCCTTTTGCAACCTGGGTGGTGTGGCTGGAACACTTGCTCATGACTCAGGCAAAAGAAGGTGGTGGATACCATGACAAGGTGATGTCAAATCTGAGTGTCAATTTAGAGGAACAATTTAGAGGCAGTGATAAATAGGTATTTGTAATTGGTTTAGGAAGGATATATAAAGATTATGAAAGATGCTTTGATCCTAACTGACAAAAGCAAAATCAAAGGCCTTGTACTTCAAAGTGAGAAGTTATTTCATCACTGTAGAAGGGAGTGAGTTGGGTTAGACAAAGAAAGACGATGATCAAACCCCTTTGATTCTTACTTACATGAGGGGGAATAGAAACAGAAACAAAATTGCAGAAAAACACTTACAGATTAGCATACCTGTAATTAGAGGTATTCCTATGGAAATGGGGGCAGACATCTTCTCCGCACTCAGAAGGTCTTGTAAATTTAAGTTTTGGAGCAATCTTACAAAACCCAAAATATCAAAAGCTACCTTTGTACATACGTTCAAATCCCACTCACACAGACAGTGAATTTGAAGAAATAAGTATGTTTTCATACTTAGAAGCATAACAGAAAAGTGGATCTACGTTTTCAATTCCATTTAAATTGTCTGATAGACTAAAAGCAGCCACTACTAATCCAGTCTCACTGCTCTACCTCTAGCAGGTGACATAATCTTAAACTGGATCTGAGTGAGAAGGGAATTGTTTTGAGCTACACACATTTACACACATTATAAATTAAATATAATTTAATAAGAGACACCTAAACTTGAAAAAATTTATGAAACCTCCAAAATTTATCTTCCTTATAGATATATTTTGATTTTATTACTGTGTGACAGAAAAATCAGGTGTTTTCTGACTGTAGTGAAAAAAGATTCATCATCTATACATGTAGACTGCGAAGAATGACTCAAGTACAACCTTTTTGTTCTCCCATCACTATCTAGCCTTGGCTGACTTGCAGGATACTGGAACAGGACGTTGTTCTGGAATCAATCTTACTGACTCAGGATGGCAGGCAGCATGAAGGAAGAATTACATCAGGGTTATTCTCTAAGACTAGGTCAAGAGTGCTGACGGAGAGCCACATAATTATTTACCAAGTGACGACAGTGGGATTTTAAAACTTTGCTCTATTTTAATGTGGACCAAATAGTTTTAATATGTTAAAGAAGAATAAATATAAGAAAATCTTCTGTAAAATTAAGTCAATGGAGAGCTCTGATCACCCAAAGACATTTCTAAAGACCAAGTACTTTATTTCAATTTACTTAAGAGAATAATTCCACTGTGTTATGATGACAAGTACATTCTTCTTGTAAGGCCAGAATATTTTAAATGTAAGCTGGTTTTAGACCACACTTTTAAAAAAATGTCATAATGAATTATTCGTCATTTATTAACCATGTCATTGTCCTATATATGCTGATTAAGTGAAAGATAGAACCAGAATTTATCAAGTCTCTGTACTTATAAGAGACCCAAATGATCAATGGCTTAAACATTCCTAAAATCATTGAGGGACTTTTGCCCACTATTGCAAACTGAAAAGAAGCAGCTGTTCATCTGCGACCACTGAAGCCCACCCTTCCCCAAATATGCACACTAATTAGAATTTGGACTTGAGATAAGACAAAGGGGGTACTATTGTCCAACCAGCCCAGATCTGAGGAGAAGAATGTATCCACGAGTATCCACTGGGATTCTGATGGCTGCTGATGTGCAGAGTAACCACTCCGGTGCAGAAGGCGAGCACAGCCCACCTCAGCCTACAGCTGGGTGTTGATTGAGACCCAGAAAGAGGCAAACCCTCTGAGGTGGGCCCTGTCTCTTTGTCCTTACTCAAGTGAACTCAGCTGTGATAACTCCTCTGCTGCCGGGACATTGTAGCCTGAAGGTATTTATCTCTGCTGATGGGCCATACTGGACTCAACTGCACTGACATCATAGGCGCCCTGAGAAGGTGTCAAAAACTCCCAAAGTGTTCCATGATCCACAACATTACATTACCCAGTGCAAAACTCCCCGCCCCAGGGGAGGCACCCGGCTGTTCCCACCTGAATCTGAGTAGATGTAAACCCACTAGATGTTGTGTTCTGCAGATTTTCTTGGGGACTACGCCCATCACTACTTTGGGACTTCCCCTGCCACCTGACAGATCCAGTCTGCAATCATCACTTCAACAAGACTGCGACCAACAAACATTAAAACTGCAACAACCAAATCTTGCCATGAGTCCTTCGAGTGGTGAGATATTTCTACTCTTGTTCTTTCCTTCTCTTTCTTTTCCATATACATTTTCTTTAGTGATAATTTTATGCTTTTATATTGTCATGTTACTATAGGTAATAATAACCAAAATGGTTACGTACCTGCTTCCAATTGCAACCAAATTGTTCTAGAATAAACCCTATGTGTATATGTTTGCAAACACCAACGATTCAGCATTTCACTCTAATCTGCCCCAAGGGATCTATTAATAAGAACCTGGGTTACTCTGTCCTTTGCACAGGTGGGTCATAACAGTGTTCTCTTGTTTTATACATGTGAATTTTTTTAAAGGCTTTATGAATCTGAAAGAGAGCCAGAGTCCCATAAGAACTCCTATAAATCCTGTTGTGTTTGCTTATGGCTGGTTAATGAATATGTGAAAGGGAAGATCCGGATCCTACAGTCTAGCTTTCCCATTCATGGCTGATACACAGCAGAGCACAAGGGTTCCTGCTGTGAATGCACAGCACAGCTCATCTGTGTGAATTTTCTATTTACTGTGTGTGAAAGGAGTTACGACAAATGATGCTCTGGGTAAATTTAACTGTAGGTGACTATCTTTCTCCAAACACACCATCCTCTGGTTTCTGGAGTTTCTTGCTGGGCAGCATATTTTGTGTTTGAGACTACAGCTGGGGCATCTTGGCAACGTGGAAGAGTGGCTCAATGAAGTGCTGGTTTCACTTCCCTCACCCGCTTTGCTCATGGAGACATGTACTCCCACTTCTCTATGTGCCAGCTGAGATCCACACTGACAAACTACCTTGGCAAAGGCCTTCTGCCAGTCTAACAAGTTAAATCAGCTTCATAAGAGGTGCAGTGAGCACCAAAGATGTTGCAAAGTTGGTAGTGCCACAGGTGGGTAGGAATAAAGAAGCGGAGGGAGGAGTGGGAGAACAGGACCCCCCCTTTTGCAGAAGTACTTGCTAGCTGAACACAGTCACAGTGTCAAACCCTAAATATTATAGGGCATGACTGATCACTCTAAATTCAAACTGTGCTATGCTGCATTTCTCTAAGGGTTTATGAATGGAAACAACAGAGAGTAGAGAATAAGCAGCTCAGCTCTTGAATAGAACACATAAATGTATGTGTTCTCATCAGGCTGTGTACTTAAATAAGTCAGTAGCTTTGGTAGTTTAGTAAAGCAAAAGCAAAGTCTACACACAGAAGCAAAGGAAAACAAACAGATTAGTCCTCTACTTCCCATCAGAAGGTGAGGTCCAGCCACCTCCTAGTAAGGAGGTCCCCACTATGCATAGAGGTTACTGTGGAAGACAAATCCTTTAATAATTGCTGTTCCCTCCTCTTCTCCTTTCCCTCAGCTTTTATTGCCAAACAGACATCATTGTATGGGATATCTCCTTGGTTAGCCTGGTTCAGCCGTCCTGGCTGTGTCCCCTCCCGAGATCTTGGCCACACCCAAAGTACTGGCCCCTGGAGGGGGGGTGTTGGGGACACAGCCTCGATGCTGTGAGAGGCTGTCCAGCAGTATCCAAAGCACTGGTGTGCTACCAGCACCTTTACAGCGACCAATGCACAGCACAGCATGTGAGGAGGGCTGCTGTGGGGAAACTCACCCAACCCAACCCTTCCTGAACCCGCCAATGCCAAAAAATGTCAAACTGTACTCTGCAGAAGCCAGGCAAGCTCCCTGTCTCACCAAACTGTAGGATATTGCTACGTTTTGATGATTAATGCTTATACAGTTTTCTTTACTGAAAAAAGATTATTATGCAAGGGAGACAAGAGTTCTGTGGGAAGTGTATAAACCCCAGAAGTGTTTATGTAATTGCTACTCCCACTTCAGTGCACATTGCAGATTTCCACAGTGTTGGACACAGTCAGGAATGTTACTGGGTACTTGATAAAAAAAAATGGGGTAAGAAACTAAGAGAATAACGTGAACAGCTTGTCTCCATTGTACAGATCTGGGCTACAGAGACATATACAACATTTCTCCTTCATAACCCTCTTTTTAGTTTGGCAGTTAGGCCCATTCTCTAAGCAAAGCTCTCAAAACCTTTAG
Organism: Amblyornis subalaris; assembly: GCA_018881555.1. Classification (NCBI taxonomy): domain Eukaryota; kingdom Metazoa; phylum Chordata; class Aves; order Passeriformes; family Ptilonorhynchidae; genus Amblyornis; species Amblyornis subalaris. The sequence continues at coordinate 707,681 of JACAXG010000173.1, read as the reverse complement.
CAGAGGTTAACACATGGAAGAAAAGTAACACAGCACAGAAAGAAAAGTGCACGTTCAAGGCAAGTGCCCCACTTATCAGTGTGGTAACCTGTACCGACCTAAGCAAGAGGTCAACAAAACAGGGCTTTAGAAACTCAGTAACAGCTATCACTAACATGGGCAAAGTGACTATGAAAAGGCATCTGAAAGGTGGGATTATAACCCTTTGTCTTTTCACTTTACTCACATTTTTTTCCCAAGGAACCCCCTTCACTTTCACGTGTTGGGAAAGACAGTCAGGAAAGCAGCAGGAACACTGGCCAGACCTGTCCTGCAGGTGTTGCCCAGCCACTGTAAGAACAGTCAGTGCTTGAGGGCATCACAGCCTCCCCAGCTGCCGTAAAGCATTTTCTACCCACCACAGGCAGCACCTTAGCTTCACAAAGTCATGATTAAGCCTTTGGTATTGTTCCCTGTACATCAAAAGCTCTAAAGTGAGAAAATCTAATACCCTTGCATACAAGAATCAGCTCTGACCACTGCCTAGACCTGCAATGGAAGTATGTGCTACAGGCAACCAAAATAATAGCTGAACCAGACAAAGAGCTGACACTGGCATCATGGTTCAGTCTTCAAAAAATCATTTTTGAGTTAAGATAGATCTGTAATAGATCAGCATTCGTCATCCACAGACTTCCCTGTAGGTCCACCCTCACAGAGGCAACAACTGGGAGCAGCTGCTGGACAAAACCACCTGAATCAGGCAATTCACCTGCTATTATGAATAATCATATTGCATAAGCCTCTTAATTAGCTGCGCAAGATGTATTTTTAAAGTAGCTACTTCTTTGGCTCTGACTGTGCTGTTATTGGGAAGTGATCTGGTCCATAAAATTGCTTTTATGGAAAAGAATAATCTTCCAATTTCCCCCTAAAGTTTATTCTCTGTTTTACATCTTGTTTATAGCTAGATCAGAGTTTTACATTTTCATTTCCTCTCTGTCCTTAGTGCAACAGCCTTCCCCCGGAATTCTTATGGAGAGATACCATAACCTCTCACAGATGGCAGACAACTGGATGGGGCTTTGATGTCCCTGCCCGTGGTACAGAGAGTTGGAACTTGGTGATCTTAAAAGGTCCCTTCCCACAACAACCATTCTATGATTTTATTCCTTCCTGGATTTTTTTACTAGGGTAGAAAAATTATTTTTGTGATATCTTCTTGTAGGAAAAGCCACTACAATAGCAAGAATAGAACTTTTCTTTGCTCCTGCTCCAATTTTAATTCATGTTTCTTGAATATGAATGAGTAGAACTTCACGAATTACTTTGATGTGTTCACTAGAACCTTGAATAACATCATTAACACTCCTCTAATTCCACTAGAAATAATTCAGCTACATCATGCCAACACTCCTAGAATTGAGCTTGTCAAAGTAATTTGTCTGTGTTTCCAACTAATGAGCTTTTGGCTGAAACAGTAATTTTTGTTATTAGTCCAATCTCAGTCCTTGATTTAAACAAGTATTAAAGATTCAGATCCAACACTCATCCTGAGGAATTCCAGAACTAACCCTCTCCTACACAAGAGCTTTCCTTTCATTGCTGTTATTATGTACTGAGGTACAGCCTTAAAAATTCTTTTCTAAATCCCACTTTTCAATCTCGTGAAAAGATGTTTTACTGAAGTTGGATGAGATTTACTGCACTTCTACATAGACAGGTATCAGTCTAGCTCAAATTGCTTCAACATTTCATTCTGCTGAGAGCTGTTTTGAAGTTCACCATATTTTCTAAATAACTCTAGCCAGTACATAGCTGTCTGTATCATTTTCTCCCAGCCTCTCCTTTAATATAGGTTTTATGTACACAACATTCTTGAGTCATCTTGCAATATATGAGAGCAAATTTTATCATTACAGGATCTGTTTTCTTACACCACTTCCACACGACTATGTGATAGAGATTCCCCATTACCTGACATTAGTGGATGACTTGGGAACTCACCAAATCATCTGTAAAAAGAAATATCGTGCAAAAACCTCGAAAAGCACAAATTCCATGTGATTTATAACCGTGCAAACCAATGCTGGAGAACAGTTAAACATCTACTGAAATCTGTATGCTTTTATGAAATGAAAAACAATGTTGAAACCCGACTCAGCGTGTTGCTGTGTGTTAGCAATTTGGAGCACAGTGCTCAGATCCGTAGGCAGTATATTTTGTATTAGCAGCCTGGCTTTCTGTCACTGTGTGTAGAACACTCTTGGTTTTGTGGTTCTCAGATCTGGTATTGTCTTACAAAGGTTGGCTTTAGCCCAGATGTTTATCAACTCGTCATTTCAGCTCCTTCAAAAATCTTCTGCAACTTTAAAAGCAAATCTTTGGGGTTTTTTTCTAAACTGAATTATCTGATTTCTCACATACAGTTTCAAGTTATACACTCAGGTTTGTTTCTTCTGCTCAAGGCATAAAAATCTCACAAACCCCACAAAATTATACATATTTACCTCAAAATGAAAATGCCAAGCAAACACACAGAGCTTTTTTGAGAACAGATTATTATAAAAAAATAGCTTTATGTCTTTCGTTTCTAAAGAAAAACAAGGTTTTCAGATGGCCTTTCAGGCTCTCTTGTTCAACTTCTTTCCATAAACCTGAGGAAATTACTTAAAAAGAAATACCTACATATATGGATTTAGCACTGTGTTTACCTGAAAGAAAAAAACAAACAATAAAATGCAAAATAACACATCTAGTTCAAAGCCACAGGGAGTTTTAGTATATTAAATAAAATTTACTTGCAAATGTTTTTTTTAAGTGGACTTGATCCTACATCTGCCTCTTAACAAAGTCTGAAGTGTTTTTGCAAGAGTTTCCTCTTAAATCTTTCCTTTCAACTCTGTGTTTCTTTTCATTATACACAAAACCTACTGGATATTTGCTAACATCTAGGTTGTTTATCCCAATACTTAAGTAATATACCTGCCTCACAGTTTGATTTAAAACACTGGAAGTTAGTTTTCTTGGGGTAGTGCTGCATTTAAAACTCAGTTCTAAGATCATAGAAATTTTTGGTAATAACATGATATAGAAATATTCTGTAACTCTAGGCTGATATTAATTTTATGTCAGCAGTAGTTTGCCCACAGCTTAAGTTTCTAATGGGATACTCACAGTAGGGCTCTATCCAACAACTCCACATACCCCAGTTCTTATTACATAAGCAAATCCCAAGTTACTTGCAGACACAGAGTTCAAGGACAAAAGGAAAAATCAGAACATGCAGTACCATTTCCACATCTGAGGCTAATACATTTCATGCGCTTGATCAAGTAACTCAAGATAATCTGTTTCATCAAGAAAAAGGGCAGAAGTAACTGTGATTTTACCACGCTCTGTTCTCAGGCTGTCTCCATTGGTTTCAGAAACCTTCTTTGACTCCAGATGTCCTGGCTGAAGTGCAGTGTCGTGGCTCTCCCCCTGTCAATTGGCACAAAGGATATGTCATGTCAATTGTCGGCTTGTGCCCTGCTTCTCCCTGCAGATGCCTACCATAAAGTCCTTATCATCATCCCTGATAACTCATCCTGGTGGGAGAATCATGCTCAGCACTGAAAGGATGCTGTTAACCTGGAAGCTGCTCCTTGTCTCTGGAGCCTCAGCAGTCCTGCGTCAGGGATAGCCTTCGCTCTGTAAAGATTACCTTCATTACTCACTACTTGCTACCTACTGGTTTGTGCCTTACCGTGCCCAATGCCCTGTACAAAGGGCTCTAAGATATGGTGTGACCCACACTACCACATATAATTACCTCCTTCCTACCCTTATTTACCTTCATGGCAATTGTTGGCCAGTTAACTCTCTGTGATTTCACTATCTCTTTCATCAAGGTTTAACCAAGCAGAAGCAAATGAAGTATTGCTCTCTCCAGAGATCTTCTGGGAACATCTCTAAGAAACCCTATATTCTTTGGAGATTTAGTGTGTATTTTTCTTAACTTAACATCATGAATGTAACCCAGAACTTCAAGAACCCTTACCAATAAACCATGCTTTGGGATTTAAAGTGGTCCCTATAGCTCAAGAAGAGCTTTAGTGTTCTTTTCCAATCTGGATTTGTTATGGCATAACAAAATCAAATTAAGAAACAACTGATGTAATCTAAATTTCAGCTATTCTGCGTTAGATCTTGTAACCTATTCTGATCCAGCAAAGCCTGATTCTGCAAAAAAAAAAAAAATTGGCTTGTCTCTGTTCTTATACTGAACTCAAAAGAACTACACCTACATCTAATGCCTTCTGCCTACTGGATCATGTCCAATTTTTGTGGGAGCTGAGAGGATTGGAGGATGTAATACAGAAACAAAAATGTGTATTTGAAAACACTCAAGGACATGGACAAGATGAAACTTTACTACTACTGGGCCCTCTTAGAAGCTTGTGAAAAGCCATTTTTCTACTAAAGCAATCTTAAATATATTTACATTAAGAAGAAAATATGATTTTTCTTATAAAAATATTCAGTAGAAAGTTGTAAGAACAAACAAAAATCTTCAGGATAGAATGATTTTTCATTTTGTTTTTCTCTATAGCTAGAACAACAAGATCAACCCTCAGAGCCAGGCTATGAGACCCACCATGATATGTCTTTTTTTAAAAAACAGTGCAGTTGTTCAAATGTTTACATTCTTCTGACCAAATTTGTTGTTGACTTCTGGTCAGTTATAACAGTATCATATAACAGGATATTTTTAGGCTTTAGAGACTGAAGATTATAAAAGTCAATAGTTTTCTAGCAGAAAGCAAACCTGTAAATCAGTATTATTTCAGTACGTCTCCAGGGGATCTCTATGTTTGGCTTTATCTGGACTTTTGAACAAACTGCACTTTCCATGCAACTGCAACCTTCATTTTCTGGTGGCATGGTGGTTTACTGTATCATGTACCTTGCCTCTGGCTTTCTCCAGCTAGCTACACAAAGATACAGCCTCTGCTTGACTGTAAAATTAACAGAGAGTTTTGCCCATGTATTTTTAACTCTGGCCGTCTATTTTAGGCAACACAGAAGAGAGCTTCAGTGCAAGTCATGCCACTTGATTTCAGTTTCTGTATTACAGGGTAAGATATCTGCTTCGTAAAACGCTCCAGAATGTTTGCATTAATAGACTCTCTGAGGAAAAACATGACCAGCTTCTCGAGGCGAATCCCTTCGGCACAGCTGGGGACCAAGGCAACTGGAAACAAAAGGCGGACAGAGGGGCACGCGCGTCATCTGCCCCACACGAACAGTGCGCTTGGCAGGCCGGTGGCTGCTGCCCTGCATTGTGCTTGCGTCCCAGCTACTGGGAAACGCTCCTGCAGGCTTTGGGCCCTCAACCAAAGCCAAGAGCTAACCCTCGCGCTGCTCCGCAGCCCAGCGGGAGCGCAGTGCCAGACCAGCGACCCGTCCCGCCCGCCGGGACGCCTGCGCCCGAGTCGCAGGGTGGGTGGAAGATCAGCCCCCCACCAAGCCGAGCGTGGGAGGTTTCCCGGGGAAAAGGCAGCAGAACCGAGGGGACCAGAGGGAGTTTTTAATCGACTGGTGCTGTATCAAACCTGATGAAACTGTTCTTAACACGGCACTGATTTACAGAAAGGTTTCTTGCTCCAGCTTAACCCTCACGAGTGCCTGTGGTAGGAGGATGTGAACTATAAGGAAAAGTAAGTAACTAACTCAGTAAAATTATGCAGCTGAAATAAAGAAATGAATAAATGGCAACAACCCCCTTAATTTGTTGATTTAATCTCTCGATTTTTTTCCATGAGGCAGTTAATATGGGAGTTAATGAGCTGCCAGTCATCAGTCATTGGACTCCGACTGCTCCACATTCAGGAGGCTGATTAAACAGTATAGGTGCTTATTTCATTCTGGCAGCACAACAGGGTTGAGATTATTAGTTAGGAAAGAGACCTGACATTTTGAGCAAGGGAGAGGCAATCATTCTAGTTATACCAGTCTGAGGCTATTCTCATAAAACTGAATATAATATTAACTTTTTCCTTATTTGGATTAGAACAGAGAAAAACACCTAAAGCGTGGTATGAGGTGTAAACCAAAATAGGGCACAGGATTCTAACATGCAGAGTTACTCCAACTCTAAAATAGAAGGGGGTCAGCATAGCTAATGAATATCTACCTTCAGAAGAAATTTCTCTCTACAGACATTGATTGTTGGAATAGGCTCCAACCTGCTTATAAAACACAGATGTGAACCCATGAAAAGGAAATTTCATATTTTGTAGTAAGGGGTAATTTTCTTCCAGCCTTTTTTTGGTCATGCTGAGCAGTTAAGCTAGTTTATATATAGTTTATAAGTACAGTTCTTTAAATAATTTCAGCAGTCCTGACCAATAAACTACAGGTATTTCTACTTTCTCTGTAACATCATTTCCAGTACTGACATAAACCTGCAATGAATCAGTTCAAGGAACTAAAACCAATCACTTTTCTTTATGCAGAGCTAATATTTTTTTGTTATTATATCTCCTTAAATCAGATGAACATCAGTAAAAGAACAAGACAGAAGGTGAAGATGGTGTGAACTCTTACACAACACTTAAACCCAGTCTGTTTAAAGCACTTTGTCTTAGACAAACTCTAAGGATAACCCCTGTAAAGTTTTGGTTCAGCTATGAGGACGTAGCTAAAAGGTAAAAATGTCAAAGCCAATGAAAAACTAGGTTTTTATTGCCTGCTTTCAAAGCACTACTAAAATATGTCTGTTCAAACAGAAAATGGATTGTTTGTATCCATTAAGCCTGTCCCTACATAGTCGGTGACCTGCTGAACCCAGTAAGCAGCAGTCTCTTGACAGCAGAGAGCTGAAAAGCAGAACACAAGAGTGGAAACATAGCAAAGACATTTTTTCAGGTACTCATGAGTATTGGTTATTACCCGCAACAACAATCCCTCATGCCTCTTTGAATGAAAACAGCTGATGCTATAAATCCTAGTACAACTGTGATGACATAACCAGACTTTCATGAATTTACTAGGCAAGAGTTGTAAAATGGGTCCATCACACAATCGAAGAGCTTCTAAGCCTGGGTGACTTTTGGCTCAGCTCTCTGTCTCCAGAATCACAGAAAACAGCCACACACTCTTCCATGAGCTGGGAAAACTTACTTGTTATTTGTGGGAATCATAGAGAGATTTTTCTGCAAGGATTAAAATCAGCTAAAGACACAAACAGCAACTTTTCTCAAGTAGCATTAAGGATCCCCATGCAATGGGATAACAAGACCAAAGTCTAAGAAGTAAAAAATTTGGGAACATGATGTTGATCCTTGAGCTGGGGCTACTGATCTTCCCATAGTCAGAAAAAGAAAGCTTTAAGGTAAGGTGGAAAAAATTATCTGGGGGGACAAAGTCATACAGATCCAGTGAAAATTATCTCCTATTTGCAGAATCCAGCCCATACACTCTAGACTGGATCTACCTGCCTTTGAATGCATAGCACATATGAAGCTGTGATTCCTCGTTTACAGAAAACAAAAATTTCCGGTTTGTGTTAGGCACTATCCACTATTGGTGGTCAGAACTAAGGCAGCAGCTGCCCAGCTAACAGGGTCACAGTCCTCAACACAGACACTGTTTACATGAGGAGTGTAGGTTACAGTGACCTCTCTTCCAAATGCTGGGGGTTTAATTCTACAACACAGTGATGTACACCAATACAGCTGCTTAGCTGACCCTGCACTGCAGGGACACGAAAAGGGAGGAAAAAAGCCGCTTTCCTCCTCCTTATGGAGCATTCCAGAGTTCTGGTCTGAACTTGTTAATTAACTTTTACAGAAGTCAGGAAACAGCGACCAGGTGTTCACCACTCCTTTGCTTCCAGGATCTGCTCAGCAGTGACAGAGAAGGGCAATGAAGCTGGTGAAGGGTCTGGAGCACAAGTATTATCAGGAGCAGCTGAGGGTGTTCAGCCTGGAGGAAAGGAGGCTCAGGGGAGACCTTATCACTCTCTACAACTCCCTGAGTGGAGGGTGTAGCCAGGTGGGGGTCAGCCGCTTCAACCGGGCAATTGGTGACAGGATGAAAGGACATAGTTAGTCTAAAGCTATTCCAGGTGAGGTTTAGGTTGAATGTTAAGAAGAAATTCTTCACAGAAAAGGTGATCAGATATTGGAATAGGCTGCTCAGGAGGTGGTGGAGTCACTGTCCCTGAAGGTGTTTAAGAAAAGCCTGGACGAGGCACTCAGTGCCAAGGTCTGGTTGACACAGTGGTGTTGGGTCATAGTTGGACTCTGTCACGGGATTAGAGGGAGCTTCAGACAAGCCCTGCCTTAGACTCAGATTTTTGGCAACAGCTTACATTTAAGATATCACTCTGGCCCACAAGTTCCAAAGATGGCAGATCAGATCTATTTATAAAGCGAATTATTTATTAAACAGACAGGAGATAACAGATGAAAGATCTCAATCGAGTTACTTACTACAGAGTATACCACTAAAAAGAACTACTCGTAGATTACAGCATGACATAAACCAGTGCACAACGTCAAGGTACTATTAAAGCTAGCAAAATAAATAGTATTGATTAGGGGTCAAATGTGACTTACCACCAAAATGTCAATAATGTAAACAGATTCCTTTCACTCAGCCTCCAGGGGAGTAACCATGAAGCAGGCGGTCCTACTCAGGCGAGAAACTCGCACATTTCCAGGGAATGTGTAGAAGACTTCTGCTTTGTGAAAGTTTTGGTGTAGCTTTTCTAGTTTGCAAAGTGAGGTGTCTGTCAGCCAGAAATCCAGCTTATCTTCCAGATCTCTCTTCGAGAGCAAGATGTTTACTGGCAGTTGGGAGATGCCAGATCCCTGTTAACCCCATGACGCCAGAATAACTCACCGCAACACAGCTTGTCCTGTCTGAGCTATCTGACCAGTTGACAAATAACAGATAAGCTCTTGCTGGGGGCAAGATGCCCGGCTACAGACTCAATGATCTCAGAGGTCTTTCCAACCCACTTGATTCCACAATTCTGTGACAGTGAATGGTGTATTTTGTTGCACACTGACCTGTCAATGTGTATAATGTAAAGGACCGTGTTTTAAGATTTTGGCACTGGAGTATTCGGGGTTGGATTTTGGGATACTGTGGAATGGAACTCAAACCTAAGTTCTGACACAGGAGGAACAGCTGTTAGCAGATGTGAAGAAGAGAGATTCTTTGGCAGGGCTACAGCTTGAAGCAGATCTTTCATTGCTCTTTGATATATTCAGCTTTGAAGAAGGAAAACAAAGACCATTACAAGTTTGTTCCATTTAAGAAAGACCATTTTCTGAAATATTCAAACAGTGTAATAGTAGATGATAGAAAGTACAGGCTCGAGACCTTCTGTTCCTTGAATCAGTTCAAGCACCTGAATGCAAGTCTTCTTTTCTTCTTTTCCTCAACGACTCCCGGCTTTGGTGAAATAGTTGTCTCCACCCTTTTATAAGAATATGCATCTTCTTCTGATGATGCCTTACTTAATCTTCTATATTATATATGGACACCCGAATGGGAGGTCCTCTGGAATGTCCTGTCCCTGCTTCTTTGAACACAATCTAGGCACTTTGTTTCATCAAAGTATTGCCTTCAACACTGCTGTATTGTCCTGACACAATACTTTTGTACCATCCCTTCTTTCCACAAGAAAAATCAAAGCACTCCTCACCATGCTTTAGCAATCTTCCGAAGCCCTTCAGGTGGTGCCTGGCTGCTTCCATACTTCAGACTTAGACTACCCAATTTCTAACAGGCATAAAATCCCCAAGCCATGTCCATTTTCTATGTCCCAGGCTTTCTGGACAGCTTTCTTTTGCAGCAATTTCTAAATTCCTCTTGAATGTAATTTTAAAAAATATCTTTTCATATTTCCTTCCCTGTTCATCCCAAAGATTCACAACAGTGCTTGTCCTACTTTCATAACACACTATGATTTTAATGCATCTCTGGGCCACGTCACTAGCTTATCTCACTCCTAATAACCTCACACAGGAATCCAGCCCTTCTTGAGATTTAAAGAGTCCATTACAGTTAATTTTCTACAATACAGCAGCAAAACAGCCTGTCCTCCCTAAATTAGACAAATTTTCCTCCTTGCCTATCACAGAATGCACTGCAGAAACCAATTTGGACACAACTGATCATGTATGTCCACTCTTTCTTTACCTCTCTTGACAGGACCTGCCTCACAGCCTCCACCAAGATTAAAAAGTCCGGGGACCCTCTCGTCATCTCTCAAACCCTATCCAATGCCCTTGCTACTGAGTTATGGGCAAGTCTCAACTTTGATATCTCAACTTAGCCTGTTTGAACTATTCCTTCTTGAAGAGTTATTAAATATTAAATGAACCAGAGAGCAAAATGCTAAACATAGTACAGCAGCAAAAACATTAATCTGCAGTGCTGGACAGACAGGATCCCTGCTACAGTTAACGCTGTATTATTTATGAAGAGTGAAACTACTGACAGGAGAAATGAAACTATTTCATTTTCATTAATATTAGATATTAACACCTGTTAACTGCTTGGCAATGTGAAGTGAAATGATTCCAGAGTAGCCATTCAGATTTCTTTCAAATTGGAAAAAGATGGTACCATAGTACTTTTATTCTAGTGGATAAGATAGATCAACTGAAACATAGATTATTAAAGGTATGGGCTAAAGTTGAAGGAAAGCAAGGACCTGGAGCTGATTCTCTAAAAATCCAAGAGAATGAATGCCCTAGACTCTCAACTACCTCAGCTAAAATTTGTGGTTAAAAATTATATTAAGAACCACAAGGACAAGACAAAGAAACACAGAAGTTTGTTTTAAAAAGAAAAGAGTTCAATCTTAAAAGAATTATAAAATCATTTAAGTATGCTACTATGCATTTTTTTAAATGAAAATAACCTGTAACTGAGCTCAGAATTTTTTTGTCAAACCAGATATTAAACACACTATTCAATAGCTGCACTATCCCTTCATGCTCTTTATGGGGTCAGGTGATACCCTGCTTTCAAAAGACCTGAGCGTCATAAAACACCATCTGCTTTAAAAGCATCTCTTTACCTCATCAGCTTCACCCCTGGCTCACAGTGTTGTTGTGAAATATTCAGATTTCTTGTGCCTGAAACACAAAATGTTTCTGGTCTGTCTACCTGTTGGTATCAGTGCCATTCACACATAAACCAGCTGGTTCTGAATCAATTAGCTTGAGCTAATGTAGTATTACTGCATTAACAAAACCCTCCACAGGGGCTAATATATTCTGGTTTTTAGCATTGTGTAATGTAGCCAATTCCCCTTACAGTTTTAGTTAATGAAAGACTCTTTTCCACATTTTCTTCCAAAAACTGTTGTGTAACATCACTATGTACTGTAAATAGCTTCCCACTTCCATCTGCTGCCTGCTCTAAACTGCTCTGGTTTGCAAAGTTTTTGTTTTGTAGTTTTTCAGCATAAAGCATTTGTTAACCTTGTTGTAATTTCTTCTAGACTATGGCTGCCAATAAAGCAGGCAGTGGAACATAAAGGCCACTTTACGTGTTAACAAATTCTTACTAGTTAGACAGAGTCTAAAAGAGTGCCTAAGAAAATTCATTTTAATGAAGACATTTCATAACAGATTGGACATCACAAGTCCCCTGAGTTCGATGGAATACTCCATTATTGATCAGCTGAGCTGAGTATCTCCTCCTCAGCACTCAGGGAGGAAACTAACACTGAAGGCCCCACAAACATGATACACATAACAACCATTCTAGACTTAAAAGCTTGCTTGTGACTACAGTGACAAGAACATATTAAAATGATAAACTAGAGGTTATCATGGTTGATTCCTAGTATAGATAATGTACTAGTACCAAAACATGATTTTCATCTCTACCAGCCACTGCCACGGTTTCCAATTAAGTTCAAATTAGCCAAGATAATTTGAATGATGTCAGGTAATTCTGAAATATGGTTGTATTAGGTTTGTGTGGCAAGGGTTTGGAAGCAGAGGGGCTATAGGGGTGCTCTGTGAGCAGCAGCCAGGAGCTTTCCCCATGTCCAACAGAGCCAATGCCAGATGCATCCAAGGTGGACCCACTCCTGGCCATGGTTGAGTCCATCAGGGATGGCAGTAGCACCTCTGGGACAATGTATTTTTAAAGAGGGAACAAAAAACCCCAGCACTTTTAGCCAGAGAGAGGAGTGAGAATGTGAGAGAGCAGCAGCTCTGCAGACACCAAGGTCAGCAAAGGAGGACAGGGAGGGGAATGGCAAGGCAGCTGTGCCCCTGCAGTGCTTGGAGGTCCACGGGAGAGCAGAAATCCACCTGCAGCCCCTGGAGGACCCCACACTGGAGCAGGGGGATGCCTGAAGGAGGCTGTGACCCCATGGGAAGCCTGTGCTGGAGCAGGCTTCTGGCAGGACCAGTGGCCCATGGAGAGAGGAGCCCAAAATAGAGCAGGTTCCCTGACAGGACTCATGACCCCACAAGGGACTCACGCTGGAGCAGGCTGTTCCTGAAGGACTGCACCCCAAGGAAGGGACCCACACTGGAGCAGTTTGTGAAGAGCTGCAGCTTGTCGGAAGCACTCACATTGGAGAAGTACATGGAGGACTGTCTCCCATGGGAGGGACCCCCTGTTGGAGCAGGCAAAGAGCATGAGGAGGAAGGAGTTGCAGGGAAGATGTGCCATGAAGTGACCACAGCCCCCATTCCCTGTCCCCCTCTATCACTAGGGGAGAAGACATAGAGAAATCGAGAGTGGAGTTGAGCAGAAGAAAATAGAATTGGGAGAATTTTTCTTTTAGATTTGTTTTCTCATTATTATTCTCATTTCTCTACTCTCATGTTGATAAGTAATAAATTAATTTACCCAAACTGCCCATTATGGTAATTGATGAGTGATTCTCTCCCTGCCCTTATCTTGACTCATGAGCCTTCTGTTACTTTCTCTCCTCTGTCCAGTTGAGGAGGGGAGCATGGCTTAGGTGGGCACCTGGCAGCCAGACAAGGTCAACCCACCACATCACAGATAGCACAGGGACTCACAGTTCCCGAGTTACTTTTCAACACAACGAGCTAATTAGATATTATTACCGTACAGTTTCTGTGATGACCACAGTCTCTAGCCTTGAATTGCTTTGTTGCGCACTGAACAAACACAAAAGATATATTTCTCTCTTCAAATAATGTGAAACCCAATAATTTCATGCATAAAATCTTCTCAGTAAATCAGACTAGAAGAGGTTCCAGGAGGTCATCTAGACCCCAAGGAGGGGTCAACAATGCCAACATAATTCCTTAGATTTGCTTAATCTAGTCTTAAAAACCTCCAATTAGGGGAATTTTGAAACCTCCTTAGGCAATGTAGGCTACTGCTTTAGTACCTTTATTAGTAAAATGTTCTTAATATCTGTTCTCTATCTTGCTTGCTACAACTTAATCCAAGTACTTCTTTTGCAGCCTAAAAGCAACAAAACCATAGACTGCTCCTGTCTCTCTGCAGAGTTGAGAGACACTACTTTGAACACTTCAAATATATCTTCTCTTATTCAAATGTAGCAGTCTTGATTAATTTTCTCATATGCCACATTCTCCAGATCTCTAAATCTTCTTACTCTGCTGCAGACTCCCCGTCTATCTTTTGTGAAGCACTGTGCCTCAAAAATAAAAAGTATTTTAGCTGAGGCCTTGAAAATATTGAAGGGAATAAGAGAAGCACTTTGTACAACTCAAACCACACTCCCATTTATAAACCCTGCCATGGTATTTACTTTTTGCACAGCAGGATGACATTACTGGCTCATGTTCTTCTTGTGTAGTGTTAAACCCCTTATTTATACCTGTTAAGGTCCGATTATTAAAATTATTAGAGAGGTCCCTCTGCCCAAATTAAGGTGCAAATGATACCATATTCTGAAGTCGATAGTACAGATTTTATTTAACAGTAAATGTGAGGGAGAGAGGGAGAGAGAGAGTGAGTCAGGGGGAAAAAGGAGGAGGGAAGAAAGAAAGTAACAGAGAAACAGATTAAGTAGAAAAAAATATCACCACTCCACAGATTCCAACGATGTCCCATTGGTCCTGTTCTTCTGGTCTTCTCAGTGGTCGCAGTCTTGTCGAGGTGGTGGTTGCAGACTGTATCCATCGAGTGGTGGAGAGAAAGAGCCCAAAAAACACCAGCTCCATGGGTTTTATAACACGCTGAGGCTAAGTGGAAACGCCCCCTGTACCTCCCCTGGATGATGTAATACTGGATCACGGGGCATTTCCTCAGTCTTTGACATCTTCTAAGATGTTGCAGCTGTCTCTTACGTTATTGTAGTTGAATTAGTCATGTCCCATTATAGCCCATCAGCCAAGATGAATACCTTCATCCTACATGTGAATGTCCTGGTACTCTGGAGGGGAGTTTTCACAGCTGAGTCATTATGTAAGGGAGGACATTGGCATGATAAGAAGGACTTATCCCACCTCTCAGGATTTGCCTCTTGTCAGCCTCTTCTATCTGAAAACCCAGCTTGCAGCCTCAGGTGTGCAAACCCTTCTGCACTCTGTGCATCGCTAGCAAAGCACTCAGCCAATTGTTTGAGCCATTAGCACCGATTGTCCAGTCTCTTACAGCACCCCCGCGGTTACTGCAGGTGGTGGAATGTTTGAGTCATTAATCACTAGCAATCCAGCCCCTCACAATACCAAATACCTTCTTGAACCCTTGTTACCTCCAGTCCCTTATTTGCGCAATTGTGCATCTCTGTTTCAGAGAAGCCCCTTAGCCTTGTTTCTACTATGTACATTTTTATTTATCAGAAACAATATGGCAATAATAGTATAAATACAGCTTCTTTCTCTTCCAATAAGCTGAAGTCCCTGTCCTTTCACTGCTGTCTACTGTAGTATTGGTATAACGCTATTCATGTCACTAATGATATATAGATTAGTTGCCACACCGAGGAGTTACTCTTGTGCAGCTGTTTTCAATCTGCCCTTTAGCGACCCACTGATAACCAGTTGCAAATGGTTTTCCAAGGACTGGCCATCCTGCACAGTAGTTTCATATAGACTGTGGGTTTCTAGCTAATTTACAAAAATTTCATGAAATTGTCTTGAAAGCCCAACAATAGTCCAGACATATGACACTACTACTGCTCCTCTGTCCTTAAGTCTTGTTGCCTTCTTCAGAAGGAAACCAGAGCACTTCTGAGAACATTTCATTTCAGTGGGAACCTGTGTTGCTGTTACTTATCTCCGTGCTCTCTCATGTATTTACTTCAGTGTCTTACAGCAGTTTATAATCAAGTGATGAACACAGAGAGGGTACAGCTAAAAAAAATCTGGTAAAAATGTGCACAGAAGATACTAATTGCTAACAGGCTACAGAAACTGCTGACTGTGTCTTCCGTTGTCTAAAGAAAAGATTTTGCCTCCCTTTTCCCCTGGCCTCTTTTGGATTCTGGGGTCAGGACAGTTTCAAACAAGGCTGGATAGGGCAGGTGCTATGCCTGCATTCTCCTGCCGCAGATCCAGCCCCTTGTGGTGACAAGTAAATATCTCTAAAATATATAGAGTAAGGTGTGTATAAATATTTATAAATGCATGCACTTTATAAATGAATTTATATTCACAAAAGTTTTCATATTGCTTAATAAGAGGTACCAATAATAAAGTTAAAATATGAATAGGAAGAAAAAAAATAATAAGAAAAAACAGTTACACAACCACCAGTTAACAAGACTGATGAAAACCCAACAGATTATTGTACAGTATTACTTGGTCAGTCTTTGGATCCTGTGCTGTGCTGCAAGATACTGACAACGTTTCCTGCTAAAATTGAAAACCAGAACAAAAATTCAACTTTACAGGAACAGGTGTAGGGGCACTAAGAAGAGTCTGCAATGGGCTTTCCCCAAAAGAGAAAATCCACTGATTAAATGATAGATGTGATGAAATTCCTGAAACAAACCCAAATTACCCAGCGTGACAAGGGCAGGGGATTACACTTACCCAAAGGCCTTCCCTGAACATGGTGCAGCAGTAAACATGGCTCCTGTTAGGACAAAAGATTAACTCCTGAAGGCAACTTCCAGGTCTCTTATAACTTACGTAGCAGACTGGGCTTACAAATTCAGGATGTCTCCTAGCCTATCATCCAGCTGGCTGAAAGTAGTCAGCAAGTAATTAATCAGGTTCACTCTTCAGCCATTTGGCAGCGAAGATCCAGCACAGTTGTTCAGACCTACACAATCTTTCCCACTCAAGTCCAGGGGGCAAATTGAGTTACAGCTGACAGTAATGGCATCTCAAGGAACAAGCTCTTCGTGATGCCTGTTTGCATTGGGGCCACTTCAAACAAATCCAGTATGGGTTCAGTGCATTATTCTGAGCAGCCACAAAAAAAAAGCAGTCTTGTTAAAATAGATCTCCTTTTCTACTGGTAGAATGGGCCATCTTCCTCTGCATTTCTTGGTTTTTTTTCTAGAGTTCAGTAGGGTTTGTTATTCTTTTACTACTTCTGGTGGCTGGAATACAGAGCTCTACTCATCCTTTTCCTTTTAAGGGTTTGAGGAAGGACGGCCCTTCAGGGCTGTGACGTGTCTCTCAACAACCCTAGAGACCTCCTGCTCTGCCAGACTTCAACAAGGCCACAACGGCCTGGGAGACACATCTGTTCACGTCTCTGTTCATGTTTTCAGCCATGCTTTTAACATGTAGCTTAATATATTCCAAACTCCTTTAGAAAAATGATACAGCTTTTGAAAAGAGGCTGTAGAATACAGCTTCTACTCCACTTGGAATGTTTAATAATTTATGTACAAGGAGGGGTCCATTTAATTATTTTATTACTCCCTTTACTACTTTTTATTTACTATATGGTGGCTTTCTTAAAATACCAGAACCTTCCAGGTCAACAGATAAAACTTCACAACCTCCTTTCCACTGTGAAATAGGATGTGCTTACTTTCATTTGTATTTATTTCAGTGCTTCCTCTATCAATGTGAGGTTGGTTTACTGGCATATAATGCACTTTGCACGGTGTTGCTGCAATGAGCTCACTGCTATTACCATTTTCCAGAACACAGCATAAGAATGGGACTAATAAATCTCAAACCAGCTGGTACTCAACAAGGTTTTGTGTAGAGGTAGATGGAGAAAAAAAACCTTCCAGGCATGTCAATGAAAAGGGAAACTGTCACTGGCAACCCCAGGAGAAGTTTCCAAAAAACTTGCTAGCTTCCCAGCTGTACAAAAAAATACAAGAATTTTCATCCATTTTAAGCTTTGTTTTCTTAATTGCAGGACTCAAGACCAGGTCTGTGGCTGGCCAGCAGTTAAAGCTCTGTTGTTGGAACTAGTGTTTATACATTCCAGCAATATGTATATGGATGAATAATGGACTTGCCGCAAAGAATAATGCCATGTCTTACCCAGCAGCACTATTAATATTATTCCAGCTGTCTGGGTATTGTATTTCTGCTAACCTCACCTCCCACTGGCCTGACGGCTTCCAGGGGCTTTGAATAGCTGTTTGGTAAAGTTCAAACTGGTGTTTTGTGGGGATATTTTGGTGCAAGCTTTGTTGGGGAGCATGATGTAAAAACCGCAGTTTACCATCCTTCTTTTTCTCCCACTGGCTCCAACTGCTAAACATCATGAACATGAGAGGCTTTTATCCAGCTGTTAAATTTGTAGGGCAAGCAACACCACTTTACAAACAGCTGTTTCTTCTGTCATCTTTTTACTGTTAGAAACTTTTTAATTTTGCCATCAGCAGTGTTCACATTGTAAAGCTCATTGGAATAAAATGTCCCTTGATACCTTGGTGACTGTAGTCTATTAAGCAGTACTTTCGACCCTGTCTCACAGTTTCAACTCATACCTGTGAACATCTGTTCATAACCACTGTTAAATCTTTCTTTTGTCTTCAACATTCTCATGGTCTTCCCTTCTGAGTGGAGGTATATTTACTCTAGTTTTACACCCATTACCAGACATGGTTTTCCAATTCCTTGCACAGCTTGGGCGTTTCACACACTGGTCTGGCTCTGACATTAATGAAGCAGCTGTGGTTATAGTTCTTTATTATAAACTCCAGTAACGTATCAATGTAGCAATGGTAACTCTGTGCTATAAAACATCCCCATGTCTTGGTTTTGAGCATTCTGTTAAAGCAATCTGTGACAGAGGCATCTACTTCATTACTAGTAACAAAGAAGTGAAAATTATTTTAATTTAACAGCTTGTGTGAAGGCTGATTTAAGAACATCTATTCCCTACTTGGTCTGTAATTACTAAGGCAGTGAAAACAGTTTCAAAAGCTTCAGCTACTTGAGAATCCATTCTGCCTTTCAGACACACAGACCAGGCACACTTGGATAATATGTTCACCACCATTAAGATGAGCTTAATGCTGTTATTATTGTGCTTAGAATAGGCCACAAATATCTTTTACTTTTAAAGGACTTTTTCACAGCTTTATGTACATCGTAAGTCTTGGTTTACATGATGTGAGGCCACCTGTTTTCTATTCAGATCAACAGTGTTGTTTGTTTCAGAAAGAGGCCTTAAACTCCCAAAGTTTCCCAGTTCCCCAGGAGCATAGAAAACGTCTTTTAACAGATGTTGCAGTCTATTAACATGCTGCTACTACATGCACACAGAAAAACAAACATTAGGCAACATTTGAGTCATGTTCAATAAAACTTTATTTATTAATTGATCACTAGGGTGATGGGACCTGTCTCCCATTGTCACCATTTCCTTCCTTCCTTTCAAAGCTGTTTTTTTAAGATGTTTTATTTTTTTTTAACCCTGTGGTTCTAAGCAGGAAAAAAAACAATTCACAGAATAATTGTGTCTTTTATGTAGTCAGCCAGGACTGTATTTTCAGAAAGTGCTATGAACTCCACACCAACATAGGGATAAAGAAATATATGGAGTATAATCCCTGTCATGGTATTACAAGTAGCTGTTGGCACGCTGAGATGTAGACAAAAGTTGCCTCACCACCCCCTCACCCAAACTTTTGTTTTTTCATAATCCCAGCCCAACCATCTTCTCTCCAATGCACGTGGTCTTTTTATGAAAACCTTTTGGGATGTAGGTGTCCCTACAAACATGTTGCCATGAAGTAATTTTTTTCCTTCTGGCTTTCAACTTTAGCGAGCAATATTATCTCTATTTTCTAGATCAGGACAAACTTGCAGAACAGCCCCACAAGCTGATCTGGTTGGTTTGAAGGAGGTGAAGGGGGCCTCTTGGTCAGATTCACAGATCTGATCTGTTGTTTGATGACTGAGGCTGGGTGGCTTAGTCCTTTGCCCAATGCATATTCAGATATTTTCCATGGCCCTCCACGCTCTCTGACACACTCCCACACCATTCAACTGTACTTTCCTTTAATTTTGTTTTCTTTCTACTTACATTAAATTTTCACTTAATTTCATTATCCCTTACAAAGCATTTCTATCCACATACTTTATAAATAAAATTTCTTGTATATTATGAAGAAATACAACTATGTATAAACATACATTTATACACTTCATGTGTCTTTGCAAACACACAAAAATGCATCTCTGTGTGTGTGTGTGTGTGTCTATGTGCGTGTGTGTTTATGTATGAGGGCCTTTGAAGTACTTCTGTGGCAAAGAAAAAGGCAAGGTTTCAGCAGTTACTGGGGGTTCAGAGATCACATGGAGTATGGCCATGACCCTGATAAAATGTTGTCTCCTGTGGGGAAAGGAAGGACTTCCAGGGCCTCGTGGATCTGATACATTTCTGGGCTAAGTGGGACATAAGGCTGGAGCAGAGGGAAGGTCTTCTGTTGACAATGGTCATCAGACTTTTGAGGGTCAAGTCTTCCAGCAGCAGTTGGAGGAATGGAGCCTGCACCATCTGGTACCAAAGTTGTTCTTTAACTGAGACCAATGACATCTCCCTTAGTTGCAGCCTTTTCTCATCCTCTCCTCATTTTTCTAAATCACAACAGAAATCTACATTGCTGCCATTCAAACAAGGAATGAAGAGAGGTGCGAGATATAAAATAACTAGGAAACAGTATATAATAATAATCAGAGCGAGAACTTACACATCAATACAATTTTAACATGCAAGAGTAATAAATACAAGCAGTTTGGGGTAATTTGGCATTACTCATGCTAAGCAGATATATGATAATTAGGATACAGAGATAATACAAGGCGTGTGAGGTAGGGTTTTTCCTGAAGATAGGATTAGAAGACGTATCTTGAGTGACAAGTAGACAAGAAACTGGTTTTTGTCTGCCTTATATTAAGACAAAATAGTATGATCATAATCAATTACATTATCTAGACAAAAATAATTTATGTTGTTACTTAAAACAAAGGGGACACATGAGGATCCTAACTCTAGATACCCAGACCTTACCACTGAACCTGGTAGTTTAGCAGTTTAGCTGAACGTGGTAGTTTAGTTAACACTTCCATCTAAATGAGTCATTTATCTACTGATGTTTTAAAAACTAATCTTTCTTCTTAACTTAAAGTACATACCTTCTATTTGTTTCTTCCTATTTTTATTCTGTATTCAAAAATCATGATCCACCTACCTTCCATAAGGTAGGTAGACTTTGCACTATAATCACTGAAGTGAATTGTTCTTTATTTTCTCTTTGCATCATGATTAAGTAGAAGGAATCTTTTGAAAGAAAAGCCTACTCTTTTTGGATTGGCTTTCCTGAACTCTTATAATTTCCCAGCTAATGTTTAGGGGTGAAGAAACAGCAACAGCAGCAATCCAAATTTTGGATCAGGCTGTGAGCAGATGTAGATTTGGCTACAAGTCATCTTTGCTTTTTCCAAAGGCCATCTCCTGTTTCGTCCAAGAAAGAAGGGTCACATCACACAGCAGCATCCAAAACATGCTATTCATCAAACAGATTATCTGTTGTGAATTCTAAACCCTCCATTTTTACATCATGATTGCTCCTGATTGTTCTTTCTCCAGTTAGACGTCTGAAAGTTTTCAGAAATTATCAGTGCCAAGTTTATTGACTGCTTTTATGAACCAGTACATACTTGCTCACAGGGAATGTTATGCATCACATGTTCACTAGAAGTGGAAATGTGACAATTTAAAAGTACTGTTAATATGGAATTACTTTGCCCCGAGGGAACAATGAATTTGCAAAGAGAATTGCCATGCCAAAAAACTCGGGTTACCTCAGGTTGTAAGGGGTTTGAAATTCAGGAGATTAGAAAATTTCTCAAGACAAGGAAAACAAATGATATCAGATGTAACAAATATGCTGAATGAGATCCTTTCAGAGATCATTATCTGTAAATCTAGAGGGATTATAATGATATATACAAAGGCAATAGGACTCAACCTAAATGCAATCCAAATGAAGAGCAGAGATATTTTAACATTAATTTTGAATGTTATTCTTCCGCATTTCAAACTCACTAACTTAGAGTGGGGCAGGAAAAGAGAACAACTTTGGTTGGTCATATGCTGCTGCTAGGCATGGGGCACATGCAGTCAAGAAAGGGTCATCAGGCACAGCCACAGCTGCACTTGGCAGGTAAATGCTGCAAGCAGGGGAATTGACAGTGGCTCTACTGGAAGTTATAAAGTTTTAGGGCTAAGAAGTGATTGTAAAAATAGTCTACTGGATACGAAAGTTTTTTAACAAGTAAGTTTTTAGAAGGATTAAAGTTCATGTCAAATAGAACCATTACCAACCTGTATCTATCTGTGATAGGTAGAGCAAGGTCGTAGGGCAAGGGCATGACCTCTTCAGTAAGGCCAGGCAATATAAAAGACAGGAAGGACAAGAGTTAGAAGCCTTCCTTCTCTCGTTACTTAGCTTGTAAAAAAACCTTGCACCCTTGATTTCGTAATGTTTAATTAAATTAATCCCCAGTGATAACTTACGGTAAGAGTGAGGGTTGAAGAATAGGTACAGCTACACCTGACCAATGAATAAATTACATTAAAATAACATGGGCTGGCTCTTTAAAAGGGTTAAGATCAGCCTCAATTGAACTAAGTTTAGCCTAGCTGCCCATGCAGCCTGGGTAAGTACAGACTCATGTGACAGGAGATTTCTAATTCAGAGCTAGGCTGAGGAGAAATGTGATAGCAATCACAGATAAACAGCAGTGGAGACCAAACCAGGGAATTAAGGCAACCCCCCAAAACTGTAGAAGACTAGTCAGGAAAAGTTCAATGAACAAGTCTTTGTAAGTGAAGTTACTAGAGCATTAGATTAGTCCAATTTATGAATACAACCAAAAACTTAGGGTATAGGCTGAGTTGCCCTTTGGTCTTACCTTGTGAAGCAACCCTACAACCCCTCTGAAAGGCAGCTGTACTGAAGAAATAAACGAGAATCAAAAGCGGTGCTGAAGCCACAGAAAAGTAAGGTTTTCAGGGAGGAGCAGTACTTTGAAAGAAGGGTACTGCATAGCAGGAGTTTGTGACAAAACTCTAAAAAATCCTGCCTGAAGGATAAAAAGTGTATTGATACGTATATGTAGGTACATAAAGGTATAGAAAACTGAAGAGTTTGTAAGTTTGAGTGTCTGGAAATACCAGAATATCAGTTTCAAACAAGACCAACCCAAGAGGTGGTAGGAACAAAGTATTGCTGGTGTTCTGTGAGTCTGTAATTAAGCTGTGCCTGATTCTGGTGAAGAAAATATGCCTGGGAGACTAGAGGTTTCAACTCAAACCCTGATACAGCTGAATGAAGTGGCTGAACTCCATTTGCTTCACTGCAGTAAGGAATGTGTGGAAGTCAAACTTCCAAAATCTCTAAATGAAGGCCAGACCTTTCAAAAGCCCCCTTTGTTCCCAAGCACCCTGTGTCTGATAGCTGAGCTTCATTGCTATGGCTGGTAATTCAGCTGGAGCCACGAACACTTGACACATTAAAAAAGTATATTTTGCAGAGCAACAAAAAGAGATGATAATACAGTGGAAATAGCTTAAAAACTTTAAAGCCCTTCTAAAAAATTTAGATGAAAAATCTGAGACTGAACTATCCTACTCGGTTAAGTCCATTGGAAAACTTGCCCTTTCACAGCATCACGTCTTTCACATTAAAATTTAGTCTGGCAGATTTCCAGTACAATTTTAACAACACGAAAAACAAAAAAAAATGCTAGGATTGCCTATCAGTTTTAGCTCCTTGCTGGGTCTATGCTAACTGCATTTCTCCAGATTTTGTTTCCCTTCACGACCTGCATGCTCCAAGCCACAGCAGGGATTTCTGCTCGTGCTGGTGCAGGACTTTGACTGGGCTGTACTTTGCCACCGAAGGCTGACGCGCATTCACGCCGCAGACTTTCTATAGGTGCTCGGGGCTGCGAAACGTGCACATGGTAAATGGCTGCTCTCCGCACACAGACAGGCGTTCGGGCATTACTTGTTGCTAAACTTGCTCGCTGCCTGGGCAATCCGTCTGCCTGCCTCCGGGGACTGCCTAGTGCAGCTCAACAATAGCAAGGCAACTCTCAAAAGAAGAAAAGACTGATAAGCTGCAGCACAGCATTTCTGCAGCAGAAATCTTGTGCTGGTAACACGGACACGGGAGCCATACAACTGTCTCGCAGGCTCCTGCGCTCTCTAGAGGGAACTCACAGCAAGGGAAACTGTATTCATTCCCAGGGTACTAATGAATTCCCAGGTGACTGCTGGAATAGTGAAAATATTACAGATGTTGCCGGTACGGCGTTTCAATAGAATGCAGGGGAAATTGGCTAAAAAGATGCTCTTTGAATCAAAGCACATCGTTTTCTTTACTCCTTGCCAGCTCCATTGCCAGCCTTTCTCTCCCTCCTCTCTCAGATCCATTTCCCTTCAGCCTTTCACTGCCAGTCTGTGCCAATATCAACACATTCTGAAGATAATAACACAAAAAAGAATCTGATAACTAGTGAAGATACGTGCAAACGTAGGAGAGGGTAACACAGGAAGAATAAAATAATATCTAGGGAACATTAGACAGTGGAAGATATGACGGCAGTTATGGGAGTTCCAAGAGGATATTTTCATTAATAAATAACAAAACTAAGGTATATTTAGTGAACATAATTGATATAAAGCAGTAATATAATGAGATTAGTACTACCAAGTGGATTAAAAATGCTTCAAAATAATAAACACCGTCCAACTGTCACTTAAAAAAAACATACAGGAGTGGCATGTCTGTGTCCACAGCTTATTTCAATATTTTAAAAGAGACATCACTGACTCAAAAGTAAAAATGCTGTTTTTCTTTCTCAGAATGTGAGCCATATGATATTTAGCATGCCATATTAAGCTGAACTGATTTTACCTTTTTTTGTAAGTTTTTAATTTCTGCTAACAGAACTACAGTCTACTCTGTCCTTCATACAACACCACCAAACCCTTTATAGTAAGGTAAACATACAGTAGGAACAGATTTAACTGCAGTACTTACTTTTGCCTGGTAATGAAATGTGTGTTGACCCATGCCAGTTCATGAATGCTTCCTGAACAAGGACTTGAAAATCCAGCGTTTAAAAGAGTTTCACATATATTAAAAAAAGAAAAAAATCCAGAAAGACAGAGGGGGGAAAGACCCAAAAGAAAGATAAACAAAGAAAAAGCCTGTAAGCTTTAGAGCTCTGACTGCAAAATATTCAGCCTGGCAGCTCTGGGAGAAATACAACTCTGTGTACTTGTACATGCTCACCCCATTAGAGGAGGAGTCAGTTTTGCAACACTTATGTTCCTTGCTTCAGGCAAAACAGTGATTCTCTTCAGTGCAAGCAATGTTTGGAGTGTGATGGCTGTAAAGGTGAGAGGTGTGCTCTGGAGTGTAGGAATGCAGCAGCAGAAAGAGAATAATTGTGAGCATCAGCTACATACTCTACAGGTTGTTGTGGCTTCTTTTGAATGCTTATTATCCAGGATTTTTTTTACAAGGGAAACCCCTTCAACATAAACTGCATCCATAATAGTTTTTGTGTATCAGTAGTCCACATTTTATATTCTAGAATAGCAGAAAAAAAATTTTTTACAACAGAGTGAAAGGTGTTGGCTTTACATCAAAAAGCTGATAAAACAGAAGGGGTGAAAAGGTCTTTTTTTTTTTTTGTAATTTTGAGAGTTATTTTCTGTGACTTGAAAAGAGTTTCAGGTTATGCAATAAGGCTGTGAATTTTACTAACATAACTGTTCAGTAGTCGTCTATCTCTACTTAGCTAAAAACGTTTTTACATATTCTTATTAATGCTTTCATTGAATCACATTTTTATCTTCTCTGTATTCAAGCAAGTGAATTGAATATAAAATGAAACATATGCATGAGTAGTGAAAATTCTTTTAAGGAAGAAGACTGAGAAAGAAGTCTCTTCTTCACAATGAAATGAGATTTCAGGGCTGTGGATGCTAAGCTGTTACTAGAGTCAAGTCTCTCCACTCAAGGTCAGAATCGTTCACATCTTATGACCAAAACGACATTCTGCAGACTATTTGTAACAATCAATAATCATAGGAAGAGTGTCTTGTCAAACGTTTGTGTTTCTTGACAAATATCTTAAGGTAAGGAATATGTACCTTGTGATCTATTCACACAGAAATTATAAAACTTCAGGTGTGCTCCTTCAGTATGGTTTGGCTGTGCTAACCACCAGCTGCTGCTGAGAGGATCAGTGTCAGTCTGCACCTCCACCGGCATTGCTCCCATCATGTGTGCTCTGTAATCCATTTGACTCCATGTTCAGATGTTTCAGGGAGCTCAGCTGGTACTGGAAGACAATTCCCTGTTTTTTTTCCTCTTATTTGTAAATTTCTGAACAGGCTCACTCTGACATCAAACAAATGCTAGGGACAGCATGCTGGGGAATAGCACATATAGCTGGCAGAAGAAACTCAGCTGATGGTATCATAAACTATGCCCTAAAATTTATCACATGCCCAAAGCATTCAGCCAGCTCTGAACAAATTCTACTAGCGACTCTCTGTGTTGAAAGGGGTAAAATCGCTCCTGATAAACCAGGGAATGTGTGCTTGAACAGATGCTATCACCTCAAAAATGAGAAAAGGAACACAAGGTAGAACCTAACACATATTTAACCAGCCATGTAGCAGGCTGTGCCTGGTTGTCTTATTTCTGCATCTGCTTGACTCTGCTAAACACAAGCAGAGCAAAACAGGGAAGGTGGGGTGAGAAAGCTAAGATTTGCCTGGCGAGGAAACTTTCAAAATAAAGGTGAACCAAGAACTACTGTTCACACCATCACCATCTTAACTTCTATAAGAGAAGTATGTACTGGTAAGGTCTGCATGTACATTTCCCCTAATCAAAACAGGCTTGATAGTCCTAGAGTTTGGATGATGGGGAGAAGAAAGCAAAAAGTAAATCATTGATGGGTTAGTAGTGAAAGACGAGGGGTGATAGTAAAGAACTACCACTGGGTTCTATAAAAATGATAACTTTAGACATTTGTACCTGTGCTATCCAGTTTATAGCCAGCTGACGTAATGCAGCCCTGGTAACTGTGGCAGCAGGGAGAGCAGTGTGAGATAGCTCTTAAATATTTCCCCATGATTTTGAGTTAGCTTTTTCAGCTTTTAATGAGCGCTGTGTGCCTGTGGCTACACTACTAGCAATATTTAAGCCAGTCAGGCAAGTCAATACAAGCGCACACAGCCTCTGGTGGAACACTGCCAAGAAAAGACAGCTCTGATCCTAGGAGCACTGGATTAAGGAGAATATTTTAAGGTAGTAATAAAATCCCATATGCATAGAAGACAGGTCACCTACATTCAAGAAAGAGTCTTTCAAATTAGGACAGAAGAAAAGAAAGGTCACCAAGATGAGCTAAAGGCTCTAAAGCCTGTTTATTAAAAGGTGACTGACAGAACTTGGCTGGGTTAGTGCGGCAAAGTAAAGGTTGAGGCGGAAAATGGAACAGGCACTTACTTGTCCCTATAAAGGTAATGTATGTCTATAAATACAAAAGACAGTAAGCACTGGAAAAGTGCAATAGCAGTTTAGGCTAATGAACAATGCTGGAGCAAAAACAACAGGTAGAAACAGAACACGCATAAAATCGGACAGTAAACTGAAAGGTTACTAGCCATTGAAATATGAAAAATTGAAGCAGAGTTTCAGTAAAGCACAGCTACTTCTAGAATAGACCTTGGCCAATCTTTGAAGAGATTATCAGCTTGACTCATCCCATCTCATACAACTGGTGTATCCACTTTAGAAATCTGGTTTAGGTCAGGATTTTAAACTGCCCTATCATCAACAGAGAAAGATTCCTCTGTGGCTGATCTAGAAGCGTAATAACTTCATTTCAAGAGACTGATTCATTTAGAACAGTTTGTATGCTTGGAATCTGTTAAAATAAGCTATCAAAGTCTAAAAAACAGTCCTAATATCAACAGATCATTTACGGAAAGCAAGATTTAGTAAGTTAAGAAAGCAAGGGCCTAACTTTATTTTCAATATAATAACATTTGTATTAGTATAACTGCACTAACCTCAGTGAAGTTACTCTGCGTCAGAGCAACATCAGGCTTCTGACATTTAGGCAGAACTTGAAGCACATAGGATTGGGAGAAAGGCAGGAAAGAAGATACAATTTGGAGGAACCAGTCAAAGGAATCAATACGATTTCAAGAAAGGGCTTTACAGGCAGAAAAAATGCTAAAAGGGGCACGTCAGGCAGTGAGGGGCATGTACTTCAGAAGAGTACAGAGAGCAGACTGCAGTCTGTTTTTCCCTCTCCCACAGCCCTTATCTATCAAAAACCCCCAGCCTTCCTTGGAGAGCCACTGTTGAGGGGCTGTGGCTGCTTGCCCCTGCCATTCATCACACTCCCAGCAATTAAAAAAAAAAAGCAGCAGAGGAAATCAAACAGGGAAACAGCAACTTTCTGCTTTTAAATTGAGAAGTACTATAAGAAATAAAATAAGAAGCCACAGAACTACAGAGAGAACAACATTTTTTCTGCTGCTGTCTACTTTCTTTACAATGACCTCCTCTGAAGAAGCAGCCGCCAAGACCATCTGATGTGTCTTTAGAGACAGACAAAATGTACTTTCAGACATTTGTTATATAAGAAAAGACATGGCAGGTGCTATGGCTGCTCAATTTCTCTCACATAAGCAGCGTGCCTCTAAACTCCCGCCCCTTTCATCACATAGAAAGCTCACCCAAGAAGTACAGCAAGGCCCCACAGGACCAGGATGTCCTCAGCACATGGTGATCACCCTTTTGACACAGCTGTAGCCAATGTTATCTGAGGAAGGCCTAATAAGGGATGGCACGTGTGAAGCTGTGTTCTTGTTTACCCAGAAGTACTCCTAGGCCAGCAAGCCCAGGATACTCTGCATACATTTCCTGTCATCAGAAATACAGCCCTTCCTTGTTCCTGAGGTTTTGGTCATGGTCAAAATGCACTGATGCTGGTTTGTTTTCAAGACCTATTCTCAACAGGTACCACATTTCCAGCCATTACATTTATGAGTCTTCTCCACATATCTTTTGTGCCTCTCACAGAAAAACACTATCACGTTAACAGCCAGGGCTGTGTGACACTGTAACCCTTCCCCAGTGCCCCTCAGCAACCTCCACTTAGTGTACTTTATTCTTGCACTCCTGTTCTTGGGATATGTGAGACTGCCATTTGCTGCAGAAATCCCCAGTCCTTTTACCCTCAGACATGCTGGTGATCTTACCCTCAGACATGCTGGTGATCTTTGCATTAACACAAAGCAGATGCTCCCAGTGGGATGTCAGTCAGTGTGACCTCCGTGTGTGTGGAGCACACTGGCAAGCAGGCACAGTTCCAGGAGCCAGGCAGCCACGGCAAGACTCATAGGGTGTGACTGAAGGTGGCAATGTGGAGGCTGACAGGAGCAAAGAAAGGTAGACTGCTTGGTCCTGAAGGACCTGGCTATTTCCGCGTGAGCCTGCCACGCGAGCATGCCATGCAAGACTTCTGCCAGAAGAGAGCACACATCTTGTGTAAGAGTTGTCCATCTACTCATGAAAATATTCCATCTAATACCACACTTGCTCATGCATGCAGCCAGTGCAACTCCTGATCTGCGTTGGTATAATAGGAAAAATGGGGCTCCTAGTAGGTGAGGATTCAATTCAAAGACCTAACTAGCTCTAACTGTGCTGAAAAAAAACAAAAATTTTATAAGGCCTGAATGAATTAATGAACACATGAATTAACCAGATCTTCTAGTTTTACAGAAGTTGTTTCTATATGTTTATTTTTGTTTTGAAATAAAATGAAATGATAAGCACATCTTTGGAATTTACATAACTATAAGGAATATACCTGCCATCACTGAGAGCTGTTCTTAAGGAATCATCTTGTAATGTCCAATACAAAATATTTTGATACATTTTTTAGTACAGACTGTGTATTAAATTTAACATTTGCTAATTCAGCCTTGTATCCCTTGCCCTACAAACACCTGTAAATTCTTCTGTATGAGGCTGCCATGTTCAACTGAATTTATATGTTAATATAGACAACTCTTTTTTCTAGGCTGGGATCATTGTATGGTGTGACAACTTTCCACTTTATTAAGCCATGCTTGATCACTTGACTACCTCCTAAAGAAATTCATGAAATGTTCCTATTTCTTTTAATTGTGGATTTGTGACAAACTCATACCTTTCATGGATGCCTTCACTGAGTGTCTCATTCTTTCACAGTTGGCACATAGTTTAGTTATGGTTATTACTAGAACAAAATTGGAACATAGTGGAAGAAATGCAGATTACATCCACTACCTGTATTCAAATTCATTATTTCTTATATTTCTGTGCCAAAAATTCTTTCTGACCATTTTAATTATGCAGAGAAAAACCACAAACTCTATTTTCTAGAAATGTGTTTTCTTCTCACAAGAACATTCATGAAATAACTATAATATTCATCCTGACTGCATTTTTTTGCTTAAATTATAAACAAAACCATTTCTGTAGCACAACAGCTCAGTTGATGTGAGATATGTATGTAGAAATACTGGGTTAACAACCCGAGATGCAACTGATAAACAATTAAGCCACAACACAAAGTAGTATTTATCCAATAACACGGTCTCTCTGTACTGGTAGTTAAATGACAGACCAGCCAACCCTTTCAGAGTTTAAATGTTTTCCTCTCTCTGATCTGTAAGTGAAGTTACACTATCACACAACAAGTCATTTCTTATTGGATATTTGTACTGTTACAGAGAGCCTATTTGCATTGCTAAGCCAGAATGCATTTCCACAAAACCCTGCATCTAATTAACACAGTATGTCCAACAGAATTTCACATTGTCTAAAAAGACAAATAGAAAAAAAGGTGGTTACAAAAACAGGCTTTCAAAGGACTTGTCTCCTAGTTATTTATATCTCAAATTGATTCATCTCTTAATATATTCTAGGAAATGGTCTCATCCATTTTTGTAGGGCAGATATAGCTTTTTAAAAGACACTAAACACAAACAATACTGAATTTCTAACTTACATGATTGCCTTACGAGCACTAGCTGTAAAAGTGTCTTTTATGTACTGCCGTATATTCTTACTTTTTGTCCCCTTCACGTGCAAAAATATAAGAACCCTGTCGAGTTGTTTGCTCCTAAATCAATCAAGTTGTAGTAGATGAGGACACATATGTGAATCAATAAAGTATGTAATATGGAGGAGGCAGAACCATGCAATTATGGTGATACTCCTTTTGACTCCATTCAGATATGACCTTGGCCTAATGCACATGGCATGCCATTCCACAGATGGCCACTGATGGCAGTGCCTCTGAGTGATGTTTAATCATAACCCTGGCTGCAGTAGAATGGCTGGCTACTCAATTATGAGATCTACAATAGAAGAAAACTCTTCCTTAAGAATTTTTCCAGTAAGTGTATTAAATCCATTGTGAAATAGTAATTAATACTCCCTTCCAAAAAATATATTGCTATTCAAAACCATGTTATATGATCATTAAGAATCATACTGCTGTATGGGTTTGTACGGCAAGGGTTTGCTAGCAGGGGCTACAGGGGTGGCTTCTGTGAGCAGTTGTCAGGGGCTTTCCCCATGTCCAACAGAGACAATACCAGACAGTGTTTTAAGATTTACTTTTATTTCTCTTTATTCTTCTCTCATTTGATTGGTAACAAACTAATTTTTCCCAAGTCGAGTCTGTTTTGCCCTTGACAATAATCAGTGAGTGATCTCGCCCTCTAGTTACCTCAACCAATGAGCCTTTCATCGTATTCTCTCTTCCCTGTCCAGCTGAGCAGGGGCGTGACAGAGCAGCTTTGGTGGGCACCTGGCATCCAGCCAGGGTCAGCCCACTACATGCTGTCTTACTTAAGATTTGAATAATGACGGTGTAGAAAAATGTTTTAGATGAGCAGTATTTCATTACCTATTGAATATTCTTCAGATTAACCAGAAAGCTGCTGTGTTTTGCCTGTATTCTCCTCAAGAAACACTTAGTGGCCACAGTTGGAGAAGACCTTTCGTATGACCCAGCATGACTGTTTTTCTAACAGCATTTTTTTAGAACAGTTTAAATCAAGAAATTGCAACAACTGGAGATAGGATGCATTTTTTCCTCCAACACATGGACATTCTTAAGCCTACTCCATGGAGATAAACTGAAGGAAGACACCTCTGCCGTCATTAACTACCTGATCTTTCAGAAATCAGTGAAAAAAATAGCTGGATCCTAAACAGGATGTTTTGAAATAGTTCCCTCCTATCAAGGCTATGCAATTTTCCACTTAATTATTTTCTACCAAGATAATTTAATTGCTACTCTTAATTATCTGGGGGCACTGATTCACCTTTTAATCAGAATCATATCTTTTAGCTGGAAGAAATCACATGAAGACCATTAGTACATTAACAGCATTCTAGGCTATCAGTTTAATACTGACATAATTACTAATAATTAATCTTTACTTAGCTCTCCTTTTCTCTGTTGTGTTTCGGGTTTCTTTTTTTCCCTTTTATTCTTCTTGGTGCACTGTGAGTCATGGGCAAAAGTGCAAGAGAAAACAACTCGTCCATAATCATGATAATAGTCTCTCTCCTTGGAAATAACTAACTTTTCTTTCTAGGATGCAATCCAGTTCTGCGTGTAATAGTTTGCTAGCAAGAAACAAATAGTTACAATGAATAAATGATGTTTTTAACTGATGCAGTTCTATTATAGTCTTTCCAAACTAGAAGAGTGTTTTAGCAGCGGGGTATCTGTACTTTGATTTTAAGCTTTTTTATTTGTATATTAACACAAAGAACTAAATTCTGCAAAGAGAAAAAAGACAGCCACACAGTAGAAAGCTAGCAATGGAAATGTTTGTGACAATTTCTTACAAACCACAGACTGAAAAGAAGGAATAAACACATGGAACTTTACAATGATACCACCTGAAGAGAGAAATTATGGAGACTGGAAGAACAGAAACTTCACATAATTTGCTCAGGTCATCTGTGAGACACAGTACACAGCACACTAATCAGAAAAACTTCCATGGAAGGCAAAATTATAAATAAAACATATGCAAATTAACAGTATAATGTACACTCCAAGCACTCTGACAAGCGGAACTTAAGTTTGTTTTCTTATTACTTGAGCTTTAATATCCCAGTAAGACTGCCTATCTGCAGGGACAGCAGCTGGTTTTTATTTATTTTATTTATTAATTTTGTTTTATTTAATCTAAAATAAGAATTTTTATTGAATGTGCATGCCTTGCTCTTTCTGCTCAACAAGAAATGGCTTTTTCAACAGAACTACATATTTGAAAAAACCTCCATAAAGACTTAAAAAAAATGGGCAAAATCATTAAAAATACAAACCCTTATAAGATTATTTATGAATCATCCTCAGTTAGAAGCAAACAGAAAAATAATGCTAATTTTGTCTGTTCATGTTGTTTCTCATG
Source organism: Amblyornis subalaris (assembly GCA_018881555.1). NCBI lineage: Eukaryota > Metazoa > Chordata > Aves > Passeriformes > Ptilonorhynchidae > Amblyornis > Amblyornis subalaris. Next base: position 674,756 of record JACAXG010000173.1, on the reverse strand, counting down.
GAGGTATTCCTAGCAAAGGGTAACAAACTACCATCACAAAATTAAAGAAAATGTAGTGCATAGAAAATAAACTGTAAAGGCAGAAAAAGCAATTTCTTCAAATCAAATTATTGCTACACTTCCCTAAGGCCAAATATGCCCTGCTTAATTTAAGAATCCATTTGAGATACTGCTTTTCTAACAAATAAAATCTGAAATCAAATTTCCGACCTTAGGAGAAGAATGATAGAAGACAAGTTCCTAATCTCTCATAATCCAATGGAGAGCAGTGCCTTTGAGAATTTCAAAGATGGACATTTCAACATCCCCTTTAGCTAAACCAATCTAGTGTTTAATCACTGTTTCTTGAATACTTTTTCCTTATTCCAACCCAAATCTCCATTGTGGCAGCCTCTGACCACTGTGTTCTCTCACTGTTCTCTTTTTAGACGAGTCTGGCTCTGCAGAACAAACACTGCTAAACATGTTTGGGTGTGCACAGCTCTATGCTGATAGAACTTCTGGTGCAGAAGGTAGGCACTAACATGTGAGGATGATGAAGAGTAGATGGCCACACTCCTTGTCTGGATTTGGATGAGCTTCAGGAGCTGATGTCCTAGTTTAGAATCTAGCTGACAGTATTCCACAAATGGGCATGAGGAGCTAGAAAAATAATTCCCAGATGCTCAGACACAGCAAGTGGCAGTATATAAGACCAACTTGCATGACCTGAATAGGATTTAGGTGCTCAACAGATGGTAGAAGTTCAAAGCAGTGTTTTATCCTTATGCACAAACTTCAGGTTTCTAGAATTGTAGTCTATTGTTACAAAATAAGATTTTTTTTTGGTAATAATTCTTGTCTTGAGAACAATTCTTCTTAAAACTCTTTTTACAGCTGCTGCCTTCAGGATGGTAAAGCTAACAGCCTGATCTCCATTTCAAGTAGGCCTGTTGCACAGACAGGAGAAGTGATTTTCATCCTATGTATGTCAAAATGGCAGAGGAAAACAAATTGTAGTTACGTAGGGAAACACTTTCATTTTCAAATACATTTTGGCATCTCAAATTTCACTCTTCAGTACCTGTTTATGGTAGATTGTGTTGTTTTTCCAGTTCTACATAATCTTTTTTTATTGTGAGATCAGAAGCTTTCTTACGAAGGTGAGATCCCTTGTAAAAAGCTTATCTGCTGCAGAATGTGCTTTTGTTGTAGAGAATTAAAATACTGGCTTCTTAGCAAAACTTTGTTATTATTAATTTGCTGATATGCACAGATCATTAATCAGAGGCAAAGACATGATGGTGGTTTTGTGATAGGTTTGCTTCTTTGTTACAAACCACAGCTTTATGTTTGCAGTCTTACAGTAGTTTTGAAAGACTGCAAGGCATTCTGTTCTTAGTACCCTTTACAATTTGATCCACAACATTTGACATACACACACGACTTCATTAGCAGGGGACTTACTAAATGAAGGTATTGAAGTTATTGATGTATGAAACTGGCTGCCTTCTCCTCTTACCCATGTATACAAGAGGCAGGAAATGCTTTTGAAATGGATGATCTAAGACATAAGCCATGTCACCTTGTGGGAGAAAATTAGCATCTACCAAGCTTTTTGAGAATGCTCAGTTTTTATCTTGCTTCTTAAACCAAAAATCCAAGCTGTGTAACGAAGTAAAATTTTCAATTTTACGCAAGTAAGCACAGCTGATATTCTGAGGTCCCTTTAAATCACTCTTCAGTTCTAAAGTATAATCAAGTGTACCAAAGTAATTTGTAAAAAATATTTCTCTAACCTGTTCTCAAAGACATCTAGTAATAGAGGTTCTGTTTTCAAGTAATGTTGAAGACAGTTTCTCCCATTGTTTTTGAAAAAGTCTGCCACCTTCTATGTTTTTCAGGCACCTGACACAAACAATTAAAATTGCAACTGTTTCTCTTAAATGATTGCACCAAATACTTAGATAGATTACATTTCCCTGTACCTGATCCTTAGGCATAGAAAAGTATTTACATGTCTTTGTCAATTTGTTAATTTTGCTTTTACAAGTGTAATGGAAATATGCATTTTTAACGATATAGAACTGCTCTTACTCACTGTTTGTGGACTAAGTATAGGAAGTCATTCTCTGGAGTAATCTATTTAAAATATGTCATAGAAACAATGTCTTGGAAAACATCCTGATTATCCATTTTCCTGTTAATAAACTAGACTGCAGTACCCCTCAAACAAAGCGCTAGAAGGTACATCATTACAGATATTGAAAAAACATACAAAGACGTACAGATTTTTCACTGGTCCCTCTCGTCTCTTCTGTATTTGCTTTTGAAAACATGGCATATTCTTCTTCTAACAGGAAACTTCTATGGTTCTAACATCTATGGGAGATATTGATAGAAGTTATATTTCCTCCCATAAATTCTGTTCATGGTTTTCTCATTTCCTGTGGATTGCCTAAAACGACTATTCAGTATAGAGGTCTTCAGTAAATAATTTGGGATAGTTTAGAGGTCTCCATGTAGAACCTTTGTTTAATAATAATTAATTTTTATTACACGAAAAACATTTGTGAAACATATCAGAACATACTAACCAGAAAATACCTAAAAAACCCCACTCCTTGAACAATTTTCCCTCTCAGGATGTTAGTCTCATATTTTTACTTTCTTTGACATGTACTAGCTGAGAATTATTTTATACTTCTAATGCAATTTTCAAGAAAAAAGCCAACTTTTAAAAGTAGGCTCTATATTAATAGAAATAATTTGGTTGATAATTGTCTTCTCAGACCATGAATCAGAGAAACTAAAAACTAGCTGTATATCATTCTGCATCTTGTTACGTTGGATGTAACCTCTATACTCATATGCTATTAATTTTCTATTTAGCCTTTGACCTATTTTCCATCTTTTTATGTGACTCTCTTTTTCTCAGGTCACTTGTCAGGTTCTGAATTTCATTGAAGAACTCATGATTTAGCCAATTTGGTCTTTCATTGAACTGCCTCTCTTTCTTTTGCTCAAGAGTAATTTGCGTGGGTGCCCTTCATCTTGTTCCTCTAAGGGACTGCCAAATTTCTTAAGCTGCAGTTGTGAAAGAGTACTTCTGTCTGAATGTGAAAACAAACTAATAGCCTGTCTCATCCTTCAGCTTTCTGCAAGGACAAAAATTGGTGGGAGCTCTCATTCAAATGCTGGTAGCTCTTGGCTGTAATTCTCCCTTGCCAGACTTTCCCAGCGTATTGTGTGGGGCCTGTGAGGCTCGGCTTGTTTTTGTACAACTGTATGTTTGAGTGTCACACGGGGATGAATTTCAAAGAACGATGTATGGCAGTAGCACATTTCTGGTACTACCAATGCCTACAGCAAATTCCTGATACTGGGCATGTATTTTAATAAGCAATCCTTGCGTGTTTTTATTTTTATATATCTTTGTTTCCTTGCACAATCTCCGTCTGCTTAATAGCAAACCTTGTTACTAACAAGTTATTAACCTCTAAAAGCGATGCAATTTTCACCTTCTTGCTTCAATCAATATTTAGTAGTTTACAACTTTTGCATATCAATATAGTCATTATTGAACATGAAAAAAACATCAAACATGCCCAGGATACAATTTTGACAACTGAATGTGGAGTAAACATAGAGAAAATTAAAACTTGAAAAAACCCAAAGCTAGAGAGTACTGAAATTCAAAGAGATACTAGAAAATACAGTGAAAATATAAAGGCACATGATACTTGTGCTATTTTTTATAGTCTAAGGTAACCAAAAATGTTCAGGATATTGCAAGTGTAACTCATTGCATTTCTGTGGACAACAGCACTTCTTGCTGCATTTTACTTCAATGCAAATTTCCTTAATTTTCAGCCTCAAGTCAAGACATTTCATATAGTTGAAGGGAATTTTTCTGCACAGTTTATGACAAAAGTTTTGGGAATCAGGTGCTTAGTTACATTGGGAGGAAGTCATCTGACTGGTAAGTTGAAGAAACATTCTTAGAAAACAAGGATTTTGCACATGAAGACCAGTGAAACATTAGTTTGGAGTGCACCAGCAGACATAAATACAGAGACAGAAAGGAAGGCTGCCTCAGCATAGAAGAACCAATGGATTCTGTTTATTCAAAATCCAACTTGAGAGCTTCCAGCAGCTCGTGATAGAAGATTCTCGTGACCTGAAGCTCTCTGTAACAGAAAGCTGTGAGACAGAGGTCACAGTCACAGATGAAAGAAAGATATATTCAGATAAAAACACCATGGCGTAGATGCTAAAGAGAAATTATCTCAGTGCCAAAGAACAAGGAAGGTAGGGATCACAGGAAGCCGCCATTGTGGTAAACCCAGCAGGTTTGACTGAGTAATGCAGCAAAATCTGGATGGTTTAAAATACTTTAGCATAAAAGAAATAGCCTGTTCTGTGAATTGGAACTATTATTCTATGCACCACAGGTAGGGAACAGATTAACCTGCTCCTTTATGCAACAGATTTAAAATGTGTGAAAATTGCACCTCCACTCTCATCTAGCTATCTTATCTTCTCAAGACCAAACATTTCAAGTTTTTCCTTTGTCATAGATCTCTCTGAATTTCTGGCAAAGCTTGGTGCTTTCTCATAGATTCTATGCCAGTATTTGACATGGTCTTGAAGCAAAACACTCCAAAAAATGGATTAAGGACTTCAATTTAGTCATTAGCATTGCTAAAGAGTCGAAGGAAAAGCACCCATCACGAGAACTGTACTCCTCTTAATATCTGACATAGTACTTGTCCTTCTCACAAATGGTGTTTTTTTCTAGTAAACCAGGAAGTTGCCGTATGTCTAACTCAGATTAAATATGCTTATCTGCAAAGAATAACTGAAACATATGTCAAAACAGAAACAAACAAACTTTCTTTTGCAAACAAAGTATGGTTTCAATGTGCAAATAAATTTCATATCCAGATACTTGAAGGCGTAAACACCAAACAGTATTCAACAGGCTTAACCCTCTCTCAGTTTGTGAGCTGCTATAGTCTGTAACTCCCTTTATTTATGCAGAATCGGTATTTAGTTGTTTCCCATCTTATTATTGTTTGGCTATTTTTTTCTACCTAAACTTGTAAGTTTCCATCCTTTCTTCTTATGTTGTCTCTTATTTTTTCCATAACATAATTTCAATTTTTAAAGTCTATTTTGATTATTTACCATTGCAGCTCCACCACACCAATTTTCTTTCATTTCTTTACTTCAAGTCAATGCTTAAGGATGTTAATAAAAATCCTGAATAGTACTGGATACAGGGCAGATGCATATAGAACTGCAGTTGTTACAAATTTTTGATGCTGAACCATTGATAATTACCTCTGGTCTGTTTTTCCATCTAATTTTGGTTTTACCCTAGCATAAATTAATCCTGACCATGTTTCCCTGCTGCTTTATGAAAATGGCATGCAATACAGCATAAAAGGATACAGCCTAATCCCTACAGGCTTTATTACATCAAGGTATCTAATAGTTAATGCTCTCTATCCCTAAGGCCTGCTCTCCTCCTAGAGAAAGAAATTAAATTGGGATGACATCATTTGTTTGTGACAATGCTGTTAAGTTACTCATCTCCTTGTTGCCCTTATGATGTTTATAGTCAAGTAGTTTATTATGTTATTTCTCTCCTTCAGAATTTAACAGTACCATTAGCTCTTCAGTTTTGTATTAATAGCATTCAGCAGCTCATAGAAATTGACTTCTTTAATGAAAGCTAATTCACATCTTTGGCCTTTCCACTTGCTAGAGAACGAAAATTCTGTTGTTTCTCTTACTGCTCTTATTGTACCAGAAAGATATTTTAGATTTTCAAAATTGTCCAACTTTAGTCACTTCTCATGTCATGTTATGTGCTGTGCTTGGGAAAGTTTGATTTATAAGAAAATCAAGACTCAGTGCTGTTATTAAGTGGAGGAAGGTTCATTCCTATTCAAGTGATTTAAACAGAGACTAAACCCAGGAAGATAAATGTGCTGTATTAAAATGGTCCCTTGAGGGACAGGCTAGGCAAAGCATGGAAAGATGTCCCTAAGAAAAACATATACATTCTACACAAAAATGCGAACAGGACTCACTGACAATACTTAGTATGGTTAACAAAATAAGGTTATGGCACAAGCTCAGGCTCAAGCATTCGTCTGTCTATACTATTTAACAGCACACTCCTGGTCCACTTTCAGCCGGTTCAAAACAGCACTCTTACACAGGGTGCTCAGGAGTGTTTGGGACAAAGCATGAACCACTTACTGCTCCTTACAGACCAACTGGGACAAGGCCATACTGTTTTGGAGGAAAGAGAATTTAACATTACATTTCCTAATATACCTGATAGCATCATGGATAGGTCAATACATTCACAGCCATTGAAATGTAAAAGAACATACACAAAAAATTCAGGTGCTGTATTTTTTTTCTAAATGTGCTGGTAAAAGTAGTCCATTCGATTCATGTTGAAGGTAGCAAATGGAATCTATGAAATTATTTTTCCTCAGAACTTCAAATTATTGGACAATTCAATAGAGACAGCAACAGCATTCAAAAAGTGCCCATTAGTGTGATGTAAAACCACAACAGGTATTATTCAGATGCTAACAAGGTCACATTGAATTTTATAGTCTGAAACTAGATGCTAGCTGCAATGACTACATGCTTGCCTTTAAATCTAGGAACATTCCAAGGCATTGGAACCTGATTGCCTATACTGTTACATTTTTTGAATGGTCCCTCATACAGATTTGGCCCACGTCATCTGCTATTCTCCCAAAGAACTGCAGATCTGAATACAAATCTGGAACTTGCACAAGGGGCTACTCCCAGTAGATGGTCTGCGTGCAACTACAATGCTTTTGCGGGCAAGACAAGTTAAAAATACGGACACAGTGTTTCATGTCAGTTGGCCTCCATGATAATATTCTTCGGCACATTAATTTTACTTACGAAATGCAGCCATATTGGCTGCTTGGCAGAAAGGCTGAAACTTTTTAATATGCATAGGAAGTAGTCTACTAATGTTGTACTTAAAATATATACACTAGAAAGAATAAACAAGTATTTTAATTTTGTAAGTATATGGTATGACTATTAAACTGTGAGTGATGCTTTATACAATAACAAAGTTGCACATGCTAGTAAAGTACAATAATAAGTCAAGATAATTTACTGCCTCCTAGTTTGCATATTTCAGCAGTAGGCCTAGGGGTGCTGGTTGACAGCAGCTGAACATGAGGCAGAGTGTGCCCAGGCGGCCAAGAAGGCCAATGGCATCCTGACATATCAGAAACAGTTTGCCTAGCAGGACCAGGGCAGGGATCACGTTGTACTTGGCACTGGTGAGGCTGCATCTCAAATTCTGTGTCCAGTTCCAGGCCCCTCACTGCAAGTGCTGGAGCGAGTCCAGAGAAGGGGAAAGGAGCTGATGAAGGACCTGGAACATAAATCCTATGAAGAGTGGCTGAGGGAACTGGGGGTCTTTATCCTGCAAGAAAGAAGGCTCAGGAGAGATCTTATCACTCTCTACAATTACCTGAAAGGAGGGTGTAGCCAGGTGGGGGTCAGTCTCTTCTCCCGGGCAACTGGAGACAAGAGGAAATGACCTCAAGTTGGGTCAACAGGGGCTCAGGTTTGGTATTAGGAGAAATTTCTTCACTGAAAGACTGGGTAAAAATTGAACCCAATGAAGTGGTGGAGTCACCATACCTGGAGGTTTTCATAAGATGAGTAGACATGGCACTTCCTGATATGGTTTAGTGGGCATGGTGGTATTTGGTCAAAGGATGGACTTGATGATCTTGGAGGTCTTTTCCAGACTTAATGATACTAGGATTCCATGAATGTAGCCTTCCTATGTGTCCAAATGGTTATTTGGTAAAATGGGTCTCAACAGTTATAAGGACAGGAGAGAAAACTACGAATTTTTAGTGTCAGTGTTTGGCTTTGGTTTCTTCCTTCTGTATGCTCAAGTTAAGTCTTTTTAATTCTAGAGCTGCAGAAGCGGGAGTGGAGAGCAAGGCACTATTCCTTGATCCTAATGTTCATTACTGTTATTTGCCATTTTTCTGCATGCTAAAGGAATGGGATTAAGGGAATACCCTCAGAGTATAAAGTACTCTAATACGATTGAACTAATAATCCGATTACAGAATGAGCTGTGCACTGCTCAAGACATGCTCAGTGAACACAGCACGCATGCAAACATGCACATACATATCATCATCAGAAAAACTGTTTCAGTACTTATGACATCACTAATTAGCGGCCTAGCTATTATTAAAATATTCTTATTTTTCCCTAAAAATCCTTTGGGTCTGACAAATATACCACACTGTCCATTGGAAACAGAAAAACAAGACCCTAATAATCCTATCTAATTTTAGTCATGCAACCACACACATACATTATAAGCATACACCTTTTTGACAGTGAAGTGAACAAAATGTTAAAAGGAGCTGAGCATAGTCAGCTTCCTTTAAAACTGTTTCAAGTACCTAAACAATGTTCTGGGAAAGACTCAATACTTATTTGTATTTATGTAAGGATAATATGACAAATTCCTTTAAGCAGAAAATCACATTTTCCTGGAAAACCTACTTATTAAATATGCCTCCTGTTATGGTATTAAATGAAACAACAGTAGGAAAGGCTGTGGCAAATGATAAATCTATAATATATGTAAAAGTGTTGGTCAGTCTATTACCAGTTCCAGTGTTGATGTAACTGGATCTGGGCTTCTTTACCTACACAAGTATATCTCTAATAGCTGAATTTTATGATATTTTGTAAAAGGAAAAAGATTTGGGATTAGGGTTTATTTTGGCTCTTTATGATTTACTGAGGAATTAAGATCTTTTCTTCCAGCTTAACATTTAAGGTAAAATTGCACACAGTGTTAAATGACACTTGGAAATGATGATATCACACGATAAGACAACGAAAGTCAGGGAACTGAAAGAAAATGTTTGTCCTTTGGCATTAGGTGAGCTGGTAATTTTTAAAGAATCCCAACCTGACGTATTAGCTGACATATGCCAGACAACGTGTGTGTCATTTAACACGTATTAACTAATTAAGATAAACATCAGGGAGCTTTGGTTGCAATCAGATTACTTAAAAGGTTAAACTCTTTCTCAGTGAAGTCAAAACTTCCAATAAAGTCATCTTCATTTGGATTAAAGAACCTCCCTTAATTCAAATTCCTAGACAATATAAGGAGTTGTCTGACACTGATTTACAATTTTGTTACAGTAACTTCTTATTTCAGCTGGACAACGTGAAATAGAAAAATGCCTTTAAAATACTAATGCAGATTCTAATCCAGATTGTGTATTAGAAATCTTAACAGTTTTAGCTTGTTGAAATAGAAAAGCATGTGGAAAGATTACAAACCTAAGACCTTGAGATACGTTCAACCCAAATGCCAAAGAAATAAAAAGGGAAGTTTTGATTTTGGCTATTCATTGTAATTTCTTCATTTGTAATCTACTTTTATTCTTTTATTTGGTTGTTCAATTGTATCTTATTATAGCCAAAATAAGAATAGCCATGCACATTAAATGTACAGCACTGTCAAAAGAAAAAGAGTAAAAAAACCAAGAAAAAACTTGTATTTGAATATGGAAACTGGAGGAATTTAGGTGACAGTTTCTACCTTAGTGAGCAACTGTCACTGAGAGACAATTAATTGTAGATAATTTACTCCCAAGCAAAAGCTGATTTTGCCACCTGAAAAGGTGGCCTCTTGCAGGTCAAGCTGCTGGCAGTTAGCATAAGTAACCAAACCAAACCCAGAACCCAACAAGACAATGAGCAGCTGCCACTGAGACTCATGACTTCTTAAGACTTGAGGGGATAAAGAAAATAGCATAAAACCTCAAAGAAGTAGAGCAACTGCTGAATTAAGTGACAAAGAACTAGGAAGATTACAGAAAGTGATCAGAACAGCAAACCTGGGAATACTGAGAAAAGAGAAAAGCTAAGTGTACTTCTAAGTTACATGATTTCCAAGTTCTCCAGACTCACAGGACATTTAGAGAACAGAGGAAAGCACTGTTAACAGGGATTATACATCACTGGTGAGTTTTGCATAGTTATATCGCAGCCAGTAAACCTTGACCATTGTGTTGCAAACGGTCCTTTGGCCACTGGCTGGTCAATTATCCACTCCCCAGAGTGATAGTCTGGACAACAGATTTAACATCCATGTGTGCATTCAAAGCTGAGTGAACCAAACTAAGCTTTGAGCATTGAAAGACCAAGACATTCCATCTCTCACTGATCACAACGCCCCTAATTAAAGGGGTGTATAAAGTAATTCTGGATGGTTAAAATGCTACCTCTTCCAGAAATAACCCACTTTGCCTTGGAAGGAATGACCCGGATACACCAATTTGCATGAATCCTTACTTACAAGAGTAAGTATATAACAATTTTCATTCACACTTGATTCTTTGAATTAGATGAAAAGCTCTTTTGAAACAGAAAATTGAGTTATGATCTTGATACTTGAAAAAGACAGCTACTAGCACCCAATCCTTCTCAGACATAATTAACCATTAGCATTGACAATATCCCAAGAACATTTACATGTAATCACCTTCTCATCAGCATACACAGCAGCTTGGGTTTTAATTCCAATCAATCATGAAATCACTTGATTAAAATCAAATGTTGAACTCATGATTTTTTCTTAACTTTCAAGTCCCTTCCTAATGAATTGCCTTTCCCCATGTTCAGCTTACTTGTCTGAGCATAACTTTGTTTATGAGAATATGTATACCCTCTATGTGCCAGACTGTGCACTAATGACTTTCTAAGCCTGCTTCTTTTCTTCTCCTGCTATTTACCCCTCCTTATTCTTTTGTTGTTTCTGATTAACCTATTCATACTGTTTCTCTCACAACTAGCTAGAACAAATACGTTTTCCATGACTTAAGTATCATACATGCAGTTTCTGGATAGATAAGAAGTGGAATCAATTGGAAACAAGTCTAACTTTCTAGTATCATTGCAGCCAAATTTCCTGTTTGAGTCACAGAGCAAGACCACTACTGAATCCAGGAATTATAGTGCAAAAGACTATAACATGATCAACATGAGCAACATGATCAACACTTTTCTTTTTCTTTTCCAACCAGAGCCTCTGCTAGTCAAAAACCTTGTTACTGTGAAAAAGCACTACTTTTGTGCCACATCTGTGACCATCAATAGGGCCCCAAGACAGTACCAGAAATAAAAGACAGATATATCCTCTTTGAAACCTGAAGATGATTTTGTAGAAGTATTTCATTACATGTAGTCACTGTTACATAACTTTATAGTACTCTATTTTGCTAGCATGGTGGTGAAACTGGAATTAGAAACTACAAATGTACAACTTTAAGCAAATCAGATGCACTAAAAAAGCCTGCTCAACCAAAACCCTATGCACAGACCCAGCAACAAATGCAAATCCTATATTTTCCCCAGATGCAGAAAAAAAAGTATTTCTTTGCAATGGAAACAAACATTTCTGAATTACTGCTAACCTACTGAAGTCATGTCAAAGAAATAACAGCCACGCTAGCCTATAAAAGAACACCTGCACATTTAAGGATCCCTTTGAGTAAGGAATTTTCCACTGACCAGTGTGTGGGAAAGAAGCATCTTTACTTTACCATGGTTGTGATCAGAAATACTTATTTCTTTGTTGACATTTACAGAGTTTAACATGCAAACATAAAAATCCTGAAGAAAGCCAACAGAAACAGTTTTTCAGTCAAATCCTATCAGAAACAAAAAGCACTACAAATCATTGTAATCACAGAAAAAATTTTCCATTGAGTTTTTATCATCTCTTCCAGTTTTTGTAATTTCTGCCATTAGCTTGGAGTCTGAAATCTTCTACTTATTCATAAAATACATACAAAGCTGGCAGCATTGAGGGAAGATTTTCTACCAGTGTGTCTTCTTGAAGGGACCAAATAATTTGGAAAGAAATAGCCAATAATAAATCAAAATAATCTGCTCAGCATAATACTATAAGCTTATTTATAAGACGACTAAACATAATAAAAGATTCTTTTGTGTTTCCTATTCTTCACAATTTTGTAGTATTTCAATTAGAACTTTTGGAAATACTTCATGAAGAGAATAAGTAGTCTTTGTAACTGCAGCAGCTTAAGAGACAGTGATTTTATCTTAGACGCAAAAATTCTATATGTAGAATAATATCACAATATATTATGTTTTATTTAATAGGAAAAAATTGCTATTTTCTTTAACTCTCTTTAGACCTACTAGGAACAGCAAGTTTTTGTGTGTAATTCCATGTCTATTAATTAATTTCTCATACAAGCCTTTAGCTAATTTACATCAAAATTTAATAAGAGGTGAACAAAAGCCAATTAATGAGATAATTCTTAATAATAGTTAATTTCTCATTATGTTTGCATAACTGAAAACTACTGAATTAAATTCATGCCACTGATAAAGCTCAACATAAATATTCTTATGTTAATTATACCTGTCAGTGTCCTTTAAGATCTAATGAGAAGATCATTTCATTTAAATTGCCTAATAACAGACGATGACTACATTCTAATTATAGTCATTTAGAATAGCTAAAGAACCCCATAAATCACCTGAAATAAGAACTTCAGGGGCTAAGATGCAGGTACACGTCCTAATATCAGAGTAAGGGACTGCAGATTATGGCAAGCTGAACTTTAGTGATTCAATTTAGTGAAAAGCAGTTTTATTAAATCTAAAAATGACACTAAACTTTACGAGTAGATAGCACAGCTTGACAGTGCTCAAAGAGAGAAGTCTAGCATCCTCACTTTTCCCTGTTCCTCTTACTTTTGACTGAGTTCCATCCTTCCCACCCTCAGTAATGCAGTTTCTGCACCATATCTCAGTGCCCAGGATATAACACCCATATGATCTCAAGATTAAAGATTTAATGAGTTAAACAGCTTCTTGCTTTCCCAAGACAGTTTTCTGACATTTTAGTGAGCTTGGGAAATAGAAATGAGTTAGAGGATTTCCCATGCCTGCCCTGGAAAGTTGTTACTGTTGTTGTGAAAGTTGTTAATGTGTCTACATCTATTTCATGCCATGTCTTATTAGCGTATTTTAAAAAACACATGGTTTATTAATAAACTCCTAGCCTGTATCAAAGTTTCAGGATCTATTAATATCTACAGGGAAAAACATATGAGGGCAAAAGATATTTTTTTTTAAATAAAAGTAAGAAAAGAAAATCTGGAGATGTAGACAAATCTGTATTTGGAAAGACCAATCCTGAAAATACTATTGGGAACTAGACGACAGCAAAGCATTCAACTCTGCCCAGTAAAACGCAGGCTAGAAAAGTCACTGTAACTCGACCATTTTGGAACAAGTAAGTAATGTTCACTCCTTAATAGGGCCAACTGAGCTGAACTTTGAATTGATTGTGTATTGCCCATAAAACGACACTTTCAAAATGACAAATTTCATCTCAACCAGATGCCTACAGTTGAGCTTGTAGCTCTGTGGGTCTATATGGCCAATGAAGAGAAACAGGCTCTTACACAATGTGACCCATCTTACCTGTTTTAAATAAAGGATAAGACAAATTTCTCTCACAAGTGCCTAGTTCCTCACTGACTATGAACAGAGAGCCTAGGTAGGCTGTTGTAAGTGCCCACACTTTGAAGAACTGCAATTACAGGAACAAGTGGGAAGGCCTTGAGGGTCAAAAACAAAAAATCAGAAAAAAAAGAAAAAAAAGAAAAGAGATAGTAACCAAGCCTCATCACGACAGACAACAGCAAACACCCTCCACAGGCATATCTATGAAGACTAAATCATAGAATGGCTTAAGTTGGAAGGGACCTTAAAGACCACCAACCCCACTGCCAGGGACACCTTTCACTCAGAGCTCCATCCAACCTGGCCTTTAAACACTTTCAGGGCTGGGGCATTCAAACTTCTCTGGGCAACCCGATCCAGTGCCTCACCACCCTCATAGTAAAGAATTTTTTCCTAATATCTAATCTAAACCTACTCTCTATCAGTTTGAAGCCATTCTCCCTTGTCCTGTCACTCCGTAGACCTGTAAATGGCTGCTCTCCATCTTTCTTGCAGGCTCCCCTCAGGTACTCAGGTCCCCAAGGCCACAGTTAGGTCACCTGGAAGCCTTTGGTCCTCCATGCTGAATAATCCAAATTCTCTCTGTCTTTCCTCATAGCAAAGGTGCTCCAGCCCTCTAATATCTTGGTGGCCTCGTCTGGACTTACTCCAACAGGTCCATGTCCTTCCTATGCTGGGACCCCAGAGCTGGATGCAGTGCTCCAGGGGGGTCCCACCAGAGCGGAGTAGAGGAGCAGAATCCCCTCCCTCCCCTGCTGCCCACAGGGCTCTGGATGCAGCCCAGGACATGTTTGGCTTCCTGGGCTGTGAGTGCCCATGGCTGGGGCATGTCCAGCCTCTCACTTACAGCACCCCGAAGTCCTTCTGAGCAGGGCTGCTCTAGATGTCTTCATCCTCCTGTCTTTTCTTAACAATTTAATGTCCAAATGTTACCTGTCTGTCACCTGGCTGTGTACTGCAGAGGCAAGTCCTGTCATAGACTTCTCAAACTTTTCTATCTCCTTGTATATGTTCTGAAGAACTAATACAAAATTTTGTTTCCTTTCTCTTCACAAAACATCATAAAGAATGTTCAACAGAGTAAGTACTAGGGAATTACTTTTATGTCATGGTAGTACAACAGAAATGCTTACACTGAAAATATTTTAAGCATCAGTTACACCAAGAATAAAGACAAGACAACTGCCATCTTCCACCCTTCACTTCCTTCCCCTCTTCTCTTTTCATAGCTACACCTCTTTCCACCAGCCAGAAAATCCCAAAATTTTGCAGCTGTTTATTCTGCAGGATAATTCTGATTCTGCATAGGGCTCTAGCAGTGTATATAATTCTCACCATGCAAAGACTTCAAACAAGATATTCTGGACTATGACCTGCTTTAGACTTGGTAGAGTGAATGTATCCCTGATAGTTACTCAAGCAACCATGTTACTACAATCTACATTTAAATGTGTCTTTCACTGTTGCCCAGTTGTAAAAAATGGTAAAGCAGACAGTTTCACAATGTGTTACAGGACAGTCCAAACATTATGGTGCAAAACTTCATCATGCACAAATCAGAAAGCAACATTAATGTTCTTATGTCACATATGCTATTTGGTAGATTAGAAGCTAAAATAGTTCCAGCAATCAAATTAGCACCTACCGTTGGTATCTATTCAATAAGAACTTCTTCTTTTGTCAAAAAAAATTCTTATAAAAGAACAAATGCAGAATCATAATCATATAAATAGTCAGCCCGAACTTTGCTGGTTGAGTCTACTACACCATTTTAACAGTGGCTTTTGGATGGTGCAAGTACAGTACTTTTAAGTGCAAATGCTCCCAGAAATCATGTTTTTTGAGTTAATATAATTAACATTAAAAGATTATAGATGATAATTACCTCTGCTTCTCTCTTCTTCTTTAAGAATTTTTTGGCTTCACTAGCTTTGATGTAGGTCTTGAAGGTTATTCTTGAAGGAATCTGTATAATGGCCGTTTGAATCCCGGCTACTATTTTATTTGGTCTCCTTTGTCCTAAGTGATGCTGAATACTCAACATCTTGTGTTCAAATATGTAACAAAACACAACATATGGCCCTACTACACTACCTAATAACTCTGAAGTAATACACTACTTATATATGTATATATGTATGTATATATATATGAAGCAAATATAATCAAGCAAGAAGGAAAACACACTTCCAGGAAGAAAGTAGAAGAGATTATCAGACTCCAGACTTGAGTTAACTACTTTTCTTTTATTTCCTTATTTTTTTTTAAAGTGGATTACTAAAATGTTGTGAAAGCAAAAAAATTCTTTACCTTTTGTCCCCACTTAAACCTTGACTTAAAAATATTCTCAGCCACGGTACTCATAAATCACAATTTTTATATCAAGAAGTAGATATAAAATTCATTTAAAGTATCATCATAAATTCTGAATAATTTGACATCTTTCCAATATCCTAGTAGATTTCCAGTATTTGAGGATGAACATGTGTTTCTTAACCACAATTAGCAGAAAATGGTACATCTTTATATGCTTTGTCTGCATTGACAAATAATGTGGTGCAATAGAAGCACATCTTTAAAGAAAAATAGATTTTGCTCAGTGCCTTGTAGGCACCCAAGGGCTTTCATTGAATTCTAGTTCTAGCATGGTACCTGTTTCAGCTCTGAATACAGTACAGAAACTCAGAATACCAGGTTCCTGGTACAGAAACTGAGAATACCATTAGGTAACATTACTGTTGAACAGTGACTCTCAGATCATCAAGAAGTAACAAAGATACAAATTACACGCATTTAAAGTGCACTACAGACACATGCAGGTAAAGGTGGAGTGGAGAAGAAAAATGGTTTTTATACAGAAAGTTAAAACCAGTTAAAATGTATAATACATCATATAAAATTATAAATTTTCTTTTAAAATTTTATTTTGAATATTTTGTATATTGCTTGCATTTTCTTTTCTAGACACATGAAGAGATTTTTTTTTTTCATTCTTGTTCATGCACTGCCACTAGAACAGCTAAATAACCACAGCAAGACTCCCTCCCTTAATTAGCCGCATAAAATGCATATCCAGTTAGTCAACTACTTCGTCAATGTGGTTCTACACCCCTTGGATATATAAACTATAAGCTCTGCTTTGGATGAGTGTTCCCATGTCTAAAGAAATTTGTTCCTCTCTTTTTATTTCATCAGAATAGCTACACAGAGGTACAAGATGTTCTGAGGCCATCCCCACTATGGGTGCCCTTCTCCTGTCATTTTCCTGCTTTTGAACAACACTTCGTCTTTTCTTCACAAAAGAAGAATGACATGAACCTCTTTTACAAGGACATCTCAAACACACACAAGTTGTGAAATGTACACTTTGTCTTCAAATCTATAAATATTTCCCATGCCTGACAATATGCAAATACTCTCAACTTAACACAAAGTGATTTTTAAATACAGATGTTTTTAAGATCTCAGAAGAGAACATTGGCTTTATTTCCAGGCACACTCCTTTGCTTCATTCTTGTTTAAACGTGAGTGTGTAGCACCAAAATAAGAAGTCTTCACACTGGCTTTAACTAACCCATTATTCACATAACCTTAAGAAAATGCTTCTTCAGAAGTCTATAAAAATAAGTAGTCACCTTTCCAGTGTCTTGGCCTCTTTGCTCCTCTTGGAGGTCCTGAGTTCTCTGCTGCTCTACAACACGCATACGAGCTCTTGTATCTGTTATCACCTTGGCTTTTGGTTCAGAAGGCTCTGAAATCTGCTGTAGTTGTAAACCAGTCTGATGTGGCACTACAGTTTTCAAACGCTAAAATTAAACATCAAGCAATGAAGAGTCAGAAACAGTCATAAACATATTTAAATATGATCATTCTGAGAACATTGTTTCAAACTGTGTTTTTCTGTGTTAATGTACACAGAAAAAGCTCTAAACATGTTCAAACAGAAAACCAGGACTAGCTCCATTGAAAAGAACATAGAGATTTGAACTTGAATGATGCCAAACTTTGTATAGTTGAGAGAAACTCATTGCTCTGTACAGTTTCCTGTGGAGGGGAAGTGCAGAGGGAGTTGCTGTGCTCTTGTCCCTGGTATCCAGTGAGAGGACGTGTGGGAATAGAACCACGGAATTGTAGCATGGCTGAGGTTGGAAGGGACCTTAAAGATCACCTAGTTCCAACTTCACTGCCATGGCCAGGCACACCTTCAACTAGACCAGGTTGTTTAAAGTCCCATCCAGCCTGGCTTTGAACACTGCCAGGGATGGGGCATCCACAACTTCTCTGGGCAATCTGTTTCAGAGCCTCACCACCCTCACAGTAAAGAATATATACGCAATATCCAATCTAAACCCATTTTCAATTGGTTTGAAGCCATTCCCCCTTGCCCTGTCACTCCATGTTGTCCTGTGTAACCAAAACGTTATTGTATGCCAGACCTATCTGTGCCCCAAAACATCTTTACTGTCTTTTTATGATCTGGCACTGTGGCCAGAACAGGAATCCCAAGGTGGTGGGTGGTGGGAGGGAAGAGGGGTGTTGCTTAGACCCCTTTTCAAGTTGGAGCATAGAAGCAGGGACCTCTCTCTTTCTGGAAGGCATTTGCAGAAGGCAGAGGCTCTGCTTTGGAGAGGGTTGCTTTGGGTGGCTGGTTTTTTTCTTCGGGGCTTGCAGCAGCAGCCACTCAGAAGAAGTGTATTTTGCAAGCAGAAAGTGTTTCGGAGCAAACTGCGCAAAGCCTATGGGCAGAATGAAGCTTAAGCCAGTCCCTGGGGCCAGGACACCCCATGTTGGTGCCGACAGGCTGGTTCTTCCCCCCGGACACACCAGTGGGCCTGGTGGACAGCAGCACCAACACCATCAGAGTCCTGCGCGTGGCAGAGATGACCCCACACGAGCCGGCAAGTCTTCATCTGCCACTAGAACTGCTCTGTACCTCCTACCTTCTTGTAAGGGTTTGCTGCCTTCATTTCCCTTTGTTTCCCGGACTGTGCGGTCACCTGCGAAGGCGCCATCTTGGGCGGAGGGTTTTCCGCCATCTTTTCCCTTTGTCTCCCCTCACGCAGTCACCCGTGGTGGGTGCCATCTGGAAAGGTTATTTCCGGCATTTTGGGTTCCTCTTTGCTCTCGGGGAGTTTGTGAGCTTTAGAAATTTTGTATCTAGTGATTAGATACTGTTATTTTTTGCCTGTTGCAGTTTCCTTTGTTAGGAAACTTATTTTTCGCTTCTATCTGCTCATATTCTTCAGCAAGAATACAGTAAGATTCTTTTCTCCTTACTGGTGGAAACGCATTGGTTAAACCTATAAGGGGAAGCAACTCATTTTAGAGCGTTCCCCTTTCAACCGTCTTAAACCAAGACACATGCACCTGTAAGTGGCTGCTCTCCATCTTTCTTGCAGGCTCCCCTCAGGTACTGCAAGGCCACAGTTAGGTCACTCTGAAGCCTTCGGTCCTCCATGTTGAACAACCCAAACTCTCTCAGCCTTTCCTCATAGCGGAGGTGCTCCAGCCCTCTAATATCTTGGTAGCCTTGTCTGGACTTACTCCAACAGGTCCATGTCCTTCCTGTGCTGGGACCCCAGAGCTGGATGCAGTGCTCCAGGTGGGTCCTACAAGGGCAGAGCAGAGTGGCAGAATCCCCTCCCTCCCCTGCTGCCCACAGGGCTCTGGATGCAGCCCAGGACATGTTTGGCTTTCTGGGCTGTGAGTGCCCATGGCCGGGGCACGTCCAGCCTCTCACCCACAGCACCCCCAAGTCCTTCTGGGCAGGGCTGCCCTTGAGCCGTTCATCCCCAGTCTGGGTTGATTTCAGGGGTTGCCCCAGCCTAGGTGCAGCACTTCACCTTGTTAAACCTCATGATTTTCCCATGGGCCCACTCCTCCAGCTTGTCCAGGTCCCTCTGGATGGCATCCTGTCTTTCAGATGTGTCAAACACGACTCTCAGCTTGGTGTCCTCTACAAACTTGCTGAGTTCACCCGATCCCTTTGTCTATGTCATTAATGAAGATATTAAATAACACTGTACAGACCCCTGAGGGACACTGCTTGTCACTGATGTCCATCAGTTGACCACTACCCTCTGGATGTGACCATCAAACCAATTCCTTACCCCCCAAAACTGTCCACCCATCGAACCCATATCTCTCCAATTTCAAGAGAAGGATGTTGTGGGGGACCATTTCAAATGCTCTATAGAAATCCAGATAAATGAAATCTGTAACCCTTCCCTCATCCACTGATGTGGTCACTCCACTGTGGAAGGTCACTGAGTTGGTCAGGCGGGACTTACCCCTGGTGAAGCTGTGCTGGTTGTCCCGAATCACGTCCCCATCCTCCATGTGCCTTAGCACAGTTTCTAGAAGAATGTGTTCCATGATTTTCCCAAGCACAAAGGTGAGGCTGATAGGTTAGTAGTTCCCAGGGTCACCTTTTCTTCTCTTTTTAAAGATGAGTACAATGTTTCCCCCTTTCCAGTTGCTTGCAACATCATCTGGCTGCCATAACTTTTCAAATATCACGGAGAGCAGCTTGGGAACTACATCAGTCAATACCCTCAGGACTCTGGGATGCATATCATCAGGTCCGATGGACTACGAAGACTTCACTCATGTCCAGTGGGATACCCAGCCTTCTTTTAATCTTTTTGTTTTTTCATCTTTTCATCTTTTTATCTTTTCATCTTTTTCCAATCTTCCCCCGTGACCAGCATAAAAATAACGTGAGAATCTTCATCATGATGAACTCAAGCCTTGGAACTAAACTCTGAATGAGACGTTGGGTTACACTTTCTTCGAATAAAATAGTAATGAAAGACTGAAGATGGATGAAAAATTATATATTGTAGTAGGGAAGAAATGCAAGCTGTAATATCAACACAGTTTTTATGGTTTATGTGTGAGTCTTCAAGGAACAGAGAAGCTAGAAAGAGAAGTTCAAATGAGAATTAAAGAAATCACTGCTAGGCAATATGGGCTGATAATTTAACTCACCTTTAGCCTCCTTTTTACAACACCTTTTATTGTGGGATCTGGGATCTTAGTATGAATATTAAGGTCTCTTAAGAAAATAAAAAAACTGCAAGTGTATCTACAGAACACCCACACTACATGCCAAATTTGAAAGCAATCTTAGTTTTGCTGCCAATTTTTATTAATAATTTTTGGCAACTTCCACATTCTGTTCAATTTTACTTCCCTAATCAAATTCATAACCTGGCACGTGGAATGCACATAACTGCTGATGAAACAGCAGCCCTGTTGTTATTATCTGGAGGCTGGGAAAAATGAGACAGAGTAAAATTAGGTTTGAAAGGAGCAGCTCGGGGATCATGGAGGGCATAACCAGTCTGTAGGTTCATATTTACAAATATTTGCTAACTATAAGCAAATAAAATAAATTCTGGTGGCAAGCACACAATATACTGACGTGTTTATAATACGTAAAAACAATTAATCCCTTTTCTTCTAATCATAATATTTCAGATTTTTACTGACAGAAAAAAGAAAATTCACATTATTAAGTAAACTGTTTACTATAAAATAGCACATATTATACCTTTTATAAATTAAGTATTAGTTAAGCTGTGTTCATCCATTTAATATTCCTAACATAATTTCAGTGATGTGTGGAAAGGAATAGTAAGTACTTGCAGTTTTAACTTCCCTTGTCAATCAGGCCAAGGTCAGGGACCTATATACTCATGAAATTAAACAGAAGAGGGAGCAAGGTGGAAGAGAAATATTTACAATTTTAATTCCAAGGAGTGATGAGAGAAATGCTCTTTTTTTCTGAGAAATTCTTGTAATTACTTTGCTTTGGACAGAAGACCAATTTCCTTACTGAAGATAAGGTACAATTTTTGAGAAAGATGGACAAATTGAATGTGCTGGCAGACTGTCTGAATTTTGCTTTCTGAAGTGCTTTCGAACAGAAATGATGGCTTTTCCATTATGGCAATGACATAGAGGTTTTTTGAGTATATGTAATTATATAAATTCAAGGGCTATGGCATTGTAATTATACATCTATTTATACTGAAAATATTCTAATTTTATTTTTTTTCTATTTCTGTCATGATCTAATGTCTTGTTTTGATGTTTTCTTCTGTTATCAAAGAGACCAAAAATACAACCAAAAATCCTTCTCTGAATGCCCTTATCTTACCACTGAAGAAAAAAAGCAAATCAAAATAATTTCCAGGAGGCTGTAGCCAAAGAGTGGTACATAAAAGGAAACTTTCTGCTTGAATGTGATGGAAAAAGGGAGCTTCATGCATCCAGAACCAGGCTAAAATCTAAGTTGTCTTCCAAGATATTCTGAGTTTGAAATAACAAAACAGTAAACGTGTGGTTCATCATTACTTTAAATCTGAAGTACTGTCAAGTACATGCAAAATAAGACTGAGAATGAAAACCACTGTAGCATTTAATGCAAATAATCTCACAGTCTCAATAAAAATGGCTTCTGAAATACCTAGAAAATTAAAGAATGTTTAATATAGGAAATTAATAAATATTTACAAAACAAAACAAAAAAATCCTTTATTTTCCTCTAACTTTTTGTGCAGAGTTTTTCGTGTTTAATACTGGAAATCCTATTCTTTCATGATCTTCTCAGTCTCTTGAAAGTATAGAACAGTGACTGAGGATACCAGGAAAAAAAATCTAGAATCATGCATGATCTATTGCATAAGTGCATTTCTTAGTGCACCTACGAAAATACTATTAATTTCTCTCTACTGCTATGTATGATGAAAATTGCAGCCTCCTCCCACAAAACATATATCGATCCATAAACATTTCATATTTGTACCTATGTGGCTTTCCACTTAAACTGTGGAATTCAGACTCAATTGCTTCTCTTTAACTTTTGTATTTGCTTTTACTTTTAACCTCATAGTGATCAAGTCTGGAGTATTTTTTTTTAGACATACTCAATTTTAAGACAGTAATATCATAAAGTTTATATTTTACTGGTGGGAGTGAAGGGCAAGTAAAGAAGTTAAGAGCAAAAGAAATTACTTACTTGTATTGTTTTGCAGATATGAGAGGATTCAGTTTATTGGTTGATTAAGAATAGAGTACCATTTAAACAGGGTAAGTCAAAAAAATACTACCAAAGGTATGAAAACATATACAAAGCACAATACAAGAAATAAAATGGGGAAAGAAAAATGACTGGTCTTAAATTACTTTAATAACATTGTGAACATATAAAAATCTGGTGAAAGAAAAAAATAAATTGAATGCTTATTGTGTTCAGTACACAAAACATAGGAAAAACTGTTCACTCCAACAGAGAAGTAATGTTAAACACTAAAATACATGAATCAAATCAGATAAACGAGTTCACTGGATTAATAAGGAAAATAGGATCAGTATGGATTGGGATTTCTCACCTAAATAGGAAGGCAGAGGATTTTTAAGACTAATACTGACGGGGGACTAGGATGATGACAGTGCCTCTGACACACTGTGGGAGACCAGGAAACCTAAGGGCATGAAGCAAACAATAATGTAAACCAGGTAAACTGCACAGGGGTGCATTGCTGAGGTAAAAGTTTACAGCAATGGATTATTTACAATAATGGATTATTTCGGTGAATCCAGTCAGGAAACCCACAAGAGGAGAAACAGCTCCTGAGTTAGTCCTCAGCAAAATACAGGACATGATCTAAATTTATATTATTAAGGAACTGATCTGCAACTGTGTCCATCATGTTCTTTCCTTCATGTCCAACGCAAGCAAAAAAAATTTATATATCCAATCTAAGGTTTAATTTCAAGAAAAAAA
Source organism: Amblyornis subalaris (assembly GCA_018881555.1). Classification (NCBI taxonomy): domain Eukaryota; kingdom Metazoa; phylum Chordata; class Aves; order Passeriformes; family Ptilonorhynchidae; genus Amblyornis; species Amblyornis subalaris. The sequence goes on along the minus strand of JACAXG010000173.1, from coordinate 651,349 downwards.
TAATTAAATGAGTGATCTTGTTAAAAAGTATTGGCTTCTAAGTGTCATGAAGACCTTCCAGTATCACCATAAGAGGCTGTCATAAAAAAAACAAACAGAAGGATCTTTCCTTACAGAGGATATATTGGAAAATCTGTTTCAAATGCATATGACAGTAGAAAATTCGGAACAGAATAACAAAATGAACTATTGCAAATTTCCAAAACTAAATGAAAAGGACGCACTAGTTTAGAAGGGACATACCTCCAAAGTCACTAAATTATTAGTGTCGATGTGCAACTCGTCTTAATTACAGCATTTTCGAAAGCAGGTTGCTAGTGTACATGCCTAGGTTCCCCTCCTTTAGCCCTGAATGTAAGCTAAGTACTGGTTCTCTTTCCCACTCATTTGCAGTCTGACAACATTGCAAATTAGTTCACTTCACCGTGGGAAAAGCTGCAGAACAGAACAGCCACGGCAACACAAGATAAGTGAGTATTAAATGCCAACGAAACAGACAATTTTATTAAGATGATTTCAGCAGTATCTTAGAAAAATAACAAATCATACAAAAAGAAGAAACACTGAATCAATGGCATCCTGAGATTTAGTTCTCTCATTCTCTCACAGCTACTGCTTTTGCTACTGGTTCAGACTGACTTAATGGACTCTATGAGCTTAAAGGTTGTTTCCAATGAAAATGGTTCTGTGAGTCTCTGACTCTAACCCTGTGCCTCTTACTTAACTATTAGAATAAATTCAACAGCACTGTATTTCATTTTGGCATCAATAGCAAGACTTGAATTGTATCAACCATCCCTAGCTTTCTGGGAGGGACAGTTTAACAAGTAACTTATACATATGAAGTAATCCACAGAATGGAACACAAGGAATTTAAGAGAGATAAGAAAGATAAAGAACAAAAGAAAATACAAATTTTTTTAATCAACAAAAGAATGGAAAAAATTTGATAAATATATTTTGACAAAGAATACAGAATTACTCTTTAAAGAAGCCATCAAGAAGTCACAATAATAAAAACTAATAATAAATTTGCAAAAAGTTATTATTCTACTAAATATATGTTTCTCATACCTGAGGAAGCAGGTATTTTTTATTTTATTTTATATTTAAATATCTTCCAAAAATAGACATATTTTTTGTAAGGCTTTTTTTTCTTTTTTTAAACCCAACAGGGCATTTAGCTGCATTGCTTCAAAGTGACTAATCCTGATTTTAAACAGATGAAAATTCAGACTTATAAATTTAGACTTTCTTCTAATAATACTCCCAGTTAGAAAGAAAGGAATGGAAGTCAATACACAGAAGGAGCAGAACTTAAACACAAATTTTATACTCAGTGATCCTGGTATACTCATCCTTCCATTAATAGCAGAGGTTGTAATCATATCCTCTCAAGACCCACAGAGTTGTTCAAATACAAGACCACAAACCTGAAGTCTTACCAATTCCATTTCTTCAGAAAAAGTAAAATTCACTGCGTATTTAAATACTACTGTGTACAAATTGGTTATATTAAGACTCTATGCAAACTTCAAATTATAAGTAAAGACTGCAATTATAAAGGGTTAGCAAATCAGTGTGATCAGTAGATGGTTTATGCTCAGGAAAAATCCCCAAATCCTAACGAACAGATTTCCTGGGGGCACAGGAACCTTTGGAGCGTCCTAAGAACAGGAATGAGTCTTGACTATCTTAATTGGCTGAATAGTTGTACTCAGTAAGTTGTAGTCAATGGCTCAGTGTCCAAGTGGAGACCAATGACAAGTGGTGTCCCTCAGGGATCAGTGTTGGGACCAGCACTGTTCAATATATTTGTTGGTGACATGGACAATGGGATAGACGGCACCCTCAGCAAGTTCACTGATGACACTGAGCTGTGTGGTGTAGTCAACACTCTGGAGGGAAGGGGTGCCATCCAGGAGGACCTGGACAGGCTGGAGAGGTGAGTCTGTATGAACCTTGTGAAGTTCAACAAGGCCAAGTACAAGGTCCTGCACCTGGTTTAGAGCAATCCCAGGCACAAACACAAGCTGGGAGGAGAAAGGATTGAGAGCAGACCTAGGAAGAAGAAGGGGCTGTAAGTGGATGAGGAGTTCAACATTACCCAGTAATATATGCTTGCAAACCTGGAAAGCCAGCTGTGTCCTGGGCTGCATGCAAAGAATGATGTGGCCAGCAGATCAAGGGAGGTTGTCTGCTCCACTCTGGTCTTGTAAGACTCCATCTGGAGTGGTGCATCCAGCTCTGGGGCCTCCAACATAAGGACATAGACCTGCTGGAGCCAATCCAGAGAAGTGCCACAAAGACGACCAGAGGGCTGGAGCACCTCTCCTATGGAGACACGCTGAGAGAGCTGGGGATGTTCAGTCTGAAGAAGAGAAGGTTCTGGGGACACCTTAGAACAGCCTTCCAGTAGATGAAAGGGGGCCTACAAGAAAGATGGGGAGGGACTTTTTATATGGACATGTAGTGACAGGACAAGGGGGAGCGTCATTAAACTGCGTGTAAGTTTATATTAGACATTAGGAAGAAATTCCTTACTGGGAGAGTAGTGAGGCACTGGAACAGGTTGCCCAGAGAAGTTGTGGATGCCCTGTCCCTGAAGCTGTTTATGGCCAGGGGCTTCAAGAAACCTCGTCTAGTGAAAGGTGTCCCTACCCCTGACAGGATGGTTGGAACCAGGTGATAATTAAGGTCCCTTCTGAGCCAAACTATTCTATGATCCTGTGATAATAAGGTGGACCAGATGTAGGACCATTGTAGGTCCCTTCCAACTGAGCTATTCTATCAAAGAATTTCAGATCTTGAAAGACAGTTCTGTTTACATTTTTGCCCCTGGATTGGCAAATATTTGCAGCCCACTATAGTCCTACTGAATTCCTTTCATGAAGGTAGTGTACAGGAGACATCTACTGCAGACATGACAATGAAAAAAAATTTAGAGAGAATTTTTACCTGAAATGAAGCAATCAAATACATTAACACTCCTGTATGGGTAAGCAGAGTTGAACACTACTATAAAAAAAATAAAACTGCAACATTATAAAATGAATTAGAATATTTATTCTAAAAAGTCCTGCCAGACCTGTTTCTGGAGTTGTCAAAATGCCAGTGAATAGATGGGAAATTTAAACAGAATCTTGTTAAGAAAATGTGATGCAGCAGTGGTGTACATATGCCAGATTATATTAAAGGTTTATGTGTAGCTGACAAACAGTCAGAAAACAGGAACTATGTATCTAATACCTGTCATTCCTGCAGACCTAATACCTGTAATAACCAGTGTAAGTTTCTGTCTTAGCCAAAACTGAAGCCTGATATTTGAAAGAAGTTTTAAAAGGAAAAGCATATGTTTGACTTGCAGAAGTAGGGTAAATATCACTTGTGTCTAGTACATTTTGAAATATGCAACTAATTAGGTTTTTTCTGCTGAAGGTTGCATATTATATTTTTAGGAGGTTTAAAAGTTACATAAGTTGAAAATTCTTGTAGGAAGTTCCAGGGTGACATTTACCCTGTGTGTAATGAATGTGCCCTGCTAGACGGTGTGGGACCTATAAAACAGACCTAATATCATAGGCTAACGAATTCAATAGGCTTGAAACCCACAATCCTGAACACTTCAGAATATATCAGACACATGACTAAAGGGACCACTGGATGAAAAGTGTCTGCTTGCCTAACTGTGATTCTGGTTGTCCAAACATCACGTTGCTCTGTTAAATAGGGTGTTTGTAACCTCAACTCCTAGAAGTTCTATTATCTCAAACAAGGAGGAATATACTGGGAGAAACAAATGACTACTGAGATAACAGCAAGAACCTCTAGTCCCATCTCCACAAGCACCAGTGTTGACTGTGCTTTCCATCTGAGCTCTGCTCTTCATCCGAGAGAACACGCACAGATTTCATTTCCACTTTGAAAATCACATCAGCAAATACAATTTTCTTGGTAACTAGAAACCCAGTGGACACTGAAAGAAAAAAACCCAACTACTTGTATATATACTGCAGATAAATCAAATGCATCTACTAAGAAAGAAACCAACTAACAAAAAATCCCCCTCAGTACAAATGCTTAAACAAAACCAAAACATAAACATTAGAATAGAAGAAAGTATTATCAGTGTTCATATGGACTACAGAAATCAAAGACATATCTATAGCAGTATTACTGATTTCAGTTTAAAAAATACTCTATCAAAATAGAACAAAACCAGGAAGAATACAAAAATAACAGAAATAATTCAGACAGGAATTTCAATATAATATTAAAAATACAAGGAAAGGCAGAGAAAAAAATATCAGACAAAAGAGAAAAAAGTCCTGGACTCTGTAACTTAGAAAGGAGATAACAATGTGGGTTTATAAAACAACAAATGATGCAATGAAAATGTACTGGGCTGCTATGACTCAGAAACTGTAAATTCCAAAGGGCAAAAAGAAATGCTAAAATTCAGTGTTGCAGTGCTTGTCTTATTTACTATCAGGGGCTGAACATGGAGCTCTTCAGATGCCTCATGTCAGAACTCTTATGACTGTTACCTGTATATCAGGAAATGTAATTAACATCACTCACTATCCCAAAAGTCTCTTGCTTCCCCTTACGATATATCTCAGGTTCTCACCACAGTCAGGACAGACACAATCATATCCTCTCCCTACAACTTTATCCTGAATTTTACCTAATTTCTTCGTTGTACTTGCTCAGGCAGTATCCATCAAATATTGGCTATTCAGAAGACACTGTCAGCTACTTGTGTCACTGTCAATCTGTGGGCGTCTGTCTTTTTTTCCCCTTCTATTAGTCATACTGTTCTCCTTTACTCAAGACAACTAAGAAGCAACTTTCACCATTTCTTCATTTTCTCCATCACACTCAACTGAGCAGAGTCTTTGCATATAAATCAAGCCCCACAAGCGGCAAGAACCTAACGCGAAATTTTCTTTATTAAGATGATTATTCTGTAAATGCAATATTCTTGCCTTTTTCGCTGTAGAATGGGTTATGAACTCCAATCACAGGCTGAATATAGGAAAAATGAACAACTTTGATCCAGTGCAGCCATTTCTGTGTTTTTGTGCCTGAAATGACTTAAATACCACCTCTTAAGGAAGCAGAACAGGTTTACATTCGCAACCATGTGCCTCAATTTAAATCCTAAGCAACAAGCACCGAAATAATCATCTTCTTGGATGTGGGTCTGTTAATACCCTTAAAAAACCAAACTGGTAATCCCAATGATCCTCTGTGTGTTTTTCTCAGCCTGAAGCAGGCTGAGCATTATTGCTTCCAAAGAATGTAATATCTCTCAGAGGAAGCATCACCAGTATTTACTCAGGTTTTACCTAAATTGCAGACTCGAAATGGGGACAGCAAAGAATGTTAGCAAATCAGTTGAACCTTTTTTCCTCAATTTTTCTATTAATAATTTTCTGGACTTGGTTCCATCACTTCTGAAACATCAAGCTGAAACACTGGCGCTTCAAATAAAAGTAATAGTGGACAACATGCATGTTTCATATTGTTTCAATAAATAATCTGCCAAAGTGCACACTTACCAAGAGATCAAAAAGCCCAACAGGCATTGAGGATTCCCCAAACAACCCCTTTTTAAAGTATTTGAAAATGAAATTATGAGGTAGCAGCGTGTCACGCATTGCTGGCAAGTATTACACAGCTTTCACAGGTGATTAAGCCATACTACTTTGATTCTGAAACAAAACACCTTCCCTATTTACAGACAGAGGATGGCTGTGAGAGCCACACGTCACTTTTCCTCAGTGCAGAGCTACAACTTCACAGTTCTGTATGTCTGCAGCAGCCTCATTGCTCTCTGAGCTAGGATGTGGACAGGCATGGGAGGAGGCACTTAGCTTTTGCTCACTACTTGGTGTCATTTGTTGTTTCCTGAAAGATGAAACACGCTATAGGGGAGCATCCCTAAGCACTGTCTAGCTTGCATGCTGCTTGTTGGATCACAGTAAGCCTCAATGCAACATGATTAACTACTGCTGCTGTCAAATAATTTGAATTTAAGGAGGATATGAAGTCAAAGATAGTGATAGCAGTCTTACAATTGGTCTGCTTGTTTTGGGAGTTTTGGGTTGATTCTCAACCTAAGTTTAAACTGGGTTGTAAATTGAAAATCAATATGTAAACCACAGACACTTACGCAAAAAAACACACTCCCAGTGAATTGATTTTAAAGAATATCCATAGATCTTAAGGCCTACTGCTGGCTATTTTTCTATTTGTTTGATTATCTTTGTATACAAAATACACGTAATATAAATACGAATGGAACAAACAACAACAAAAAACGCAGTCGAATATGCAGAGGAATACAAATATTTTGATATAACCATTTTGCATGATTTTCTATAGAAAAAAATGTAGTTTCAGGAAAACAGGGCAAACAATTTGCAAAAGCATGAGATACTCCTGGTTAGTTATTAGTGTCCTTGATTTACGTTAGGATTATTTATCTATTGCTACTTCTTATTGCAGTGACACAAAGATAGGTGACAGTTTTGACTTAGAACTGATGAGCAGCAGCATATTGCTGTATGTTACATTTTGAAGAAACCACACATCTGTTAATTACTACACCCACCAAAGTGTCTGTGTTTCATAACGTGAATAAGTGTGTTCAAGGTTGAGTGTTTCACTCACCAAAACCTATTCAGAAAACAATTTATGGCTACTAAATTACCCTCATGAGAAACTTAACTCTGAAACACGTACATCAAAAGTCTAAAGGTGGAAAAGGTAAATTAGAAAAAAAAGCATCCAAGACACAGATTTGCATATTTTTGTTATGTACAGTGCACCAAATTCAAAATGTGACAATGCAGTGCAGAAATAATCAATACAGTGTATTCGTATAAACACATAATCTCATAACAACAATGGAATTAATGTTTCACAATCTATGGCGATATAAGTCACATGCAATCAATTTGAGAAGATCATTGGACTAAATTAGAGCTTGGACATTATGCTTTTATTTGTTTCAATCAAAACTACAGTTCTCTGTTCAGCCTTTTGACAACAGCAACCTAAGCACCTAAGGTCTTCCATAAACTCATTTTTTTTTCTGGGGTTTTGTTGTCAATGTTAAATTTATGATAAATGTGAAGATTTTGATTTGGTATACTGTTCTTGTATTTTACAGCACTGTCAATAGCTATACGAGATGAACGAGGAAGAAGATTCAGACATGAGTAGAGTACTGTAAGTCTAGTTCTGATTTCCTCTGTACTGATATGACAGAATTAAACTGACTTAGTAGGAATAAGTTTTCAACGACTACTTCTGAATTAATGTCTAAATTTGATCAAATCAATTACATGTCCATGGTACATGGCATTTAAAATAGGTGGACCAAAGTTACACCAGTAATTTAAAATTGAATGAGAAAACCATATTTGCCAGCATTTCACGTGGAAGAACAGATATCTACTAAACAAGTTGGAACACCTGGACACATGGCTTTGGGCCATGCACAGGTGGCCTGCTGTAAACGACAGCATCAGAAATATCTTAGACTTGTTATGCACTCAGAGATCAGTTACACAGCACATGCACAGGGGGGATGACATGTCCTGGATTCACCTAACGCACTCTGTGAGCCGGGAAAGGCTGATATGACTCTTTGTCCACAAACAAAACAACTGGAGAGACCGCTGCTGCTATCATTATTGTTCAGGACGGCACATTATCCCAGAAAGCGGCAGGGTAGTAGATAACTTGCAGTAATTTACTGGAACACTATTAAATTAGGTAGTTGGTTTAAAGAAAAGAAAAAAAAAAGTTTGATTCTGCTTATTGTTTTCTAAATTAGTCACAACTGGTCAAGGTCATTCATATTAGTGAGCCCTATTAGAGGGTGGACCAAGAGAAAATAAGGCAAAATTTATTTGTACAAAATTAGGAAAAATGCAAGGAAGGGAAATAGTTTTAGGTGTAGATAACATATTAAGAAAAGTATTCAGCTCTCTACCTGACCTGAAAACTGAAAGTAATAAATTAATAAAAAAAGAAGAAATAGGAACGCGAAAGGTACAACATGTTTCCTAAGCCTTTTAACTTTGCAAATTAATGTTCTGGGTTTTATTACAGTGCATTTTTCTCACAGAACTTAAGCTGCAGTCTTTTAAGTCAACTGCTTCATGTATTCTGACAACTCTGATGTTGTTCTGTTCTTAAATACGTAGGCATTAAATATTTAAAGTATTGAATACACTCTCATCTCTAACTTTTCTAGTGCGCATTTTACATAGTTAAGAAGGCTGACATCATATTGAACCCACAGAAGACGACAAGTCTTCACTGTCCCCTTGCTTCATTTATTCCCCTGATGTTCTGATAGAAATATCTTACCAGGAAAGTGGCTTCTCTCAGAAACAAAGCAATGAAATCAGGTCAATTTCAAGTTTTCTATAATGGCTTTAAACATGCTGCAGAATGCCTCAACTTTCTTTAGTAAGAAGTATCTTACACATAGAAATCTTCTGTAACTTTGGTGAAATGGTAAAGACAGTCACTCTAAGAAAAACACCCGGTTATTTTAAATAATCAGATATAAAAAATAATGAAATGCAGGAGCACTTAGAGAAAGGAGTGGGATAGCAGAAAAGAATAATCAAAATTAACAAAATCTGCTGGCTTTGGCCAGAGATTTACTTTAACCTCTGAAGGAAAAAACCACCAAGAAAGAAAATACATCACAAGGTAATGTTAGAGGTCAATTCATTATCGTAATCAGACATGTCTCATTTCACTCTTTGCCTCAGATGCTCCCTTTTCAGTACAAAACACGGGACAGTATCACTATTGAAAAAGGTCCATCTGGCATTACCTGCAGATGAACTAACACCAATTTTAATTTTTTTCATAATGGACATGTAACACAAGAGATACTAAAACAAAGAAAAATATAATGGTTGATACATGCAGGCTAATAACTAAAACTTCAGGCTAATTAAGAAAGACATTAAATCACCTTCGATATTACGTGACAATATAAGAAAGAAAAGCATACTAACCTTCAGAGATTCTACTAAAGCATGTAAAATGTAGTTGCTCCTTCACTCATTCCTATTTGTTATGAAACTTTAACTAATGTGTAACATTCAATTTTGCATTAGAAACAAAAAGCAAAAATAATTTAGCGTTTAAGCGGAAAACAATTAACTTCTTTTAATACAGAAAACTGGGATGAAATAATACATGTATGTTGGAGTGTGAGTTTAGTAACACATGCATCAATTTTTACTACTAAAGAAGAACACTCTGCTGAAAACTGTTGGCACAAACTTTGTTTCTTACGCCTGCGACTTTAACGTACTTTTATGTTGTTGTATTTTTGTGTGAATTTTCAACAAAGATGACAGACACTTCCAGAGTTCATCATTATCTCCTCCACATTTCACAGTTTACACAAAAACTTTCTATCATTTAGTTTATAAAGATTTTACTTACAGAAAGGGAGTCTTTTAATCCATCTAACTGAGAAATGCATTCACTTCTTAGAATATTCCAAGTCTGATACTTATATCGGGACTACTGCAGGTATGCTTTTACTTGTGCATATCTCCCTCACTCCTGAGGGACACTTGCAAAGTGAAGAACTGACAGATCTTGATCCTGATAAGGTCACAGGGACTTAGCTATATTATAGCCTTACTTAATCCTCATTGGTTTTGCCTACTGAGCACGAGGCTGTTTCCTTGACAACCCAACAGCAGTTACCACAGCATCCAGAAACACATGCAATGTCCAGGTTTAAGGTATACCCCACCTGAAAACATATTATTTGATGCTATTTTCTATAGGCCATTGTAGGGTAAAAATAAAAGCAGTGAAGATCTTCTGTACACTTCTATCAAGCTTGTTTCTACTACCTGCTTCAAGGACATTCCCTAGGTAGGTTAGACACTTCTGAAACTCAGTTCTTGTCTTAATGAGTATATGGAACAAAAGCCACAGTAAGAAGCCATGGAATGTAAGGGAATTACTGAATATTTATATAAATTCCTATCAAGTGGGAGATACAACATGAGAGAAAGCAAAAAAAAATGCCACTTGAAAATTTAAGAAGCGGGCAATAATGGCTAGCACAGAAAGGGAGGGACCATTGGCGGTCTAGAGTGAGAAGTCTGGGAACAAGTTTAAAGGTGGATAGAGAAATGAGATGGTGAGAAACTACACACCGTAGCAGTATTTTACATAAATACATATGGAAGACAGCTATGTTTTTCAGAGTTCGAAAAAAGGATTTTACAATAATTAAGATAAAGGGAGAAACAAGAGAAAACAAACGTATCAGATCCGGAGCTGAATAAGGAAGGTGTGATTTTAGACAAACTCTTAAGTAACTAATAGAAAAAAACCAAAACTTATATAGTATTTCTAACCAGATAATTTCTTGTACTTCACCAAAACCATGCAGTACTACAATGCATAGAACAGATTCTATATAAAATTACTTTATTGGTTTAGATTTGTTCAAACAATGCTGACAGGGTAACTTCCTAGTGGCAAATTCTTTACCTAGCCACATATGAACTAATTCAATATGAAAACAAAATGCTGTTAAAAATCTTTTCTTGTGTGCACTGGCTAATATAGCAGAAATGCACTATGTGCTCACATGTGTTCTAACTCAACTTGCACGAGGTAAACTCAGTACTAATAACTGGAACTTTATGTAAGAGATGCTCACTGAGAGGTGTCTGAGTGATTGTAGTTGAGATGAAGCAAGACTGAAGAAAGCAGCAGATAGTAGCTTGACCTCATGGTTAATGGAGCAATGTCGGAGCCTGAGTCAGGCATTGCAATGGACCTTCCAGTAAAAATAATTAGAAGGCAAGGATTGAATCAATTGACAAGACAGCAGTTTGTTTCTAAGCAACACAGGTCACCAAGAATACATCACTCCACTCATATAATTGTTTTCCTATTGAATATGGTTAAACATAAGTTTTCAATTTTCCTTTTCAAATACCTCAAGTGCACAAGCTTACATGACAAAAAGGATCAGGTTAGCACAACTACGAAGATAACTTTCCATGACACTGACCTTCCATTTTCAGGAACAGTGGGGCTTACAATGCAAAGAAAATTATTGTGGGGCTTGGGGGCGCTTTTTATTTGGCTTTGTTTGGTTAGCTTTGCTTTTAAACTCCCAACAAAAAATGACCAAGAGTTCTTCATCTGTCTGGCCCATATTTGTCAATTTAGTCCTGGGAATTTGGAAAAACTATGAATTCTATTGCTTTCAGGAAAAAAGTAGAATGTATAATTCGACTTATTTTCCTACAGACTATATACTAAATAACTAACTAATAAAGTAAACTGGAACCATTGGAAGAATGCAGTAAGAGAGACAATATCTATTTTCTTGGATACTAAGACAGGACAGTGATCAGCAAGATGTAGTAGGCATACTAGCATAACCACACTTAATCAAAGTAAGGGCATTTGTTGAATACCATTTGTACTTCAGTCTCCTCATGATCCATATCTTTAGTCTAAACCTCAAAATTTTCTGTAAACTTGTGAAAACTTATTTTGAATACAATAATGCTTTTGCAAAATTGTTAGTAATTATTTGCTCATTTCAATTCTGAGAAAGCTGTTATTTACACAGGTGACTGAACCACGCAAAATGTGCATATTGCAAATATGCATTGAAGAGAAACTAAGTATCTTTTGGAAAATGACAGACTGTTTAAAGTATTGTTAACAAGAGTGTTCAGTCTGTAAAGACTAAGAGGAGCTTGCATTATCAATGCTCTCTGAAATCGCTGTTATAAAATATTTTACAGATTTTAAAAGTAATGTTAATACACAACCAAACCATTAACTAGGCATTTTAAACCCTAATGATGAAGGAGTCTCATCTAGGAGTTAGACTTCTATAAGAAATACAACCACATTTAGAAAGACAGCTAGTGTTATTAGACAAAGTACTTACAGCAAAACCCCAGTTAATTCTTAGAAAGTTTGGAAGAGACGACAGCTGCAAACACAGTTGTATCGACATCATGTATTTTACATCTGTATAAAGGAAAAAAAAGGATTATAGTTAGGAAAGGGAGCTAATTTTTGTAACTACCTTAAAATGTAATTAGTTAGTTAATTTTCATAGCTATCTTCTCAGCTGATAAAGACAGAAAATACTACAAATGCTTAAAGAAGAATAATGACTGATGCGACAAATCTAAAGTTAAAATTATTTTAAAAGAATTAATAGTGAATAAACAACAAGGATTTCAAGTTCATTCCTTTTGGAGAAATACTGGGCAACATAAAAGCCAAGTTAAGCGGATACAGAGCTTTCTGCAACAGAAAAAAGAATAAGAAAGAGGAAAAGACACTAATCAAAAAGAACACAAGTGCACTCAAGGTTAGTTCACAATCAAAAGCAAGATGCTGACATGGCAGTTTATGCTTACACCCACTCTAGAAGAACCTCGAATTCATAAGTTCCTACAATAGTCAGGTAAGAATGAAGATATAAATTATGTTAAAATATATTTGTACTAATATAAATGTATGGAAAACAACCAAAGTTACACTAAAAACCAAGTTCCAAAGAAAATAACATATTAATGACAGTTGATATTTTAATACTTAAGGACTTAGGTGAATGGCTTTCCTAGGACATACGGAGGTAACGTGTCTTGTCAGTTAACTGAAAGAGTCATTAGAGCTATGAACATTGCCTTCAAATATGAGCTAGTCATATTACAGGATTCCAAAGCCCCACGTCTTGTCTTAAACAGCTTATTTATTTGCTGTCTTTAGCAGAGTGAGTTCTACCGATCTAGGTAGCCAAGAAATTTCTCTGAAAATTCTGTTACCCCTTTCCTTAAGTTACTATGGATATATGCTAATCATACTGTAACACAGATCAGTTGAAAGATTGTATTTGCGAGACAGATTCTGTGCTAATAGGGTGTTAACATGGACACAGAACCGAAACTTGTCAGATTTTTCTGATTCATACAGAGAATTTAATGTTTCTTTTCTTCTAAGCACTCTTACAGAGTATAACTTTAGAGTTACAGATATAAGTAGATAGAGTTATAGATATAACTTAAGAGTTATATAAAAGTTATAAGTCTGTAATTTATAGATCGGAATTTGTAGATTTCTCTCCTATAAGATCACCTCTTTTCCTGGATCCATTAGGGAATAGATGCTTCCAGATCATTGAGACTTAAACACTGAAATATTAATCTAACAGCTCCAGAAGAACTAAATTATTTAAACCACACAACAAGATTACAGAACTTCAGCCAACAAGAACATTTACTTTCTAAATGCTCAACACATTGTCAAACCATAAAGTAACAATGCAAAAAAAGTAACAATAAGCAGTCTCACATACCTCAGCCTTAGGTCAGCTGGAATTATTTGTGAAAGTACTACAAATTTAATTAACAGTTTTAGCTGAAAAAGTAATGAAGTAAGGTTTCAATTTACACTTTTTTTGAAGCATCTTTTAGGTACTAAATTAACTTCAATTTTAAAATTAAATTAAAATTTTCACCATGATTGTTAAGAAATTTAATCAAAAGAAAGCATTATTAGAAATGCAGAATATATGTTTTCATTGTCTACAAATGGAAAAAAAACAGAGACAAAATGGTTAAATTACTTACATCATGTCACATAGTTGGGAGCCTGGGCAGGAGAAGGACCTATTTCTTACTTCTTGCTTCAAAATCTCTGTGTATTCTTCAAGGCTCCTTTTCCTGAAAGGAAAGTCAAGCACAGGTTAAAAAAGGACCACTAGACACAGACACTAAAATCAGACATCAAATTTTCTATTTCCTAGAAACTGATGTAGCTTTCAGCACTAGAGAATGTAATCTTTAATGTGATGATGATAGATTTTTCTTTCTTAATGATGCGTTTTCAAATGTGTTGAGGTAATTATCAAAAGTAATAGCAAAATGAAACAACCCAAATTGCCAGCATCTCCATGTATGTCATACAAGTTTTCAATCACTGCAGTTCCAATTTCGATTTTTCTTTCATAATTATCATTTATTACAGCAACTACTTTGAGACATGCAAGTAATCTGCACAAATCTTACTTGTTTTACAGTAGTAATTAATGTTTAACTACCTGCTTGTCTATATATTTTGGTTTATACTTTTCCTACAAAAGAATATCTTTTGGATTGCAGGTTAGAAAGGCATGGAATAATTTGTCCCTTTTCATCAAAGGAATGAAATTTGATGATGTGGTCAGCACATCATACCAGAGGCATGGACATACGGTGATATTTTTTGACCTCACCTTTCTCCCAGTAGAGTAAGCCTTATAAAACCAGTTTTGTTTTAAAAACAGTCCTAGCAGAGTCTCAAACTCTTCATCAAAGGTATATGCCATTTAGAACTTTTAAAATTTCATCATCCTTCTAGACGCAATTAGAGAAATACAATCTACACAAAGTCTTACATAGTCTGTAAAATGTGACAGGTCAATTGATTGTCTCTGGTTGATAAAATTAATCATTTCAGAAAACTTTACAAACTCAGTGTTAGCAACTGATAAAAACTAAACAAACTAAGACTTTGTGTAGACTTCATTTCTCTACTTGTATTGAGAAGGCTGCCGAAATTTTACAAATTTTAAATGGTATATTCCATTGCTGAGGAGTTTGAGCTGTTTTTGAAAAAAAATATTGTTTATGCAATGAACATATTTCAACACAGTACAACAAATCTATTAGATTTTCCTATTAAGAAAAGAGAAAATTTAAACAGTATTAAACATCTTGTGTCTTTTTTTCACCTTCAGAATTGAATAATACAATGAATTCCAGGCCAGAAAATTTATACTTGTAGCAATTCCAGTGCTAATAGGTTATATCGAGATTATTAATTAAGCAGTATTCAATGTTTGGAAAGTCCAGGAATGTTATGTTAAATGCATTAACCAACTTTTTTTCCCTGGCAGTACATTATTACCTGAATATACTCAAAGAATTTTTTGGCATAACACATTTGAGGACAAAGTTTGCCAAAACAATCAATACTGTCAGAAAGAAAGAACAAAAATACTTCGTAATTTTTTTTTTTTAAATTCTAAAAATGCTAAGCAAAAATAGCTAATAGCTTGATAATTATTTGATAGTCACTGCATATGAATTTACTGGTCAGAAGTGTCCTCCATGTTTTCCATAATTAGACTGTGGTACACCAGCACAGTAACAACACACCACTTTAGACAGAACACCTGTTCGACTTGTAGTGCCAGTTGATGCATCTTAGCGGTCACTCGCTTCCATCTACTAACCAAGAATATTTTATCCAGGTTTTTTTTATTTCTATTTTCCTGTGTACTATTGCTTTCTAGCTTCTAGCTCTCAGTTTTTCAGAACGGTCAATTTTCATTAACAGATCACAGTCATAGTTCAATGATCTGAAATTATATTAAAGACCTCCTAATGAAAAAAAAAAGCCCAAATGAATGATTAAAAAAACCCTAAAACAACCAACTCACACAAAGTTTTTTGCTATTTTGCTTACTGTGTACCAACTTATTTTTTGCAACCTTGACATTCTTACTGTCTGTGAAATAGTGATAGAATCAGAAAGACATGAGCTAGTGTATCTTCCAACAACGTTTTTGTTTCCTACTTCAGTCTCCTGAATGTTAGTAGATAGAGAGGTCATCCCTTCCTAAGCAGAGGGATAAATATATTTACAACTGGTCAGTAGCCATCCCATCTGTAAGAAGCTGGGTGGGCCTAAAAGCAAGACAGACAGTGATAAAGTATACAACATAATAAGCACAGGATTCTCAACATGAGGAAAAAAATTAAATTCTAAGGATAGTTAAGGAAAAGAAACTCTTATTACTCGCATAAGTTAATCACGGTAAGTATCATAGGGAAATACATTATTTTCAAGATCACTTTGCCTAGACTGTACTATTTCCATATCCTCAACAATACAAATCTGTGTCTTACCTCCCTTTCTGTTATCACACCTCAGTTATTGTTGTCTACTCCTTTCACTCTGACTAGCAAACTGTAGCTTCTACATTCCTACAATTTCTGTCAGTGCTGCCATCCCCTCAAACCAAGTGACTCTCTATCATCCTCTGGCTTCCTTGTTGTTTCCTCTCACTGCGTGACTCCCAACCCTACACTCCTCATTTACTCTGTTCTTGACTTTAGAATCACCTTCTCAGTTGCGTGGAAACTGTTTTTGAGACAGAAATGCTACACTTGTAATGGAAAGTGGCTTAACTTTCACTTTTTTAACATAAAGTGTATATTGGCTTTTACGTATGCAATACCTATATTGTACTCTATCAGTATAGGTCCTTTTCATGCTATTTCTTCTTTATTTAACAGTAAGAAGACATTCAGTTCAGTTTTTAGCAGGCCTGAATTTTGCAAAGGTTTGCAGCAAAGTCCAACTCAACAAAACTGCACTTCCAGAGGAGGTTGCTTCCCTTTCACGGGATCATTTTACTGGAGTTAGCGCTCACTATCTTGAAGAAAATACATTAATGGAAAAACCCAAAGAAGGAAAAAATGAACAAGCTCGTCCTTAAATCTCTTTCTGTGAAAGGAATAAAACAGCATATTTGCCATCCCTGGTTGGCACAAAAAAAATTTTAATAATTTATCATATCAACTGGCTAGAGCATACCTTGTGACTTCTATTCCCTGGGGAAATAAAATTTTGATTCAATCTGCTTCAAGACTGATCACATTAGTTAAGCCATGTCATTGTGATGGCTAACAGCCAGATTTCTGTCCCAATCATACACTTGGAAGCGCAATGATGATGATGATGGATCTGCTGTGTAATTCACCCAAAAACTATTTACTTATTTTGTTAATTATGAACGCAAATAATACTATCTGCAAAAACAAAGATGCATAGTTTTTCTCACTCCTGTCTCAAAAATTGGAGAAGTCTAATTCAAAGGACAACAAATAATCAAAGACTGTGTGATTACATGTGCAATATTTTTGATAACTCTGCCTGGTGCAGAAAACTTCTGCTGCATATTTCAAATGGCAGACTAACAGAGATGAGGAAAAGCTGCAGCTGTTTTTTCATAAGCAAATCTATAAGTAAATGCAATTAAGAATTTAAACTACTATGAATTAGTTCTAATATTAAGTGCCACAAAGCCTTAGCCCAGCTAATGTCTGAAGAGCAATTGGCATTATCTACCAATCACTATTAATGTGATTAACATATCAGTAACTTGTCCTAAAATTGACAAAGAGGATTAGTTAAATGATACAATTGCTCCTTTTTTGGTTCTGTTGTTATTCCAAGTAGACTTATATAAACCAAAAGGAAGGAGTTGAATTTAGGAAGAAAGCTATGGTTATAGAAAGAAAACTTCATGTGTAACACAAAAAGTGCATCATATGTACCAAAATCATTGTTGATTTTACATACCTCTTCAGGCTTTCAGTCTTAACAAAATAACTCTTTCTGAGTGGATTCAGTTCATCATATAGAGCATACTCCAAAAATGCTCATAAGTCTTAAGAGGCAGCTGCTTAGGACATATTCTGCCCATACATTGATATATCTCCTCAAAATCCAGACCAAGTACTGCACGGATGGAGATTGTCACCATGATGCTTTCCAATTTGTTTTTGACTCCACAATTGCAAAGATAACTTCTTCAGATTCCAAGAACAAATTCTGACTCATCACATCTGGGAGACAGGCCGAGGCAAAGCAGCAAAACTCCTCTTACCAGTCTATACTTTATTCATGCACCCAGACCTGGCTACTGATGCTCTTTTACCAGCTTTGAAAAAGTCAGTCTTAATCCTGATCACAATTTGCACTTTAACTTACATTACAGGCAACCAAGTGCTCTATAAATTAATCATCACTCAAAGCCATTTAGACCTGATCATTAGAGTATCAAATCTCATCTACTTTGTTCATGTATGTGTGTATGGAGGGCAGGAAATACATTTTGCTTAGTGTTTGAGAAATACTGTTTCTGCCTTTCATGCTCTTCAGAAGATAACCCAGTAGTCTTACAGGTATACTATTCCTTATTAACTTAGAAAATCATCACTTTTTATGGCTGTGCCTGCATCGAGTTTTCCCTTGATTTAAAAAGAATGTACCTTACTTCAGGAAGAAGTAATTAACAGACAGCATAAATTATTGCAAAGTTCTCATCATCTCTTAGAGCAGGTTATTCTCATACACAGTTAAATTACACAGCACCAAGTCATTTCTCGTACCAGCTTACTAACTTAAAATATTTAAAAGACAGTAGAAGCCATTATTTCTTTCCCAACAACAATGCAATATTATTAAAAAAAAAAACTCAAAAAGCTGGAAAATTAGCAGATTCATATACCAGTTCAAAATTAATTTTCCCTTTCCAATATTATTGCTCTTTCCTCTTTCGACAGTGACTACTGTTAAAGTGAAGATAAAGATTTTCTCCCAGGGCCAAGAAAAGTAATTGCAAGTTGCATGTCAGTCCCACTGTCATTTCTTTAAACATATCTTGTTAAGTATGTCTTATGCAGTAAACAAGAAACATCGAGTAAGTGTGGTGGTGCATTCCCCCTGCTGCCTTCCCCTCGGGCTGCACTGTCATCTCTGAAATGCTCATTAGGCCTCAGCCTTGACAAACAGCACCTGCACTAAGACCTTGAGATTATCAGAAACACTGTCTGCTGGCAGGAACTTGTGCTGTCTAGCACAAACCGCTTTGGAAACTTATTTTTCTTGCCTGAATAACAACCTAATTGGAACAACATTTTTGTAACTAAGTTACTAACACGAATCGTGGCCAAGATGGAAGATTATTACAGCTTAAGCCAATTCTCTTGTGACCCTAGAAACAGCGGTCCTGAGTAGAACCTTCCTTTCAGAAGGAATTTCTTCCCAGAAAGGATTGTTAGACTGGAATTCATTGGAATGAACTGTCCAGGGAGGTGGTGGAGTCACCATCCCTGAAGGCGGTCAAGAAATGACTGGACATGGCACTTAGTGCTATGGTACAGGAGACAAGGTGGTGATCAGTCAAAGGTTGAACTTGATGATCTTAGAGGTCTTTTGCAGCGTCATAAATGATCCTGTGATTCTGAGCTCTCCTGGCCCACAGCTGGCTGGGATCAGCATCTTCCTCTGAGTGGGGCATCTCTCAGAGCCAGTGAAAGCTCAAGTCTGCCATACTCGGAGGACCAGCAAGTGACGACGATGGATCCTGGGATGATACTCCCAATCCTCAAGGTTCAGCCCTTCGCCCATTGAGAAGACGCAAAAGCATCTGACATGAGTATTTACCTGAACTTGAGAGGAATTTTTCACAGGTGATGACCTCGTACACACTTCTTCAGGTCTGCATGTGTGTGAGTGGGAACAAGGTACAGCAAATGTACTATGAGTGTTGCTCTTACGATTTGTAAGTTAGGCCTGAAGTGAGTTACTGTTGTGCTTCCAGTAAATTCTATAGAATCTTTTGATAGATGGTTTAAATACCAATTAAATGCTGTTAACTGCTGTTAACACCTTTAGGCCTAAACCATTGGTCAAGTCTGGGCCAAGTGGTCCAGTCTGAATCTTGTGATATGACTAAGAGCATGTCTCCCTTGTTTTAATCCTTAATCCTTTCCTATCCTTACCCTTTTTCCATCCCCAGCCTACAGGTAGATAATTTTTGGTTGATTTTAGTTTTAGGTTGATTGATTTTAGGTTCTAGTCCAGTTTTTCCTCTGTGTGCTTTCACCATCCAGTAAGTAAAATGAACCTTGCCAAGGCACCTTCTTGCACATTCACTTAAATATTAAACCTGCTCTGGCCACCACATTTGCTGGTGATTCGAAAATACTCCTTTGCTACACTAAGCTGGTAATGATGAGTATTTTCTCACAACTCTAGGCTACAGATTTATAAACAGACAGCTTATCATAGAAGGTGTAATATTATGTATGTATACACATGAGGTATATATATTTACACAGACATAGATACATATACATATAAAAATAAATATATTCACGAAAATTTATTCCGAAATGTTGAAAACATTCACACATGTGATCTGTCAATGTTTAAAAAATCCCACCATGATGCAAATACACAATTGCCTTTATAATCAATCACCTGCTTCCAAAATTTAATGGTATATGTGCAAAAAAGCCCATACTCTGGAAAAAACCAGAGAGTTCATTAACTTTCCACTACAGAAAAGCAAACAAAAAACAACCGAGAAAAAACATACCAAAAATATGTAAAAACATGTCTATTCATAATAACATTTAATTTAGTACTTCCTCTAAAATCATTCAAAGAAAATTGAGAAATTAAAGTATATACAAAAAGTAATTTAACAGCAGGTAAAAGTACAGGTAAAATTTTAAAGGCTGTATAAGGTAAAAATACTCTTTCAAACCAACTGAAATAAGATCCAAGCGAGAAATAGATAATGCACCAGAACTCACAGGAGAGCACCAGACTGATGATTCTCTTATAGTTTAACTTCTTTTATGAAAACATCTTACAGTCTAACTTAAAGAACACGGCTTTAAAAGACAATAACACCATATCCACTTCCAAGGATGCAAAGCAATTCAATTGCAGGGTGTTGGAACTAGATGGTCTTCAAGGTCCCTTCCAACCCAAACCATTCTATGATTCTATGAAATTGTAAAAAACATGAAAGTTATGATCAACGACAAGATTGTTGGGCAAGACCACCAAAGCACCACAGTTTAGGCAACAACAAATGTATGGTCTACATCTGCTACAACTGCTAGTTTAAGCTGTCATGGCTTCAGAGATTGCCCCTCAGTTAAAACATAGACTACATCCTGGTTTTTTAGACCATAAAATAAGTGGATAGCTCAGTATCCAGCTGTGCATAGCACACTGAGAATTAGTCCCAAGTTACATTAACTGATGAGTTGCTACAAATAAAACATGTACTATTAGTCAAATACTAAACTAAGAAAGAAACAACAAATTAGAAAATATGGTTTACCCTTCACCTCACACATTTTCGAAGGCATCATCACCTCCTGCGTTTTACTCTTATTATAAAGGGATTTCTGAGTAATAGCAATGCAATAAATAGTAATTACTAGCAATAACTATAAATGACAATGTATCATTTTCTACTTCCTTTAAACATATAATCTGCCTATACAAGCCACAAAAGGACCACACCTGTCACAAATGAGATCCAGCATATTGATTATAATGTCAAGTCAGACTGGTTCCTAATGATTTAGCAGCTGGCATTTTGTTGTAAGGACTACTGTTTTGTGTCCCAGCATTTGATTCTACTTTCTTTAAAAAATGAGCATGAAATGGATCTACTATACAGTGAATTAAATAACAAACAAGTTCCCGAATTAGGGGAAAAAAACCCCACAATCCAAAATGACAGAACTTCATATTATACCCCATTTTAAATTGTAAATAAAAAAATACTTAGTTGTATAAGAACAGAAATAAAACTGTTTACATATATGAAAAAAATTTCCCAAGTTTACAACTCGACTGAAAGCAAATCTTCAAATTTAGTGTTACATTACATAGCCAAAATATTAGAGGAAAATACAAAACCTTTAAATAAATTACACTGTATCTCAACAATCAGTTATTATATATCTGTTCTGCGCAGAAGCTGTAACAGTATAAACAGGTATCTTACTGGGGCATGAAAAACCAGGTCGTATTAAGCCCCTAAGTCTGTGAGACTGGGACATGGATATGACAAATGTGGTCATCTTTCCATTAAAATAACTCATCATTAAATCCCTTCTTAGATTTTTAGGTTACTGACATTTTAAGGATTGAGCAAGGAAATGTATCAATGTTCTTCGGCTAAACAAAGAGACCTCACTTTCTTTAATTCTCTTTTCTCTCTCAAAACACATTATTTTCTTATTGCTTATGAATGGACTCTGAACTACAAAGCCTGTGCTTCATCTGTTTCATTATTCTACTGATTTTTTTCTACATCTTCACACCTAAGATTCTAGTGAAAATGGTGAATTTTTTTCTCCCCAAAAAGAATTAACTAGAACTTCTTATTCTAATTTGCTCAAATTCAGGTTTACTAGTCATTGCTTACATTTTCTGGTAAAGTGGCATTCCTATTCTATAAGGCACATCCTATCCAGAAAAACTGCTTTAATGAGAATTGCTTCAATAATGGTTGTGTAATCTCTAGCCAGAACTTGATTATTAATGATTTTATCTTACTGATTTACATACTTGCTGGCTTGAAGGTGTTGAAATACTTCCAAGCTTTCAATGTGCGAGCAATACAGAATGAATGCATTTCTTATTACATAATGAAAGTGTTTATCATACATGAATAGTTTTTGAGAACACCGTGATAAATCCAGGTCTGCTAAGCCATTTGCTAGCAAATTTCTGTTTATCTTAAAATTGTAACTGTGTTATACCTGCCTTTTTAAGCTGTCAGTAATGACAATACTTCACAAAATCCAAGCATGACATTTTAGGGCCTTAAGCTTAACTTCTTTGATCACCAAGCTAAACTTTACACATAATTTTTCCCCATAATTATTTTTTTTCCTGGCTTCTGTAGATGGACAGATTGTTAAAGAGGTGCTGACAGGATTTGCTAGACTCTGTAATTATAGAGCAAAATTATTTCCTTAAACTCACACATTGTCTTCTTTCTGTCATGGAGGTATCCTACATATTTAGATTAGGAGTTTTACTCATATTGCCAATACCTGATGGAAAACTCATTATAACATCACAGAATCACAAAATCATCAGGGTTGGAAGAGACCGTCGAGATCACCTAGTCCAACCGTCAACACAGCCCCAGCATAATCACCCCAAATGCCATATCCCCAAGTGCCATATCCAGGCACCTCTAATACAAAACCTTTATGGAAAACAAATGAGTTTTACAGACTGATTAAGATATGCAAGAATTTTAGGTCTTCTAGTATTTCTAAGATATGAAATACATATGAAAAGAAATGGGATCTCTACCGAGTAAAGCAGAAAAAAATCCTCTCTTCAGGGAGGAAAGAGACAACTTAGAAAGATGAGGGATAGCAGAAAGAAATGTGAGGGACAATGAGCAGGTCTTGCATCGAAGAAAACAAAAGCTGGTAGAAATAAAGCTAGTATGCTTCCTCAGTACTTGCAAGCTCACATGAACAGTTGTCAATAAAAATTACAGTAATATCAGTTGAATAAGGAGGAGTAAGGCAGGATCATAACAGAAAGCAGAGACTGGAGAAATGTTAATAAGATTCAGCTACGGTCTGAAATGGAACTTCTGTAAGGACAGTGGGTTTTTTACTATTTTTATTTTTAGGAATTTTGCTCTTTCACACATCAAAGTTTGAATTAATATTCCATTTATTTCTGAAACACTATTCCAGAGAAATACAATTACAGCATTAAGAATGTAAACAGAATATATGTGGAGTACACACTATGCCTGATTATCTAAAACATAAGGATAAATAAGGTTTGCAAAAGGAAAAAATATGACATAGTATCTACAGTTCTCTGAAGAACATCTTGATCCATAACAGGACAATGCATGCAAAAGATGGAATTAGAACATTTAGAATTTTGCCTTCTCTATCTCTCTCCATTTCTCCCTTTTTATGCTTTATGCTTCAACACTGAAAACAAGCTTAGAAACTGAAACAAGTCTTTCAATTACATGAAAATAGTCCAGAGTCCAAGTGGAGACAAGACACCAGCAAGACAGGTTCAGCATCGCATTGTGGATAAAGAGGACAACTGTAACTTTCTCATCAGGGTAACTGGTAAGCAGCAACGTCTTGAGATAGGATTAATTTTCAAAAAAAGTCAAATATGGATTACCATTACAAGTCAGCATAGATTTCTAAATAGTATGCTGAAAGGTTACGGCCACTACACCTCAGCGCAGGCTGTTACACACTGAGCAGGCAAGTGAACCGTCAACGGATTAAGAGAATTCTATAAGAATTTCTGCTAAGCATTATCATTTGTCTTACCTCTGTAACATAAGAATTTTACTGATTATGACTGAAGACACATTTGGATTAAAACCAAAATGTCCCTCAGCTCCGAACTGTTTTTTCCTTCAAGTAACATAAATATCTCCAAACATCTCTTGCTGAGCCAAACTGTAATTACAGTTAACTAACTCCTTATACAGATTTGACATCTCCATTATTTAGTAATTACATCATTTATGCTTCCATTATTTGCCCTGAATTTCCCACAGTTTATTGCCTTGCAAAACACACATTTATTTCTGCTTGTTAAATTCCACATTACAATTTATGGCATCATAAACCACGGCTGAACCACACCTGCATACTCTGAACACTCTAAGGGATCCTCCCTGAAAACGAATGATCCACAATAAAGTCTTCTTCACTAATAAGGATATGTTCATCATAGAGAAAACTAAAGCTATAAAGTTGAAGGGAAAAAGCTAACCATATTTAAAAGTTTCTGTCGTGTAATTAAGACATAGAGTGTAATAAATTACAAGGTTCAACAAAACAAGAAATCACAATTACTGAAAAACTACACCTCTAGCAGATGCTGTTCTACCTGCTGACACGTTATACATAGGATGGAAATACCTACTTTAATCTTACAAAAAGGTTGGAAGTAGTAGCTCACAAATACAGAAGTGATGGGGATGATAGAAACGAATTATCTAAATACCAAAAGCTGTCATGATGAATGCAATGTTACCTCCTCTATTTCAAAAAAAGTAAGACAGAGATATTTATTAAAAATGCTATAGTCAATCTCTTCCTTTTGCACAAAAAACCCCATGTATGACAAATCCAAAAGATGGATAGGATAGGATAGAATAACAGAAAAGAACAGACTAGAGTATTTCAGTTGGAAGGGACCCACAAAATGTTTAAAGAAGTTGTATTTATCTAGTTATTTAAATTTCAACAATGTCATGGAAGAAAAAACATCATTAAAACTGTGAATTACATTTAAAATTCGGGGGGAAAAGTGATTATTTTATTTTATTTTATTTTTTATTGTAATAAGTAGCTTTGTGGAAACAAACTACACTGCAGCAGTAAGAAAGCAATCACTATTTTTTTGTTTATTAATCATCTAAAACACTGAACACCGTGTTAGCAAAAGAGCTTTCAAAATCTCTGCATGTTTAAAACAAATATTTAAAAGCATATACACATGTGCTTTCACACCCATACACAATCTACACCTAATTTTTGTTATGAATCTTCATTTATTTGAATTTTTGTTATATCTGACATTCTAAATCTGGTTCTTTTCTTATCATGGAACCCAAACTGTTAAAAACACTCATTAAAAAGTATTGTTGAACAGAGGTTCCCTAGGCAGCTAATCACAAGGAGCAGCTGTGTAACTCCATAAACAGAATTATATGCATCTTAGGTTCCATGTATTATATTATGCAGTCTACTATTAAATTTTATTTATATAACCTATACACAACTATGGGATTAATTTGATGTTGTATTAGCAGTAAAGTCTGTCAGGTATGCTTATTTCTTGTTTCAAAATTAAAACTATTTTCTGTGCTTTACCTGGACCATTCAACCAATATAATGTATTAATCTGTCAAAAAAAAAAATTGAAACCAAAGGATAGAATTTATTTGACCTAAAAACTTAAGTTGCACTTGCCTTTTATAGGCTTGGACATCTTCTTATTCCAAATACAATGATGAAGAATTATATGTTCATAGAAACCAAAAATGTGCACCTAAATCTTAGAAAGACACCTTTCTCTCAGTAGTGGATAAGGACTATTCTGTTCCTATAAGACTCTTCCGATGTGTGCAGAATGTATTGATCACGTCTGCAGCAGCTCTCAGCTTTAATGAAATAATTTTATGGTGCTATCCAATGGTAAACTGACCAAAAGACAGATTAAGTCGACCTCACATATTTTATTAATTACAGTGCAAGAGAATTTTTGTCACAGAAAATGTGAAAATTTTAATATTTAAAATGGAAAAGAAAGAAGAATTTATTAAATTGTTATGAACAGCAAGAATTCTATTCCAGGCTATAGTAAATCTTCAAATCCTCTACTGAACAGAATTTCAAATAAAGAGGAAATTCTACTAGCTACTTACCAGTGTTTGTATCAGACAAGATCTAATACCAGTAGGTACCCACTATTGTAACTGCAGCTGAAATAGGTGTTTTGAATACTGCAGCCTGAGCATCTGTATCTGTTATTGCCAAAGAGAAGCAACAGTATGGTGAGATGCACAAAACGACAAAGGGCAGAATGAGCTTTACTGCCAGTAACCACCAGTGAAAAGAAGAGTCAGATCTTTACTGACAGTGAAGACAGGTCCACCTGAGTATATATCCAGATTAAGGATACTTCAGATTCAGTAAGGTTTCTAGAAGAGGCAGGAAGAAAAGGGTGCATTCCAACTATTGTTAATGATTCATTCTGACAAATGCTGCTTCTGTGCTGCTAAAAAAGAACTTGTAATTGATATAATTTCTTTGGGAGCACTCATTCTGCATAAAAAGATAAACACACTGATAACTAGCTGATCCTAAGGTGAAAAAACAGCTTCTGAAACCCAAGGGCAAAACAAGATGCATTAGGCTTCGAACGTAAACTGCGTAAGATGAGTTAGAACTTATACCATATGTTCAGAATAAAGCACAACATGCATATGGAACACAGGCATAATTATGCAAATTTGAAGATATATGATCAATGGTTTCCCAAGGTACTTAGGAGACAGCTATTCTGTCTAGTCATAAGGTTTTTTTAAAGCTGGTGTATTCACCAACTGCTTTTGTGTATGCTTGACAGCCCAACCCTGATTTTCTTTGGTTTTAATTTTAAATCTCATTCATACAACATTTCTCTGGGAGGAAGCAGGACATCTATCATCCCAGTGGGGAAGGAATTTCAAAACTGTAATCTGCAAAGACATTAAACTGTCCAGATGGCAGGTGCCAAAACACCCATATATCAGAGCTTACAAAGTACCTGCACAAAAGAACAGCTGAAAGGATTTTGGCCTACTGCTCTCCACATGACTCAAATGCACAAAAGAGATACACTTTTGCCATTGAACCTAAAGAGGAATTCTAACAGTTTCTACCATCACTCTGGAGAATGAAAGGGGAATGATTAGAGTTGCTACATTAGATATCTGACATAATACATAATTCAGAATGTGTATAAATTACTTTCAAAACAGAATGCAGGTAGAGCCTTGGTAGGACAGAAGGGTCAGGGCAGTAGATGAAACGGAGGAGACACATGATCAAATGTGAAGACCTGAGGAATATGAAGAAGGAAACAAATAGAAATACATGAGCAAGAATAATTCTGATTGTAGAAGAGACTAAGAATCAACAGAGCAAAAAGAGTTGGAAATGGGAATAAGTGCTAGGATAGCTGGAGAAGATCAGAGGCAGAGTAGCACACTGTTTTAGAGGCTTACAAGTGGTTTAATCATAGAATTTTCTACATTGTTACATAATTTGAAGTGATCCATCAGTTACAGTAAGGCAGTCAATGTCACACAAGTCACTAAATTGCTGTCATTTGTTTAAAATGATTGTTTGTGCCACAACTTGAAGCATGAACAATTGGATGGCTTTTTTTGCATCTTTCACTAGGGCCTGTGTTCAGTCATTCTATATTAAATTAAACTTTCTTACAGAACTTTACTCATTTTACGGAAGACTGTTTATTCCTGTTTGAATCTTCTAGTCAGAGCACATGTAATCAAATAAGAAACTGCTTATGAATAATTCAAGGATTTTGTTAAAACTGTATTTCAGTAGCCATTAAGCAGAAGCACAATACTATCCCTGTCATTATAAGCAACTCCTACGCTCAAGAAGAGAAGAAAACATCTATTGGATCAAGAAGAAAAGAAAACATCTACTGGAACCAGCCTGAAGGCAAAATTATTCTGGCATAAGAGGTGAGAAATGAGCAAATTGAAAGATAAATCCTTATTGTAGAAAAGAAGTTATATTCTGTGTACTAGCATCATCATGACCTGATGTATCATTAACTTTTTGATAAAAGAGGCCACTGGGCATGTTAGTCCATAGCCTCTCCTTTGTCTAGGTACATCAAAATCACTTTGATTTTAACTATTTACATCATCAATTTTACCCTAATTAGTTAAGTACTGTGGATTAAAGAACAGTTTTGAAAACCTGATGTTCTACCAGGAATACTTCCAATCTACAGCATGCTTGACCAATGTTCTCATTCAACATAATGAGAAAAAACTATCCAAGGCTTTTAGTGCTGGCATTCATTGCTAGAATGCTAGCCAAATTCCAGATCACTTGGTAACATTGTGCTTACTTGCATTCCTTCTCTACTCCAAAACCAGACACACTATTCTTATTTTTATACTCTAAAAACATAACTGAACAGAATTGTTAGTACACAATAGCTGTACTATTTCTGAAAGAAAAGGCAGTTGCATTTCAGTAACCTCCAAGAGGATTCTAGTTACATTACACACATTCTTTAATAATGCTAGACCAAAGCCACAGTAAAAGAATGTAGGACAAATGGTGCACAGTTAATGAACATTTATTGAACGATAAAGATAAAATAACAGCTGATGAGGCCTTGAGAGTATTCTAAGTACTACTCAAAATATTTCAGACCATTGTATATAAAGTAATCCATCCATAAAATCACATACTTACAATTTGTAGCTGTCTAGAAAAATCTTATTTATTAACTGGGTTCATATCTTGCAGAAACACTATGCCAGAAAATGAATTAAACTGTGCATGACAAAAATGAACCATCTGAATTTTACCTACTACTTCGCTGCTGTCTTTTTTTTTTTTTTAACAGCCAGCTGGAGAGAGCTTTCATTCATCTACACCAAGCACACAACCATTCTATACATAAAAGAATGACTACAGAAAAATGTTCACATAATATTTGTTCTAACTGTATTGACACAGGTGTGTGTGGATGTGTGTAATTACTGGGGCTGAATAAACCCATCTTCTGACAGTATGTTTTGCATACAATTTCCTAAGGCAGAGAAATAGTGACTCAGAATTTCAAGGCTGTGTTTAAGCCACAGAACTAAGGCAATTTGTGTTGCCTTGATCATCTTTGTTCCATCTGTAACAGAACCCTCTTCTTGGCTAGCTACCTGTACCAGCCACATTACTCAACGAATCTTTGTTCAATTCCAGTTTCTAATCCTCAATTTTTTGTACCCCTTGCCTACTGCTTTCCCAGCTACTCCTATTATCCCACTAAGGAAGCATGGAATCCTCAACCCAAAATCTGATAGAAAAAAATTACCACACAGGAAAGAAAGTGGTAATACACCCAAAAATAAACTATTGAGAAGAATGAGATTATCAGAAACAGGTAATGAAATTCAGTGGCATCAGAGTGATGTCTTCAACACAAAAATGGCCTTAATTCCTGATTCCTTTGTTTCACACACTTGTTTAAAGCTGCATCTACATGCCATTATCTATTTTCCCTGTAATTTACAGTGTCCTTAAGACATGTACGTACTCATTATTCAGAGATGTTCTAATGAGCTTACTACTTCCTTTTATTATGCTCATGTGGATTTTCAATCTGTCAGGCAGTTTGGTTCTTTCTTTCCATCATTTACACACAGCTTTTACTGTTGATGCTTTATCTATAGAGTGTTCCTTTGCTCTTGAAACGGTTAAGAAACACTATCTACCTTAAAGCTACAAAATTTCTCCAAACCTTTCATTGAAAGTCAGTAGTGGCTCTTTAAAAAACCAGCCAAACTCACTAACAAACAAAAAAACAAAACACCTCCCCCCTCCTTTAGTAAGTCTGTAAGTGGTCTCACAAATTAAGCCAAACAGCATCAACATTTCACTGTCCACCATAAC
Organism: Amblyornis subalaris; assembly: GCA_018881555.1. NCBI lineage: Eukaryota > Metazoa > Chordata > Aves > Passeriformes > Ptilonorhynchidae > Amblyornis > Amblyornis subalaris. Next base: position 621,428 of record JACAXG010000173.1, on the reverse strand, counting down.
GGATTGTAATTCCTGCCAAACACATTGCACTGGAGATACTGAATTTTTGCTTGAAGCTGAAAAATCCTTCAGTCCTTGGTTTAAATGTGCAGTTGCTATAACTGAACTACATAGAACCATATTGTCCTAGATACAACCAGAAAGTTATGGAACTCACTTAAGAAGATTAAATTCTCTTCTTCCTTATTTGGTTACCAGTACGGAAAAGAATCAAAACATCAGTCAGCCATACAACTACACTTGTTTGTCACACTGGAAGCATTTTGCCCTGTCACTTCATAGTGCCAAAACTTGTCTGCAATTCTCTTGCCTTGTTGTTGCCCAGTAATTTACTGAGATTTACTCAAACTGAACCGACATACCAATAATCCATTCTGCAGTATAGAAAACAACAATGCACCCAGTTACAATATTTTCCTGCACACAGCATACCTATAACTTTCCAGTGTTCATGATACATTCTCATCATTATATGAACACGCTTGTTTAAAATATAAAGAGATTATTTAAGCAGTAAATGCGATCTTGCATATATATTGTATGCAGCCACATTAGTATTGCCTAGTGTTGGTTCTGCAGCTACTTGAAGTGCAGGACTTTTTTTTTACAGGACTGGTACAGCAGACTCACACCCTAGCATTCTTTGCGCAGATAATAAAAAGATTAGAATATGCCATAGGAACCACAGTTCTCCTGAGACACAACCTCACAACCAGGATTGAGAGAAAATGAAGATGTGCAGCAAACGTTAATACAAAATGCATCCATTATACAGCTATTGGAAGCAAGATAGCACTTGAAGCATCAGTTCAACCTGCAAGGCAGATGCTTAATGTTCATGTTTAAAAATAACAGAACAGCCAGAGCACTGAAAAAAGAATGAGCAGAGGATGCAGTCTCAAAATACACAAAACAATGCAATTCCTTACATAACGAAGAGTAATCTAATTTTTTCATACAAAGCCAGGTTAAGTTATAGAATTCCTTACCACAGACCACTGTCAATATTAAACATTTACAGAGATTGAACTGTCTGCATGTGTTCATGGAAGGAAAACTTAACTGTACTAGCTTATGTTGATACATTAAGTCCTTCATCACATTCAATGGTGGCAGGGAATATGTTCTGTATGGTAACATAGCATGTGCTAACCTGTCTTGGTATATGATTTTCCCTCATTTCTTCCCCAAAATTTGTTCATTGTCAGAGACAGGAGACCGGACTAGACAAACATGGGGTGACTCAATATAACTGTTGTCTTGCGGCAACAGAGAAAACCAAGTCAGAAACCAGGACAAGTTTCCAGAGTAGTGCTGTTCTAAGAGCCAATATGGGCAGTGGAGCTGAGAAATGCACCTAGCAGGGAGCTGTGGAAACATGTGCTAAGCATCAAAGTCAAGATAATGATTTTTTTTGTTTTGAGTTTGATCCTTTTCTGTCCTCAGTACAGACATGAGGACCCAGAAGAAAGCAGAGGAGAGCACCTAAGAAGGATGAATACAGTCAAAACCAAGTTTCATTTGATCATGACCATTTGATCATGTCAAAGGGGATAAATACACTGAGATTAGCTCAGGTGGTTAGAGCATAGTGCTAATAATGTCAAGGTTGCAGATTAAATCCCAGTATGGGCTATTTGCTTAAGACCTGTACTTGATGATCCTCGTGGGTCCCTTCCAACTCAGAATATTCTGTGATTCTGTGATTCAAATAACACTAAGTAAAATGAATAATAAACTAGAGAGGTAAAAGTGAAAACAAGCCCTAGGAGTAGTGAAGGCTATTTAGCCTCTTTGCAACTTCCTAGGGAAGAGGAAAAACAAGCAAACAATATAAACCATAACATTACAAAAAAAAGAATTATACTTAAGTATGTTTATAAACAATCTTGTTGATGCAGGAAAAAATAAATTTTGGAGTATAAAAGGAAACTCTTGAACCCACTCTGTATCAGTTTACCACTATTCCTGTCTGCACAGCTTCAATTTAAACACAATTTAATTTAATTCAGGTACTGCTTCATTCAACTTTTCTTAATCTTAGTTGTATTAAGTTGCAGTAATTCCTCCTAATTAACTCCCCCTTCAGTTCATTATTTTGAACATTTAGAAGTATTTTGACTGTCTTGTTGTGATAAACACTTAAATTTATTGATATTCACATTTAAAACTGGATTTTGCCATTTTATTCTTTAGGCATACTACTATTATGTCCATGTTATTCAAAACAAATATCCAAAAAAGCTGAAGGCTTGGTTACATCACAGACTTTTTGTTCTTCATATATGCAGTTTCTTTCAGGCAGGCAAAAGGAATGAAATGTAACAGATGATCCCTGACACTTCAATTTCTGCTCAACAGATTGCTGTCAGATGTCTTCTATTCCTTTGACTATTATAAATTCAGCCTGTAAGTAATCCTCTCCTCTTTCAAAGCAAGTCCGCAAGAAGATGCATGAAATTTAAAATTAAGACAGAGTTTTAGGTGAAAAATTCATATGCATTTCACAACCCTGTATTCCTGTCTAAAAGCTATATGATCCTAAGAACAGAGTCCCATGAAAAATCTGTTTGGAATGTCCAGGATATTCCCAGTGGCATTCCTAGCAGAGAAGTAAAAAATTAAGAGCACAGTGAATAAACAACCTTATTATTTAAAAATACTGGTGTTTTCAGCAGGGGTAGAATGAGGGAAACACTTACCTTATTTGTTGCCTGCAAGAATTTTCCTTTAAATGCTCTCTGGACTTTGCTTTCACAGTGCGGAACACAGACATCCTTCCAAGTTCCTAAATTCAGGGAAAGAATAAAGTAAAATTTGATTCAGACATTATTCCATCACTTCTCAGAATAAAGAAAGCTACATTAATTTGCTAAGAGTTAAAACAGACTTAGATGAAACAGGAGGCCACTACTGAATTTAAATATGAAATTCCACATCTTTCTCATAATTCTAGCCTACCTGAATAAGATTTTATTATGTCTTCTCAGCAGACAGAACAACTCATGTTACTTTTAAACAAAATCAGGTGTTTAGAAATTCACTGAATATAATAAACTTGAAGGAATACATTCCATAAAAAGAAAATCTAAGGACTCAGGAAGTACCAGCTTTTCAAAGGCAGAGGTGATATGGAAAGAAGTTCTATATTAACATAAAAAAATCAACATAAACTTCTGTTAATGAATACTTGCAGCAACACTTAACTGTATATAAAGATAAATACATACACACTGATTTCTGGAGCCAAGGGAAAAATTCCATGATGAAGCTAAAGTACGTTTGTTCTTTCCTCCCTGACATACCAGAAAAACACTCTGATAGTAGATTCACCCACTACAAATACTATCCTAAAAATCTTAAAAATGCAACCATTTTTTCTTCCCTGAAAGTGTATTTTTATACATTCAGATATATGGAAAACGTAGAAGTTTTAAAAGAATATAAATATTAATTTAAACATCTCTCTAAAAGTATTTCCCCTCTTTTGAAGTTTCCTGTTACTTCACTCATTCATCTGTCACTAATTCTACTCTGACTTTTCAAGATATATAAATACCTGGTTAGCTATATATTTATTTTTATTCTCAAAGATTTAATTTGATTGAAAGCACACCCTCTGTACAAGCACACAGATTTAATCTGAGGAATTCTGTTTGTTCTAGAGGAACAGAATCTGTAACATTCCAAGTTATGTCAACTGTTGATCACTGTCACTGTCGAAAATTATGGTTAGCTTGTAGTCTGTCTGTCATTAGCCACTAGATCATCTTGTTCCTGCCTTCTGTGGGAAAAATAATTCTTTGCAATTCTGTGTTGCGCTGAAAGGTACTTGAAAACTTCAGTAGTTAAAACATCTTTTCCAGGAAAAAAAATGGCCTATTTAAATACCCATGGTGTGCACTGCATTTTTCAGATGTAATTCTCTTCCCTGTGCTCTAGCGTTTTATTACACACGCTTCAAATGGGAGCACTGGAAGCACGCATGGTTGTTTCAGTGTGATTCTTAAAACAAAGATGACTTCATGCAAACAAGAGCCGAGCAAAGCCCGTCTCGGCGAGGCTCGTTTAGAGCCGGCTCCGCTCCCGCACGACCAGCTGTCTGGCACAGGGTCGCTCCGGAGCCTCACACCAACAGCGCTGCCGGAAAACACCCCTCTGGATGCGCAGCGCGCACTTGGACTGCCAGAGCTCTTCTCGGCGCTCCTTCGCCCTCCCTGCCCCCTTTCGCACGGCGCCAACACAGTAACGATGTGTGCTGTTATGAGAACGGATTTGGGAAAATCACCCTGGATTAATTTCCTTTCTCCCGCCAGGTTGCGTTTCGCAGAGTCACAACAATCAGTCAGGTTGGAACAGATCTTTGAGAGGATCGAGTCCAACCGACGACCCAACACCATCACACCACCCAGACCACGGCACTGAGTGCCACGTCCAGTCCTTCCTTGAAAGCCTCCAGGGACGGTGACTCCACCGCCTCCCTTGGCAGCCCACTCCAGTGTCTAATCACTCGTTCTGTGAGGAAATTCCTCCTGATGTCCGGACTTTCAGTGTCTGCCCCGCACCACTTCAGAGCCAACACGGACGGCGCCGGGGTCGGGGCGGAACGGGTAAGCGGCTGTTCAAACACACGTGTAACGAGCAGCCGGGGCGGCGGCGGCAGCTCCGCGCCCCCCGCCCCGCACTGCGCGGTGGCAGCCGTCCGAGCGCGGACCGACCCCCGGCCCCCCCGCCAGACCCCCCTGCGCCGGACTCGGCCGGGCCCGGCCCCGCCGCGCCGACCCCGCCTCAGCCCCCGCCCGCCCAGCACCTCCCCCGGGGCCGCCCCGCCCCGCCGCGCGCTCACCTTCCTCCGCGCCTGGGGACGCCCGCGCGCCCGCCCGCCCGCCGCGCCTGCGCGCCCGCGCCGCCGCGAGCCCCGCTCCTCCGCCGCCGGCCCCGCCCGCGGTCGCCGCGGCAACGGGACGCGGAGCCGGGCGGCGGCGGCGGCCGCGGCGCCTCGCGCCATGTCCCAGATCCTGTGCGAGTGGCTCAACCGGGAGGTGAAGCTGTCCCGCCGCGTCGGTGAGTGGGGCCCCGCCGCGCGGGGAAAGGCAGGGCCGGGCCGCGGGGGCAGCGGGGGCGGCGGGGTCAGAGAGTCAGGGTCGGGCCTCCGCGCCAGGGGTCACCCCGCGGCCACTCTGCCGACGGACCCGCCCGCTTCCCGCGGCCACGTGCCTCCGCAGGTACAGTTTTAATCTTCATGTGCAAGGCCGAGAGCACAGAATCGTAGAATCGTCAAGGCTGGAAGAGACCTTCAGAACCATTCAGTGCAACCACGCACCTGGCACTGCCCCGGTAACCCCTGAACCACTGAACCGCATCACCCAGTGCCAGATCCAAACGCCTCTTGAACACCTCCAGGAATGGTGACTCCGCCACCTTCCTGGGCAATATATGCCAATACCTGAAAATTTTCGAGCTGAAGCTAGTTTTCCTCAAGGGGCAAGTGCTCTCGGGAGTGCCTGTGTGATCAAAGTGCTCAAACATCACCTGCTAATAAGGACTCTAGAGAATAAAATATAATGTGTTTGGAAAGTAGTGCTTTGTTTTGAATGGCAGGTGTTGTGCTGACATCGGAAAAGCCTCCCTTCTGAAGGAGGGAGTAAAACCCTCTGTGGAAAACTAGAGAGATGGGCAACCACCAACTGTATGAAGTTTAACAAGGTCAAGTGCCAAATTCTGCACCTGGGGTGGGGCAACCCTGGTTGTATGTGTAGACTGGGGAACGGGAAGCTGAAGAGAAGTGCTGAGGAAAGGGACCTGGGGGTCCCGGTCGATGGCAAGTTGAACACGAGTCAGCAGTGCCCTGGCAGCCGGGAGGGCCAGCCCTGTCTGGGGGGGGCATCAGGCCCAGCATTGCCAGCCGGACGGGGGATGGGATTGTCCCACTCTGCTCTGCACTGGGGCGGCCTCACCGCAAGTCCTAGGGGCAGTTTTGGGTGCCACAATATAAAAAAGACGTTAAGCTATTAGAGAGTGTCCAAGGCCGAGAGGATGGTGAAGGGTCTGGAGGAGAAGCCGTGTGACGAGCAGCTGAGGTCACTTGGTCTGTTCAGCCTGGAGGAGACCGAGGAGAGGCCTTCCTGTGGTCTTCAACATCCTCACGAGAGGAAAAGGAAAGGGAGACACTGATCTCTTCTCTGTGGTGACCAGTGACAGGACCCAAGGCAATGGACTGAATCCAGTGTCAGGGGAGGTTTAGGCTGGATATCAGGAAAAGATTTGTCACCCAGAGGGTGGTTGAGCACTGGAACAGGCTCCCCAGGGAAGTGGTCACAGCCCCAAGCCTGACAGAGTTCCAGAAGTGTTTGGACAATGCTCTCAGGCACATGGTGTGACTCTTAGGGTGTCCTGTGCAGGACCATGAGTTGGACTCCATGATTCTGATGGGTTCCTTCCAACTCAGCATGTTCTATGATTCTGTGATTCTGTGACTGTATAAAGAGGAGCGCATTAGATCTAGCTTTTTTTCATTTGCATTTTGTATGGAAGATTTAGTAATTATAGTTTATAGATACTGCCACAATCTCAGTGACAGTTATGACAATGTTTGCATTTTAACACTGTAAATGAGGAATTACTATTTAAAGCTGATGTTGCAAAATAACTACACAGACTGTATTTATTTGTGAGTTGAAAACGATTACTGCTAGACTAATCTCCTAAAATTCCCCTGAATTATTTAATAAAGTTTTGACTCAGTTTTGTTATAAACACAATAACAAGTTTTATGAAGATTAATGTATGGTTTCTTTTAATTATCTTATTTTAAAAAACCCAAACAAACAACAAAACACCAAATTTAGTTCCAGGATCATTTCCAGAAGAATTTTCTACTGGCTACCTCCTAGGAGAACTTCTACACAAATATGGTCTTCAGGATGACTTTGAACAATTTTCACGGAGCAGGTTAGTACATATGGGTTACAGGTCTCATACATAAAGTAGACAAAATACGTGTTTTCTCTGCCAGAATTTCCTAATGCAGAATGGGAAAAACATGTAGAATTTACTGAGATTTAAAACATTTTTAAGTAATTCAAAAGCTTACTGTGTTTGATGCACAAATTAGTTTCATATTTCCAGAGAGACTGATCATTTTTCTTCAAGAAAATCACGCATTTTGATTGTAACTACAATAGTAGCAAGTTAGAGCAAAGGTTCAAAAAGCCTTTCAAGGATGTCTCTAAGGTCGGGAATAGTGGCACTCTCCCCATGAGCCAAGTAGAGCCAGGAATACAGAGTTGTGGTGTGGTGATGACCATTACATCTTCACTAAAATGAAATTGTTGGAGAAACATTGTGAGACTTTGAGTGGATTCTGCTGGCAAAAGATCATATAAGAATTTATAGGTTTACAAGCAATCTGGTGTATAATATCTATAATGAAGAAGAACTGAAAAACTTGAAGGTGAAAAATCTTGTGCAGGTCTGTGAACTTTAGTACATTGATGGTGCAATTCATGGGGTTGGCTTATGCTGTATTTTGTCAGACCTTGGTGCACATGTACATCAAGAGTTCCAGGCTGTACCAAATCTTCCTGTTTCTTCTGAACCTCTGTTTTTATGTTCTTTGAACTTCTAATGTATTCACACACTTTCCTATCCCAAGTCCCCTCAAATTGTAGGAGAGCAGGTTGAGCACAGCTAATAAAGGCAGCCAACGAAAAGCAGTTTTGCATAACATTTTTGCACTCTTCTTCTAGGACTTTTAGATCTCTCAGGAATTTCCGGGATCATTGGAAAACCCCTGGTAACTCTGAGAACTTTAGAGTGCCTGCTGTTGCTGGGAAAAATAGCTTCAGGAGGCTTTTACTTCTTGCAAGCTCTAGCTGCAAGTTCTAAAAAGTTCTCTCAATGCTTTGCAGTAAAAGGGTGCTTTGAGCTCTTGTCCCCAGCTGATTAGAGGGGTGCGTTTAGTGAAGATGCACTTCAGTAGGTGAAGGAAGTGGTTAGAAACTCTGCTGAGACAGTGTACATGTGCTCAGCAGAGGTGATGCATGGCAGGGCATGGTACCCGGTACCCACTGGAGCAACTACTCAGAATGCCAGAGACCTCAACTCACATTTCTCACCATGAAAGGAGTCAAGTCTCCCTGTCTGAGACTGAAGGGAGTGCCTTCATCAGGGGGCGGTGGTGGCTTTGCCTGCAGAGGTGTGTGCTCATGGAGGAAGTGTGTTACCAAGTCAAGCTGCTGCAGAATGAGGTTGGTACACTGGATCTTCTCTGAGACACTGCAGATACAGGAATCTGGACGTCCAGCTGTGCTAAGGGAGAAGCAGGCAGAATTGTTGTGTTAGGGAAAGGGGGTGATTGGCAGCTGCTGACTTCTGTGAGGAAAAGGAAGGTGTCTGCTCCACCTGCTCATCCACAGCTGCAGAACAGGTTCACTGCAGTGGTAGCTGGTGCCACTGTGCAACAAAACATCTGAGCTGGTGAAGTTTAAACCAGACTGGAGCATCAGGAGGAGCAAGTAAGTGATCGCAGTGGGAGACTTTCTCCTGCAGGAGATGAAGGTGGCATCTGCTGACCTCATATGCTAGCGAGAGTGATTAGCAAATGCTGGGGAGTTCAGTCCCGAGTGCAGAGGCTTGTCCAGCCCTTGCACTAATATCCCTGCTGCTCTTCTCTGTGGACACCAAGGATACTGCCAGAGAGACCTGGAGCCAAAGGCGTGAGGCCCTAAGTATTTTCTTTTTTCCTCAGTTCTGCTGGTGAATGGGCTTGATGAGGAGTGGTTAGATTCTACGGGTCAACAAGTGGTTGTGCAGGTGTTGTCAACAGCAGGGATATGCTTTTCACAGTCATGGGATCCTCTTTCAAGAGGAAAGACTGCTAGAAAGAGATGGGATCCACCTGATCAAGCTGGACAAAGAAATCTTTACCAACAGCCTGGCAAACCTGGTGAGGATAGCTTTAAACTAGGAATGAGTGGGGATGGAGCGGATTGCTCTCAAGAGAGGAAGTGATAGCCTAGACTGGCAAGCAAGAGGAAGGTGATGTCAATAAGAGCAGCAAAACAGAGCAGAAGGCTGCCCACCCCAAATGTATGCATGCAATTGAGAAAATGCTGAGAAGACAGGATTATGGGAGAAGCATTCACACCTTTTCTGAATTACTCTAAATTTTTTTTAAGTCACACACCGGGCTGCCTCCCTGAAGTGCCTGTATACTGATGCATGAAGCATGGGGTCAAGCCGAAATCAGAGGGCTGTGAGCAGTGGATGGGTAATCATTGCAGTCACAGAGAGGCAGTGGGATAGTTCCCACAACTGGTGTGCTGCCATGGCTCTTTAGGATGGACAGGCTAAGAGTGTGAGGAGGAAGAGAAGCTGCCCTGTGTGTGAGAGAGCAGGGAAGATACGGGACCTGCCTTAGCAGTGGCTACTCTGAGTTGTCTTCCTGCACCAAAAAGACGGCAGAGTATGCCTCCATTGATCAACCCCTCTCTCAGATTCTCAAATGAATGTCTGCCACGCTGAGGTTGACATACTTAATGCCTTCTCTATCTTAGTCTTCTAAGTAAAACTACCCAGTGTGATCTTGAAAACCTCCAAGACTACACTACCTCTCCAGACAATTTGTTTCAGTACTTGACTGTCCTCTTGGGGAAGAGGCCTTGTCTTATGTCTAAGCAGAAGGGCAACAGGAAGGGTTTTTACAGACATCTCCGCAGCAAAAGGAAGGCTGTGGAAAATGGGGGCCTGTTGACACTTGCAAAAAAGGTATCCCAAGGCCCTGAGACATACAGGAAAGTCTGCAGCAAGAAAGATTTACCTGTGGAGAAGAAACAGTTTCAGGAACATTTAAATAAATTGGAAATACACAAGTCCATGGAACCTGATGGCATATACTCACCCAGGCTGTGTGAACTGGCCAGTGTTGCTGGGCCACTCTCAATAGTTTTAGAAAGGTCACGTTGAAAGGGGTGACCCTAGGACCAGAAAACTGCAGCTGCCACTCTTCTCTTCAAGGAACATAAGAAGGGGGAATTGGAGATGTACAAGCCAGTCAGCCTCACAGAATAAAAAAATTAAGAGCTTCTCAGTGCATGGCAGATGATCTCTGTCAACAGGGCTCATCTTAACCTCGAATCAATGACAGAAAAATGTTCAATAGCTGTAAGCTTCAGTTCAGTATAAGTGTGTAAGAAATAAGACATAGACTGTTAAAGTGAGAATAATGAGCTCCTGGACAGTTTCATCTAGAAATAGGATGAATACTGTGTTACCAGAAAGTCTGCAGTTAAAATTTAGGCATTTTTGTAGAATTATGCTGGAGCTTGGCTGACCTCAAAAGTTTGTTGGTTTATGTGAAGGAACTATTGTGAACTCAAGCAACAGGGTGCTATAGAAAACATGATCTTCTGACTCAGATTGAATTGAGGGATTTATTTGATGAAATTTGATTTGTTAATTGTGATAATTGATAATTTATTGTTACATGGTTTAGCCCTGTGTATCTGTTGATCTTGAGTTCTTCTTCATGAGAATCTACATATCAAGAGAAATATTAATCTGCAAGCCACTATTTTAGGTTTGAATGTAAATTGTTCCTTTAGAACACAGACTTTGTTTTCAACACTGCTCTAACTCCTGTGCCCATTTCTAGTTTTAGCTGGTGAGAGCTCAAGTGATTGATACAGCTAATACAGAAACTTCCTTCAAAGTCTTTGTGCATTTGGTGGATGGTCTACCATCAGCTGCAATTGCGGATTAACTTTTGCTTTTAGATGCACTTCGTGTGTACATGTGTCAGGATTTATATAATTCAGTGTCGTCTTTGTCTTTTCAAAAAGTTATGCATAGTGATCAATGCAGTTACCTGTACAGCAGTACAAAACCTAAGCCAAAGTGTGTATCAGATTATTTAAGGAAGTCCTCTGTGGGTTGTATTTTCTCCTTCTGCCTTGGTATGAGACAAGTGTCATGACCATGCTTAATGCTGCAAGTTGGAATAGAAAATAAGTTTATGTTCTGTTTTTTTTGTTGTCATTTTTTAATCATATAGAGTTGCAGATGCAAAAATTAACAATTTTTCTCGCCTGGAACCTACATTTCATCTCCTTGGTGTGCAGTTTAACAAGAATGTGGCCCAAGACATTATGACAGGACAGCATGGGGCTGCAACAAATCTTTTATATGAACTGTATATTGCTTTAGAAAAAAAGAGAAAGACAAAGCTCACTGGAGTAGCCATGGAAGGAATGAGACCTGCAGCAACTGCAAAGCTTAAGTCTATTGAAAGTGGTTTGTACCGAGAGGTAATTAACTATGCATATTTAAACACAAAAAGGGTATCATATTAAAATGTACTTTTCAGGCATGTTATGTCCTTCCCCTCTCCACTTTTTAAATCTCCTATTCAAAACCCGGTACTTATAAGGAAGAGAAGCAGTCCTTTGCTGTATCTTATACAGTGGGTTTGCGCAGCTTATCAGGAACTCAATAGGATATTGATCTTCTCTGTTCTGTATTTCTTTGTTTTGGTTCATTCTGTGTCACCTGCTCTGTTTTCAAGTTTTCTCTGTTACTTGCTCTGTTTTCAAGCTTTCTCCAGGCTTAAAATATTATAACAACAAAGGCTAGTAGTTGTTCAGCAACTGCCTTTTTTACTCCTTTGCTCAGTACAGATTGCAGTCTGCATTGCGGTCTAGGTATAAACTTAGACTAATTTCCTCTCCAGGAAACCTATTTATAACTATGTTGAGCTTTGTGCCACAGTGGTTTGGTGCATTCTGTTGCCTGTCTCTCCATGTATTTATACTACACTCCATTCTGCAGTAACCATATGCTGAGAAATACAAAGAGAAAAAAACAAAGGGAAAAGAGAACATCTAAGAGGAAGTCAGTGTTGATGTGGTAGATTCTGTTAAAGATATCCTTCTTGTTTTCAGTAGTAATATTCAGCATGTCCAGATCATTATTTGTTATCAGGATGAGCAGTTTTTAAGAAAGTGTATATCATGAATTAAATTCAGCTGGGAGAAATTTCACATTCTGGCACACTTCCTGAAAAATAGTCCACAAGCAGAAAGTTTACCAACGAGTGCAAAGATAGTACCAGAAAGTTGAAATATCCGTCCACCTGTAGAGGGATAGCTTAAAGAAGTTAAGCAACTGACAGTAGGTCCTGTCTTTAGACAGGTTCAGAATGGCATTTGAATCATAGAATGGTTGAGGTTGGAAAGGTCCTCTGGAAGTCATTTAGTCTATCCTCCCTGCTCCAAGCAAAGCTAGCTAGAGCAGGTTGCTCTAGGGCCTTGTTCCATGGGGTTTTGAATACCTACAAAGCTGGAGACTTTTAGTAATGTGATGCTTCCTAACCTCCTCTGGTGCAACATGGGACAAATCTTGTCACTGAAGTGCGACTGTTGATGGCTACAGGCTGTTCAGAAGAGACAGGAGGGCAACAAGAGGCAGAGGGGTTGCCCTCTATATCAAGAGGTGGATTGGGTGTGAGGAGCTGTCTCTGAAGGATACACATGAGCAGGTTGAAAGCCTGGGGATAAGAATCAGAGACCAAAGCCAGAAAAGAGAATGCTGTGGTTGGTGTTTACTACAGTCTGCCTGACCAAGGGGAGCCTACTGACAAGCCTTGCACTGGTCTTGCTCCAGCTGCAGGAGGCGTCACGCTCACAGGCTCTTGTCCTGCTGGGGAACTTCAACCACCCCAGCATCTGCTGGGAAAGTATCACAAGAAGCTGTAGGCAATCCAGGAGACTCTGAGGATGCATAGAGAATAACATGGGGAACTAGGTAACAGACAGCCCTACCAGAAGGGATGCGAAGCCGGATCTGTTGGTCACCAAACAAGACAACTGGGGACATCAAGACAGCAGGTGGCCTGGGCTGCAGTGACCATGTGTTGGTGGAGTTTTAGTCCTGAGCGATCAGGTAAGGAGTAAAGTTAGCTCCCTGAACTTCAGGAAAGCAGACTTTCAGCTCTTCAAGGAGATAGTCAGATCACCTGGGAGGCTCCCCTCACAGGGACAAGGGAGCAGAACAGAGGTGGCAAATCTTTTAGGAATTCTTCCACAGTGAGTAAGAGCTAGCAATCCCCAGGACCAAGAAATCAGGCAAGGAAGACAACTGGCATGGCTGAGTAGGGAACTGCTGGGAAAGAAAATGCACAGGCAGTTGAAACTGGGGCAGGTGAGCTGGAAAGAGTATAGAGACAAAGTGCGGTTGTGTAGAGATGGAGAGTTGAAGGCCAAAGCAAAGCTGGAACTGAACCTGGCAAGGGACACAAAGAATAACAGGAAGAGCTTCTACAGCTATATTAAGCAGAAAAGGAAGGTCAATAAACCATGCTGGAAAATTGTTAACAATAGATGAGGAGAAGAGTGGGATACTCAACAACTTTTTTGCCTCAGTCTTCACTGGCAACATCTCTTTCCACACCTCTTGAATGGATGGACAGCAGGATGGGGACGAGGGTACAGGCTCAAGAAGTGGGCCTATGGGAACATGATGAGATTTAAGAAGACCAGGTACAAGGTTCTGTGCAAGGTGCTGCACCTGAGTTGGACAACCCCCGGTGTCAGCACAGGCTGAGGATGAACAGATCGAGGGCAGCCCTGCCCAGAAGGACTTGGCAGTGCTGGTGGATGAGAGGCTGGACAGGCCCCAGCCATGGGCACTCACAGCCCAGAAAGCCAAACGTGTCCTGGGCTGCATCCAGAGCCCTGTGGGCAGCAGGGGAGGGAGGGGGGATCTGCCCCTCTGCTCTGCTCTGGTGAGACCCCCCTGGAGCTTTGCATCCAGCCCTGGGGTCCCAGCACAGGAAGGACATGGACCTGTTGGAGTGAGTCCAGAGGCCACCAAGAGGTGCAATGAGGGAAGGCTAAGAGAATTTGGATTGTTCAGCCTGCAAAAGAGAAGGCTTCGTATTGACCTAACTGGAGCCTTCCACTACCTGAAGTAACTGAAGGGAGCCTACAAGAAAGATGGAGAAAGACTTTTTACAAGAGCATGGAGCAACAGGATGAGGGGCTTCAAACTGAAAGAAAGTAGGTTTAGATTAGATATTAGGAAAAAATTCGTTACTGTGAGAGTGGTAAGGCACTGGAACAGGTTGTCAAGAGAGACTGTAGATGACCCATGCCTGGAAATGTTCAAGGCCAGGCTGGATTGGACTTTAAACAACCTGGTCTAGTTGAAGGTGTCTCTGCCCAGCACAGGAGGCTTGGAACTAGGTGATCTTTAAGGTCCCTTCAAACTCAAACCATTCTATGGTTCTATTCCTACATGTCCTCTCAATGGATACCAGGGACAAGAACACAGCAACTCCCTCTGCACTTCCCCTCCACAGGAAACTGTACAGAGCAATGAGTTTGTCTCAACTAAACAAAATCTGGCACCATTCAAGCTCAAATCCCTAAATACTTTTCAATGGAGCTAGTCCTGGTTTTCTGTTTGAACATGTTTAGAGCTTTTTCTGTGTACATTAACACAGAAAAACACAGTTTGAAACAATATTCTCAGAATGATCATATTTAAATATGTTTATGACTGTTTCTGACTCTTCATTGCTTGATGTTTAATTTTAGCGTTTGAAAACTGTAGTGCCACATCAGACTGGTTTACAACTACAGCAGATTTCAGAGCCTTCTGAACCAAAAGCCAAGGTGATAACAGATACAAGAGCTCGTATGCGTGTTGTAGAGCAGCAGAGAACTCAGGACCTCCAAGAGGAGCAAAGAGGCCAAGACACTGGAAAGGTGACTACTTATTTTTATAGACTTCTGAAGAAGCATTTTCTTAAGGTTATGTGAATAATGGGTTAGTTAAAGCCAGTGTGAAGACTTCTTATTTTGGTGCTACACACTCACGTTTAAACAAGAATGAAGCAAAGGAGTGTGCCTAGAAATAAAGCCAATGTTCTCTTCTGAGACCTTAAAAACATTTGTATTTAAAAATCACTTTGTGTTAAGTTGAGAGTATTTGCATATTGTCAGGCATGGGAAATATTTATAGATTTGAAGACAAAGTGTACATTTCACAACTTGTGTGTGTTTGAGATGTCCTTGTAAAAGAGGTTCATGTCATTCTTCTTTTGTGAAGAAAAGACGAAGTGTTGTTCAAAAGCAGGAAAATGACAGGAGAAGGGCACCCATAGTGGGGATGGCCTCAGAACATCTTGTACCTCTGTGTAGCTATTCTGATGAAATAAAAAGAGAGGAACAAATTTCTTTAGACATGGGAACACTCATCCAAAGCAGAGCTTATAGTTTATATATCCAAGGGGTGTAGAACCACATTGACGAAGTAGTTGACTAACTGGATATGCATTTTATGCGGCTAATTAAGGGAGGGAGTCTTGCTGTGGTTATTTAGCTGTTCTAGTGGCAGTGCATGAACAAGAATGAAAAAAAAATCTCTTCATGTATCTAGAAAAGAAAATGCAAGCAATATACAAAATATTCAAAATAAAATTTTAAAAGAAAACTTATGACTATCTCTTTTGATGTTATATTTTTTAACTATCTTTGACTTCTTTATATAAAAACCATGTTTCTTCCGTGTTCCACCTTTACCTGTGTGCATCTCTAGTGCACTTTAAATGAGTAAAATTTATACGTTTTGATCATCTGAGTTAGTGTTACATACTGTGTTACCTAATGGTATTCTCAGTTTCTGTACCAGAAACCTGGTATTCTGAGTTTCTGTGCTGTATTCAGAGCTGAAACAGGTACCATGGTAGAACTAGAATTAAATGAAAGCCCGTAAAAGCCTATAAAGCCCTGCTCATCTGCTTGAGTCTGGAGCCTGATAACCTCTTCTACTTTCTTCCTGGAAGATAGTTTTCAGCTTAATTATATTTGCTTCATATCAGCATTACATAGGAGGAAGGAGACAAAATGAAATAATGGCCAGGATTCGAACAGCTGTTATACAGATTCAAAAACAACCATCAAGACCCACCATAAAATCTATTGAAGCAAAAAAATTCTTAAAGAAGAAAAGAGAAGCAGAGGTAATTATGATCTATATTCTTTTAATGCCTATTGTATTAACTCAAACCCCAGGATTTCTGGGAGCACTTACACTTAGAAATACTATACTTGCACCATCCAAAAGCTGCTGACATGTAACTGCTAAAATGGTATCAATTCAACCAGTGAAAATTGGGCTGAATATCTGCATGATTTTGATTCTGCATTTGTTGTTTAATAAGAATTGTTTTGATGTAAGAGAAAGTTCATATTGAATAAATACCATAGGTCGGTACTAATATGATTGCTGAAACTATTTTAGCTACGAGTTTACTGAGAAGAATATGAGAAAAAACTCATGAATTTTCCTTTCTGATTTGTGCATGATGACATTTTGCACCATAATGTTTGGACTGTTCTGTAACATTGTGAAACTGCCTTCTTATAAAATGTTAGCAACAGCTAACATTGACAACAGTCTTAAATCGAATCAAGAAATGCAGCAATTAAAAAACATCTGCATTATCTAGTACCAAAAAGTACTCGGATTGTAATTCAAGTTCACGGACTGTATTGTCATCAGGGGTGCAACTATTACCAGTTTTTACAACTGGGCAACAGTGATAGATGCATTTAAAGGTAGAGTATAGTAACATACAGTAACACAGTTGCTTGAAGAACTATCATTCATACTACTAAACCTAAAGCAGATCATAGTCCAGAATGTCTTGTTTCAAATCCCCACATGGTGAGAATTATATGCACTGCTAGAGCCCTATGCAAAATCAGAATTATCCTGCAGAATGAACAGATGCAAAATTTTAGGATTTTCTGGCTGGTGGAAGTAAGTGTAGCTATGAAAAGGGGTGAGGAGAAGGAAGTGAAAGGCAGAAGACGGCAGTTGTCCTGCCTTTATTCTTGATGTAGCTGATGCTTAAAATATTTTCAGTGTAAGCATTTCTGTTGTACTACCATGACATAAAAGTAATTCCCTAGTACTTACTCTGTTGAACATTCTTTATGATGCTTTGTGAAGAGAAAGGAAACATAAAATTCTGTGTTACTTCTTCAGAATGTATACAAGGAGATAGAAAAGTTTGAGAAGTCTATGACAGGAACAGGAATTGCCTCTGCAGTACACAGCCAGGTGACTGACAGGTAACGTTTGGATATTAAATTGTTAAGAATAGGCAGTATCTTGCTTCAGGTGTCTGCTATGCAGACAGCTACCTGAAGAAAGAGTAATGTCTCATTTAAACTGTGATTGTCCTTGGAATGATTGTTGCACTAGCACTGCAAATATTTCAGCTCCAACACAGTTGCAGTGTCTTTAACTTACCTTTAGTTGTAGTAGGGATGGCTCAAGCTTCCTTCACTACTTTTTGCCACATATGCAGAAACAAAAGGCTCAAAGTGCATCTCTTCTTCCCTGTTCATTTTAGTCACTGGGTCTGTAAGATCAGTTAGCCTTGCAGAGAGATGGGAATGGTTGTGAATGTACATACACAGTAACACATTTCAAAGGAAATAGAAGTAACTTTTCTCCTGAAACTCCTCTGTGTGTTGATTTATTTGTGAATAATTGCAAGTAACATTCATTCTGTCACCTTTACTGATATGTATACCCTACTCAGAAGAGGTGACACTCATACGTACTGCTGTGGATATGTCTGTGTATAAATCTATGATTAATAGCTGCAAAACTACTCAGAGTGTGTGGCTATATTAAGGAGTAACCCATCTTTCTTTGACATTCTGTAAGCCATCCTAATTTCCTGTTTCTGCAGAATTTGGCTTTGTATTGACAAAGAAACTGATGTCAGTTGGCTCCAGTCAGTGCTGGAACCCTCCTCTGAACATAGTGGTCGTTGTGGGTCATCAAGAAGTAGCCACAGTGCCAACAGAGTGGTGGTGTACATTTGTTAGACTTGCACGTAACTATACAGGGATCTGTATGAAAACACCCTTAAGAACCATAATTTCTATCTTTCTCTTTTAAATCAGTGATATGCAAGAATCATTGCAAATACAGAAGTTGCAAGAAACAACTCTAGAAACTACACCACAGATGAAAACTGAGTTGTTAAATATTTATTCAGATGATGACTATATAAGGAAAATTCAAAAACGTGTAGAGGAAGATGCATTTGCTAGAGAACAACGAGCAAAGAGACGACGAAAAATGCTAGTGGATCAGTTAATAGCACACGAAGTTCAAGAGGTGGGAAATTTATGCTGAAGTACATAGTACATAGTCCATGTGCAATTAATTAGTAATCAAAATGTTGCTTACAAGTATAAAACGAGTACTTCTGGAAGGCTGAATAAAATTTGGAGGGGATAAAGGGAGTTACATATACTTATGTCTGAATATTACTTTTATGCCAACCATTGGCTTTCCTCAAAAAATGTGGAACATTGCCTGTTCTTTATCACCACCTGTATGTCATACACCATACTTAGAAAGTATGAAGGATAAAATGAAGGCAGCAGAGCAAAGATTATTAAAAATCAGTTGTAGACCTGCCTTCTATTCCTTGTCCCCCTCCCCCGAAAGCTGAACATTCTATGGTATCAAAATGTATACTGGTTCTAAAGAAGTTACTTACTAAAAAACAACAAACTTGGTATTCCTTGTTTGAAAACTTGTATTTATAAATGTGTCATATGAAAGTTTTGATCTGGACTGATGAATTCTGAAACGGTTGTGCTGGGTGATATGAAGAATCAAAACTTAATTTACAGGTCAGAGCTTTGATTTTTGATGTGTTATGGAATAGAAAATATGTCTCTGAAGAATGTCTGTGTTGTGTCTAAAAATAAATGTTGCAGGTTATTCCATTTGAATCCTATCCCATAAGGCAAAGGCTTTTAAGATTCCTCTTCATATATTCCTCCTTTAAAAAGCAGCTTTTAGATTACTGATTTCACAGATCTTCTCTTTTATAATGATTCTATCAAAACAGAACCTTGTAACCTACTGGAGTTTTGTGATTTCTTGTTATTTTTTTATTTTAGTATCTCACTGGGAGTCCTTAGTTTAAATCATATGTGTTGAACCACTATAGCTGAGCTTATCTCCACTTCTGTTGCATAATAATAGCATTTCAGATCTGTAGCATCTCTGTAAAGTTTGAAATATTGCACATACACACATATATAGAAATATATTTGTATGTATATATATATATATATTTAAGCCATGGCATGTGATGTCTGAAAAGTTTTTGCAGATGTTAAGAAAAAATCTAATTTGTTGGGGTAAACATCTAGAAATTAGATGCTTCTCAATGCCTATCACAGACCTATATTCTTGAAAAACACCTGTAGTGGCTTAGTCCAAGAGTCAATCTATCCATGTATCCTGTCTCTGAGTTCTCATTCAAAGGGATTTTACATCATGCTCTTGTTGATATGCATAAGCCATGAAGAAATTCTGTGACCCACTTGCCTGAAATTACTGCATTCCCAACACTTGCTCTTTAGCTGCTCTCAGCTCTTGCAGCCCCAGCAGCCTGGACCAGTGGTTCTGAAAGCCAGTCTCCAGCGCACTTGGTGGATACAGCAGCTCTAAGCCAGCAAAGCCAGCCAGTGCTGCGAGGATGTCAGACAGCTGGTCCACCTGCAGGTTTAGCCTTGTCGGTCTGGGATGGAGGAGTTGTTGCAATGTGCTACCAATCAGACTGTCTCCAGAAAGCCTCCAAATCAAGGAAAAACTAGTAATACTGTTCCTAACTGCCCAGGAAGATAAATGAGCTTTGATATAGGAACAATTGAAATCACAGACTGCAGGGACTAGAAGGAAAGATAAATGAGCATTTGAGTGAAACAGTAGTCTGACCAGTTTAGAGAATCTATTTAGTGGTAATTTGGCTCTAAATTAGCAGAGGAAGAACCGTTTGCTTGGAACTTTGTGAGATTTCAGAAATTAGATGTTACTTGACTTAAGAGAAGTGGAAAGCAAACTGAGTTATTTTCTTTACAAAATGAATGAATATAGAAAATAGTTCCAAATTGCTTTTTTTCTCCATTAGATATTGAACCAGAAAGGGTTTGCTGACTGAAATTGTAGCTGTTTATATGAATTAGGGTCCAATTTTTACCTTTGCTGCATAAACCTTGAACATGGCATGGGATCATTTAGATTCAAGGGAATTTCATCCCTACAGATTACTGTAGGGTGTTTTGTATCCATACATATAAATCCTTATTAAAAGAATCTTGTTCAAATTTTTTATTTTTGGCACACTACAAGTTGGAGCCTGGGAGAGAAAATACTTTACAGTGTCATGACAGTACTCTAGGTGGAGCACAGCATGATGCCAGTCAGATTTTCATAGGCAGGTGTTGAAAGTATTTGACAGTTGTATGGCTTCATCCCAACTGAACCTTTATCTCCACCATTTCAACAAATAACTTTTGCTTTGTACTTGTTATTTTTAAATGCTCTGTTCAGATTTTATCTCTTTGAATTAAGAAGTTATCGGGAGTGAGTTATTATCAGCAATAAACTGAGAACGTGAAAATGGGAGGGGAAATTAATTGTTATTAACTTATTACTTGTCAATCAAATAGATTTATGTATGCTAAGCTCTAAATTTTGGCCATAAAATTTATGACCACACAACAGCACAGCATCGTTTCACTTGTATGTAGATCAAACAAGGAAATAGAAAAACAGAAGAACATGATATAGTAACTATGTACGAACAACACGAAACATAAACACGTTAATGTTTGGCCACTGGATGCCACTGTTGTCTTAAGTAGGTAAACTGGAAAAAAGTGTCTATTATACTTTCTTAATAGTAATTTTTCAAAGTTTTATTAAGATGTCCCATCTGTGATATTTATGATCTTCACAGTTCTCTGTGAAGATATTGATGTAACATGTTAGGTAAAAAAAATTTACTACAGTTTTTATTTCGTATCCTTGTATGTTCAGAAGTTTCAAAACTTGCCAGCCTTTGATTTGAGTTCTTTGTGCATTCCTTTTTGTATGAAAGGTAGCTATCAATGCTTCACCTGCCCCTAGTAAGGATCCTTTTTGAAACTATGAGTTTGGTGTTCTGAGTCCTTGTTTATCTGTTTATCTGTAGTGTTAATTGCGTTTTCATTGTTTCTTGTTCTTCAAAAATTTCCTGCCTGCTCTTTTTAGGCCAACTGAGCATGCTAAAGTATTTGATCACTTAGAACATTGAAGTGCTCTACTCTTTTAACAAGACAAGATCTGTTTTGGCTGCTGTGAAGTGTTCTAAAAGAGCATCTTCCAATTTCCTATATGAAGAGCAAATTCAGCTAGATAAAGTGTTTTAATTTCTCACTGGACCAACTGTTTGCACCATACAGTTGATGGTTTGAGTATGACAAATGACCACTCTGTTAGGGTGGCTTCTTCAATTTCCTGTGAATTAGGATTTTAAAATCTGTTTTCCACTGGTGAAGGATTATTACTACTGTAATAATCCATGGTTGAGGGTAAGCAGTAGCAACTAATTTAAAAAATGAAGGATATTTACTTGCAAGAGGACGCAAATTGTGTAACCTCTGCTCTTTCTTTGAAATCTTAATTGAAATACCAAGTACAAGGAAGCAGTGATAGAACTGAGGCAGCAAAGGGCACCATGTCTCCTGTTATTGCCATGAGTTCATGAATGGAAGAGAAAATGGACAGATTAACTCTTCAATAGACAGTTGGAAAATTTTATCACCTGAACTCTATCAAATGACGCATAGAATGAAGTTGTTATGATTGCATTGTTTTCCATTTCAGTTGTATGTATGATAATTCCCTCCATAGAAAGATAATGCACAGACAGTACACTACAGATAGAGAACAAAACAAAACACGTTCAAAACTCGATCCTAATTTAATGAAAAGCTTTGTAGACAGATAATATATCATGCAGGTGAAGGACTCTGTGATTAAGGCCTGAGATGAGTGCACCTTTGTCACTAGAGCTATCATGCAGTGTCATGAGATTCAGTGCTAGGAAAGAGGGGCACAAAGCCTACATTTTGGCTAAAATAAGGAAAATGTTAAGATATTTTTATATCAGCTTAGTATTTTCAAGTCCCCAGAATTTAATTGGAATGTACTTTATTCCCAGCAATCATGAAGGGAAAGGAACTTAAAAATATGGAAAGAGTTTGTCTGTTCGTTTGTTTGTTTGTTTAAAATTGGCTTCTCCCTAATATCAATGTTAAAAATGTAATTTAGAATGTAATTTATCTAGAAATAATAATTTCTAAATAATTTACAACGTAAATTATTTTGAAAGTTCTTGTTCTTACTGTTGCAATTACAATAGGCATGCTTTGCGTTAGAATTCTGTTGCAGTTGTCCTAGTTGCATTGTGTAGGACAGATCTAGACCTCTTTATAGAGTCTAGACTTCATAGAGTTTTTTCGTAAATAATATGATCATGTGTAATCAAGTTGGGTTTTCATTTATAGGTGAATTTAGGTTATGTGTTTGGCCCTCTCTGTCACAGACAGCTGATGAAAAAGTAAACCAGATTAAAAGAAAATAGGAATGATATTTTATTTTGGTTTGTTGAGGGTTTTTTTTTTTAATTACCACTAACTGGCTTTACCTGTGCCTCTGTTTTTAGGAAAATTAATTTGAAATCTTCACATCAGATCCCAATTTAGGTCCTTAAATTTGAGTACATTTCATAGCAGTTTTTCTGCATCTGAAGCAAAGATTCAGCAAATCAGAAATTTCCTCTAGAAGTCTGCTGTATCAGTGGTATTTGGCAATGTGGCTTGAAAGGCAAGCTGATACTTTTGCTTAGGACTCAAAAGGAGTTCTGGACTGTGATAGTGAGGCAAAACTTTAGGTTAGATTGAGCATTAGTTTAGATACCAAGAACAGTCTCGAGAAGTGTAGTAGTGAGAAGATACTATTATATTTCAAGAGTACTTTGAAAAATAACAATTCACAGCCTTCAAAGTGTCTGTGCACACAGACCATGTCTTAAGCAATGGTTCAGAATGATTTTCCTCTAGTACTGCATAGTGTATTATATTCATGTCCCAGTGAGAACACTGGAACTATTACCCAGAAGTCTCGTATTTTGCTCTGTTCTGAATTCTTCCTCATAGTCCCAGTCTGCTGCATAGAGGAGAATGGAGAAGATTATTACCCAATTGCCCCAAAAGAAGGAAAAATTTCAAACCTGTAGAAAATAGACTGCTCAAAGGTCCTGTAGATTATGGCTGAGAATGGGGACTGGTGAATAACAGGGTTAAATTAATGATTCGAGGAATGGGTATATCTTCAGGTACAGAAGCTGTTATTTGAAATATGCTGCAATTTCTTTGCACACAGAAAATAACCACATAAAAATTGAATTAGTCTGACCAAATGTATTTTTGCTATCTCAGTTAAGACATATTTTGAATTCTTACAGGGTTTATGAAAATTGTACTAATAAATAGATGTGTGTGTTGTTCTGAATTTATGTCCCATATAAGCAGGTGAATGCTGTCATATGACGGCATTCCTATCTCTCATATTAGACACTGATGAGTTTTCTAGGAAATAGTTCATAAACTGTGCTTAGTACTATTATTTTTTTATCATTTAGAAGGCTTCCCGGGAGGAGCAGCTTATTTACAGACTAATGAAACAATCTCAGCAGGAGCGGAGGATTGCTGCTGAACTCATGCATGTCCGGCATGAAAAAGTGGTGCTAAGGCAAAACAGAATTTTCAGGGAAAAGCAATATGAGGAAAGGCGACGGAAAGAGTTCCAGGAAGCTCTTGACAGAGAAGCGGTAAAAGATTGTTTCATCTCTGAATTGCTGCAGGAGTGTTAGAATACCTTAATCTTACAGAATGGAATTTGTGTTGTCAACTGTTTGTTTTCTAGGGACAGGATGATTTAATGATAAATATATTCTTTTATCTTAGTTCAAAGTTGCAGATATAAGCAATAAGCATGTAACTGTAACTGTGGAACTGAGTGCATTTTGTAGAGTGTTAGAAGTTTAGGGGAATTTTGCAGGGAGAGAGAACAGCTAATCTACCTGGTCTGGTGAAATGGGACAGGGGGCTTGAACTAAATGGCCTTTTAAAGGTCCCTTCCAACCCAATCCATTCTATTCTTCTATGATTCTAGAAAAAGGATAAAGCTGAGCAACTTTAAGTCTAATTTTGATCTTTTCTTCCATACTGGTTTTAACTTTGTAGGAAAACATCTCTCTGTGCTGATTTTAAAAGGCACAGTCTTGCAGAGGCAAAAGGACAATAACCTAAGGTCTTGTCTCAGGAATCATGTTTTTAATTTCCTTTAGATATAATTTTTGAATGTCCAATTTTGACAAGTGCTGGAATAGTTTCACTCAGGAGTGCTAATTTATACTTTGAAGCTTTAAGTTGGTAAAAAAGACTCATAATTCTGTGGAAAACTGCCAAGTGCTATGCTCCTAGAAGACCATAATGTGATATAAGAAATTCTATTTTTCTCTTTTCAAAAATGATCAGCAACTCCAAATCCTCCAACACAGCTGGAGTCCTATGTAATCAGCAGTATAGCTATTGATTACATCAGCTCTTCAAGTAGGCTTTCAGCCACCGCCACAGGAGGTGGTGATGGAGCACACCATCACAAGAACTACTGATAATTTTCTACTATGACTAGAAATCTTTCAAAGATTGAACAACATCAATAATATGAAATTATTTGAAGATCAGAATCTAGTAAGACAAATTACATGTTCTAAATGGGTAGTTACACTGAAAGCTGCAATTTCACTGCCCCTAAGGACTGAATATGTTCTTAATCTCTTTGTCATAAAAGAAGTAATGTCTTTCTCCTTTATTTTATTCTATTTCAGAAAGCAAATAAATGGAAATTTATAGAGTGAATAAAAATTTTTAGGTTTTTTATGCATTAGTCTGCCTGCTGGCTATGCAACTCTGGTG
Organism: Amblyornis subalaris; assembly: GCA_018881555.1. Lineage (NCBI taxonomy): Eukaryota > Metazoa > Chordata > Aves > Passeriformes > Ptilonorhynchidae > Amblyornis > Amblyornis subalaris. Next base: position 596,517 of record JACAXG010000173.1, on the reverse strand, counting down.
AGAATTAATCTGTTTAGTTTCTTGAGTTAAATGAACAAGTTAATTTTCATTTCCAGGACTGTGCACCTCTGCACTTTGATTTTCTTTGCTGTCTCAAATTTACTCCTTAAAAACAATTCTAGGCTCTTGCAAAACAAGAAAATATTGATAATGAAGAACAAATAATGAAAGAAAGAGAACATCATGAGAAAATTGCTGCTGGAAGAGCTCAGGCACGCTATGAAAAGCATTATTCTATATGCTGGGAAATAGTAAGCCAAATCACTGATCTGTCGACAAAAGTATCAGAATATCGTCAACAGACAAACAAGTGAGTATGGTGGCTGTTAGGCAAAAATAACAGCTGTTAGGTAGCTGTTAGACTGCATTATTCAGACTGGTTTAAGCATTATAGCAAATTATGTAGTTTCTCAGATATTTTACATGACAGCTGCAATTAGTTTGTGTGGGAAAATGATGACATTAGTTTCGTGTGAGGATTCACTGGTGTGTAATACACTGGTGTGTAATGCTACAGTCTTAGCATAATTTCTTGAAAACTCAACTAACTTGAATTCTTAGGAGACCAAAGTCCACTAGTGCTTGTGGAACTGCTGATTTCCTTTCTTACTAACAAATTCCTTAGTTAAAAGTTAAAAACGAAATGGTGCTCCTCTCATTCTAGATTCCTCCACTAGCTGAACACTTCCTCAGTGTAATATAAACAGGATGAATTTCCCAAGATATATAAACCTGCCTGGACTGTCCAAAGAATAGCTACTGAGCCCAAATTCTTTTGAGTCCTACATGCTGTGATTCCCTCTTCTGACATGCCTTAGTTGCACAGGGTTTCTGAGAAGGTCCTGGGAATGCAGTAATCTCCAAATGCCTGTGCCATAGAAGTGTTTCAAAAACCACAGAGTGGGGCTTTACTGCTGTGGTACTTTCGTTAGTATTTGGTGATTTGACTATGGGGTAGGACTTACAGTATTAGAAAGTATGCCAAAATCTTATTGCTTTTTAGTGTAATTGTATGTTAAAATAATAAGTGTAACCATATGAAATACACATTATTATATTCTATAGAAATTATATACATTTAGGCTCAGTTAGTACATGATAAAATAGTCAACCTAGGGACACAGTTTAGTGAAATTACTAATTAAAGGAAAAGTTTAATTATTCATACAGTTCTGAATTAATTTTTACTTCCAGGAAAAATATTTGGTAGATTTTTGGCAAGGGGAGGCTTTATGCCACAAAGGGAAAGAATATTTTGGGGCAGGGAAAAGTAGCTATAGCAAAACTGTTACTACACAGCTCTGCCAACCAAACATTGTGTGATGACACATTTGTGAAAATACTGCAGCCTACAAGTGCCTACAGCTGTCATAAAAGTAAACAAGCACTTATAAAAAACTACAATAATTATGGGATGCATTATAAACTATAACTGGTTTAGCATATGCTTGTTTCATGATTTGGATTCTTGAAAATTTGGATACACTATTGTCAAATCCCTAACCCTTTAGGTTTTGTTTTAAAACTTTCTTTTTCTTTTTTTTTTTTTCTTTTTTTCTGCAGCCGTGTTCCATTAAAACTGACGATGGATTGGAAGGAACTTTTTTTAAATGGAAAACCAATATATGAACAAGCCTCAATTCAACCTTTGCCAGATGAACCTAGCCCAGAACAACTTGTAGAGCTGAATAAAATGAGTCTGTTAGATGAAAAAGATTATGGTGAATACAAGGTACACCAAACTGATAAGGCGTAATGGAAGATAATACACCTTGCTTTTTCATAATCATAAACTTTATGTTGTGATCTTGCATTTTGTTCTATTACTGGTTTCTAATGTCAGATTTTGACATGTATTTTCTTTTCATTACCTGATGTTTTATATGAAACACATGGCTATATTTGATGTTAGTAGCAGTTATAATTTCATTCTTACCTATAGCCTTGATTAAGTTTCTGGAGTTTGTAGGACCAACGTGTTAATTGCAATGCAATGAATTTTCAGCTAATTGGAATTTGAAGATGTAGTTAATATTACCAGATTTGAAAGTGCAATGGAAAGTAACCAGTAAAAGCAGTAAAATGAAATAACCTGTATGTTACAAAATCTGAACTCTAAATTTCAGCAATTTTGAGTGAAAGCTTTCTAACAAGATTTGTTGGTTTGAGTAATCCATTTGTTTTAAGATAGTAATGTTTTTGAAAATTATGTAAAATGGCTGACTTTTTTTTAATCTTCTGTTTGAATACAAGTGAGTATTTTTTGGGATACCTTAAAACTTTCCTTCAACTTTTCAATACATTAATGTAATTTCAAAATTGAAAGATTAAGGATTAATGTTTCCCTGTTAAAATGTATTGTACAATTTTTTCAAAATTATATTAATGATGCTTTTCTTTGGAAAAAAAATCCTGGAAAAAAAATTTAGACTTTTCAAATAACCTGGTGAGTAGAATGTGGCAAAATCTTGGCAAATACCTGGTGTTTGTCTTGTTGGGAATTTATAACTACAATATATATGTGCCTTTTATCCACATCCTGAGCCAATTGGTATGTTTTCTTGCAATGAGTATAGATGTTCATTGTGAGTTTCTGTGATGAATGCTTGACAGCCCAGTTTACTGTGGCTTCAATTTTAACATATGCTTTTCTGATTTATCTCTTTATAAGGTCGTGACTCACAGCATATCAACTCATGTATAAGTTTCATGATCACTTTCTCTAGGTGAAAAAAGGGCTATACATAAACTCAACAGGGAGGACATAAAAGACGGACAGACAGGATACAGTGCAGAGCACTAATGGAAAATTAACTTTTTCAGTCATATTTTTGTGTATATTATGAAGTCTCAGTAGTCTTCTCTAACGGTAACATCACTGAAGGTCACAAAGATTTACTGACACATTTCAAGGCTCTTTTTTCCTGCCAGGCTATTTCAAATTATTTCATAATTAATTTATTCCCAGATGTTGTTAGTCTTGTGCCTTTCTGAATCATGATTCATCAAAAGCTGGTATCATATGACATGTAAAATTGTTGGCACCAATTCATACTTACGTCTCCTGAAAACCTAAGTGAACAGCTAATACTTTCAAATTATCGCTTCCAGAAAAAAGTGTGTTGGCAGGTCATTCTGGCAACGTTTATGCTGATTTTCCTAATGCTTGTGAAAAAGCCCAGGACAGGCAATCTGGCATCTCTGAAGAATACCATGCTTACATTAGGAATACTAATTAAAAGTGTCAAATATATTTGATAAAATACAAGAAAATGCAGTGCCATCAGTCCATTGCACATTACATATTACATTTTATTTTGAGAATATTTTTTGAAACTACCATGATATAAATTGTGGCTAATCACTTAATAAATTCATGGAATAACCCAAAACCAAGCATAGCATTAGGTATTGCTCAATACAGCAGATAATTTCCAGCTTCATTTGAAAGTGTTGACCAAGAGTTATATAACTCCCACCTGGATGCCTGAAAAATTTGTTTCTGCCAGGTAAACTATTTTACCTCAGGACAGGTACAGTCTAGCAATCTTCTGGTTAAAAGGGCAACTCTAGCAATCTTCTGATTAAAAGGGCAAGAAAGCTGAAGTGTGGGGAAACTCATTCCATTTGAAATTAATTTTTTCTAGAGGTTTGATAGAACTTAGAACAACTGATCCATCTCTACCTATATGTTTAAAGGAAAATTATTCAGATAGTGCAAGTATTTGGGTTTTTTAAGGCTGTGTTTTCAATTACACACAAAGAAGTATATTTTCTGAGATATTTTAGAGAGGGCATATTCTGTAACTCCAAAATATTTTTTTATTTGTTTTTATTGATTAAGTGACCTTTAATTTAAATTTAAATTTAATTTAGAGTGATAATTAAATTGTGTTTTTCTATCTAATATACGTATGTTTAAAGTCAACACTGATAACAGGGTTACTGCTCAAATGTAGGCTATGGCAATACATGATTCAGATATTAAATTCAGGAAAAGGTTGCATATTCTACCCAGAACATTAATTCAAAACATTATCTTTCAGTAGAACCTTAGAATTGTTCACTTCTGCCGATGGTGGTGAAATATTAAATTTATAGAATGACACAATTGTTTGGTTTAAAGAGTTGTGAAAATCATTTGGTTAAAGCAGGGCCAACTTCTGAGTCAGGCAAGGCTGCTAAGCACTTTTTCTGGTCAACTTTCAAGTATTCTAAGGATAGAGATTCCACAGACTCTCTGTGCAGCCTGGTGCCATGCTTTACCAGTCTCATTGTGAACAATTTTTTTTCTTCATTTTTGTCCTACTTGGAATTTCAAATGCTGAAACATTTGACTTCACCTGTCGACCCTGTATTGTGCACCTAAAATGACATGAGAAACTAAAATCTAATTGGAAATATTATTAGTCTACACATCTTCCAAACAGCTGTTTAGTATTTTCCAGCCGAATAAATATTAATACAGGACTAGTATTATCCTGCATACAAAAATGTCTTTTAGCTTCTCACAGCACAAACTGCACATCAGGACTAAGATGCAGTACTGGTAAAATGAAAGTACAATTCTGTGTTCCATTCTTTTGACAATATCCTTCCATTCTTATCTTTTTTCTTGTGTGATTGTCAGTATGATGATCTTTACTAGGAAAACCTAGTAAATCATACAATTGATAAATTTCTATTGATCTCAGAGTAGATGATCTGGAAGTTTCTACTCAGTATTTTCCTCCCTTAAAAATGTTTGAACTGGTTTGAGTTGCTTGCTTCATTTTTTCTTTCCTCTCTATTTAATGCACAAATAAATATATTTGAAATCTTTTTTCATGAAATTTTCAGAAATTTAAGTGTGATACTGGGCAATAATGTTGCCCAGTTTTAGAGTGCAGGATATTAGGATACTGGATTTCTAAAACAAAAATCTGCTATTGATTAAGTCTATGGTATTGATGAAATTATTTTTCATATTTGTGGAATTAAAAAAACAATTATAGGAATCTGTATTAAGTTTGTGCCACGAGGTTCTGATAGCAGGGCCTGCAGGAGTGGCTTTTCTGAGAATCTGCTGGAAGCTTCCCCCATATCCTACTGAGCCAGTGCCAGCTGGCTCTCAGGTGGACCCATCACTGGCCCAGGCCGAGCCAGTCAATAGTGGCACCTCTATGATAACATACTTAAGAAGAAAAAAAGTCGTTGTGCAGAAGCCAGAGAGGAGTGGAGTGAGAATATGTGAGAGGAACAGCTCTGCAGACACCGAGGTCAGTGCAGAATGATGGGAAGGAGGTGCTCCAAGCACCCTTGCTGAGATTCCCCAGCAGCCCATGGAGGCTCATGGTGGTGCAGAGATCCACCTGCAGCCCATGGAAGACCCCACACCAGAGTAGGTGGAGGCCAAAAAGAAGGCTGTGACCCTGTGGGAGCAGGCTCCTGGCAGGACCTGTGGCTCGTGGAGAGAGGAGGCTCTGCTGGAGCAGGTTTGTTGGCAGAACGTGTGACCCCATGGGGGACCCACACTGGACCAGGCTGTTCATGGAGGATGGCACCCCGTGGAAGAGACCCAGCTGGAACAGTTCATGGACTGTAACCTGTGAGAAGAACTCATGTTGGAGATGTTCGTGGAGAACTGGCTCTTGTGGGAAAGACCCCATGCTGGATCAGGGGAAGGACTCCTCTCTCTGAGGAGGAAACAGAAGCAGAAGCAACATGTGATGAATCAACCATAACCCTCATTCCCTGTTCTCCTGCTCTTTTAGGCTGGAGGCGGTGCAGAATTCTGAATAAAGTTTAGCCTGGGAAGGAGGGAGGGGTGTGGGAAATTGTTGTAGGATTTGTTTTAGTTCTCACTATCCTGCTCTGATTTTGATTCGTAATAAGTTCAGCAAGTTTCCCCAAGTTGAGTCTGTTTTGCCCATGGTGGTAACTGGTGACTGATCTCTCCCTGTCCTTATCTCAACTCATGAATCTTTTCTTACGTTTTCTCTATGGCATCCAGCCAGAGGCAAACCTTCATAGAATCTATGAAAACGTTTGTATGAGTACTTGTCTCTCAACTAGTTATTAGTGACTATCAATAAATGTTCAATGATTATGACATAATTATAGCTTTTAACAAGGTTCTATTCTAAAAAATATGTTATTTAGTACTATTCAAATTTCATTATTTTATGTGTGGTGTTTGTGTATAAGTACATATATTTAGAATGATGGAAGACAAGGCATATTGAGACATGATTTGCTAATTTGTCATTTATACAGAGTATGACAGGGGAATGGAGCCCAACTGAAGAGAACAGTGAAAACAAACCTCCTCTTAATAATAACATATTGGGTCATGTGCTTCGTAGACTGATGGAGATGTTCTATCCTCCAAACCCCAAATCTTCATCACCTGAATTTCCTTCATTTCCTGTCAAGGGATGTGTTTTGGGAAAAATGTTTAGTGGAAAAACTACCTGTGCAAAGTTTATTGAAAAAGGTAGAGGTTGTTTATTTGTTCGCCTGAAATTCTTTAAAAATTTTATCTGTATTAAAATCCCAGTCTTACAATGAAAATTGCTTGGGCAAATCCTTGCATTGCTAATTCTTGAACCTCAGATGCATCTGTATTTTGCCAGGGTTGGTGGCATGTCATTCCTTTGTTATCTTCCAGAATAAGATTAGAAACACTGGAACTTGAAAGTAGCGTTAATATTGTATTGTAATGTTAATACTTCTTCACTGAGAATTTTAAAATGCTTTTGGTAAACTTCTTTGGAGGCATTTGTTTTACAAGAGACTATTAGCAGAATACCTATGTGATTCCCAATACACGTTGTGAAGTGGTTACAGAGAAGAGAGTGGCAAGAACTTACATTAGAAGCCCAAATGAAATAATTTAACTGCTTGTAATAGTTTCTCTGTATGTATACTTATATATACAGAGACTCAAATTGATGCTATCTAATATTTTTGTGTATTAGTTTGCAATATTCAGGTACTATCTGTTGATACACTGGTTCAAGAGGCCATTGAAGCTTTTCATAAAAATGAAATGGAAAGCGAACACAGCATGATTTCACAGGAAGCAGAGAGTTCTGAAGAACAAATTGAAGTAAGCATTTTTCTCACTTTTGGTCTTGGCTCTAACAGGTAGATGGGAATTAAATACATACGGGAGAAAGCATGTTTCAATTTTTTACTCAATTTCAAATTTAATTCTAAGTTTTGACGGGTAAGACAGCAAGGGTCAGCTTGAATTGGCAACCTTTTTTTCCCTGTAATATGTAGTTTTCTTTCTAATCCATTTCCTTTTGTGATTGATACAAGGTCCAGGAGAACTTACCAGATTCACCACCAAATCTGCTAGAGGAACTCCAAATGGAAACAACCACAGGTAGATCTTTCTTGCTGCAGACCTTCCTGTATATCTCAGGGCCTTGGGATACCTCCGTTTTTTGCATGTCTCAGCAGACCCACATTTTCCACAGCCTTCCTTTTGCTATGGAGATACCTGTAAAAACAAACCCTTCTTATTGCCCTTCTGCCGAGATGTAAGGCAAGGCCTCTTCCCCAAGAGGACAGTCAAGTACTGAAACAGATTGTCTGGAGAGGTAGTGTAGTCTCCGTCCTTGAAGGTTTTCAAGATCACACTGGGTAGACAACTGAGAAACCTGGTCTGACCTTATAACAGATGCCAGTTTGAGCAGAAGGATGAACTTGAACTAGGTGACATCTGGAAGTTGCTTCCAACCTGAATTACTCAATGGCCCTATGATTCGAACAATTTAATGTACCTTCTGTACTGATTTGTTCAAATAACGATAACAAGCCATGTTCTTTTATTCTTTATCTATAGTAATAAATTTTATAGTAATGGAATCATCAAACTTTATTTTAGAACCTATTTTAGACAATAGTCCTGTCGAAAAGGATTCATCTCAGCAAGAACTTAAATTGGATAACAGTCAGGATGGCCTACCCAAGGTTTGTAATCCAAATTTAGTTCCTACTGTATAAAACGACATTAATTAAAATGGTTAAATTAATTAAATGGTCACACCTTTTCATCATTCTAAATTACTGACCTCACTACAAGTATTTTCTGTATGAAATATGAAAAGAGTTTATTGTGAAAATCTGTTCCTCTCTATGTTGGTTAGAGTTGTACATATTGTGGAAGTTCTATATATTTTTGTGAAATCTCACATTTACATAAAATATGGTATTTTCTATGACATTTCTGAGTTAGCAATATATTCCTGATCTTGCTACTGCCAAGCAGATAATTCATCCCATGACAAGGTTTCTTTTCTTTGTGTTAAAAGTGCTTAATTCTACAGTGATTTCTTTGACTTACTGCTCATTGAAAAATACTTCCTAAGGCTAGGATATAAAAGAATCCCTGTGAAACTAATGAATTTATATGCTGCTGTACAAAATCATCAGTCGTAGTGAATATGAGGATAAGCTTAGAACTAGGACACTTAATTTTTTATTTCTTGGCCTTCATGGCCTTTGTTTCTCAACCTTGTTTATTTCAGAATTTTTGTGAGTGTGATGATGGAAATCAGTTGGAGATTGCAATTAAACTAGATGTTTTTCACAGTTAAAACTATTCTCCTTAATAGACCTCCCCCAACTATTAAATATAAATAAATAACAACACTCCCTCCCCATTATATATAAATAAATAAATAGTATGTCACATAAAAAGTGGAGTCATGCTCTTTTCAGGAATGACTGTTATGAACATTCTGAGCATACACTGCACTCTTCCACAGCTATCTGTACGTGCCCAGCTTGGCGCCGAATCACAGAAATGGCTGAAGAAAGGAAAAAGTATTCCTGATGAAACACTAGTTGACATCCTATTGGAAGCCATTAAGTATGAAATTGTATAGATATTTGGTTTTGTCTACTCTTGTTCGACAGAAAATTGTCTCAACTACCCTGATGTGCAATTAGCACTTAAGTTCCCACATGAATATCATTTAAGTTGTATTACTCCCATTAGTATACTTTAAAGTTACAAAATAGATTTTCCTATTTGTTACTTTAGCACAAAAGTTATTTGAGAAAACTGAAATTATACCTCTGAGCAGTCTCTATAGGGTAGTGTTGAAAACTTTATTTATCAAGACAGCAACAATTGTTTTGTTTCTGATTTTCTTCCACTGTAATTAGACTTGATGTTATTTTTTCTGATTAAAAATCCATTACTTTACAGTTTAATAATATCTGTCATATTCTGTTTTCATCAGGAAATTTAATATACTGAATTAGAAATGAATGACAGCTAGAGCAAGCTGTTCTTTAGGTTTTATTATTATGCTATCAATTCACAGTATAATTCTGTTTCTTCATTTCCTTCTAGCCAAATACCACCAGAGAAGGGATGGATTGTGGAAGGGTTTCCAATGACAGTTAATCAGGCAAAGCTATTTCAAAAATCCTATACAGGGATTGATCTAGAAGCAAAAGATCCAATTTCTGAAAAGATGTCACTTGCTACAGATCCCAGAGTCCCTAGCAGGCCTCCTCTTACCTCACCTGCATTTGATGTTTCTATATTATTGGATGTTTCAGACACTGTGGTACTGCAACGTGCAGCTAACCTGAAGTGTAAGTTTCCAACTACTACTAACAAAGTAATATGACAAGCAGATATCTCTAAGTTGTAGTTATTAGTGCAGAATAGCATTACTGCACAATTTCTGACAATTTCTCACAGTATCGCTTTCATTAATTGTGCCTTGAATACTTCCAGCTTATTTCAGGTACTTCTGTTTGTTTCAGTCAAAGACAGATCAGAAGTGTGCAAGTGCATGTGTACATGCTTTTTTGTGTTTGTACTGAACTGACACTGGAGCTGAGATTGCACAGCGGCTGGTGTTAGAGATACCACATGAAACAGCAGCTGGAAAAAACACAACTTATATTAGATGCAGAACATGCCTCATTGCAATTGAGTGTATGTAAATAGTATTTTTCTTCAGGAGACACATTTGGAAATGGAAAAGAAATTATAAACAGAGGGATGTGCCAATATTCATTCCTTGAGAGTGCCAGAATTAATTCCCTATTGATTACTGCCTTTGTTTTGTCTTCAGTTAGTGAATGATCAGAAATCAAAGTCAATTTTGGCCAACCAAGGCAAAGGCGTCAAAGCCTTTTTTAAAGTTGTTTAATTTCCACACCACACATTTTAAAACCTGGTGAAACAGAAGGTTTTTTTTAATGAGTATGTTGTGTATTATCCAAATTATGAGCAGATTCTTCTTTGTTGTTTTCACTGCAGTGCATAGATGGCAAATAGCTTGAGTTAAAGCACCATTTACATTTAGCTCTTATGTACAGGTAGGAGTGAGGATGGGACAAAATCTTTAGAGCTTTTGCTAACAATCTGGTGGGGATAAATGTACAGACACTTGAAACTCTTATTGATTTTAAGACCTTATATTGCCAAAACACTTGGAATATGTGGTAATACATAATATAATCTCACAAATACAAACAATTTATTTTATAAGATGTAAATGTGATGATAGAGTCAAAATAACAATAACAAATCAGAATTCTTTAAAAATGGGATATTTCTAATTAATTAAAGGCTTTTTAAAATTTAGAGAAGATTCAGAAAGAGACAATACCTTGTCTTCTGATGCAGTAGAATATCTGCTCATTGTGAAAAGAAGTAGATCCTTCAGATGAAATTGGGAAAATACCTTCTAACTGGTAGAGTAGGTAAGCCTGAAATAGTCTGCCCACAGGAATGCTCCATCTCTTCGACTGGAGATTTCTTTGACTGCAAAGCATCCATTAGGAAACGTTAGTACTATAATTGTCTATACACTTAAACAGAGAAAAGAGGCAAGTCAGTGTCTTAGGTCCTTTGCAGCTTAATTTTATATCTCTATGATGTTATCTGGCTTTTCCTTTCTTTTAGGAAATGTGGTACCCAATTTTTAAATGAAGAAATGTGAGATCAAGGAACACTGAATTTTTTCCTATAGTGTTTGTCTTACTTTAGGTGAATAACTGTCTGAATAATTGCCTTTTTCAATGCCTGCTCGTATATGCGGTTTTCCACACAGTAGATAAAACAGAGACATCTCAAACTGAACAGACCAGCGATCAAAATTCAGATGCTGAAATCCTAGGAGAGAAGATTGACATAGCTAGGGACCAGGTGCTACACAGGTATGTTATGTGAAGTACAAAAAAGCTGCTTCGGCCTGATGTTAGGCATGTAACTGATCTGAATCTCACGTGGGATCCAGGACAATACTGACATGCTTAATGCTAAGAATTTACTTAGACCTTTTTCTAATGTGGAGCCTAAAGGGAATTTTCATTTTCTGCAAATATAAATAGTCCTAGAAAATAAGAATTCTTGTGTTTTGATTTTCCAGGGTATTGTTCCAAGGAGAGTTTAGTTTTCAGGTATATATAGCATGAAGTATATGTATACATTTTGTATATTTATGTGTATCTATGTGTACACTTATATCTGAGGTGTGTCACACATGATGTGACTGCCCTTGAGAGAATTACACTTGATTTCAGTTAGAGATTTTGTAAAATGGTATTTTCCACTTCTACATTTACAAAAAACACTTAGTTTTCTAATTTTAATTGAATCACTGGATGCTTGACTTGACGCAAAGAGCGAAATCAAGAACAATTCATGTTTCTGAATATTTGATTCTATTAACTGTTTCAAACTGTTATATTACTTGTTATTATTATTTAGTTGTGATATTAGAAAGTAAGTTTAGCTTCTGACATGAAAGAGCAAGAAAAATATGATTAGTTAACAATAGAATTTTGAAAATTTTCCTATGTTTAAAATGAAGGGGTTGATGTGGATAGAGTTGTTTTAGTATTAAATTAGATGGTCTGCTTTTTCTTTTATTTATTGATTTTAGAAAATGTTTGATTTTCCATTAGTTAGATTTTAATTTCATATATTTATATGATTTTTGTAGACTTTCAAGCTTTCTATACACATGGCCAAAATTAGAGAAATGGTTTTCAGTCCATCAAAACACTCTAGTGAAAGTAAATGCAGAGACAGAAGAAAGTCTTGTGTGCAAAACAGTGAAGGAAATTATAATGGAAGAAATTGCAAAAAATCAGAATAGAAGTAAGTTTTCATGTTCTTGCTTTCTAAAATTCAGTAACAAAAGCCTTTGTTTTTTATAATTAACACTAGTAATTACTATATATAAAAGTATATGGCAACCTACATTTTTGCTGCCCCTGAAAAAATTTGTGGATGTGCCAGTTAGTGATAACTGCACCAGAACCCTAAACTTTTCTGTTGTATTTTTACCTTTTCAGAGTATATGGACCAATTTCACATAAAAATTAAAACATTGAATTCAGCCCTTTCTTCCTGGTTCAAAAATTACAGCTAGCTGTATGGGATAGCATAATTGTATAAGAAAGTCCAACTTGCCTTTATCAACATATATTCATTTATCAGTAACAGCATGAAAATATGGATAACTAGGAGTGGTTTTGACATGTAATTTTGGTACATCTTTATTCCATTTCTCCTTCTTATCATCCGGAAGGAAAGAATCATTTAAAATAATAAAAAAAAAGAAAAAAAGATGAAGTATCCAGGTGGACAGATGCATCAAATAAACCAGCATTAGTGACCTCTAAATAACTGGAGTTTTTTTCATAACTATTGTGAGAAAATCTTCATATGTCTTCTACCACCAAAAAAACCCCAAAACCAACAAAACAAAACTTGAAAAGCACTCTTAACTGTAAAAGTTTATCCCACTACTCCTGTGCAAGGTTTCTAGTTCATAAAAAATTCTTGGAAATACCACACCCTACAGAAAATTGGATGGAGGGTTTTTTTTTTTAATGTGTTTGGTATATAATTAATAGCCCTGCTGGAGTCGGTAGCAAAATTCCTATTGTTGCAAATGGAGAGGAGGTTTTCTAGTTAGAATCCAGCTGTTGTATAGAAGTGCTATAAGGGCTATTTACTCCATAAGGATAAATAATACCTGTGGTCAATTAATAATGTTTAATTTCATATTTATGTTGATAGCTTCCAAGCTGTCCTTCACTATTAGTTTCATATAAGCAGAACAGGCAATCAGGTTGGTCAAGCATGGTTTCCCTTTAGTGAATCCATGCTGATTACTCCTGATCAGCTTCTTGTCTTCCCTGTGGGTAGAGATGGTCTCCAGAATGAGATGCTTCATCACCTTTCCAGGGATTGAAGTGAGGCTGACTGGCTGGTAGTTCCCTGAGACCCCCTTCTTGCCCCTTGGGGACGACCAAGGTGACATTTTCTTTCTTCCAGTTGTCAGGCACCTCTCCTGATCTCCATGGCCTTTCAAAGATGATCATGAGCCCCCTGGCTATGGTACCTGCCAGCTCCCTCAGCACTAATGGACGCATTCTGTCAGGGCCCATGGATTTACGGATACTGAGTTTGTTTAGGTGTTAACTGACCCAATCCTGCTTGAGCATTGCTGATTTCATGAGTATATTTTGATGAACAATACCTAAGTAATGAAACAGTGAATCTGTTCTGTTGTTTTGAACTTGTCAGAGCAGCATAGATACCTGATTCTGTTTATTGATACTTAAAATACATTTGGATGTACTTATTGTACATTCGTATCAAGGGTCTGCTCAAGAAATAGCACCAGAAGAAGAAATGGATGTTACAGTTGCAGATGGAGAAGAAGAGGTTTTACCAGTTACAGGTGAAGAAGAAACGATTTTACCAGTTGCAGATCAGCTTCCTCCCTGTCCTGAGGAGGACCTGCCACCAATTGAACCAGGATCAGATGAATGGATTTATGTAGATGAACCACTTCCCAGGGTACATTAATTCATGTTTGAAAATCTTAAATATCAAAGTATATATTTTTCTTAGTATTTTATGAGCGTTCTACCTAAACCTTTTGTGTCATTGCATGATATTTTCTTTGATATTTTTCAATAAAAGGTAGGCTAGTGATAAATACCTAAATATACAAAAAACAGTTGCTACTAAAATACATAAAATAGGAAATATGCTTTTAAAATTTGATTTTTTTTCCCTAAGTTCTTTACAATTATGATGAAGAACACAGGTGCCAAAATAATAATACTTTTTACAGTTATGAAATACCAAAACAAACTTACTAGATCAGTTTTCTCTCTCTGAGAAGAGTCAGTTGTGGATCTCATATAAAGACTAAGAACAGGGTGAGTGTACACTAATCTTTCTCCTAGTATATTTTTTTTCTAACATGTTTTCTCTGAAGATGACATGTCAGATTCTAGTGATTGGAAATTCAGGGGTTTTCTGAAATGGCTTTATATCTGCATCTTGTGTTTAGTTCCTTTTTTGAAGCCATTTACTTTTTGTTCTCCATGACATAGCTTGTATAATTATGTTAATTCTGCAAAAATATTTCTGTTTCTTTGCTTTAAGCCATGGTTTTGCTTGGATCACTTGGTGACCCTAATTCATGTATTGAGAGATACAATGAATAAGAATTCTATAATCACCCTCTGAAGGTATTTAAGATGTGACAAGCATCTCTTAAATATTTATTTTGCTTAATGTTGCTTTTATTCTGCAATCCAGTTATAATCTGTTCTAGTTCTCCTGCAAATTTTTTGAGGTGAGAAGCTGGGACTGCATGCAGTTTTTGAGATGTAGATTCTTCAAGGGTGGACAAGGATGGTTTGAATTTTGTTCTGTAATTCCTTTCCTAATGTTTACCAGTTTTTCCTTCTTCACTGCAATTAGCTCACAAATGCTGGGTTTCGCCTGGCCATGGGCTTTATTTACATTTCATGACAGTCAGTTAAACATCACTTTTGTAACACTAAACTGTCAGCTCAGATTTTTATGAGCTCAAACAGTTAAGAATGACCAGATTTTCGGACTTCAATACTCAATCAGTATCTTCACTTTGTTTATGAGCATATCCAAAACAATAGATACTGGAGCATTCTGCTGGAATTTCCCATTTCTTTAGAGACCTGCCACTTTTTTCCAAAGAACTTCACAGGATAAAACTATATGTTGGTACAATGTCTATAGTAAGTTGTAAACAAAAAGAAATACATAGTGAAAAAAATAATATATTTTCATGAAATAATTTTTTCATGTATTTGCTAATGCTACAGATAAATGAGTTACCAAGAAATGTATCAATTAATTTTCATGTTTTTAAAAAATTCACAGGAGATAGCTGATTTTTTAGTACCTTACTGGGAAATGGTAGAAAATACGTATATGAATACCATCAAAACTGTACTTAGGTGTCTAAGGGATGAACAGTACGCTATGATTCATTACATAGCAGATATTAGGTGAGTAGAAATAGTATTTTATTACATTAATATTAGTGTTTTGTATTGTTCATGTGGCATTCTATATGTCTTTTAAGACCAAAATTATTTTTACTATAATTTACAGGAAAAATTTCCAAGATTATTTGAAACGTCCAGATCTTAAGCAGGAGTTTGTATCTCAGTGGCAAGTGGATTTTAATTCAATTGCTGATGACCTGCAAGATGATGAGGAAACAAAAGCTGAACTACACCAAAGAGTTACTGTAAGTAAATGGCAAAAGTTGCAATGTACGCTAGACTATTATTTCATTGTATACAAGCTTGATATAACATGAGTGATATTGTTAATTTCTTTTTTCATCTTTACCATTCCTCTTAAACTATTTCATTTCCTCTTGTGCATAAAGTGTCCTTCACAATTATCCCTCTTTTTTTGGCCATAATTTTCTTATATCTTGCTTCATGTTTTAGGTTACACTGTGGTATTCTGGTACACTGTAAAATAAATATTTCTCTGCTCTCTTTTTCTTTCCATTTTATGGTTTTGACAGATTTTACAGGTTTGGACATTTCTATCACAATCCAGCAAACCTTGGCAGTATTTTAGCTTTTCTGTAAATTATACATGATGATATATGTTTTCTAAAACTGATTCTTACGAAGTACAGAGAATTTCTTTGGAATGTTTTGATTCAGGTAGATCTTTTCTAGGTCATACATGTCCTGAGAATTCTTCTTCACAAAATCTGTAACAGTAAAGGTCCTAACAAGTTCAGAGCCAATTTTAACATAAGCCAACAGTAAGGCTGTCTTTGAATTTATCAGATTCTATTTCAGAACAGACATGATTTTTAGTTGAGTCATATCAGGAATGCTCCCCCAAAAGGAGAAAAGGAATACCGACAACATTGTTAGTTGAAGGGAACCTTTGAGGAATCACAGATTAATTCAGCTGAGATGGAAAAAGCATTGGACCTCCTTTTCCGTAGAAATATTCCAAGAGAATGGAGTAGAGGATTGAAAAATCATCATCCATATTCCTAATTTCTACTAAATGGAATTATAAAAAGACTGGATTCACTCTGTCCTATATTTTAGAAAGATAAAATTAAAATATTTGGCTGTTTACTCATAACAGGAACCCATGTTTGACATTATTCAATTCAAATTACGTGAAGAGGAGGTTATACTCCCATATAAGGCAGTGAGACTCAGATACTGTGATAAGCCTAAGCAGTTTTGAGTAAACCTATGATTTTCAGAATTTCTTTTTTTTGAATGACCCGTTCTATTCCTTGTGAATCCCAAACCTGTGGGTGAATGTGAAGGTGATCCTTCCTCTGTGCATTTAAGACATGCCCATTGTATCTCCCTGATTATAAGAATTCTGCCAGCCATCTTTCCTTGACGCTAGAAAAAAAGAAGAAGTGAAAAGAGTGAATTTTCATAATGTTTTTCTTCAAATTCACAGTTTGCTCAACTCTGTCATCTTATCTGGACTCTTCTGAAAACACTGCAAAGTGCCAGCTGTAGTACTTGAAAAACAAATTTCTCTGATGTTAACCGGGAAATGTAAAAATCCATCTCATTTTGTGATGTATGAAAAATTTCTTAAAGGTCTAAGGCAGCCAAGGCTTTGGCCTGATGTTGTGGTTTACTCCCAGCCCACATCTAAACTCCACAGTCACTCGATCCCACCAGTGAGATGAGGGAGACAACTAGAAGAGTAAAAGTGAGAAAACTTGGGCTGAGATAAAGACAGTTCAAAACGCAAAGCAAAGGCCATGCGCAGAAGCAAAGCAGAATAAGAAATTCATCTACCACTCCCCATGGGCTGGCAGGTGTTTGGCTATATCCAGGAAAGCCAGATTCCATCACACATAATGGTGACTTGGGAAGACAAACCCTATCATTCTAACTGTCCTCCCCTTCCCTCTTCTCTCTCCACTTTATATATTAAACATGATGCCATATGGTATGCAATGTCCCTGTGGTCAGCCGTCCCACCTGTGTCCCTTCCCAACTTTTTGTGCACCTCCAACCCTCTGGTGGGCGAGGTGAGGAGCAGAAAAGACCTGGGCTCTGTGCAAGCACTGCTCTGCAGTAACTAAAACATCCCTGTGTTATCAGCACTCTTTCCAGCAGGTTTTTTGTTTTATTTCTCATTATTTGGCTCTGTTATTAATTGGCATTAAATTAAAGTAATTTCCCCAAATCAAGTCTGTTTTGCATATGATGGTAATAGGTGAGTGATCTCATCATTATCCTTATCATTATCCATTAACTTTTTCATCATATATTCTCCGCTTTTCCTGTGAGGAAGAGTGATAGAGCAGTTTGGTGGACAGCAGTCAGCCAGCCAAGGTGAACCCACCAGTGCCAATAGATAAGCTGTCTGCTCATATATTTTTCATCCAGCGGCGTATCCTTATATGTATGTTCTGCAATGTGAACAGCCATGAATATCTGATTGCCTGTGCCTTGACTACCTTCTAGCCATTAGGCTAGGTAGCCTAGGTACTTCTATTTGTCAGCTTCCCTGTGGCTTTTGTCCAACAGAGGACAAGTGGATTTATCTGAAGTTTTTAGACAGGGGGGAGAAGCAGGATCTGACATAATAGGCTGAAGCCAAGAGCTGTTTCACCGAGAGCTGGTGAGTATGGAGTCACGTCACTGGAAGCCTAAGCTCCTCACAGCAGGGCTGGTAGTTTGAAACACCTTTTCTGATGCCTTATCGGGACTACCTAAAAGAGAGAGGCTCGACAAAGATCAAAAGGTTAAAAAGCAGTGGTGTTTATTTGAAGGCCTTCAGGTACATCCAGGGCAGTCGGAGCTCACTCAGGTGGGGGCCTACACCCCAGGTGGACTCCCTGAGACCAGGTCCCCAAGATAGACCACCCAACATGGACAACTGGTCACAAGTTCTCCATACTTTCACAAGTGTGGTCTATTAGCATACTGGGGCCAGCTCTTCCAATTAGAACTTCAGGTAATGAAGTAATTCACCCCAGGTTTGCCCCCCTTCATCAACGGCTGTTGACAGATCTTGGACCTGAAGCAGTAAGGTGTCCTTGAAGTCCAGGCCTGAAGATGGATTGTTTTGTCTAAAGGCAGTAACTAACACTTTTATATGGGCTTTAGAGTTACACACTAAGAATTGCAGGGTTACAAGTATATGAGAAATATAAAAGCCAAAATCCTAAGGCGGCATTTCTTTCTGTCCCAAAACAGGTCAGGTGGGGTAGAACTGCTTGGAGCCAAAGTTCGTCTTGTCCTACATTATCACTGTAACAGCACTCTTCTCCTTCCACGGCCTCTTACAAATAGTGCTCTGTCACATTGTTTCCATGCAGAGACGGCATTTGGGAGCAACGAGTTTGCATAATGTCGTATGCTTAGCAGGTCCTCAGTGCTCTCAGTGAGCCACAGAGTGCTGCTATTTGACATCGTCAGTAGCTGAAGAGCCCTTAATTAAAAGAATGTTAGAGAAAACTGGCATGGAGGCTATCCAAATTTGAAAAACACTTGAAATCTGACATAATTTTCTCAGAATTTTTCACATTGCACATCCCCTTAGAGTAGAAGTCTTACTGTATTAATTAGTAAACCATTCAAGTGAAAAGTTGTTGGTGTAGTTGGGAGCTTAGCTATTCATAGTCTGATATTTGTCTAGCTTAGGTAGATCATCTCTGTCTGAGGAAAGCAAGACAGCCTGCGCATTGAACTCCTATCTCTTTATTCTTCTCTCTGGCACATTTGTAAAGCCACTTTCTGTCAGCTCTCTGTAAGCATGTGACTTGACCAGGCGTTGATATTTATAGCAGTAAAGGAAAAGCCCCAGACAGAAAGATGCCCTATACACAGGCAAAAAAAAAAAAAAAAAAAAAGAAGAAAAAGAAAAAAAAAATAGGTTTTCTTTCATAATTAATTATCATATTTTACTTTGTGCTTTAGGACCTAAGAGATCTTCTCTGGGATATCTGTGATAGCAGAAGGGAAGAAGCAGAGCAGGAACGTATTGATATCATGAATGAAGAGTGGTTACCAGATCACAGGGGGATTGCAATGAACCATTTCTTTACGCTTATGCAGGTATGGACTGCCAGAGTCTGCGGTGGAAGGGAACAACGAATTAGATTTGGAGGACTGTAAGCATGAGAGAAATTTCATATGGTTAGCTCCAAATATGTGAAGGATTAAAAACTGGTTAGGCAAATGTTCATGTCTTTTCTGAATTTATCTATAAGGTTAAGAGACAAAAACTGGATGACATTCCACACATTTAACTTTGGCAGACAGAAAAGTTTAAGAAAGACACCATTGTTATTGTCCATACCCCAAAACTTTCAATCTTTACTATAATATACTGCTACTTTCTGCAATTTTATCACTCCAGTGAATCATCTTGGGTTTTGTGACAGAAATAGTACAGCTGTACTATTGTACTGTCTACCATATCAGCTGTGATCATATTGACATCTCCTTTTAATTTACTAATTACATAATTCACTGCAGTTGATGCTATGGTATTTCCCATATCTCAAAATTATTTCGGTTGTAACTTGACCAATGTGGCTTGAAATTTTACCAACAAACCAACAAAAAGAAACCCCAAAAAGGAAGTTATGTTTTTGAGAATGAGATGTCATTTCTTGCTCTGGAGAAACCTGTTCAAATATGACCCAGTTTTCAGATATGTAACTTTAAAGTTTTCAAGACTCTATTCAGTCCTGCAGTAAAGTAAGATTTCCCTGTTACTGCTAGATGCATAAATTTGGTTTAGAACTGGACTAGAATAGACTAGACTAGACTAGACAGGCTTTTCTGTAAACTGAAGTGGCTATTTTGTGAAAGTTTTGCCAAATCTAAAGAAGACAATGAAAAGAGTGTTTTAAACATATGCCTTGTGATGCTGATTCGGCTGAAAAAGCCAGGGCTAAGTAGTTTAGGGCAGGCTTC
This sequence comes from Amblyornis subalaris, assembly GCA_018881555.1. Lineage (NCBI taxonomy): Eukaryota > Metazoa > Chordata > Aves > Passeriformes > Ptilonorhynchidae > Amblyornis > Amblyornis subalaris. The sequence goes on along the minus strand of JACAXG010000173.1, from coordinate 576,252 downwards.
CTGGCCTCTAATTCTCTATGTTGTTTTTATATGTTCAATAAACAAGGCAACCACTTTCTTATCTCATATGAGTGTTGTGGTAATTTAAGAAAAGTTTCTGAAATAATCAGTGGTATAAGGAATTTGTTAATCTTGTTTTCAGAGAGTCTAAATAATGCTCTAAATAGACTTGGGCCACTGAATAAAGAGAGAGGTCAAAATATCAAATAACTGCTGACTACCTGAGCCACAATGATCCTGTAATTAGGGTATTTATAGGCCTGAGTATTCAAAAACTCTGTCTTGAATTATATGCATAAAGGAGACAAATTGAAGTAATATTACAGAGCTTAAATATTTTACTCTCCTTTCATATTCATGTGTAATTTTGCAATCCTAGTTCTAAAAGAATTTCATGGATATGTATGATGCAGTTCAGAGGAGATTCACTATGAGTCTAATTTGATCTGTCTTGTGTGGATATGCAGAAAAACCGTTTAAAATTACAAATACATGTATTAACCATACATAACCTTTTGTTTCCAAAAAATAGGAAAATTAATAGAAAACATTATTTCTTTCTTTACTTGGTACATGTATCTTAAAATAAATGAATTATTAATCCTAAAACTACTGAATTAAAAATATAATAACTATAACTTAATGTAATGGCTATTCTTTTTAGAAGCAGCCAAAAATAGGCTTCTTTGGTATTGAGCTCCCCACTTGTGGGTTTTTCTGTTGAAAGTTACAAATATTCCCCAGGTGGCTCTGTAACTGTGTAAACGCATAGATTTATATAAATGCCGTTTATCAGATTTCATTCCATCTTTCTGTGTACACAGTTATACTAGAAGATATTTCCTCCTTAACTTATGGATAAGTGCTGGGTTACACCACAAAGGTTTTATCCTTTGCTTTGTGAATGTGGTTTTGTGCATTTTCCCATGAATATTTAGCACTGTTTTGTCAGTTAGAAACTAACACCATACTGTATCAATAAATCAAAACATGACAGGTGTTAAGTGTTTCTTGAATCTTAGTTGATTTCTTCTGAGATGATTCACACAAAAAGATCTTCAAGACACTTAGGTGTATAAAATCTGTTGATTTCTTTGGTCCAGAAAAACAGTATGACTTTTAAAATTTTCTCCATCACATAACCCTTTTTATTTTATGCTCTTAAGATTTTATTTCTTTTGAAAAAGAAGATCCATATAATTTGTTGGCACTAGTATAGTTGCAACTATAGAAATGTATATACCTCAAAATATATTGTAATTAAATTTAATGCATTGAATATTATTTATTGTAAATAATTTTTCCTATTTTATCAACTAAGATTCTTATTACTCCTTAGAAATGGCAGTATGAAGACATTATAGATGCAAGTAGAAGTATGCATTCAGTATGCTATAAATTTTCGAACAAATATGCTTGTGTTTCTTGCTCTCCCTCAAACTCTTAGGATTTAGAATTGCTTCTGCTAATATATATTTTAAAAAGTTACAAAAATTTATTCTGTCCAATTTTGAATTGCAATCTCTTTGTCCTTTCTTCTTGAGGTTGAACTGGATCGTTTCCAAGATACAAAGAGACTTCTTCATGACTATTATAGGGCAATGGAAGGAAAAATCCCAACAGAAGACAGTCAGGATTTTATTAGAATCCCATTGTTAGATATTATTAATGTAGAGAAGAAGGAAGATCAAGACAAATCAAGAAGGTAGAAATGCATTATAAAATTATACATATATGAACAAATACAATGCACTGATAGATTTTTGGTGTATGTGGTGTATGTGTAGATTTTGGTGTATGTGAAATATGTGTGTATTTGAAAGGATGGAGCAATAAGAATTTTTTAACTAGGGATTATAATCAAATCATAAATCTTAAATCATTTTGGAGGTTACATTTATCCTTGATTTTTTGCAGATTTACCTGTATCATTTTCAGTAATGCATCTCTGAATTGTAAAATATTTTAAAAGCTGCTTCAGGAGGAAAATCTACTGTTACAGAAATGTTTCCCACTTCCCTCTATATTGATGATAGTTTCCAGCAGAATCCTCACATAAACAAGTTAAAGTATTATTGTGGAACATTAGCAGGTTTAAAATTTGCGTCAATAAATGTAATTAAATGTTATAAATGTCATATAAATGTAAATGTAATTAATTGTTATGTATTAAAAAAGGTAAATCAAAGCAACCTACACAGATGTACAGAATTGAATGCCATATTAAAAGGTGGGAGATCACCTGATACTTTCACAATAGAAAATGCCACCAGTAATAACACCTGCTTTTTAAACTTAATTACAGTACATTTAGAAATTGTCTGAGCAATGAAACTGCTCCATGTGGAATTCATGAGCAGATCACACAGTCATTTGACGTAGTTTTATCCATCTGTTATTATTTTTTAGCTGTTGCACTTAAACTGGACAGTTTTCTTGCATTTTCATTCTTTCAGCATATTCTCCAATGTAGTTATTAACACTTTTTATAAAGGGGTATGTAAGTTATTCCTTATATTTTGCCTTTGAGGATTCCTCTAGTTTCTTGGAAACTGCTTTCACCAACTATTACTGAGTCAGAAAACAGAGGAACTCTGCAGGAGAGTCCTAAGGATAAGAATTCTGACAATGAAGTGGGCACTTGCAGGAGTGATGAAAATCTTATTATTGATACATGGCAGACAGCAGTAACAGCAGTATCAGATATGGTAAGGCATGTTTTATATACTTAAACATTTCTGGATTGTACAGTCAAAGCCCCCCTTTCAGTAGGCAGCCTAAACACATCGTCTTTGCACTGTGTATCTCAGTTTCACGCCTCTTGCTTCACTGCTGATATTTCCATTGAATATGTTTGTAGTTCTGTGAGGAAAATGTTAGAATCTGTGTATTTTCAGCACCTCCATATTTATAACTGAGCCTTTCATTCCATTACTGAGAGAGATATTTCAAATGTTGCCTCTATATATCTTCTTCTTCCACGATGAACTCTTCTCTTATCCCTCAATAGAAGTGTGAGAAGATGGACAAATTTAATCCTGTGATGCAGTGTTTGCTGACACCTTTCACAACTTCAGAACCTATGGTTACATTCTTTTTTCTGTATATCTATAAGTAAATTAGGTGAGATTTTCAAATGGTTGATTTCTAGGTTTTATCTTTGATCATTTAACAATTAATTAATTTCTGCACTCTTACCATGTAACTGTAGGCTTGCTTTTTATACTGTTGATTCTTGCACTTCTAACATTTTCCTCAAGCACAGGCAATGGTTGCAAGAAATAAACTCGATATGTCTTGCATTTTTGCTGCAGAATTTTATTTTTGATAAATAATCAAAGTTTAATCAATTAGTTAAAATAACTCCATTGTTTTGTTTATTTGTCTACTTCTCATCAAGTAGTTTCAGCAAGTATAGGCTATTTAAAACAGTAGTTACACCAAGCTGATACTATGTACTGTACTCTGTGTGACTGTGGTGTCAAGGTAACAGCTGAAATAGAGTCTAGAGAAATGGAGGAAGAAAAAGAACGTCAGCTAAAACTGAAAGCTTCGAAAGGTTCACAGAAACGTCCAGGCAAAACTGCTGGGAAAAATACAAAAGAGGACAAAAAACCTTCTGCCAAATCAGCTACTAAAAAGAAAGGTATTTAAAATGCAGGCTTTGTTTTAGAAGTGCTTGAAATTACTGAAATGTAAATATCTGAGTAATACAGAAATGAGTAACCCAAGACATTTAATTTGGATTTAATTTCTCTTTTAAAATGTCAAATGTGACTTCAGTATGAGAAGCTGCTAGTGGTAAAGGAGGGGAAAGGCTTTGAATGGCGATTACATTTATTTAAACATGTGTAGTCATTATATGTAGAAATAAATATTCTAAATGGAAAGTAAATATTATTTTTTCTTCATGGAAATGGAACAGTTAGAACTAGTTTCTCAAATTAAATAAAATTCTATTAAATTCTTTCTGCTTACCAGCTGTAAGTCCTAAAAAAAAACCAGACTCCTATTGAGGTAGGTCTTGCATGTAGGCCTGGCAAGAACCCGTCCCACCAGGTGAAAATACAAAATTTATTTGCAAGAGAGAAATACGCAGTGTGCTGGAAGGGATTGTGTCATACGAGGCTGTTAATACATTTTCGCGTAACTATTTCCTTGTGCAGGTAGAAGTTTATGTAAGGTCACCTTTGTCCTGCAATACGTCATAACTTCATCAGGAAGCAAGGCATGTAGCCTAAACCTTCATATCTTTGGTAAAGACATTCTACAAAGCAAGAGAGGGGTTCAAGCCCTGTGGGTGTGGGATAGCCTGAAATTTGGGTACTCCATTTCCAAATGAGAAAGCTGTAACTGCAATTATTGTGCATAAAGCGTTTGACTTTTTTTCTTTGACATTTTATTTGCACTGTGCTCAGTTCTCTCTCTCTGGTTGGTTCTGCCCATAGTAGAGTGAACAAAAGCATAGCCTTGCAAATACTTTAGCCAGTTGTGAGCCCCAGGGAGCCTTAGGCTTAGTTTAGGCTCTCAATGCAGCCAAGATAGTAGCAGATTTTCAGACTTCTAGAAAAGTTTTGTGATAAAAAATCAGCAGCTGTTGCCTGCTGTATGCTAAGTGGCTAGGTTGGAGTTTGTAGACTGTGTCTTGGAACAAAATTTTTGCTCAGACCTGATACAAGATGACTCTCCTGAAATCACAAAACCAGGGCTGTAAGTAGAACTCAGCTGTGCCTCCTTCCTAATAGAAGATGAAGTGTGAACTGATGGATTTGTAACTGAAGTATCAACTTTGATTTCATGTGAAATACACTGTTACTGTAGTGTTCCTGTAACACAAGAGCTCCCTAGGATAGAACTATGGGCAAGTAACAGAGTGATACAACTTATCACATGTAGTTTTGTCACTTCTAGAATTGACCATTTGTTTTATGTTGACCTTATGTATCATGCAGATGTAATTTTTTTTTTTTCTGTTACATCTCCATCTGCTCTTCTAGGATAAAGCAATTACAAATATTTTAATATTTTTGAGTAATAGTCAAAGTGACGGGGCTAAAAAATTTCATGCAATCTCTAAAACTTAATAAAATACCTTTACAATATCTGTTCATAGATAAGTAAGTTAAAACAAGCTGGAAATGCAGGTTTGAAGAGGCGTGAAATAACAGATCTCTTTTTTTTTTCCTAATTTTTCGGGTTCTTTTAAATAGCATAGTTCTTTTCACTGCTTTGATGGTAACTACTATTGTAAAATTTTCACTACAGTTTGTTAAACTTGAATTTACTCTTAGAAGAAGCAAGTGTTATTCGAAAGACATTTATTTATGTTCTGGTTGTGATAAATTGGTAGATATTAGGGTCAAACAGCAAATTCTGACCATCTAGGATCAAAAGAGAAGCACACTTACTCATCGTGATTTTCCATTCAGAAATACATTTTAGAATGTTATTTAACCAACTTTAATACAGTTGTATATGCTGGGGTATTTTTATGCAATGTTAACCTTAGCCTGACTTGCAGATGTAAATCACATTTGACAGCTGAATATCCACCTTCGTATCCTCATAAATGGTCACATCAAGTAAGGTAGAAAGTGTAATTTTTCGTGATACACAAATTTACCAGCAAGGTCCAAAGACTGAGAGGTCTGTTTTCCTGCAGGAGCAGTGAAACCCACTTCGGTTCCTATAGACCCAGAAGAACTCAGGAAAGAAGAACTGGCACTTAAAATAAAGAAAGAGTATTTCGGTGCCTTGAAACATGAGGGTATGTTACTATTTGGTTACTTATAGTCGTAGGTGATTGTTATTCCTAATTTCATTAGTGTAGTAGTCAATACTAACCAGAAACACTAGGGAAAATGGATGCATAGGAAAGAAAAAGGAGGGGAGAGAGTTGTGTTTGGAGAAATCAAGACTTTTTTTAGTGTGGTAATCAACAGTGATTCTGTGGTAAATGTACTTTAGGTAGAAATGTGATTTTCATTCTTTTTGTCCTCTGTTTCATTTCATCTAATTTAATTCATCATGACTAAGCAAATATTCATCCTGAGAGAAAAGGTTTTGCATAGGTTGTTACTCACACTTCACTATTCAATTGAATTGAATTCAGTATTTGAAATATTTTGATCTAGGAAATAATTTGTTAGTGATTCTATATTTCATTGATGTTCTTCTCTGATTCCTTCTTCTTCAAGCCACATGGGATTCTAGCAGCAGGACACAGATTTTATTTATTCTTCCAAACTCCTTTCCATACAGACTCTTCCAAAAACTACGTGTTGTTCAGTCACTGTCTCTTTGTCCGTCTTACCCAATAACTTCCAAGCCAAATGGTTCATTTCAGCCAAAAGTAGATGTCTGAAAAAAGGAAGTCCCATACTGAAAATAGTTCAAAAATTTTTTTTGAGATGGGTTTAGACTAGAAGAAAGACATCTTTATCACTGAAGGGAAGATTGAACCCAGCTTTTATAGATTGTATTTGGCAACAGTTGGCAAGCTCATCATCATATATGTTATCTCTTTGGAGGGCTAACAGTTGCATAGTATATTATTATGAAAGGTAGAGGGCAAACAGCAGTTAACAAACAAACTACAAATTCATAAGGCTTCTTTAGATCCAATCAGACCAAATGCTTGTACACCTGCAACTTTCAACATGGTTTAATACAAAAGCAGTTTAAGAATACATATTCTAAGATTTTGGGATAATGAGAAGAATAGTAATCACTTTGAAGATCCTAATAGCATGAAGATGAATTTTAGTGGTTGGTTAACATATTTTGTTTTCTTGATGTTGCTTCATTTTCATCCTGTATTTCAGAAAAAAAGCCGAGAATCTAGAGAAGGCTGAACACATTGAGCTGTATTTCTTATTTGGTATTTGACAATCATAGTTTCACTTGCAGCTTTGGTATCCAGTTACCTTATCGTAACTTGTGGTTTTGGTCATACAGATACATTGAGTCTAGCAAAGTCAGTAGCTGTGTATAGCTGTTAAGTTTTTAATGTTGATTTCATATTTAATTTCTCTGTTGCATCAATGTATCTTACCTTTTATTTTGGTAGTGTTAAGAGAGCAGCTTTATCAGTAGTCTGTGCAGTACCTGCTTCTGAAAGTACAGGGAGGCAAAATTTGTATGTTGTAACATACTGATAGCAGCTACTCAAAGAACATGCAGAGAAATCACAATTAAGGCAGTCTTAACTGTACTACAGATAGGTGACCAGACAGGCACGAGGTATCCTTCAAGGTACCTTTAGCTTCGAGCCTTTTCCCATCAAATAAAATAACCCTCTGTAAGACCCAAACCCATTCTATGTTTAAAATTTTGAACATCAGCTCTTTATTGCGCGAAACAGAAAGTGTGCCACATGTTGCATGTTGCAAGTGTGCCACATTATGCTGTGACTGAGGTACGAAATTTAAAAGACATGCCTTGTATTTTTCACAGTCCTTCTTTCTACACTGGTTATCTGAAAAAGTTTCATCTCCAAACCTAAGAACTTAAAAAAAAATAATAGCATGTACAGTAAATATTGATATGTAAGTAACTTGACAATCCTTAACTTTCAAGTCACTGTACCAATTATTATATAATATTAATTATTTAAAAGCTGCTGCCAATTCCTTATTCACTGAATGGTCCCTTCATCAAATTCATACCTCTCCAGTTCAGAGGTCAGGATGTCATTTGGAAGAGTGCCAAATGCTTTGCACAGTTCCAGGCAGATGGTGTCGGTCACTCCTCCTCATCCACCAACAGTGTAATCCCATCATAGCTGGCCACTGGGTTGGTCAGAAACAGTTTGTCCTTAGTGAAGCCATCACCAATCACCTCTTCATTTTCCTTATGCCTAGTTTCCAGGACTATCTGTCCCATAATCTTGCAAGGCACTGTGGTGATACTGACTACCGTATAGTTCCCTGAGTCTTTCTTTTTTCCCTTTTTAAAAATGGGGGTTGTGTTTCCCCTTTTCCAATCAGTGGGAATCTTCACAGTGGGAATCTGCCATAACTTCTCAAAAATGATGGACAGTGACTTAGCCACTTCATCTGCCAGTGCCCTCAGGACCCATGGATGCATCTCATCAGGTCTCGTGGATTTGTGCACCTTCAAGTTCCTTAGTTGTTTCTGAACCTCACCTTCTCCTCCAGTGGCTGGTTCTTCATTCTCCCAATCTGTGCCTTTGCCTTCTTCAACTCAGGCAGTGTGGCTGGAGCACTTGCTGGTGAAGACTGGGACAAAAACGTCATTGAGTACTCAGCCCCTCCCTGGTGAGAACAAAGTCCACCATAGCACCTCTCTTCATTGTCTCCTCTATCACTTGAAGAAGGAAGTTATCAAAGCATTCGAAAACCTCCTGGATTGTCTGTGCTCTGCTGTGTTGTCTTTCCAACAGATATCGGGATGGTTGAAGTCCCCCATGAGGACCAGGGCTTGTGAAGCTGTCTATCTAGAGAGGGCCTCATCCACTTGTTCTTTCTGGTCAGGCAACCTGTAGCAGACCCCCACAGTAATATCACCTGTCCCTGCCATCTCTGTAATCCTGAGCCATCAGCTGTTGCTCAACTCCTCATCCATCTCCAGGCAGAGCTCCACGCACTGCAACTGGTCCCTGACACAGAGGGTGACACCCTCTCCTCATCTCCCCTGCCTGTGCTTCCTAAAGAGCCTGCATCCATCTATTCCAACACTCCAGTCAGAGCAGCCAGCACACCATATTAAACCATATTATCATTAAATTCTAATGTTTTTAAAATTTTCCTGTAAACAAACTATGCATAATTGTGGTAGAGGTGAATTATTTTCTTAGTGCTCATTAACCGAACTCTTTTCTAATGCTACCTGTCTTGTAAGGTATAAAATAGTAATATGGAGGAAAAACGGGGCGGGACCAGTGAGGTTAATTTTGAAAGTTTGGAGGTTAGAAACAGAAAAAGCAAACTTTTATTGTGCTTAACATACATCATGGTTTAAATGTGTTTTCTTCAAAATTTGTCCATAACAGGGTACTCACATTTTTATCATTAAGATTCTAGGTCTGTTGCTGTATAGTTCAATGTCACTGTCTACCTAAACATTCCCTGCACCTCTGTGTTAGTTTTATTAAGATATTTCTTGCCTTGTGAATTCTGGTGCTTGTAAAATACACACTTCTGTAAAATAGAAAGTGCAATAGAGGTGGTTCTGTAAAATATTTTGTTCAGGAATATGAGAAGTTAACTAAGTATTTTACTGCCTAAAACCAGGTAAATATGCTAAACTTTAGGTGCTTAGACTGAGAATTTGCCTCAGGTTTTATAAATATTATTCATTATGTCATTACCGTTTAAACAGAAGCAGCCACAAAATCTCGACTAGAACTTATAAAAGAAAAAGCTTTAGCATTTGTTGAACATCTAAAAATTCAAGCAGAAGAGGCTTATAAAGATATGGAAAAGTGGCTCGGATCCAGTTTCTTGGCAGAGGTGTCCAGGTAATGCATATAAATTTTAAAAAAGATTTCAAAATATTTTTTTTAACCTATATTATGGTAGTAAATATACTTATTTATATAGATGGAAGTAATTCGGAAAAAAAATGTAGAAAATGATAATTCCGTTTAATTTTATCTTAAATACCTGAATGGTAATAACTCATTTCTTGGGTGATTAAAATGTTCTGCTGGTAGCTGTAAAGGTAATTATCAGCTCTGCTATTTTTTTAGACTACAGGTTTAACAGATTAATGAGCAGACAATCACTTATTCCATTCAGCAGAAGGCTCTGCATCATCTCGGTAGCTTCCGTCACTTTGGAGTGTGGGATTATTTTCTTTCCTGTGTTTTACACCTACTGGAAAATTCCACCAATTGTTCTTATCACCATGTATTATATTTTTCAAAATTATTTCAGGAACCAGTAAAAAAACCTTCTCCTTTGCAGTTTTTCTGTCCTAGTAAATAAAATGTGCTTGGGACTGCTACAGGATATTAGACCATCTGGCATAAAACGATCTATGTCCATACCATTAAAGGGCTTTTCCTATCTAAAGGAAAGGAGTCACTTTGCCCTTTGCAGAATGTTTCTGGTGTATACTAACTTTTGAGTCATACCTGGGGCAGTGCTACTTGATCCATGTCAGGGCATGACCAAGAAGAGACACATGAAAGTAGGATGTGAAGGCTTTAACACACAACAGCTCAAAGAGGCAAAGCCTCTGCCTTCCAGCCAGTTCTATTTGCTCTCCTGACAAGTGCTACCAAAGACAGGGTATTTACAGACTATCATATCCTTTGACCTGACACTCCAAGCCAAACCTACGCTGAGTTGAACATTATAGACAGCTGATGTGTTTCCCTGTATAAATTGTGCTCATCACATGTGAAACAGGAGTTCATATGCCTCTCCTCTATGCTAGCCTAGAAAGTGCTTTCGTGGTTTTCCATCAGGTCTCTTCTGTGTCTGAGATCTGACTTCATACAAATTTATGACCACAGTCAAAAGATTTCTTGCAGCCAGAGGGGGAGTAGACTTCATAATGATTTTGCTAATTACAGAATTTGCACAGAAGATTTGTGATTCTTATTTCAGGAAAGCTTTAAAAGCATCAGCACATTAAAATTTAAAGCTACATTATTAACATTATGTATTATAAGTACTCATGGTTTTCTGCATTTACACTTTCAGTGTCAAAAAGCTGGTAGAGGTTGCACGACATCATATTGAGAGTTCTAGCAAAATCCAATATGAAATGACTTTAGAAGAAGCAGATTTTTTCATCAGTAGTGATGTAAAAATGATTCCTGACCCTGTTCCTGTCCCTGTTCCTCCTCCAAAATTTCAACGCAGAGAAACTTCTCAAAGTAGTACTCTAACTATTTCACAACTTACTATACTTCATAAGCAGTTTCTACGGGTGGCACCTAAAGGTAAGAATGTTTTTTCCTTTTAACTTCCGAAGGACTATTGGTTACCTACTTAAAATCTAGAGTAGTTGGGAGCTGCCAAACATTGGTTATCTATGTTGTTAAAGATTGTACTACGGTTAAAGGTGGTGTTTTGGATGATTTGCAAGCATTAACTAAGGTAATTTTTTTTTAACCTTTGAATGTGCCTTTATGTTATGTCTACCCTCTAATTATAGGAACTTTAGGCTTAGGATACCTAAAAAGACTTCCTGGCAAAACTTTCTAACGCTGTATAAATGTTACAAAGTAATTTAGGCAAGGCAATTTTAAACTGAGATGGAAAGTAGCTACACTTGTATTTGCAGAATGTTTCATTACTACCAATGTTCCATGTTATATTGTAATTTTAGTATTATTGCCAGGAAGATTTTGAAATATAATGTGTAAACAAGTGCTAACAATTTTAGATCTAACTCTCCCAATGTAATAAGGCCACAAAGGTGCAATGAAGTTGAGTTTAATTATTCTGAAATGTTTTTCATGTATATTTATAGAGCAATTCCAATTTCCTTTTGCATATGAAACCATTGTAGGCAGAAAGATGTTTACAGTTTTCCCTTAGAGAGATGCATATCATTTTATGGATAGTGTAGGAGTGTGGATGTGTGTGTAAGCATTTCAAAATCTTCAGTAGAGACTAACTTTGCAGATAGTATTGCATGTATAATGCTGCATGAAACTAGAAATCCCTACATTTGTAATTGTTTACAGTGCCATGGGAGTGAAACCAGTTTGACTGGTCATGACACTTAAAAGGGTTTTTTTTTTTTTTAGATCATTCATCATTAAGATATTTAAAACTAAAGAATTTTATCTATTACAGACTATAATCTTCTTGAGATATTTAAGACAGAACAACTATTTTCTTTGTAAATAATTAGCAAGAAAACAACTGAAATCTTTATCATTCTACAATATTGCCCTTTTGATAGTATTATATTCACTAAAATGACCTGACATGAATTGCATGACTATCCAAAAAAGGAAATTTCTTGACTTAGTAGCAGATGGAGAACCTCCAAACAGATTTTGATTTGCTGCCAAACATCTTATTTTTTCTTTTTCTTACCTACCGCAGCAGATCTCTCAGCATTCATAGTGGAAATCCACATAGACAAGCACATGGGGCAAGGCTAATGGGCAAATCTAAATAGAATAAATATACCAATCTCCTTGTAGTAGAATACAAGTAGTAGTGAATAGTGAAATTCCTAAAGTTGTTCTGAAAATTGGAAATTAGGGTTTTCTAAAGCATTATGGAGATTACATGAAGCAGATTTTTACTTAGAAATGCAACCAAACAAGGAGTAACAAAGGAGGGGTGATTATATTGGAAGAAATGAACATGTAAGCAGATTTCTCACAAGTTATTTAGTAATATCAAAAGGAAGCTTTTTCAAGACATGTTTAACAAATTGCCAGAATTAAAGCTAAAAGTGGGAGTGCCAGTATAATTAAAAATTTTTTTATATTCATGGAAGAATTCTTATGAAACAGTTTTGTGTTTCCTAGGAATCTAAAGTTTTAAAGAAGTGCTGATTCTTCACAGACAACTTTGTACTGTCCTGCACACTTCCTTCTCCATGGAAGCACATTATTCTTCATTGTATGCACCAATGGACAAAAAAACAGCCTATGCTGGACCTTCCTACCTACTGACAGTCTTTCATTTGAGAAGGAATTTTATTTTTGTTTTATTATTATCCAAAGTGCGATTGCCCAAACTCAACACGACTCTGCACTAATTAATTTCACCAACTCTTTGATCAAGTTGCTAACAGTGCTGTAATGTATTACCTTGGGAATGCTTTTTCGTAGGAAGAGCTGTGACAAGACTTAAATGGAGCTGCTTACACTCACTATTTTTTATTTTTTCTCTTACAGTCTCTTTGAATGTGTGATTTTCTTATCAACAAAATTAAACTAACGATCTATTAGATCTCATCCCTTTTGATTCCCTTCAGCACTATGATCTTCTATGACCACATCTCTTGTAATCTCAATTAGCACACATATGGAATGTCTCAATTTTCTTCTAAAGCTTTTTCAGAGAATGCAATTTGGGTGTGGTTTCGCATTACCAAGCAGATCAAAGTAGATTCTATCCCAGACTTGTTCTCCATCTTATGACTGAATCAGACAAGAGAATTTTATATTTTATTTATTTCACAGTCATGATCGTTATGAGCCATTCCTTTTTAGTTATAGAAATGACTGTTCACCAGAGATAGATGTCAGTCAGGTTTAAAAAAATTCTATATCCAATAATTAAAAAAATGTTTAAAATACTTATTTATAAAAATGTTAAATAGTCTGCTAAAATGTGAACGTAAAGGACAACCTATGGCCATATTGCATTGCTATTTATTTTCAAATTGTAGACTTGTCGATTGAATTTTACTGTGTTGGTATATTTGGAACAGACAGGTATATTAAAGTGTGCATGTAGTTCAGCTGAAATTTTACCTTTTTAATAGAATATTTTGTTGAGTCAGAATTATATGCTGACTGTGGAAGATGTCTATAGATGATGCTTTCTTTCCCCAAGCACTTTTGTAGAAACAATTCAAAGTCTTAGAATAGTAATTGCTTGACTTTGATGCAAATAGAGATTGAAGTCCATATGTGAGCATAGGAATAGGTTTGTCATCTCTAACTTCTATTTTTTAAAGACTATTTATCTTTAATGTGGTTTTTTAAAACTTGAAAATAAGAAAGTTTGTAAGTTTGTGGACAGAGGAATTATCTGTTACTAGGTGAAAACTTAGTAATTCAACTGATAGTTTCATTTACACCTCCTGTTACTATGTCATGTATGTTATTTAATTTCAGGAATTTGTGAATATTTGCCCATGGTGTTTATAAATCTGTGTATCTAAGTACTTGTATGGAACATATTTAACATGTTTGTGTATGTTTCTGTGCATTTGAATATATATATCTGATTTTAAGATTTCAGTCAGCATGACAGAGGACCTCTCCCCTGACTACATCTGTGCAGCAACAAAAATATCTTACTCTCTATGATTCTACGTTTAAAATCCCAATTCTTGCTATTTAGTGAAGTTTGGACATATAGCAGTATCAGTAGTAATTAGTGAATAAATAATGTAAATATTTACAGTGAAATTGACCTGTAGGGAGTGATAAATCTCTCAATAACTTGGATGGAAAGTATCACATTTTTGAGACTCCTGTCTTTTTTATCCAAGGGTAGAAGTATCCCGTATTACTACCTTTTAGAGTACTGAAGTTAGATGAATATAATTCAGCCTCAGGGTTTATTTCACTCATTCACCCTGATAAAATTGCTACATAGTCTGGTGTGTAACTTGCACGGATCATTATCCAAACCTCTAGTCAGAAATTGCTATGGAAACATTTTTCTCAGTGAAAATAGAAGGGAATATGAATCGGTTAGAATGTTTTGGTAAAATTTGATGATAAGGGAATAAATGTGAACGTAATTCTCATCTCTAGTATAAGTTTACAGTCTTTTAATATTTTGTTGCCAGTGTAATTTTATAATCTGAATCTTTAATAGAGATTTACTACTCCATCAGTTTAGGGAGATATTTTCATACAGTGCCTATATGAAAATACGCTACTGATTGGTGTATCATTTAGAAATAGTCTATTGTTTTATATCTGCCTTACAACTGAGGCTGGTGATTGCTCTTTATTTAAATGTCACAGGTTTCATTTAAAATGTCACAGTCCTGGTTCACAGGGTGCACATGTACTGTAAATTTATGCTGCTGTCATTCTTAATGCATCTTTTTACATGTTTATTTTTTCTGTTTTCAGTTTCACTAGTGGTCATAATCTTAATTTCTTCACTAATTAATTTTTTTGCATTTGTTTATGAAGTTTCAGCACTGCTTATTGAAACATATAAAGGATTGCCAATGTCACTGCATGCATCAGGGAATGATACTGCCTTTTAAGAAGATCTTAATGAAAAAAATTCTACCTAGTGTAGCTTTTCCTACATTAGTTTTCGTCTTGATTTCATTGATAACAAACTTTATGTGAAGAAGTCGTTTCATAAGTAGTACAGGCTGGCTTCCTCTCGTATCCTCTATTCTTTCCATAGTACCACTGCAACAACTCCCACCTTTTCTGTGTTCTCAGTTTCTCCGTGTGAAATTGGAAAAATGTTGGTAACACTGAAGGTCTGTCTTACAGGTGATTATCCCTAATAGTGAACCATAGGTATATTCTGATCCCTATTTCTCTAATCGCCAGCAAATTTCCGCAGGTTTCCATACACCTCAAGAAGCAGTAGACACTATAGAGGGGTTACAATGTTTTTGTCCCTTACACCCTTTGACTTCTGAAGTTGCAGGTCCAGTAATCCCTCCACCTCTTTTTTACCTTTTCTTGTGGTTTTGTGTCTGCCTAACAAAGATTTTTCATCTTTACTGTGTTTTAAGAATATTTCTCTTCCTCTTTTCTGTTCTGGGCACATGTCAGAAAAACCTTCTGTGACAGTTCGTTTTGCTGCCCATGTGAACCACAGCTGCTACCTCAGATTTAAAGTTCCTTACAAGAATCACTCATAATGGAAATGTATTTAAACTGCATGTTCCTAACTTTTTTTTTTAATATTACAGCCTTTCAGGATGCTTAGAATAGAATGGAACAAACTGTCACTTTTTACGACAATGGGAACAAACAGTTCTCACAAATTGTATAGTATATGCATAAAAAAATTTGCTCCTTCTTCTAAAATAGAAAAGAGTGGCATACAAAAACTCTTTTTCTCAAGACCTTTTAAAGCACCAGAAATGGTATTTCTTTCTATGATTATCTTAATGTACTCATTAATTTTCCCTCTTGACGTACACATCACAATAAGGAGGGTGGAGAGTCAGATTTTAGGTCATTTGCAGGGTGTTACTTTTGTTATTTCCCAGTGAATAAATAGATTTCTAGTTTTATTGCCTCTGTTTTGCATGCAATTTCTCATGCTTATTTGATTGGTTTCTTTTCGAAGTCCTAACATTATGGCAATAATATACTAAAAGGATCATTAAATTACTGGCCAAAAATGGGAGATAAATGAGATCTGGAAATAAAATTCTCAAAAATGTCAGCTTATGGGATTTGGTCCTACAAATCACAAGAGTGACCATCTTCAGAACAAGTTGGGAAAAGCTGAGAACAATGTCAATGCTTTAAGAATGCTTCAATTTTGAGAACAAAATGTGAAGCTTATACAGGTCCTCATTCTGAAAGCTGTAATAAAATCATTTGCATGTAAATACATTTTGAGAAGATCATGTCAGCTACTAGAAATGTATCTTAGGCATTCTGTGTCAGGTTTTTGATTCTGTATTTACAGACTTGCTCCAAGTTAACATTTCTGCTAATGTCAGGTATAATGGACATTGTAATAGGTTTGTGACTTCATTAGTATTTTCTGGAGATATTTTGCCTAAAAGACCATTCTGAATTCCACTTCCTAACTTTGCTCTTCTCTGTTTCAAAACTAGCATTGATGCTGCTGCACTTCACTGGTTGCATACTCTGACAAACTTCTGGTAGTCAGAAGTCAAAACTGACCATTTCTTACAAGAATTCTGGGTAGCCCTCAAAGGATTCGAAAGTAGATCTGTTTTCCTTATTCTCTGTCATGGCTGTTCATTTCAAGTCACAGTCTAGTCCCAAATTAACATGATAAATATGGACAAAAAAAAGAAAAGATACAATTGATATTGTGTGAAATAAAAGCTGTTTTATATTTAGTTGTTTCTTTTTAAATTATAGCCATAAGAGCACTGAAGCAATTTAAAAGCAAGAGTAATTCTTCTAGCAACAGAGAAGTTGGTGACAGAGGGAAAGAGAAGAAAGATTTGGAACGTCAGAAAACAAAGAGGAATGACCAGTTTCCAAAAATATGGCTAACAAAATACTCCTGGTTAAAATATGATGATGAAAGGGGAATAATGTTTTGTGTACCATGTCGTAAACATAATGTGGATTTGGGGGAAAATGCTCATAATTTTTGTTCTGGCACTGATGACTTCAAACTTGAATTTATAAACACACATCAGAGTAGTGAAGCTCATGCCTGGGCTACCTGCATGGAAGCTGCCAGTTCTGCTTCATCAGATACAGATTCTGCTGAGCAGATGTTGAAGAGCATGGACTCCATAACATTGGGTAGAGTAGAAAATATTTTTAGAAGATACCATGCTATTGCTAAATCTGGTTGTCCCTATACAGACCCTGATGGAATGTGCAAACCAGATAAGCTTTAACAGGACCTTTCTCAGGCTTGTCCTTCTGAAGGCTTCCCTAAGCAGAGGCAAAACACATCCATTTTTCTATTGCTATTATTAATTGCACAAATTAGTCTTCCCATAACAAGTACTCTTACAGACAGGATATGACTAATATACTTCACAGCTTGAACTACATTTTTTTCACCTGTATGAATATTTGTGATGTTTGCAATAAGAATGCTGTGTCTTGATTTTTAGTCTAGGAGCTGAGAATGAGTATAGTTCAGAGAATATAATATTTTTGTAATTCTATATATTCTAAATGCAACTTTCTATTTGATAATTTTCAAAGGTAAAACATACCAGCAGAATATATTTCTACCATCAAGGAAATAGCAATGGTTTATGTAAAAAGGTAGCTAAAATTAAATCATTAGTGACCCTTCATAGTTCTTCCAACAGTAAATGGAGATGTACTACAGATAATTTGGGAGAAATGAATGTGAGGTCATTCACCTTTAAATCAACCCCCTTCTAAACCAAGATCAACTCTTTACTTCCAATATAAAGTAGTAATGTGTGGTAATAGCAGAAGATACACAGTACCCTGTACCATACCATACTATACTCTCTTGGTGATTTGCTTAGATGTTCATGCTACTTCTAGGTATAAATAGTATGGCAGAAATGGAATAGGTTTTGAATTAATGCCTCATGAAGGGATGTTAGTCCACTCTAGGAGAGTTAATCTGTAGGGATCAGAAAAAGAGATCAGTACTGTGTATTATATGGTTGATTATAAAACATCCATCATCAAAATATCTGAATTTGTGATTTCTCAGACTAAAAAAAAAACGTTTAGATATAATTTGCTTGATAAGAAAGAGGACATATATTATAGAGGGTACCTTATTAGATATGTGGCATTGTTAATTCTAAGGATTTTCTCTTAAATCGCATAATACCAAGAGAGGTTTTTTCCCTCAAAGTTTTCAAGTGGGAGGTTTTTAACTGTGTTGAGATCAGAAAAAGTTTGAAAATATGTCCCCAGAATGTCCAACAGGTGAAGACAAAGAAAAAAACCCAAAAAAAATTGTATTTAGAATCTATTAACACTGAAGTCACTTCCATGATGCAGGGCAGGGGCATATTTTCTCATAATCTTCCTTTCATCCATGAAACTAGCACAACTCCTTCAACCTTATCTCTCAGGACATGTTTTCTAAGCCTGTGATGATTCTTGCTGCTTTCTTCTGGGCAGTCTTTTAGTTTATATACATCCTTCTTAATCTGCAGATTCCAAAATCATATACTAGCAGAAGCCTTAACATCTTAACAAAAAAAAAAAAGAAAAAAGAGAAAAAAAGGATTATTTCCAGTGCCTTCCCATGTACTTTCTGGTGATATTGTAATCTGCCATAATCCTTTGAGACTTTTCTATAGAAATTTTACTTTGGCAGCAAGATTCCCATTGTGACATTTATGCAGTTTGTTATTTCAGCCCAGTGGGGCACTTGACGTTTATCTGTATGGGATAGTGTCCTTTTATTCTAGACTTTATCTCCAATTTTTAAAGTTCACTTTGAATTCTAATCCTGTTCTCCAATGTGCTTGAAGTCTGTTCCTGAATTGTTTTATCTGCAATGTAATAAACATATCAATTTGTGCAGTCTATTTCCAAAACATACTTTGATCTGTTTCTGGTGAAATTTACTTACTGATCTTAACCATGTCTCCAGTTTTTCAAAATCTTCATGATTCAATACTGATTCTTTTTCCAAGATGGTTGCTACATCTTCTAATTAAAAATGTGTCTAGATATTTAATAATTTAATTTTCTATTCAGTCTCCTGCATTATTCAACTGAAACTTATTAGGCTTAGTTTCTTTTATTTTGGACTTACAAAAGGATTTTGTGAAGAGCATACCTGTTTTGAAACGAGTCTTGTTAAGTGGAAAAATTCAATTCTGGGAACTGTTTTCCTTTTTCATTCCTAGAGGACATTGTTTTCTTTTACCATTTGCAGAGTACCATTTGCAGACATCAGTATTCTTTTCTTGGTACCGTCTGTGTAGCTGCCCACTCTTAGCATCTCTCTGTGATTATAAAGCATTGACAGCCCTTGAACCGAAAGGATGAGTCACCTCTTGTTTGGTATAATCAGATACTCAAAAATGGTTCTGTGCTCTGTAATATATACCCAAATCCATTAAATCTAGACAAAATATCTAAAAACGCTGTGAGGCGAGTATTTCATATCTTTTCTTACGTGTTTAGAGGGAATTCCTCTATGTCTCTGAGACTTCCTCATTCCTCCTACACGTCAGTAGGAGGAATTAAGTCACAGTCCACTTGAAGATTTTGAACTACTATAACTTTGGAGTTGTGCCACATCAGATGTTTCAGGAGGAGGTAGTAAAGGAAAAGAAATTGCCCTACGGCACTTCAGCAATTCTGTAGTTAGCAAATGAAAAATTGCTTAGCTCTGAATGAATGTGTTTCTTCACATTTGCTACACAAAGAAAAATGGGTAGACACTGCAGATCACCTGAAAATGCTTAAATGTCTCACAGTAGTTCATGTTTGCCATAAAATTTATCTGAAAACTGCATTCTAGTATTTTCTACAATCCAGTCAAAGTTCTATAAATCATGAGTAGTGTTTTAGATTTCAATCCTTTAATCCCATTTCAGACATTAGTTTTGATGCATGTTCTTTAAATTCCTTGTCCCTCAAATATTTTTTAGGTATTTTTCTGAAGTCATGTAGCCTCACAAAAAGTGATATGTGGATAGTAGAATCCTTTTAAATTTTTGTGCAGAAAAACAAAATTAAATTTCATTTCAGGAAGTCAGAAACTTGTAAGAAATACAGGAACTACATTTTTTTATTGTTGTACAGGGAAATCATAGTAGGAGTTGAACATAAGATAGTCTTAAAACTAAGATAATGTGACAGAAGGAAGTTAGATTGCCAGTGATCAGATGTGAAAAGGGAAATGTTTAGCAAAAAACAAAATAAAAATTATCATAGCTGGGCTCTTCATGGTAAAGCACTAGAAAAGTCCAGACTGCAAAGAAGATGTAAAAATTTTTCCTGTTGTTTTTTGTTGTCCGTTGGCTCCTTCATAGATCATAGCCTATTTTCCCATGAACCACTAAAATGTTATCTGGTTTATTGAATCTTACACGAAGTACCTCAGTAATGATGCTTCTGTGATGTAGGCTTCATTGTGCCTTATGGAAATGAGCTGATTTTTGATGCTTGAAGTTTTCATAAAAAAACAAATTTTTTCATTTACCCTAAATTATATCGCAATCCAAGGTGCTTCAGTAAACAGCACATGATTTATCACATGACTTTTAGAAGATGTTCTCTCTCAATGTAGATAAGTCAAAAACTTTCAAGAGATGACATCAGAGCACTGTAACCAGTTTGACAGTATTTTTTCCCCAGCTTTTGCTTTCATGCTGAAATTTGTGGAAGGACACTAAGGCTTCAAGTCCATGTGTTTCTCCTTTCCTTCTTCCTGTCCCAACAGACTTTACGCTTCCCAAATCTATTTTTGTCCTTTTGTTTCCAGGCTTATATATGTGTGGGATTTCTCTGCTGTATTAAGACATGCTGAGGGCATTAATCCTGGTTTTCTGGATTGGAGATAAACAGGTCTACAGAGATGTAGATTATTAATTCAAATTGGCAACTTGGTTTTGAATACTGACATGATGAAATTAATATTCAAACATATTCTTTATATTCCTACCACATATATTTTCATAAACTTAAATTTCACTTCATTGTTTCACTTCAAACAAAAAGGTGTCCTAGCCAGAGAATGTGCACAGCTATGCCTTTTCAAAAGGACAAGTTTGACTGGAAAAAGGAAAAAATAATTAAGTCTTTCCAGTATGTCACTGATTGTGAATGGTAATTTACTTTTAGAGGTAATTGGAGAACTTCCTGTTTTGATGCTGTGGAATCAAAACCTGACCAAATCAGCTTTGTCTCTCAAAATTTGAATAACTTGAAATTTATTTTACATTTGTTTTTGTTAATGCAGAGGTTTTGCAGTGAACCCTCACTGAGCCAGCAAAGCCCATTTCTGAAAGAAAAGACTCCTATCTGTCTGTTAAAATTTTGTATACATAATTTTGTGTTTTAATACCATGTATGAAGTCTGAAGTTTCTGTTTGCTCATAAGCAAATCTATTCCTACTTAAAAAACGAATAGGATTTGTTGCACTTACTTATTTTTATGGTAGGATTTCTTAAAAATAAAATGAACGGAGCTAATTTTATCTCCCACAAGTTAGTTCTGAGAAGCTTTTGAGACAGTTAAATTTTGTTTCAGAGTTCAACAGACAATGGTGCATGTTTTTCACCCTATTCTCTAACACACATTTGCTTTAAAGAGTGGTAATAGATTTATGATTGATTGAAATAGAGCACAGTGGAAGAAAAAGTTGGTAGGTATTCAATACACAGAACTCGGTGTGATTGGTGTTTATGAACCACTTTCAGTGTAGATTGTGAGGATGGATTAGTGATCATAATGCAGATCAAGACAAGTATCAAAAGAATTGCAGTGCAGTGGAATATTTGAAATTTTGCTATTAGATAGGTCACACATGATTTATTTTAAATAAGGAAATTTTATATTTGGCTTGGAAGATATTAGCATTATCAACAGTGCATAGTAGGAAAACAAATAACTTTCCCATTAAAATTAAAAAATAGATATTTTTAACAGAAGACGTCTATTTAAATGCTAAACATATTTTTATGTTGATTTTTTGTTAGGTTTTATGCAAAAGAAAATATTTATTGACATGGTTAGTGGCTTGATTAATTTGAATCTTGGAACAAATTCCTTTCCTGATGCATGGATGAACTTAACACTTCCAGATGTAAGTTAACCCCTGTTTTCTCTTCAGCTGGAGTATCATTTTGTGTAGAAGATGCAGCACTGCCCTTATTATGATAAAATGAAGATTATAACTATTATAAGACATTATCAGTTTTTTCTTTAAAATTCTTCTGTTTCACTAAAAAAGGATTATGGAGCCACTGTGCCAGAAATGAAATGCTTTTGCCAGCACTATATTTATTTGCAATTTTCAAATTATATCAGTTCTTTAGACACCATCTAAGGTTTTCAGATTTAGGAACATGAAAACTTAGAGTTTGGTCTTTCCAAGTCTTCTATACTGAATTAATTTTTCTTTCAGATGTTGCTGGTAAGCATATGGAATGAAAATATTCGCTTGTTTTAGCATGTTTTGATAACTGACAGTAAACCATGATTCACATTAATATTTTAATTGGATTTCACATGAGGGAAACAGCTTTATTCATATATTCTTCACACAGATGAACTGCATGAGTAAAAGATTTTAAAGTTTAAAGTGCTGTAGTTCCAGTGAATTTAGTGAAAACTAGTCACATCTGTCATCGTGAGTATATAAAAACCTATTCTTAGCACAGGAAATTAATTGTACAGGGAAAGCTATCAGTCAAGTATTGTCTATTAATAGACCACATGTGCATGTATCCCATGTTCTGTGTTCTTTGAGAACTTTTAGTGCTTATAAATCCTATCTTTATTTTAATAATAGAATTTTCTTTCCTTAAAAGTACCATTTTAAAATGAGACTTTTAAATTTATAGTGAAAGCAAGAACTTACTTACAAAAGGAAATGCATGAAGCATAGTTAAGGTATACATTTATTTTGCACAAGCTATTCTGAGCTGAATTCACCATTTCATCATTGTGTGACTTAATAGAATCTCAAATTAATTTTCAGCTAATAATAAGCAGTACTGTTCCGGCTAATGTTAGGACAGATGACATCTACAATGTCACCAAATTGTCTTACTCTGTCCTGCCCCAGGCCCTTCTTCCTCTGAACACATTGCTTCCTCTCAGGGTCCAGTCTGGAGCAACCCAGACACTTCCCTTGACAAGGAGACCTGGGTGTGGGGCAGAAGGCAGTGCAGAGGGGCAGAAGTGCAGAAATGAACTGGGCTGATTTGGTTCCCCCTCAGACTCAGCCTTTGCAATGCTCTGTCAGGGGATTTTATGTGTGTTCTCCAATTTGTGTCCTGTAGCCCACTCTGCTGAATACATGCAGCAACTTCATTGGTAAAAAGACACACACAAGAAGCTGCAAAGCAGCTTTTCTACCAGTGCTTTTTTCTAACTGAAAATAATGCTGGAGCAGAGAAACGACACTCGGTGGACACCTGGAAGAGTAACAGGGCCAAGGCACAGGACCAAGGGTTTACTAGATTTTGTGCTCATGCTGCTAAATTGTCAGTTCAATTCTTGGTGCTCTCACAAGACAGGGGCTGGTTCAGGGGTTCCACTTACTAAGGGACGATTTCTCGTAGTCAGTATAGGTATAGATACGTCTTTGGGCAGTCAGAGTATTTGTTCAGAGAGATACTAACTGCGCATGCTAGTTGGCACACAGTGGCCCCTGGCCTGTTCTGTTTAGTGATACTTGCCTTTTATAGAAATGTGAAATCTCACACATAACCTTGTCCTTCCTAGCCAGGAAAACACCTAAGGATACAAAGGATATTGAAAAAGTACATTTATGCACACGTATTTGACAATATTTATTATTTTGGTTTTATAGTTACAAAATATGGCATCTGCATTCACAGTGACCTCAGAACTTACTGACTGGCGCAGATTCTTGCTGGCAGCAGCACAGCCTTGGCCAGTGCCATCTGTGACACAACTCCTTAAAACACTGCGTGGCTTCAAAACTGTGGATGTAGCTGGATCAGGCTTTGTCACACAGGAACAGTATATGCAGGTTATAATTCCTTTATCTTTTCCATCATGTTTTATTTTGTTAAACTATCTTGAGTTGAATGATATGGTGTTTGGTTTATTCACCTTGAGAAACATAGTCTGGATTTTAAATGCTTTGGGTTTGAGGGTGCTTTCTGGTGAAAAGTGTTTTCAGGAGATTGACAGCCTAATATCTATTTTGTTCATAGTTCCACGAATCCGGCTAATTAAACTTACTTTTTACTTGATTTTCCTACTGTCCCCATGAGTTAATTTCAAGTGAAAATCCTTTCTGTTTTAAAGAAACCATTCTGTGTGCACTTTGATGGCTATTAATTTATTTGACACTGAATAAGATAGAAAATTTGCTCCAAGCAAAAAATAAGGATTTTAGTTTCATCTCATCAACTGCACTTTAATTAAATATTTCTAGATTTTTTCCAATCATGAATTTTCTCAAGATCATTCCTCAGACCTTGAATACATGGAAAATTATAAAATTCTTTGATCTTTTCTCTGAAGGCAACTTCTATTTGAATTGTCACATAGTTCAGCAAGGGTTTTCAGGAAGCAAGTTTCATGAAAGACTATTGTGAATATATTTTTGTTCTTTTAGCAAAATTCTGCTCACTTTCACTTACTTTTACTTTACATTCTTAATCATTCTTAGAATGAATGCTGGTTCACTCTCTTAGTCCATACCAGCTACAAGTATCATATATGTACATATGTCTATAGATATACATATTTGTGTGTATGTCTGTGTCTACACAGAATTTCTACAGTCCTGCTGGTTTGTATTTTTTTGGTATTACTAAATATAATTTTCAAACTGCTTTGAATAAACTTCTTAAAACCTTTATTGCAATTGCTTTCCAGTCACCCAGTGTTGGTTTTCTTCAAAAACTAAATAAAGGCTGTGTTAGTTTAGAAGTCTGACAGTTTCAGAATTACTTTGATTAACTTAAAACTTCTAGGAGTGCCTGCGAATCCCTACCCACCTCAGACTTGCAAAGAAACAAATCAAACTCTGCAAAGTCTGAAAACCAACAAAAATTGCAGGTCTGCCTGCATTTATTTTTCCATTGTTTCAAGTTTTACCGAAGTGTGAGAGTTTAAAAACAAGCTACAAGTTACAAGACATTCAGACTTTAAATGCTCATTTTTAGCACAGGATCCTATTTCAAATATAATGTTAACTGAGCGATTTTGTCACCTCAAGGTTAAAAGGCAGTAAATATGCAATAGTGTATACTGATTTGTTTATAGACCTACTACCTGTTAGTTCTTCCAAACTTCCACAGGAGTGATGACTCTGAACCTACAGTCTCAGTTGCTTAAAGACTAAAGAGAACTTTAAAAGTTCATGAACACACAGATAAGTTCACAGCTGAAGCTCCTTTTTCAGGAGAGAACTCTATAGGTAGGCACATAACATAGGTGCTCTAGAGAACATTATGGGAACCTCCAGAGGCTTTCCAGAGCAACTCAATTCAGCCATCTGCATTGCTCTGAAGATTGTGGTCTGCAGCTGATTCATATTGCCTGTGTATCTGCTGTGTGTGAGTTCCTGCAGTGTTATTGACAGTACTGTGGCTTGGAACTTTTGCATATGCAGTTATGAGAAGAAAAGGAACAGAAGCTGTCATACTTAAATTTAGCCCTCTAATTTCAAATTAATTGATTAGGAAATCTAAACTGGTTTTATTGCAATCTTTGTTGTATTCTTTTTGAGTAATCTGTGGCAATTTTTTGAGGTCTTACTGTCTTAACAAGAAACAATGACAAGCAATGTTCATTGAGAATAGCAGAAATAACCTTCCACTGGGAACCTGAGGTGCCTCAGCTGGCCTTTCTCTCTGCACCTATACTAGTAAACTACACAGTGCTGGGGACCGTCCCCAGGTAATGGTACTGGGTTGTCCATACTGTGATGTTGTTTGTACAATCTGGTGTGCTTTCACACAAGTGGGTTTTTCTGTAGGCAGTCTGTTCATGCCTATCCTGTTTTAGATCTAGCTGATACTTCCTCTATCTTGAGTCTAGTGCTAGAGAATTGGTTCTGAGCACTTTTAGTTTACAGTTGTAGCAGTAGCTCTGTAGGATGTCTTGTTGGCAGCAGGCAAGCATGGGGAGAGCCATGCCTCCATCCTTAATCATGCTGAATACTATGGACAGTTTCTTCTAAAAGTACAGTTCAAACAAAAGCTATGGGGATTAGCAAAGGATATCCTAAAAGGAAGAAACCAGAACATGCATAGAAACTAGACAGCATATTCTGCTTCTTGAGCAGCATAGATTTACAACTATGTAGTTAATTTTCACTTTTGCCAAAAGCATAAATTCACTTCTATCCTACTTGATTTTCAGCAATTTCTCAAGTATCTGTTACAAATTGCAAGCAGCTATCATTGTATATAAATAACAAGTTGAGTTTGATTAAGTCCAAAAATTAGGCTCTTAATAACCTGTCTGTTGAAGTTAGCGTATAAAGACCACCTTATTTCAATGTGTGGAAAAAAACAATTTTTTTTTAAATTTATTTTTTAAATCAGGTTGGCTTATGGTTTAATGGAAATGAAGATCTAAGCATACCAGAAAGCTGTGAAGAACCTGTGCCTTTAGATAGGCTAAAACACCTCATAAAGGTAACTGAAAACAGGTATTTTGAAGAGACTATTATTCAAACCTGAGAAGTCTCATTTCAGAGTTTTTTGGGTCTCTGTTTTTCAAGAAGTGCTGCATTTTTTCTGTGGTTTTTTAGGTCAAGTGGTGCTTCAGAGTAATGTAGAAAGGAATCCAAGGATTAGCCTTGAGTATTCTAAATCACAGTCTACTCAGAAAGACTTAATTACCCGTGTTCTTCATTGAATGACATTAATTTTGCTACGCAGCAACCAGCTTTGTAAAGAATGGGAGCCAAATGATCACAGCATCTGAGCTCATAGAATTTTCCATGAAAGAGGGGGCTAATAATAATCTGAATACAAATAATGCTTTGAATGTATTTGTTATGATACAAGGTTTTATTTTCTCCCTTTTCCGCGAAATTCGATTTCTACTTCCTTGAATTACTTAACACGCATATATGATTTATCTTGATTTATACAGCCTCAACATGTTTTCATGTATAGTAGCTCTTACTAGCAGTAATTACTGTATCTCATCCTTTTCTCTGCAGTCCTTGATTTGTATTTCACTTAACTCCACTTATAGCTAGTAATTTGCATATTTTGGTCCTTTTATAGTTTTTCTTCAGTTTATTTGAGGATACCAGAAAAGACCCTGCTCTGCTGGACTATGTTGAGATGCTGCTTTATTTTGCCTCCCACTCTGATCCAGTTGAAGGTGTATACAGAGCACTTAGCATTGCTACTGGAACATATATTCACCGAAAAAAGGAAGCTTCCCTTCCATGTGCGGTAAAATATTACAGAAAAATACTAGAGATTAGTAGTGCTTTCAAAACTATAAATTAACTAGATTTCTCTATATTTGTTTATCCTGGGTAGCTCCAGTCTTTACAAGTGTCATTGAATTAATGGGAACACTGCACTGGTAATAATACTTAGAAGGATTCTTCCAGAAGTCTGGAAATTTGCTTGCCAAATTAAGATATTTACTGGTAACTACTCCTTGTACATATAAATGGAAGTAATTCTTTTGCCTAGTCTTAGACCAGCTGTCAATCCCCAGGAATTAGACTGTAGTGTGACTTATAGTATTGTTATCTCAAGATGCAAAACCTGTTATTATTGCTGGTCTTATTTTATTTTCCACTATGGTTTTTTTTGGTATTTTGAAGTAGATACATCTTTGTTGTTATTTCCAAGTATTTAAGTTTAGTATTTAGTAATTTAGTATTTAAGCTCTGTAGAGCAGAAGGACTAATAATAATTAGTTTCATAAAAATAATTTCAAAACTATTTTTTCAGCCATGATGAATGTATTGTCACATCAAATGAAACTCATCTTTTGAACATTATTAGTATTTCTGAAGTATATTGTTATTGTTAAAGTCTTAAAACTGCAATTAATCCACCACATGCATCAGTTGCTTATTACTGAAGTATAAATAACTTCTTGAGACATAAATTTTTTATCTGTACACACATGGGAAAGAGGTTGCTGCTCCAGATAATAAAATGATTCATTGCCCTGTTACAACTACAGTGTCTCCAGCATTTGCCCAGGACTTAGAGTACAGCTGAGATCTCTAGAAACAATATAGAAAAGGCATTATTTTATTACACAGTGTAATCATATGCATCTACAAAATAGCATTTTATCACTTCAAATGATGAAACTTACTATTATACTTCTCAGTGTTTTATTTGGCACAACAGAGTTTCTGTGCACTGGAAAGATTGAATAAGACAATTTCCTTTCCACATTTCATTGAAAGAAGAGCACAGAATGCTCCCAATTAGATACTGTGGACCTGAACTTAGTTTCCCACATTTCAGTGGAAAGTTCTGACTCTCATCTCATTGGGTATAAAGCTACACAACCTATTCTCCTCTTTGCCATTTTCTGTTTGGTTTGATCTATTTGGTTGGAAGTTTTGTGATATGTAAGTAACTGCACTGTCATTATCACCTATGTGTCAACAACTTCTTACGGCAGTGAGCCACAGGTGAAGGGGAACATTTGCCTCCAGCCCAGAATTAACTGCATCCCTGAGGAGAAAGAGATGTCCCATCTAACCTGAGAATTTCCTCATGCCTACTTTCTCACTCAAGGCTCTGTGAATCTGTGCTGTGTCTGATGTATGTCTGACAGCATATTATACAGATAGTTTGTGTGCCTAATTCATCTTGGACAGTCCCTCAGAAACCTAGGAACATCCAAGAATTAGATGTTAAATGAATCTTGCTTGTGTGGATTCTCTTCAGCTTTAGAGTTGTCTAAATTGATGCTCAGAATCACAGGACTGATAGAACACCATTTTAATATTTTCTTTCTTCTTATGCCTTGTCTTCCATGCCTGTGCACTTAAACAATAATGTTGAATATAAACAAAAGAGAACAAAAGAAATTTTGTTCCACTGAAGTGAATGAGTTTTCTCTCTTGGCTTTAGTAGAGCCAGCATTTCATGCAGGTTATTCCACAAACACAAGGGGGCAAAAAGCTGATAGCATGTCATGTTTGACCAAGATCCATCAAATACACAGAGCCCTGAAGACATCTAAAGTGGTTTTCAGCACCAAATTAAGAACCTAAATCTTTGTTTCCCTGTGACTGTTTACATGTGATCTAAATATCCCAGATATTTCACTACAGGTACTGGAAATTCAGTAAATATTATCAGTGGAACATTCATCAGTGAAATATAAAGAGTTATCCAGCTCATCTCTAAGAAGTGTTGTAATACACCTTAGGTAGCTGGCTTATACACAGGCACTTACAGAACCGCACCTAATTTGTCTCTTTTTCTTGTTCTGTGCTGGTAATCGTAATGACTTCTCATCAGTATCTGTCTACAGAAATGCATCTGAAGCTTTCATGTTGTTAATAGGAAAAGCTCATATTCTTGGGATTTTTTTTGCTAACTTCATAGCAAAGACCCTCTCACTTAAAATGCTTAGCTTTTAAGTCTCAATGATGTTGTTATTGGTTGCGTAGGTCTCAGCTCAGTGTAAACAATGCAGTGAGAGACAGAAAAGCTTCAGTGCTGGTATTTCTGTAACCTCAACTACTGCATCTTAAAAAGGCTGTATAAAGGACTCTGCTCCTCCTGTGCTCAAAATGAAATGTATTAAGGCCTAAGACACGTAGCACAAGTGTGACTGAACCTCAGCAGTCTCTCCCTCCTAATGAGGAAAGAAATGGTTTGTTCAATTAAATGCATTTTCCTGTTGTTGTTCGTGGTTAGTCTACACAGTGGCATAATCCAGTCAAAGCAGTGTTCACCTATGTGAGGTCCTCTCTAGTCTTTGTGTTCACAAATCTCTGCAGCAGGTCTTTCGTTTGGTTTTTGGTTTTTTCTCTTTGACCAGCTTTAATATTAATACAAAATTACCTAATTGCATGTTTAAAGTAAACTTAATTTTTCTGCATAAACTAGAAAATATCTATTTCTGTGGGAAGATGGTTAACTTTTGGCCAAAATAAAGTTCTTGCAGTGACTCAGTGATTTGGACTAAAAAATTCATACTGTTTTTTTCATGTGAAAATCCAGAATTAACAAGTTTACTCCTTACATAAACACAAAGTTCTTGGTATTGTAGTTTTAACTATTAAATATTTTATGTTTTGTTGCTCTGAGAAATACTAGTTTTTCTGTAGAATGTTGGCCACATTCCCAGAAAAAGCTGTTTATTAAACATTACGGATATTTCTGGACTCTCAGGATCTATTCCTCCATCCTACAGTACACTAGATAATTTCTTGTGAGTTGATTATTTTTGTTTTGTAAGAACTGAAGTTTGGTTGTGTAATCCACTGATTCTTAATGAATGTTTAACTGAAACAGATGATCTACTGGCAGACTATTTATCCCCAAGTATGATAACTCTGCTTGATTTTTTCAGGATTCTTCAAACCCCAACATATTGTCAAATGAGAAGACTTCAACAGAAGATGAAAAAGAAGTCTTGAATTACACAGGTGAAGGAATGATTTCAGTGGCATCTCTACTCAAAGTGTTTCATACTGGAGGAAGTAAAGATGAAGATAATCATAGATTTAGCAATCTGGAGAAGGCAGGCAGCTATGATAAGGTAGGCAGATTGATTCAAAGAATGTTTTGTAGCTTGAATCATATGTTAGAAAAATATGCTGTAATCTTTGCTTTTCCACAAATTTTTTAAACAATAAATTGACCACGTATTGTTTTTTCTTAAAGCCTTTCATCAAGATATACAAAGAATTAGGTACTGAAGATCTGACACCTGTTCCAGTTGAACTCCTTTTGACACACCCTTTCATGAAAGGCTTGATCAACAGGTATCAAGAATACAAACTTCCTGTAAGTATTGCTTTCTGGAACCAAGGACTTTATAAGCACACATATTTAAATTTGCATTATCCCAGAAGTGTAGATGTAGTTAATGTAGATACTGCCAATTTGCAATATAAGTCAGCTATACAGCATAGCAGATGAGTTGTTTTGTTTTCCATGAAAATTCCATCCAACAAAGACTGTGCTGTTTTCTGACCTGTTTTTTGTTCATGTCTTGCTGGCCTAGAGCTGCCTACAGGTTTTCCACTGCCTCGTCCCCTGAGGCATTGCTTTTCTCCCCACCCATACAAAGGGGCCTGGTTGAATTATCCTTCCAACAGGATCCTACTGCAAGACACTGTAGGATATGTGGTAGATCACATTCCACCCCAGGCCAGCCAAGCAGCAGAAAAAGGCATGCAGAGGTAGAACAGGTCCAAGTGTTCTTACCTGCCATTCTCTAGAGCTTCCCTGTTACCTGCACCTATGTTTAAACATGCATTGAAACAGTTGCACACAAGGCAAGTTTGGGCCAGAGTGTCATCCTATTCAGTGTGTCAAACTATGCAAAAGTACATGATATACAGCACATAGAAATTAGCATGAGACAAGATGAGAGGAGGCTTGCATGTGCATGTGCAGACATCAAACATAAACAGTCTTCGCAAGTTTTAAATGATCACCACCCTAATGTCCCACAAAATGTAAATCTGAATAAGATACATGATACTTCAGGAGTAACTTGCTGTTTCTTAATTATATTCATCACTTGTAGGACATGAATTGCCCAGCATTTATTATATCACTCATAATCATTGTTAGTAAAAGATAAAATATAAAAATGAAAGAATATATTTACTCAGTCAAAGTGAGGATTAAAAATTCATTTGCAGTAGTAAAAAGGGATAGAAAAGGAAAATGTAAGACAAAGACAACACAATTAGAGATTATAAATGTCAGTGAGTATCTATCCTGCCTATGTTGATGTCTCAGCCAATTTGGGAAGACAAATGCCATGGAATGTTGAGTCATTCCTCCCTTTGCTTCTCCATTCTTTCTTCCTGGCTCTTTTTATTTAATTGAGTACCGCATTTTCTAATTTGATTTTTTTTCCCAACCTCACTGAATTTCATGTAGACCAAAGCATTTTTTAAAGTAGCTCTCTGGATGTGTTCCATCTCAAGAACTGTTCTTCACACAAACCCTCACTGACTTTATAACATTTAACATAATGCAACCTCTTCACGAAGACCGAATGTGATGAAATCTAAAGTAAAACTTAACTAGGGTGTAAACTGAGTAAAGCCATAGCTGCATGCTTGGCAATTTACAGGAACTTTTTGTTAAAACTTTTTCACACTGATCAATAGCTGAAAATCAAAAGCACAGTGTCTATTCTTTATTAAAATTTCTAATCTTCCATTACCATTTTGAGGAGGAACTATGCTACATAGCTTAAAGAATAGATTGTAGGACATGTTTAAATTTTATTAGCTGCCATTGATCACCTGTGTTATTTCTGGCTGGTAGGATATATTCAGGGCAGTTCAGTTACAAAAATTGTCAGTCTAAGAGAAAACCTGTGGGATAGTGTATATGAATCTTGGCAGTAACTAAGGGCTTCAGTGCACATGTTCTAGCCCAGAGGAGTTTCCACATCTTGTTTATATATTGGTATCATTACATTTAAATAATACATTTTTCCGCTTATTTGGCAGATTCCTTTGATGCCTGTATCTCCTGACTCAACAGCTGGGTCATGCAGAGCTTCAGTTCTCACTTGTACTACTTAAAATTTCCTCTTGAAAAGGCTTATACTGACTGTATCTGAAATACAGTACTCTGTGGTTTCTGCACTTAAACCCAGAATATTTCATTCCTTGACTCTACTGTTAGATACAGACTTCTGTTTTATGCATGAAATCAACACTCAGGTTTACAAAAAAAGTGTTATATTCAGCAGCAAACAGGTGTTGAGACCCAGGGGCCATTGTTTTAAGTATGTTACAATTCTGGTCTAAAACATAGGTACTCCGGGAAGATTTTTCCCATATGAATTCCATGTTTGGGGAACAGGTGAACTTTTTTCTTTCCAAGAAAATATTTTTAGCATCAATTATTTTTTCAGAAATTCTCCTCAGAGATGTCTATAAAAATGAAAGTCAACCACAGTGCTGTTATCTTTTAGAAGATAAATATAGCAAGTTAGGGTGTGGTTTCTAAAAGTTAAAATGTTTCTACTAGTGCAGTCATCAACAGAAAGTAAAATGTTTTGCTGAGAACTGTAAATGGAATACCTAGCTTACGATTTTTTTTTATTTGAGTTAGGATGTCTGATTCCTTTGGATCTTGATGACCTGTTCAATTTAACCCTTATTATCTGTCATATCTCAAAAAAATATGTTTTCCATGTGAGATATATTGTCTTTTTGCAGGGATTTGTTTTCTTTGCCAGTGGGCTGGCAACATCCTACGTGATGATGATCTTTCTGCCCGCTTTAGTACAAATATCTACAGATGAATAAGCCTGGAAGTTCTATTCCTTTTTCATCTTGTCTTTTCTGTCCTGATGACAAAGTTTTCTGGTCCTAACTAGAACTTTCGAGTGGTTTGCCATTATCAAGACATTTTTCTCACTTATCAGATGAAATTTATTCCTTGAGAATAGCCAGATGACACCTATATGTGTATGTTATGAATGCACTTCATTACATGCTCAATTAAGCTTTCTTTAAATAACTTTAATAATAAATGAGAGAATATTTTTATTAGACCAGCTGACTCAGATGGAAGAAGGAAATGATTCTGCTTCTTCCACTGCATGGGTTTGTCTATTCGATTTGGTCGAATAAGGGATCTTCTTCAGGCCTCATATTATTTATTGTTACAAATTTTGGCATCCATTCTGAGACAGTCACAGGTACAGTAATACAGAAACAACCACACATCTTAGCAATTCTGCATTTTGATTGTGATCAATTTAAAGAAAGAGTCTGGGATATATTCTACTTCTATAATTCTTATTGCTTAATGCATTCATCTGTGAATTTAAGTGGAGTACTTCTTATTACAGAGGATAAGGTAGTTTGATAATTAGCATCCAGTTTGTTGATATAAAAAATATTATGCATTGGATAAATTGTGTTACATTTCTTATTCTCCTTTCAAATCCTAAATGGTCCTTTTTAAAAAGCTCTAGTTTTGAAGAGAAGGATATCACATAGTATTTCTAAGTGTTTGTGTTTTGAATAGAGTTAACACAGGCATTATGCTTGTTCTTTCTAAATTAATTGTCATATTGTTACTGCTGTTTACTGTTGTTCATTCTGTTAATCATTTCAGGAACATAATTCAGATATTCTTTCAAATAGGAGTTCCACTGAAGTAGGATTTCTATTAATGTATCGTTAACATGTCTTTACCAAAAAGCATTTATTAGTATGTTGAATAATTATTACAAAACCTGTTTATACTCATAGCAGCCATTTAATATTACACAACTTAACAAACGTTCAGAACTCCATGTATCATTTCACAAAGTAAAAGTGCTTTCTGTCTTAGGGGTCATGCAGATTATATTCAATACATCTTATGAACTGGACCATATATCAGTGCTTTGACAGAAAAAAAGCAATGCTGAATCACTGTCTAGTCATAAGCTGTAGTTGTAATACTTCTGAAACTTGAGAAGCTTTTTTCATATGGTGTTTTAAATGTCCCAGTGTGCAAGCAAAGGAGAATCTAACTCAGTGTTTAAATACCTCATTTTAAAAAGAGACCTATGTTATGCTTCTGTTAATCATGTATCCCATCCCTAAAAAGTCTTAGAAATTTTAATGTACATAAAAAATATTGGGTTTTATATTAAAGAAATATAAATAATATGTCTTCATGTAAAAAACCAAGAAGTTGCCTTCATTAAACACAGACATAGTAAACCTGTTGGAGTACTATATCTCCAGTGTTTTGAGAGTATTTAGTATAACATTTGCTAACATTTATTTTTGTTGGACCAGGATTGAAACTCCTTTTTCTGATTCAATGAGCTGAAAAAGGCCTTCTTATAGTGAAGTATTTCCTGGAGTCAAAGATAAATATTAGTGCAACCTTCTAAAACCAAGCACTGGTAACATCTTCTTTTAGCACAGTTCTTCTGTATTCGCTGAAATGCTTCTGATATTTTGCAAGTTTGTGAGGCATCACTACATACAGGCAGTTCCTGCTTTTGAAAAAAGGCTGTATCTTCAAAATATGCACAAAATATATATTGGACTGCATACATGTAAAAAATCTGACTGTTAATTATTCTCCTAAAGGAGATCTTGGAGATGTGTTTACTGACAATCTCAGAAAATGGTAGAAAGTTAAATATTTGTCTTTGTATTGAACATTCAGCATGTTATTCTTTTAAGCCAGAAATTCCTTGTTCATCCTACTTACACAATGAATATTATCGCTGAAATTGGAAATAGAGAAGATTGTGCTAATACAAAACTATTGAAAATTAACAAATCAAACAATATGTTATAAAGAACTGAGCACAGAATTAACCTCATGAGGGTATATATTCTTCTCTAAGAGTTGTATTTTAACATGGTGTAGTTCTGTAAAACCACCAAAGGCAATGAAGTTCTGTGGATAGCTTGAAAACATCATGCCAGTGGTATTATAGCACTTAAGCTGAATGAGTTCTAGTGCCCTGCTGGAAGATATCTTCTGTAACATGGGAAATGTGTAATTTACCTCCACTGAAGTTAGTTTTGCATCATAATCTAGCCGCTAGTTAGAAAGCTCACCCCATGGATAGACAGGTGTTATTACTGCAGTTTTCAGGCTGCAACATGAAATGACCTTTTAACGTTTCTTTTTCCTTTTCATAGGATATTAAAGTCTTTTTCCCAAGATCCAAAGAAGCACAATCAACTGATGGGGAAAAAAACACATGTGAAGACATCAATGTATGAAAAATTCTTATTCATGAACCCTAAGAAATCTTTTTTTTTATCGTTTGTGCCACTCCAGTCCTCTCTTCCATGATACAGGATTTTTTGTTTATTGTTGGGAGAGCAAAATCCCATTCCAATTACACATTTTCTGTTACTTTAAATAAATTAAAAAAAAAAATCAAAACTACCAAAGGGGAAAGTTATGGCTTGCTCATCTTAAATAGTCTGATGATATTTCTAAATAAAATTAAACTAGTTGTCTGATGATATTTCTAAATAAAATTAAACCAGTTTCTGAACTTAAATAGAGCTGATCGTGTGTTCTTTTTGATTTGGTTTAAGAAAAAAGTATGTCCAATTCTTCTAAGTGCACTAAGATGTCTATTCAGCTTTTGTTATATGTATAGTTTATTGATTGATTTTCAGTGCATTAAATGTTGTAATCAATTAATCTTTTAAAACATGTTGCAATTTGTAGCTAATAAAACACGTAAAGGAAAACACTGTTTTCTCTAAGATCAGGATAAACTGCCAAAAGGGCATCATGTACATGAAAATGAAGTGCTTGTAGTCCACTAAGAGTAATTTTTTTTATTCACATGGTGCATTCGAGGGGACCTTACAGTCCAGACACATGTTGCAGGTTTTTGTGTGTGATGGGTGTTTGTCTAAAAAGTACCTATGGCACACCTTGACACTTAGAGAACTTTGACTTCTGTGGCTGATTAAGCAGAGTCTTGGTCAAATGCTCTCCTTATTTACAGCTGAAGCGGTTGTTTCTTTTTCTAGATCAAGTCTGACTCTTACTGGTTTTCCTGGAAGTTTTTCTGTAA
Organism: Amblyornis subalaris; assembly: GCA_018881555.1. Classification (NCBI taxonomy): domain Eukaryota; kingdom Metazoa; phylum Chordata; class Aves; order Passeriformes; family Ptilonorhynchidae; genus Amblyornis; species Amblyornis subalaris. Next base: position 539,542 of record JACAXG010000173.1, on the reverse strand, counting down.
TAGATTTCAAATACATTTTCTTGTTAATAGCATGTTTAAATGTAGTTTTTTCAGCTTTTCCGTTCTCTTTTGTCTACTGATGGCTGACTATAAGTTGATAGGAAGTATTTTTTCATGGAACTTTCTGACATACATTTCAGAACACTCTTTATAATTAATTCCCCTGGAATTAAAAATGGAGGTGTCTAATAAATTCTCAGTTTTCAGTGGTATTTATTCTTCTGATCTACAGTGTCAAGTTTTCTGAAGACTTAACATAGGAAGCTGGTAACTGTGATTATCTGAACTCAGTATAGAGTCCAATTTGTAGTCTGTCAGCTGCTCAAGATTTGAGCAAACCTCGGCCATTCTACATTGTCTTAGTACCTTAGATATGTAATTAATAAGTAAATAATTGCAAGTTATCTATTCGTATCTTAACACTGCTGCTTCATTCTAAAGTATATTTCTTCTGCATTCAGCATTATCCTGGTAAAAATTGCACAAAATGTTTAAAGGTTCTTTTCCCTGGCTTGACAAAGTATTCAAACATGTGATGTTCTTTAAGAATACAAATAATCCCATTTAAGTCATCTAACTCATAGGGGACCATAAACCTTTACCCTTTGCTGAGAATGCTATCTGCACAGAATATTTTTACATTTTAATATGTCTTTATTACTTTTTAGCTGAGAATGCATGATGTAGTATAGCACCCACACAACATTTGCTGATGTTCCTTATCAGGTTTCTAGATTGTCTTCTTGAGGTATAAAACAATGCTGTATCAAAAAAGCAATAGCAGAATACAATAGAAAAGAAACTGGCATAGTTGTGGTTAGACAAAACTAATAAACCAGATAAATTAATTTATCTGGTAATAAATATTTTTAAGATTTTTTAGAACCTGATGTCAATAATGGCAGGTTTATTTCTTTGTTGATTAAAGCAGTTACATTTTGAAAGGAAAGTCTAGAGGGAGCAGATCAAAGCATCTATATGTGATATATGAATCTCAGAATAGAACCCAGTGAGCTTATCACTTCAGGCAAAAAATGTTATGTGTCTTCACGCTACACATTTTGTACTAACCACACCAGCACAGAAACAGATATAACTTTGTTGTGCCCCCGCAAACCATGCTAAAACCTCAACATCCTCATTTTACTTGTGACAACAGACCTTATGATGCATACAAATTAATCTGCTTTGTTACCAGAATCATTTCTTCACATAACATGCACAGTTTGGCCAAAGTTTCATCACCGATATTTTTTAAACTTAACATATATATATTCATACAAGAATTTGGTTTCTTACTTTTCATATTAAAACATTACATGGACAGAAAAGAATTGCAGTCTTGTTCTCTGCCTTTTGCATGTTTCATAATCTTTAAATTGTTGCTTTTGTTCCACATTTAGTTTCTCATTGAAAACCAGCTTTAATTAGTAAGTGTTAAATTCTGAATTTGCACACTGGAGATCTCCATATGAAAATAAAAGGTATTATTTTCAGAAAGGCCTGCCTACAGTTCATAAACCTTGGCGAGGGAAGAAGGAGCTTTGGCTACTGGAAATCATAAATTGGTATTTAAGTAAGATTCTAGAAGTGTTATTCCTTTGTCATATGCTGTTTATATATTTTACCTATGACCTAGAATGGGACATAAAAATTATTACTGATGAAGTTTAAAATTAAGTGCAGATTGTGGAGCAGTGTCAAGTAATAAAAAGTGAAGTGGATTTTATGAAGTGTCAAGCTCCATGCAGTGAGCGCATACTCCTCTATGGCAAAAGCAGAGGTATAATTTACAAAGCAAACAATATCTGCCCTGACAATTGCAACTTATTTTTGTCAACAGTTAGTACTTGAGTCTAGCTGAGTATCACAAGAGTTATTCAAGAGATTTTGAGTTCCCAGCCCAGCTGCGACCCAGGCATGAAAGAGGTCCTTGTTTTTATGAAGCGGGAATGCTGAGTAGTTTTTCATTCAGATGTGGCAGGAGAGTTACTGTTATATCATGTTCGGCTTTCATAGCTAGAAATCAAGCAAGATATTGGAAACCAGAAAGTATTCGGAGAATAATGTCAAGAATGATAGGAAATAATATTTTGTATAAAAAAATTCAAGGAACTTGGTCTTCTTACTTCACCAAAGGAAAATTAAATGGAATTTCAAATATTTTCACAAGAATCCATGTAAGGCATCTCCGTCCTGGTAGACACCATCTAGATTCAATGGTTTAAAATACCAAGTAGATTTTTAATAGAGAAGTAGGTGAACTGTGGAAGCAACTAGATAAATGTGCCTATTTCCTCATCACAAATTTGTAAAATCAAGATAGATAATTCTTTTAGACACAATTTTTGACAGGAACTAAAAGAAGAAATAACTGCCCACTTGATATTAACATACAAAGTTAAAAAGTAAACCTGAAAGATTAGTTTGGTTTCAGTTAATTGTAGGCAACATGCTTGATCCTGTTTTCACAGCCTGCTGTCCTTTAATGTTTTATTTACTACTCAAATTCACTTATGACAGGCATTCTTGTGTATGTTGCATAGAAAATGCCTTGGATAGTTTGCTTTAGAAAAGATGCGAGGAAGCTTATATTATCAATACTCTTATAATGATTAAAATTACTTTTATTCCATCCCTGCAAAAATCTTCTTTCAAAAAACCCAACCAACAAAAATGTGCTTCCAAATTAGGATTTTTTAATACTTTTATTAATTTGCATAAAATCACTTCGCATAAATCAATCTCAACATTTCATTCAGGCTGTAGAGTTCAGGCTCCATATTAGTCTGTTTCAGGGCTATGATCCATTCCTTTACATAAGTAGAATCCCTTCAGATTCACTCCTCAGGAAGCAGAGTCTGGTGCAGGAAGACTCAAAATATTGCAATTAACCAGAACACTTTTAAAGACAGTTTTGTTTTGTTTTGTTATTTTGCTTTAAAATGTGGCCGTGTGATGTCACATTGTTGCCATAAGAGCAAGAAAAGTTCCTCAATCTGCTCTGTGGTCCTTACCTCAAAATTTCCACTGAGCATGAGGTTCAGACATGGTTTCTTTTTGTATTCTTCGTAAGTGAAGCCAGCTGTTTTGTTAAAAACCTCTTAGCTCTGCTGAATTTTCTAAGTGTGTGAAGACAGCTTAAGAGAACCTCTCCAAACGATTGAAAGAAGAATAGAGTGATAAATGCAGTCTGAAAACCAAGCATACTACACAAACTTCTTTGCAACATTATACTTATGAAATTAAAGCAACATCAATCAGAAAAGTTCAAAAGTTGTAATATTGTTCACTTTATCAGTAAAAATTACCTGGGTTGATACTGGTTTTGTTGCGTTTAACAGATTCTATAACAAATATGCTTATTTGTAAGTAGAAAAGTGATTGAATTTAATTCCCAGTCCTACAAAATGTCCTTGACAGTGGGAAATAGAGTCTTTTCTTTAAAGTTTATTTCAAGTATAATGTGTAATGAAAATTCTGCAGTTCAACACCTCATCATAGGACATCCCTGCAAATTCAAGAAGGAAGGTGCAAAAGGCTGCCCCTCTGGAAGGGGTAGCCTCTCACAATGATAATTGCTGGGGGATTTCTCGCTGGGGAGCAGCTGTGCTGAGAAGAACCTGGGGATGTTGGTGGACAGCAAGCTGAACACGAGCCAGCAGTGTGCCCTGGCAGCAAAAAGCAGTCTTGGCATGTGTTAACAGGAGCACTGCTTGCAGTGGATTGAGGAAAGTCATTACCCTCAAGCAATTAGCACTCATCATGTTTGCATTGATGAGTCCAGTTCTGGACCTCCCAATACCAGGAAAACATCAACACATACGTTTAGGATGCATCTCAAATTTGCATTCAAGACTTTACGTTCAAGACTTCACAACTTCATGGCTGCAGGGGCGATGCTTTGGACATCCTTACTCTCTAAAATAGCAGAGTTTTGACTTGGCAGCATAAAGGCTTGACAAGCTTCTAGCTCACGGCAGTGCTATGTTAACATAACAAAAGTGGTTGCCTGTACTTCGTGAAAATCTTGTACTTATTTTGAACTATGAATGTCATACCTGATAATTAAAAAGTAGCAGCAGTACCTGTCAGTAACAAAGAATGTGCCCACGCAAAATTAATAGTTTGAATTAGGCAAAACCTCCATTTTTCCTCACTTTTCTCATGGCAGAGGTTCATCTTTTCTTTGTTTCCAGTATCTCTCTGTATCTGTATGCATATATGTATACATGTACACATCTAATCATACATGTATATATATGTACATATGTATACATACATAAATACATAGAAAAAGCTAAAGCTTTTCTTGCCCCATTATAGATAGGAGTATATTCTCGTGTGAGGAAGTTTAATTACATCCTAGTTAACCATGAATTGCTGCTTTTCCAGCAAATGACATTCAGTGCTCAAGATGATTTTTAAATTTTTTGGGGTTTTAGGTACAGCATTATAACTGTTGAACTCATAATCTGATCCACTGCAAAACTTCACATATACTGTAGCTATGATAAAGTTTAGGAGAATGTCTTGATCACAGTTGGTGCTGTGGAAACGTTTCTACTTTTAGATAAATCATATTCAATTATGTCAATGTAGGATTTTTGTTGGGCATTTTAAATTTGTTACTGGAAATAAAAGCATGTACGAAAACCAACTCACTATTTCCAATATTTTAAAAACTGCCTATGCTGAAATCTCTTGGAACTCAAGAGTCAGTATATTTAAGCCTTGATTAAACATACAACAAAACTTGCAATATCATGACAGCTGACACTCAGAAGGTACATGTTGCAAATGGTTTAGTATCAGGTTTTCCTCTTTAACCTCATAATGATTAATAGTGACACAATGAAACCAGAATGGTTTTAAACTGGACATGTCGTTTACATTGTTTCTGGGAAGGAAGAAAAGGGAGGAAGGGATAAAGCCTCCTCTAGGGAGGAAGCCTAAAAGAGAAAATGTCTTGTGGTTAGAGTTCTGCAGTAACGTTATGTCTGATAGAATCATAGAATCATAGAATATCCTGGATTGGAAGAGACCCATCAGGATCACCAAAGTCCAGCTCCTGGCCCTGCAGAGAAACATCCCCAAGAATCACACCATGTGCCTAAGAGCATTGTCCAAACCGTTCTTGAGCTCTGTCAGGCTTGGGGCTGTGACCACTTCCCTGGGAGCCCCTTCCAGTGCCCAGCCACCCTCTGGGTGAAAAAACTCTTCCTTATATCTAACCTAAACCTCCCCTGACTCAGCTTCAGGCCATTCCCTCAGGTCCTGTCACTGATCACCAGAAAGAAGAGATCAGTGCCTGCCCCTCCTCTTTCCTTCATGAGGAAGTTGTGACTGCAGTGAGGTCTCCTCTCAGTCTCCTCCAGGCTGATCAGACCAAGTGACCTCAGCCACTCCTCACACAGCTTCTCCTCCAGACCCTTCACCATCCTCCTGGCCCTCCTTTGGACACTTTCTAACAGTTTAATGTCTTTTTTACATTGTGGCGCCCAAAACTGCCCCCAGGACTCGTGGTGAGGCTGCCCCAGCCCAGAGCAGAGTGGGACAATCCCCTCCCTTGCCTGGCTGGCAATGCTGGGCCAGATACCCTCCAGGACAGGATTAGCCCTGCTGGCTGCCAGGGCACTGCTGACTCGTGTTCAACTTGACATCGACCAGGACCCCCAGCTCCCTTTCCATGGCGCTGCTCTCCAGCCTCTCATTCCCCAGTCTGTCCATACCTCCAGGACTGCCTCATCCCAGGTGCAGAATTTGGCACTTTCCCTTGTTAAACTTCATATCACCCGTCTCTCTGATTTGTTGAGGCCTCTCTGCAGGGTCTCCCTGCCTCCAAGGGAGTCAACAGCTACTCCCGGTTTTGTATCACCTGCAAAGTTGCTTAATATCCCTCTGAGTCCTGTATCCAAGCCATTTATGAAGATGTTGAAGAGACCTGAGCCTCAGCTGGAGCCAAGCCAAGTGAAATGTAAATGGTGGTGTCAAAACTGCTTGCAGGTTAATGACCTAGTCCAGGCACTGTAGTCCTGCTAAAACAATCAAATGCTGGCAATTTTTCTGCAGCATGCATACATCCTTAGGAGACAAAATACAGTTTTCTGAAAAATGTCCTTTTTCTGCTCTGCCATTGACAAATGGAGCAGGAAATAGAAGGTTTCAGCCTTTTTTCTAAAGGATCTCAAAGAATTCATAGAAGAATATTTTCCTAACTTTCAGAGATTAACCTCTTCAGGTTTTCTGCTTAACACTTCTAGCAACAACTAGCTTTTTCTTTAAAAGAAGTGTATTTGCAGTACCTCAGCCTCTTTGTTTTTTTTTCTCCCCACTACTTCCTTTAAAATTGGTTGAATTTGATGAGCTCTCTGAAACTTAGCCCATGGCATATTTTCACCTCTGATTATCTGAATTACACAGGCTACTCTACAATCAGCACAGCTTTATTTTTTCCCCAAGCAAACTATTCTAGTTTGAATTGATCTTTCTTCAATCTGGTTCTAAGGAAAAGCAGAAAAATCTCTCTGTTGCTTCTTTCTTCTCATGCTCGATTGTAGACCCAAATGGTTAAAATGCAAGTCTCCTTAGAAGATCCAAAACTGAGCAAAGGAAGGGCTAGGGTGGCTTCTCAGAAACAGATGAATTAGAAGTAAGAAAGGTTTCCTCTTCTCTACCACTACCCACATCTGAACATACAAACAACAAAAACAATGGTAAGGTAAGGAACAAAATGAGGACAAACTCAAAAAACAGAAAAAAAGAAAAGAGCGGGTACACAGATAAAACCAAAGATTGTTTCCTATCATGAGTTTGTTTTGGAGTATTTATATTCATAAGGTGAATTTTTGTCTCTACTAAAATCAGTGGACTGTTTTAGTCTGATTTCAAACTAAACCAAGTTTACATTTGGAGACTGACCTTTGACTGCAAGAGACTTCATCCCAAAGCTCTCACCAAAAAGCCTAGTAATCACTCTTGGCAGTTTTTAGGAAAGTGTTCATTTACAATTACAAGAGGATATGAGAAAGAGCATGCAGAACATCAAACACTGATTTATTTTAACACTCCAATTCTAGTAAACATTCCATTCTTGTTCAGGTTAAATTCAATCTCCACAGTCCAGTGGCTCTGTTATGCTTTATCTTTCTTTTGGAAGCTACATGAAATGACCACATCTTTTCTTAATCTTTATTTTATAGAGGAGAGAAAAGAGTTCTGATGCCTCTCCCCATATGTCTGTATAAACTTTTCTTTGCATAAATGAGTTCACATTCTGGAATCAAGCATCCCAGGTATCTGGTTAGACTTTAAGTTATGTCAAGCCTACCTAGAAATCAACTATTAACAATTCTTCTCCCACTTTCTATTCTATCTCCCCAATAAATTGTTAACAAAGCTTTCTGACTTGTTTTTAATGTAGAAAAGGTAAATTACAAACAAATATGTTACAAAGGTTTAAAACACCCTTAGAAAATTAGTGAGCCCATATTATTGAAGAATATGGATGCAATTTTCTTTCAAATACGCTACTGACAGTAGCTATGCTCTGTTTGGACTGGGGGGACTAAGGGGATGTGCCATTTTGGGTATTTAAGTTATATTGTATGTTTCTGTATTGATTAATACCTGTCTAATAGTACAATATAACTAGAATAAGATTGATTTAGTATCTTGCAGCTGCAGCTTGACTTCACTAATTCCCAATGAAGACTTTTGATGCTGACACATACAAGTCTAGCTTATAAATACAGGAATGTATTATGAGATCACTATTCTTAGCACTTCACTAGAGAACACTTGAAGGTAAACTATTTAATGTACAAAAGCAGTTTAATTGGTTGCTGCTGGGTATTACAGCTGATCTTGGTCGCATTAATGCTGCTGGAGGCTTGGTTAAGAAACACTGAACTCACACCCATGTTAGTTTCATATATGCATACAAGGGGTCTAAGCACTCTCAGAGTTGGAGAACAGGTTAAGCAGTAAAATGGATTTAGGCATTGTAAATTGGGTTTTCAGATCGATTCACTTGTCCTTTTTAATTACAGGTGCCGATACCAGTTCCCAGCAAAGCTACCTGCTCTATATTTAGAAAAGCAGACTCAATCTCCCATAACAAAGATTTACAAATCCATACATTAAATCAAGTAGAATTGGATTTTTTTTGCAGGAGTTGCACAGTATTTTAGAAATATTTTATCAGAGATTCTCAAGATAACACTCTTGCATTGATGTTTTAATGGAGCTGGCTCTGTTAAACTGCTCCTCTTTAAAAGCCTATTGAGCACAATTGAGAGCAGCATATAGGCAACACAGAAGCCAGGCAGATTTTGGGGATGACTGGTTAAAAGTTTTGTTAATTTCTATTACCATAAAAGGTTTTGCACACTAAATACTTTGACTTTGTGTGAGGAATGCCAATGTTTTCTGTAGTCAAGTGCATTCCTCTGTTTATAAGGTAAAGACTTGTATGTGTCAGCATCAAAAGTATTGATAGGGAATTAATAAATTTAAGCAGCAGCTGTAAGATAATAAATCAATCTTATTCTAGAAGAATTGCATTATTAGAGAGGTATTAATGAAAAAGGAACATAAATACTCAGTAAGCACAGCTTGCACACAGACAATTTAGGGGAACAAAGGCACATTTAAGGGTTTAGTGAGGGAAGAATCTGTATACCTAAAAAGAAAATGGGAATATATGTTGTCTTATTGCTTCTCTCTAGCCAAAGAATGCATGAGCACAAAAAAAAAAACAACCCACTTGGGAAGACTACAATACTTTTGTAAAACTAACGAAAAAGAAATTGCAAGTTTTATGTTGCTGAGGTTTTTTCTGTGCAAACAGGGAATATATTGTAGAATTTCCTGGACGATATTCACTGGACTGATAAAGCAATTGTATTCAGACAGACATGTAATTGAAATTACCAGGTAAATGGTATTGGAGGAGGAGATGCATAATGACACTTCTAAGGAAAGGCATTTGCTGTATGTTTTCTCACTTCTGTTTATATGAGTCAAATGTGGTATGCTGACCTGAAACAGAAGACGATGGGCTCCCAAGTTGCTCCGGTTTTCTCAGTTATTGTTTTGACAGGTTTTGCATCTCCTGCTCTAGAGCCACATTTCACTAAGCAGGACACTGCAAGCTGACCTAATTTGATCTGAGTAGGCTGCAGTTCCAACAAACTCACAAACATAAGCTGACCTAATTTAGGTCTTCATGCGTTACTGTGGTAAAAAGGCCCTGCATTAAATTGATTGTCATGGTTATTTAAAAGTGAAGGGCTTTGCAAACTTTTCAGATAGACAAAACAAATGAAATTACTGTCTCATTAATTGCCATAGCAGCAGCAACTCAGATATAATAATTTACATATTTGAGTTTAACCCATCTTTTAAACATTTGAAATATCATCAGGAAACTCCATATCAGGTCCGTTTTTTTCCTTCTATCTGAAAAGACAGCAAAGATACAAATTGTCAGACTAGTGGAGGGCTGGAGGACCTCTTCAGCCTCCTTTTCAAAGTCTTGTGTGTCGTTTTTAAGCACAGAATCAATAGCATTAATTAGTAACTTTTCGGAGGGGGGCATAGATTCTTGCCTTCCTGCAGTCAGCAAGGGCAAGTATGTCTCTGCCTCTTCAGAGGGACTGCAGCTGACTGTGGAGAAGAATGGGCATTAAGTTGGTCCAGTTAGCTTTTTCTGTTGAAAATATTTTTTTGAAAGTGGTGGTGGCATTGTAGTGGAAAGCTATGATTTTTTTTTTCTCTCATCAACTTTGGAGAAGGGAAGGGAAGGGAAGGGAAGGGAAGGGAAGGGAAGGGAAGG